>CM026277.1:17859551-18495432 GCA_014851415.1 Cnaphalocrocis medinalis | reverse complement strand
GCTTCGCTTTCCAATCGGAACTGACTCGCCGACATGTGTCCGAAATTTTCTCCAAGTCATGGTGTCCCCAAAGCACCGTGCTAATCCGTGATGCACAGGACTTAAGGTTCAGTGTGCGAGCGAGATAACCCTATTGACCAGTGCAGAGGTCAGACTTCATCCCGACTCCATCAAACACTCCTAAACTGTTTGCCTGGAGGGAGATGACGAGACGATTCGCTCTAACGTAAACTGAGGGCCTAAATAGGAACCGGATCACACAACCCAATCGGAGTTGACCTCCCTTTCACACGCTTTTGTTTGAATGTGACAGGTATATTTTAGAAGTTTCGTTATAAGCCAACTGTATCAAACATACGAAGTCTTATCAGATAAGTACAGGGTATAATGGAAACTCTAAGTAAGCACCTCTGGATTTGTCCAACTAATCTATGTGCCTACGCACGTTTCAAATCTGCCGTACGGAAACTTTTCGTGTACAAAACTACTATTCATGGTTGTTAATAGCGGATTAATTAAATGTCTTAATTGTAACTATAGTCCGTGGCAAGAAAGTGTAGTTATGACCTTGAGTGCGCAGAAACCAATTTTGATAGAAAGTCTTCTTTTTTACAAGTGCGCAAAATAACGGTCATCGCTATACTTTCGTGCCTCCAGCTATACTCAGAGATGTGAAAAATAATTTAGTAAAAGTATTTAAATACAAAATGCAAATGCATAGTTGCTAGCACTATTTCAAATAGAAATACAAATAGTTTTGAATAAAAGTATTTAAATACAAAATGCAAAATACGTATTTTTTAAAATAGGTTTTGAAAATAAAATACATTGTTAAGCATAACCTTTTATTTATTGAACTGATTTTAAAACTAGTATTTGTTCAAAGAGTTCATCTTTTATGTTTCGCCTATGGGGCCTCATATTATCATTCCACCAAATGAAAATAGTCGTTCTACAGGGGCAGAACTCGGTAAGCAGGTATTATATTTGAAATGATTGGATGGATTTAAGAATGAAAATTGTTAAAATGAATTAAAAATGCAACGAAAACTATTTGTATTTTATAAATACTAAATATTCACATAAAGTATTTCAAATAAAATACAAAATACATTTAGAAAAAAAGTATTTCAAATATTATATACTAATATAATAAAGCTGAAGAGTTTGTTTGTTTGTTTGTTTGTTTGTTTGTTTGTTTGTTTGAACGCGCTAATCTCCGAAACTACTGGTGCGATTTGAATAATTCTTTTTTTGTTGGATAGTCCATTTATCGAGGAAGGCTATAGGCTATCAACATAATAATATTAAGGGGGTTGTAAGGGGTTAAAAGGGGGGTAAAAAGTTACTTTTCCACGCGGACGAAGTCGCGGGCGGCCGCTAGTATAAAATAAAAATGGGTATTTTGCATTTTGTATTTGCATTTGAAATATTTGTATTTCAAATAATTCACATCTCTGGCTATACTACATGTGATGTAATGATGTAGGTACGAGTACACAAGTAAATGCCCATGCATGACAGTAAAATATTTGACTGTTCATCAAACTAACCTTTTTTATACTAGAGGCGGCAAACGAGCAAGCGGGTGACCTGCTGGCAAATAATCACAGAGGTCTGAGAAGTTGATGAAGAAGCTTTTTTAACTTACCTAATATAACCCACTAAAATGACTTAGTCCACACCAAATTCTACGCTTTAGTGAACAAATAGCATTTTTAGCATCAAATAAAATTATTATATCCGTTTTCGAAATATTCACAGGGTTTTCCGCTCTTATTTTGTGGGCTTGTGTTGCCGCTCAAATATTACCCACACCTACACGGAGTGGTGACGTGGCTTATCAGTTTCAGTGCGTTATCATGACCTCTGCCACTCACTATATCGAAGTGGGGTCACATTCGATTACATAAATTACCAAATTCAGATAACAAACATTGTTATACTTAACCATTTTTTAAAAATTGATTTAACGCCCCGTCATTTTGAAAAGAGCGCGAGCACATATTTTGTTGAAACTTTTTTTTTTATGTGATAGGTAGCAGACGAGCAGGCGGATCACCTGATGGTAAGCAATGCCGCCGCTCATGGACACCTGCAACACCAGTAGAGTTACAAGTGCGCTGCCAACCTTTTATCCCCTTCCCCCCCGGGTGGGCCTCCGGTACCCTCACTCACTCGGCGAAACACAGCACAGGGGCTGCTTCACGCCGGAAACTTTACCGCCCCGTGTCTTTCGAGAGTAGGTACCTGGATTTTGCCATACCTTAGGCACTGGCGTCCGTATGCAGCCTATACGGCCTACTGACAAATCCGGGCCTTAAGTCTAAGCCCAATAGCGTCAAATGGAATAAAGGTAACCAGCAAAAGGTCTATAAAGCCTGATACACCGACGAAGGCAATTACAACAGCAGATGAATAAGTAAAGCTGAACACGGAGACTAGTGCTTGGTCCCTACTTTGTAATACATTCACATAATATTACCTAAGTGATATGTCAACCGTAACTAGTCGTTCCTACCGCAATTTTGTTTCCTACGGCAATGTCATTGACCACGCCACAAAGAATCCTAAATTTACAATCCTAACTTAATATTATAAATGCGAAAGTAACTCTGTCTGGCTGTCTGTCTGTCTGTTACTCTTTCACGCCAAAACTACTGAACGGATTTAAATGAAATTTGGTATAAAGATGATCTAGACCCTGAGAAAGAACATCTAGGCTACTTTTTATTGCGAAAGGGGGTTGTAAGGGGTTGAAAGGGGAGACAAAGTCGCGCGCGGCCGCTAGTATTATTACAAGTATAACCACGGTACGTGTTACACAATTAGGTAGCTACTTATGTGTAAGTTTTTTTATAAGGAAGAACTTAAGGTAATATAAATAAAAAACATTACCTACTGTTAGTAGTTACCTTCAGCTTTTTTATGGTTTTTGGTTTATATAACAATGGGTGTTTAGGTACCTATACAGGGTGTATCTGAAAATTCACATCCCTTAAACCACGTTTTTTACTAAGTACCTACTCTGAACAACATTTGTTTTATAACTTTTGGAAATTAAATTAAAAAATAACGACTTTTCATACTACATACATACGAGTACGCATACGACATTCCAAAAGTAGGTAATTAAACTAATTTTGTTCAGAATGATTGGAAGTAGACGTGGTTGCATAAATGTTCACAGACCCATCCTGTCTATAGAAACTATACCTACCTAGAAGTCTTCATACCTAGCTTCATGTAGGTAAGTATAAGAATACCTATTTGTAAGTAATTATAATACCTACGAAGGTAATCTGACTGTTTAGTGTTTACGATTGTAAAAACATCGCATAACTTAAGTACGACTAAGCTATAAGTCTCACGTAGGTAACAGGCGATCTAAAACAAGCCACAATTTTTTCACACCTATCAATAACAACATTTATTAAATACCTAATTAGGTAATCAATCACCAAAGCATAAACAACAGCTTATAACAATTAAATCTAATCTACTCATTACAAAACGAACAAATCAGTGTGTGTTTTGAGCGCCTAGATAACGGAACCGACTCCACGTCGGTTACACGTCATGGGAAGGCATCGCAGCCATGATGATAAAATCATCTGACAGTTAGTTGTCGTACCGGCGGCGCGTCGGTCGGTCATCCCACGGACCCACGCTCGATCTGAGTAGCCCCACAATGCTGCCTTTAATATTCCACGCAACAGTTCTGGCCGTCAATGGCTTCTCGATATGGTACGACCAAGCCTACGTCGATCTCCCATCAAAAAACAGAGCGGTGACGGATAAAATGCCTATGAAAGGGCGTCTCATGTTCCTCACGATATGGTGCTTGGTAAGTGAACGTTTTTCCTGAACTTATTACGTGTTAATTGTGACTCCATTGATAAGGTCTGTAGCCTTGGTACGAGATTATGACAAAAACTTGATCCGTTCACGCGTTTGATTCGTACAGTGAGTTAAACTACACTAATGTTTACTTAGTTCAACGGTTATGTATCTAAGTAACCGGTTTTACGAGAGGATTGTGTAAAGGTTCGAGCATCGCATATAATTGACTAGTAATTACCTAATTAGGTAGTTCATAAATAGGTACTACCTACCTACTCGCCATTGTTGGTAAGTAGCTGAATCCGCAGTAGGTAAAATAGATGTTAACATCGCCGTAAATCAGTTCGAATTCCATCTACTTCCTACTGTTTACTCATACTTTGCTGGTGTAGGTATTACCTAGGATTTGTGCAAAGTATTTTAACTTTAAAAGTAATCAAAGCACCCTCAGCATTAGGTAGTACCTTCTACGTGACAAAGCTAAAAATGTCCTTAATATGAACCCACATCTGTATTTTTTACATCAATTAATATGAACCATGGTGTCCTTTAGCAGGACCAGCCAAACCACTTCACCCCATTTAGTAAACCAGAAACATACCCAAAATCTTGAAAAACTAACTAAGTACTTTAGCTCCGGACTTGAAAAAAAATTACATGTAGATACAAATATAAAATTTTACTGTAGTATTTTTTTTAATTTATGTCAATACCTACTTACACATTTAAAAAAAAGTCCTCGAGTGGAATTCGATCTTAAGACTTTTAAAAATTGCTCTTACCAAATGTGCTATTTGAACTTTAGTTAGTCGACGACTTTTTTACTAAAATGCTTAATTACGGTAAGCAGACGATTTGATATTATCTACTTACATTAAAAGATGCTCTTGACATCGTCTTCGACATGGGTCAAGATGAGATTGCCGATCGGGCTCGATAACATTACGTAAACTCGTAATCAATACAAATTTCTGATACCAATATGTAGGTAACTGTCGTAAGTTTTATCGTAATTATTATAAGTAAATAAGTAGGTATTTGGGATTACTATCACTTCTAAGACCATAGAACACCAGCGTCATTGCTAAGCAGTGACATAATGCTGAGTGGCACAACCAGTTTTGGTTGGTAGCATAAGCATCAGTTTTATTTCATTTTTAAATACATGACGGCCTCGATGGCGTAGTGGCTAAGGTGGTCGCCTGAAGCGCCAAAGGTCCCGGGTTCGATTCCCGGTCAAGTCAATTTAGAAAACGACATTTTCTAAGTTTTCTTGGGTCTGGGTGTGCTGGGTTGACGCTCCCAGTTAATTATCGTCATCTGGTAGGTATCTACTCATAGTACAGGGGTTGCCCTAGTTTTTTGAGACCGGTTTGATTGGTGCGATTGTCTTGCGCATATTTATTTATTGACATAACTTTAAGTTTTTGATTTTCTTCACATAAATAATTCTATTCTATTCTAGTTGGTATTTAAATAATTATATTATTACTGTTTAATTTAAATAGTGTTTACTTTCCTGTTACGTTTATTTACATTATTTGCCAAGTTATCGTGGGATATTTTTAGACAAATGGTAGGTACAGACAGCCACACATCAAGTTACCACAATCTGTGAAAATTCCTCGGTTGATATTGAACCAAATAATAGTACTACTATTTGACTTAAAGGTGAGAATTGATTAAATAAATTTGTCAGATTTGTATACATTGATGTGTGGCTGTCGATACCTACAAAAACCTTAACCCCTTATTACAAAATAGTGACTAAAGATAGTCATGGTTTAAAAATCATGCTGTCACTTTTATAAAACTGGCAATGTAAAAGTGACAGCATCAGTTTAAAACCAAGACTAACTTTAGACCTAAATTATACTCCCTCTTAGCAATATGTGCCGTTTAGGTAAGTTTATTGGTTCAAGGTGTAAAACTCAAAGATTAATAAATACCTAAATAAAATCCAAAAAGAGTATGATCTCGTTAAAAGCGGTGAATTTTATTTTAAACGTGTACCTTAGCTACATTATCTTTTAGCACTCGACATTTGCAGCTGCTCAGTGAAGAGGTAATACTTAGTTCGATATTGTAAGCTTTTTTTAACTTTATTGATTTCACAACACTGAAATCATAATGTGTAAATTTCTGCCAAACGGCAGCAGTTCTCACTCAGATTCATAACCGTAAATTGTAATGCACATCCGCTAGGCAATATCAAGCACACACACAAACTACTTCTATTACTCTAAACAAAAAAAGTAGGTAGGTGAGTAGGTAGGTATACTTTTAGTGTACGCAAGCATTATTATTATTACGTACGTTACATTAACAAAAAGATACCTACCTAGGTATCTTTTGTTAACGTAAAAGCGAAGTAGCTATACCTATACCTACTGACACTAAAATTCATGAATATCTACGATTTAAATCTTTGCCTAAATAGGCACATACATAGTTACCATATCAACTCAAAGCAAGAATATTTAACAATTTGAAATCAATTTACATACAATTATGAAATTTGAGAGACAGTGCCTACCTACTTATTAAGTCTACCCTATAAGGCGAGCGTAGGTATGCTTGTTTGTCTGTACAAGTTCGATCAATCAGAAAGTAAGGTAGGCTAGGTACACATTATGGTAGTTGTATGAATTAGGTGTACCTAAGTAAATAAATTCTCAGAACATGTCACAATAATAATGTCTTTGGTTCCAAGTGGCTACTTAAATACATAGATAATAAATATTAAGTCCAGACACACAACAAACACAAATGTTCATCTCACGAATGTTTGTCCAGGGTGATGATCGAACCCACAACCTTTGGCGTATAAAGTTTGATATTAAGTACTTTAAGTAATGTAAGAAATCATCGGTCTGGGTTGTTTGTAGTTCCTTCGTTGTTTCTGGTTTCCATAGTACAAGGGAAACCTTAGTTTGGGACCAGGACAATGTATGTGATGTTGTCTCAATTTATTTATTATTTATTTATTTATATTCAAGAATCAAAAACTGTTGATTAATGTTATTTTTGCTGATCTTTCACCACGCTAACTAAATAGATTTATGAATCAAACGCATCCAGTCCAGTAGTGACTCATTGCCTATTTGACGATAGGAGTCACTGACTTGTCAACTTACGTGGGTGTTAGGTACAAACAACCACACTTTGGTTACATACAACTTGACTCGAAAATATATATCTTCTTCTATACCTATTATATATGCAGGATGTATCTGTGAACATTTACATACCTTTAACCACGCCTTCTAAGTACAAACATTCTGAACAACATTTTGTTTCATGACTTCGCATAAAAAAATGAAGTACCTATGTACTTAGGTAATCCAACAAAATACCTACCTATGTTTTAAAAAAAAATTTGCAATGGCTCATCAGACATCAGGAGGAAAAACAGTAGTAAGAACAGGAGCCTAATTCTCGTGCACTTGATATAAGTAGGTCATAATTAACAAATTTTCAGTAACCTATGTCCTTTCTCAGGGTCTAGACCGCATTTATAATATTAGTTAGGATTAGGATGCTACCATGCTACCTATAACCTGTCTAACAGTTTTATGACAATCAGTCGAAAATTTAAGTACTAAGAGCCTATTAAAATTCTTGAACTAGGTACATTGGTTCAAAATGAATGAAATTTGAAAATACCGTATTGTCACAAACGGCTAAAATAACTATAATGTCAATAACTAAATGCCCCTAGTCAGGGATTATAAAAAACGATTACGACGAATAGAAAACCTCTTCTTTTTTTGAAGTCGGTTGAAATCGAACTTCACTAACCGCTAAACTTAATAAAACGAATAAAAATCTCAGACAGACAGAGGTCAATGTGCTGCCCAAACTAGTTTCGGAGTACCTCGGAAGCGACTCCACAGCATACGTGGACTGTTTTAGATATTGGTTCGTCATGTCAGAAAAATCTAAAACTATATAATAATCGGAACTAGGTATACTTATGTTTATGTATCCGTAATTTTTTTCTATTTGGACAACACCTTCAAATTGCGAGGGTAATGTAAAGTAGGTATAGCTGGAGGCACGAAAGTATAGCGATGACCGTTATTTTGCGCACTTGTAAAAAAGAAGACTTTGTACCCAAATTGGTTTCTGCACACTCAAGGTCATAACTACACTTTCTTGCCTCGGACTATACGTAGGTACCTACAGCCACACATCTTACTGTATTGTAGGTGCACATTAGGTTGAATATCGATTGAGAAAATTTGACAGATTGTGGTAACCTGATGTGTGGCTGACTGTACTTTTACACCAATGTCAAGTGAGAGTACCTACCTACTTGTTGAAAAAGTGGGAAGAAAGCAACGTTTCGATATTTATGGTGTGGCTCGTCTTGCGGTCGCTGCTTCACGGTTTTCTGTGGGGCCATGGTATCAATCTGGTCGAGGCCCATACATACCGAACCGCGGCTCTCCCACTTGTCCCTTCATTATGGAAATCTTCAGACAGGTTTTTTTTTGTTTCAGATCTTTCAGACAGTGTACTTCACCATCTCGCTCCTGAACGACCTCTTCGGCTCCAATGACGCGGCCCCTCGGAAATTGCCCCTCATCCGTAAACTTAAGGACCTGGTCTTTAGCGTAGCCTTCCCCGCCGCAGTCTACGTCAGCAGCTCGTTCTGGAGCATCTATAACTACGACAAGGAACTCATATTCCCTGAAGAGTTGGCAAAAGTCTTCCCTCTATGGCTCAACCACACCATGCACACCACAGTATCCATATTCCTCCTCATAGACTTACTGCTCACGAACAGGTCATACCCGTCCAGGAAAGTCGGTATGTTCTTCACGCTAGTGTTCAATTTCGCTTACATCACCTGGATGCACATAATTTATGACCGAATGGGTGCCTGGCCGTACCCCATTTTCCATGTACTTAGTTTCCCGATGAGGATAGCCTTCCTCGGCCTCGCAGTGGTTTTAGCGATTGTATTTTATTTCATAGGCGAAAAACTGAGCGGCGTTCTCAGCTCTGCTCCTAAGAAACAGAAAGCTGAACCGAAAAAGAAACGGAAGTGATCCGTTGACCTTAGTTAGATTTTTGTACAAAAAAATAAAAACATTGAATACTTTTTTGTTCTTTTTTTTGCGAACCTTATGTTGCCTTGGACGAGGGTTGCCAGGTCTTATGAATGAAAAGCCGCACATTTGGGATAAAAAGCCGACACGCACCATATAATACCTAATTAAACTAACCGTTTATATCTTGGCTCCAACTAGAACAGGAGGGTACGGCGGACACGCAACCAAAAAGCTTAACTATATGCGGCTTTATTCAGACGCGTGGCAGCCCTACCCAATATCAAGGATGACCACGATGACCACGTAAAGCAAAAATATCTATATCTATAAAGGATGTATCTGTAAACGTTGACATCCCTTTAAAGTTTAACCACGTGTTCTACCAACCATTCTGAACAACATTATTCTATGACTTTTGGAAATTATGTAGCTAAAAAGTTCAACTTTTCATACAAAACTGGTCTCATGACATGGTTGTTTTTATATGAGTAGAATAAATTTTCGAAAAAGTTTTGGTCAAAATAATTGGTAGCACACGTGGTTAAAGGGATGTAAATGTTCACAGATACATCCTGTATAAATATTCTGAAAAAGAACTTCGGACCGTGACGTCAACCCTAGGATTTATTTTTACCTCATAGTGCTCATAGGTAAAAAGTTGGCTATAGGTATTATATAAGATAGCCAACTGTCAAATTTCTTCAATCAACTCCTATCTTACTGTCAGACCAATAAGGTTGAATTTCAATTAAGGAAATTTGACAGGTTGTGGTAACCTGATGTGTGGCTGACTGTAGGTACCTTGATTGTTGTTTTGATATTATTTACGTAACATACCTACTTGATCTCAATTTACTACTCTGCTAGAGGTACACTGACGTTACACAGACCTGCTCTTCTTGGTAGAAATTGACTTCCCCGAATCAGCGGTAGACTACAAAATTTGACATTCATAAATGTTCTGTATCAGACTTAAGCTGAATAAAGAATTTTTGATTTGATTTGTAAGTAGGTACCTACACAGGGCAACGAAAAAAATATCAGTAAAGAAAGTAACAAAAATATATATTTCTAAAAATATTTTCTATTATAACATCCACCTAAGTAATTAAATTATATTATAATACAACCATAGAAGCAAATCCTCTTGCAACAAAAGAATTTATTTCGCCTAAATCAATATCTTCTTCATTATTTTTTTTCTTTTTCCTTCTACGCTTTTTCCCTGCCCACTTTGCAGTAGTCAAACTCATTTTGTCAGCACAGCTTTGATAAACAGTACATAAACTATTATAAAACATCAAAACAGTGGTTGCACCAGTTAAGTATTGCTGCAAGAATTTCATAGGTTCTGCTTGGTTTTCCTAATTTCAGAGCAATATTATAGACAAAAGTGCCGTTAAAGCATTTGTGATATAGACTGCTTTCATATGGATTGCGGCATAAGATATTTAAAGTATTTAAATGATGTAAGCAACATTGAAATTGAGCAAAACTATGCATCTTTTTAGCGTCATATGTTCTTGGTCTCTTGAGTATACTGTCATCAATCTCAAAATGCTTCAAAAGCACATTTGCAGCAATTAAACAGTCTTCATACTGAACTTTGCATTTGTTCAAAAACAATTCTTCATCGTTTGGGTTCTTAGTGGCATTTTTTTTTAATTCTTCTACCTTCTTAGAATAGTTTCTGGCAAATTGTATATGACCACGGAAAGTCCCTGTTCTTTCATCAACAACTTCCAACATCACATAACACATCAATAAACTGTGGATATGTGCTAAGGGTACACTACATTTTGAAATCCACCATAGAATTGATATCATATATAATTGAAAATTAGATGGCAATAAACCTATATCAGCAATATCTAATTCTGGTAATTTTTCTTTTACAAAACTTTCAAAATATAAATGTAATTGTTCATTTGATAAATTTTGAAAAGGCACTTCTAGAGGTCTGGGAATAGACATTTCCCTGCCTACTAAAATCCTCCTATAATTACAATCAGTTTCTCTGCTTACATATGTACAGTTATCATGTTCAAAGTCAGTTAAGATATCGAATATGTATCTTATTATAGGTAGGGCACATAAACATGAATCTTCGTCTTTATAATCTTCTGCTTGAGGATTACAAAAGTATGTGTGATGAGTGTATAGATTTAGATGAGATTGCGGGATGAGCTTCTGTCTGACAGCATCTGCAAACCATTCAGGCAAACCAAGAACTAATTCTGGATCCACATTGTTATCGCCAATTGAATCTGTATCGGAATTCTCTTCAGAGGATTCATTGCCAGATGAAGTTTCATTGTCTTCTGTTTCATCTACAGAGTCCTCAGTTTCAATATTGTCAGGTAATTTGAAGTCACTTTCATTATTTGGATCTGGTGTATCATCACAAATGTTAAAATATTTAAGAGACCTACAGTGTGTTTTATTGTACCCATCAATACTCTTCTTAATTATGGCGAAAACTTTATCCTTCCCAGCTTTCTTTACTCTACCCAATATTTTAGATAATGCAGAGTCTAATGATTCATTTTGCAGCCACTTGAAAATACCATGAATAGATCTTTGCTGCTCATTTTTACATTTCTTACTCTTAGGCAGTTTCAACTGTGAAAAAAACTTATTAAAAACTCTTTTCTCAACATAGTCATTGCCCAACAATGTTGCTAACAATGGAAGCATCTCTTTTTTCAACCCTCCAAAGTTCTCAGTCAAATATTCTACCTTATAAAGTTTGCATTGCAAGGCATTTACTCTGTTACCATCAATGTCAAATGGCTTGGGCTTACGCTCTAGAGTATTGAACGGTATGTACAAAACATTGTATATGAAGAAATCGGAATCATAACTCAAAACTGGGCAATTCAAGTGTCGTGCTAGAGTAGCGATCTCGTCATCAGCTTCGAACTCACATACTGTGTAAGGTATGTTCATTTCCACAAGTATCTGTTTGAAAACGTCACGTACCAGGAGCGGGAATATCTGCAGGCTGCCTTGGGTGACCACATCCAGTCGCGAAGCGCTACGGATCTTGGATCTAAGTCTGTTATGGACTGTCTTGAGTTTTCTACTCTCGTGACTGCCATCAAAGACGACGTACGGAGTAATGTTGCATTTACGAAAACCTTTGAGGAAGTTCCTCACGAATGCGGCGTACTTATCGTAGTCTCCTCCAAACGCAGAAAAGCAATTCAGGGACCTGTACAGCTGCGCGCACATACTGTTTCCATCGACGACCAGGTTAGTGTCGTGCAGGAGGTAATATTGAAGGAACACATCCTGATTTAGATTCACATAAGTAGTCAAACCCCTGACACCCATATTGATGATCGTCACTTAATATAAAGCGAGAAAATCGATGCAAAAATCCATTTTAAAAACATTTTCTTTTCTTTGAGTGAAAGGTTATTTTGTTTCTCTTTCTTTCACTCAACTTTTTTTTTCCATATTTCGGTTGTAGCTTTTGCTCAGAAATGTTAATTTTCTACAAATTTTCTAACAATATTTTTTCATCCACCTACGTTCCATTCATTAATGAATATTTTAATTTTCAACATTCATATTCAGTAAATGCGTCAAGAAATCTTTAAAATAGGTTTTGGGAAACTAATGAAGAATCTCCATTATAACATTATAATCAAAGTTCACATTTTTTATAACCAACTAGCTGTTACACGTAACTTCGTCCGCGTGGAAATCTCTTCGGGTAGCATTTTTAATTATTTCATAATTTTAACCCCTCCCCCCTTTGAGTATATACTCAAAGCCTCCCCCCCACCTTTTAATCCCTTGCAAGTTTACAACCCACTTTTCTCAATGAAAAGTAGCCTATGTCTTTTCTCAGGGTCTAACTCAAAGAGTATAAAAAATATACCAACTCTATACTTTTCATTCAAATCCGTTCAGTAGATTTGGCGTGAAAGAGTAACGGACAGACAGAGTTACTTTCGCATTTACAATTTAGTTAGTTAAGATTAGGATGGGGCTAGCATACCCTATCACATAAGCAGCAGTGGCGCCATCAATTAATTCGTACATCAACAAAATCACACGTGCTTGATACCTACCTATTATTATTTAGTTTTTAAACGAATCGATTTGACGTTTCACCCCCTCCCCTCCCCTCTGTAAATAATAACCTCGTAACCTCACTTTTTCTTCTGTCTTTTTCTAGCGTGACGCCGGTGTGCCTCGCATGTGAAATTATATTAAACACGTGTTTTCATAAATAAACGTAGTTCTTCAGCATTGTGTGTGATTCTATCACGTCTTAAGATCACTAGTTGCGCTTCAGTTTAAGTGTTACATACACGAGGTATTTTGGATACAATAGTTGCGCCATTGTCGCTGATATTGGGTGTGTGTCTTGTGCTGAAGGAAATTATATTTTTGTAGAAATTCCACCATGACTGAGGAAAAAGAAGTAGCCACTGAACAGAACGGACAAGAAAAGAAGGAGGATAACACCGAAAATGGTGACAAGGAGGAATCTATCATTCGCCAAGTGGAATATTATTTCAGTAAGTAAAATGCATATTTTGTAAATAAATAAACCAGACCTTTTCAATTCCTTATACCTAGCACCTACCCCCTTAAACAGAACGTGGTCTCTTAATCTTGGTTTAAAACTGATGCTCTCACATTTATTTGTTATCATAAAACAAGGATTGTATTATGTAGGTACCATATTTTAGGCATAAGTATAAAATTAGTACTCTTATTCCAAGTGATATCACTTATAAACCATGACAACTTGAGCCTCCTATATAATTTTTAAACCAGAGAGTTGTAAGAGATTTAAGTTCCCCACTTTTTTATATGTTTGAATGTATTGAATACCTTGATTTGAGGAGTGCATACATATTATGTATTCAATCTCTTTGAAAAGTCAGCAAAATGTATGATTTTCAGTCTTTATGGTCATATTAACTGCTATGCTATATTTTCAGAAAGTGTATTGTCAGATATTGAGGCTTACTATATTGTGCTTTTCCAGATGTATAGCAGGCAGCATGAAAGAATAGCGATGACCATTATCTTACTCACTTGTAAAAAAGAAGACTTTCTACTAAAAATGGTTTCTGCACACTCAAAGTCATCGCTATTGTTTCATGCCGCAGACTATATGCTATGTTGGAGCATCAGTTGTCCATATTCAGTGATTATGTGATGTGCATAGAATTTTCTAACTTTTTGATAAACAATTTGTTGTGTTACCCAGGTGATGTAAACCTCCCTCGTGACAAGTTCCTGCGCGAGCAAGTGAAGCTGGATGATGGGTGGGTGCCACTCGACATCCTCACCAGGTTCAACAGGCTCGCCAAGATTACTACTGATATTGATGTCATTGCTACTGCTCTCAACAATTCCACCTCTGGACTTTGGAGGTAAATAATCGTTTCTACTATTTCTTTTAACTTGTTGCCTTATCTACAATACAATCGGCGACATGATAATATTTAATAGATAAACAATATAATTGATAGTTCCATCACTAGACCAATCAGAAATAAGGATTTTAATTTATTATTATAGGAGCTTTGTGTTTGGAGACCAAAAACAGTGACGACACAGGTATAAATAACAAGGCAAAATTTTTTGATCTCCTTGAAAGTTTAAATATTTGTCTGAAGTATTGAGACATAATATGTGTCATTAAAATATCAGGATGATAAAGATTTTAGTAAAGCAAACATGTGCAAATTTTTTCTGACCATAAAAAAACAATATTAAAGTAACTATCTGAAGGTTAATCCAATGCAAAATCAGGTTTCAGAAGACAACAAGAAAGTACGCCGGAATCCTGAACTCCCAGTACCAGAAATGAATGAGGAACGCAGAAAGGAAGTAATGGGACGCACAGTGTATGCCAAAGGGTTCCCCAAGGCTGCCTTGTTAGATGATCTGCTGAACTTCTTCAAACAGTATGAGGAAGTGGAAAATGTCATCATGAGGAGGTATCAGGACAGGGCCACCAAGAAACGCCACTTTAAAGGGTCTGTGTTCGCCACCTTCAAGACTAAGGAACAGGTAATCTATCTATCAGTTAAAGCAATAGAAACTAATAAAACTTATTATGGTCTGTCACATGCTAGACGAGCTTTGGGCCAAAATAACCATAGAATAGACGTCCCAGTGGCAGACCTAGGCGATTATGGCGTGTCGAGCCTGACGCGTTTCATTAAGACAGGTCTACCACAGCTGAGGATCAGAGTAGGTGGAAAAAGGGTAGGGAGGCCTTTGCCCTGCAGTGGAACATTATGGGCTCTTACTAATTATTATTGCTTTACTCGGGACTCTACTGTACAATGTATGAATGAAAATTAAACTAGTAAGTAAATGTTAGAACATTGATAACAAGTTTGATGATACTAATTTAGTTTTTTTTTATTTCAGGCTGAGAAGTTTATGAATACTAAGGACATGAAATATCAAGAAGTAGACCTGCTGCTCCACTGGCAGGAAAACTACCTCCAAATGAAACAAGAAGAATACGCATCCAGAAAGGACAAGAGGGACAAAAAGAAGGAAGTAAGTTTCCAACAGGTTAAATACAATAATATGGTATTGTTGATACAGCGATTTAAAAAAATGAATAAGGCTGCACTCTTTAACACAATCCCTCCTGGAAATTATACACCATGCAGTCTTACACATTTCTTGTGGGCGTTATGCTTTATAATGTTAACAAATCTTTTTCCCCAAATAACATAGGGTCTAATCTCAAAAAAAAATCCGTCCATACAAATCGCAACAATCAGCTAATCTTTTTTGTATGGGAAGTGAGTAAAATTGTTAAAAAAGCAAGGTTTATTGTTTTACTTATCCCATATCTTTTTCTAAGCACAAGCTATTTAACCAGCCGGGCTAACATGCGCACCACGAGATAATTTGTCGACACTCGTATTTTGTCGGCGCAAGTTGCGTCTCGCTCACCTGACTGAGCGATGAGCGGGATAGAAGGATGCGATCTCGCGAACGAGACTCGACAAAATTTTGTCGCGGTGCGCATGTTAGGCCTACATGACATAGGATTTCAACATGACGGTTAAAATTGAATATCATTACGATAAATTCTACAAGGGTAAGTTATATTTTTTAAATTAATTTTAAATTTTCTTTCCTTCAGGAAAAGCCGCCTGTAGAAAATGATTTCAAACTGCCATCGGGAACAGTGCTGCATTTCACCCAGACCCATGACACACTGAAGAGGGAAGATGTACGTGACGCGTTGGCGGCTTTAGGTATGTATTAATTCTTTGCTTTCGTAGTATAGTGTTTTGTCTATTGTGTTTAGCTCTGCCTGCGAAGCACCAGATGTTTGAGTGGTCCTGATCCATCATAATCATTCAAAAAACCTTAGTTCAATAATATCACATTCATCAACTATGTTGTTGCGGGTATCCCACCTGTTTCCAGGTGCCTATTTGTTAAAATGGGTCCTTTTTATTTGATAGATAGATAGATTACGTTTATTGGCCACAAAATCACAATCACAAATCACAGATTGCATAACAAAATAAAACAATTACAGTATAATGTTCGTATCGTCAATAGTTAGTACGATAGTATGTTATATATGCTGACATATTTCTAAAGATTATTATTTATCTTCCACAAATATCCATACCTATGGAGGCATTATTATCTACTGCAGATACCCGCATCCCTTTGAAGAAAACAATCCAGGAGAGACCCCCTCTACCTTGGTGGGACTCTGAATGTATGGAGGCGGTTACTCGTCGAAAGGATGCTGAAAAACAATATAAGAAAGCCATGACTGAGGAGAATTTTCTCCAATATAAACAAATTGCAGGACATACTAAAAGACTCTTAGCTAAAAAAAAGAAGGCTTGGAAGAAGATTATGAGCAGCAACACATAATTTTCCTTCGAAATATAAGTCTGATATTGTCAATCAATGTAACCTTTCAACATAAGATGAGCATTCAGTTATTTAAGCATCTAATGATATACTCTTAAGAATAGCTTTTACTCGTTTTTCGCTTATGTCTAAAAAATCCCTTACTTTATTATATTAGACTCATATTTTTTATTCATGAACCATTCCTCATCTCCATCTTCCTATCAAAATCCTTTAGCATTGCAATCAACCTGAGCCGATTGGAAGGAGCAGGAATACTCTGCCAATTTGTATTGTCTTGGCCCTTCCAACAGCGGTCATCAAAATTGTAATACTGAGAGAGAAATTATGTTTTGAACATTTGCAAATGAAAATTCTTCCGGTGCACGAGGCAGAGTATACATCGCCTTTGTCTGTCAGTGAGGTCAGTTTGATGTGCAACAAATTTGCTACTGTCCGTCTGTGGCTGGGCCTACCCAAGTTTCTGTTCTGAGCATGATCTGTATGTTTCTATCTGTTTATACAAGTCAATAAAAAAACCAGAAGATAAATCTCCCCATCTGGCAAATTTTATTGTTACTAAGGAATTAACAGAGATTTTTGCTTTTCAAGATTTATTCATTTGTTTATTTATTGGAAACTTCTTAAAAGAAGAAATATAGATGTAAATATTTCCTCTTTTCATAATAGTATTTTTTTTAATTGACATTAGCAAAATTATTAATGTAGGTAATTTTATTTTTTAACAGGTGCTGAGGTTGCCTACGTCGATTTCAAAAGTGGTGACGAGGAGGGCTGGGTTCGCTTGGCAAAGCAGGATACTGCCAAAGAAATAGCCGCCAAGATAACAGGAGGAAAGTTGCCGATTAACGACAAAGAAGTATTGTTTGAACTGGTAGAAGGCGATGAGGAAAAAAATTATTTGGAAAAGACTGTTGAAGAGATGGTTAAACGGCGAAAGAATCAAAAGGTTTATGGAAAACAGAAGGCCGGGGGTAAGAATCGTGGTGGCCGACAGTTTAGGAAGCGAAAACAAGATAATCACGACGATGGACCTCCAAAAAAAGTCAAGGCTGATGATAGTTAGTTCTTTTTAAGTTTTACTGTCTACAAATTATATTATTGTACGGCAGCCTCATATCAGTTTACAATCTGCCAAATTTCTTTATATTGTACCAAATTTGTTTAACATTAAGTACTTACCTACATAAGGTGAGAGTAATTGGAGAAATTTGACAGATTAGGATATTAAAGTGTGGCTGTACAGTTAAGTGTCTATACATGATGTCAAGTTAAATAACTCTGACGAAAGGTCAATGAAATGGGAACATTTCATTTTATATCCTTAACTAATGGTACTGTATTCAACTCCATACCTACTTAAGTCTTTGTTGGTACCTAACTAAAATGTATTTGCAACAATGTTCCATTTAGGAATTAAAAGAAATTACCTAACTAATTAAAGTTTAATTCTAGCCTTGTTGTTTTTTTTCTTTTCACCTGGTTAAGCCATCAATTGTTACTGGCTACGCATTTGACCAAATGTCTACCAAATTATTTGGATACGGTGGTCACTGGATAGGGGGTCATGCTTTCTTTTGATAAATTCAGGAAGAGAAAGTATATTTATTTTTTATCAACCATTTTTGCTGACAAGGGGGGAAGGGGGTTAAATATCCCAAAAAATCTGCTTACCTACATAATACTTGAATGGCCCCAAAGGACAAATAGAAATATATCAAATTGCTGTATGTGCATACCTAGTCAAGTCAATCTAAAAACAGCATAATGAAAATTATTACGATGTTAGAAAACCAGCTCCTAGCCTACCAGCAATATAATGTAATGGAAATTTCGAAAATGAGGTCTTACATCTCTTTAAATACTGTTCTGATCAGTTAGGTGTGTATATATACCTACCTATTTGGATCTTCTCCATGTGACCCTTGTGTAGTTTCATCAGGTCTCACCTCTATCAATTCCTGACAGAGAATAAAGCCTTTAAAATACATATTATTATGTCTGTATGAAAATACGTAGCCACCACTGTACCTATACAAGGTGAATTTTTAATCACTAGCCAAATTTTTAAGCTCTGCTCAGCATCTGTAAGTGTACAACTCTCTCCAAGAAACATTAAGTAGTCAAAATAAGTATGACAAAAAATGTTGAACTTCCCATACTATATTGATAGCCTGATTTGTATCAAAAGTAAAAAAAAAATTACATAATTCGACCCATGATTCTAGGAGAAAGCTGTGTAAGTGAACTTAAAAATCTGGATAGGTTTTAAAAATACACCTTACAGTGGTGGCCTATATTATAAGTAGTAAAGAAATAACAAATTGTTTAAAAATATTTTATTATGAATCTGTATTTTCTTTCAGTCTAGTCCTGTAACTGGCTGTCCTTCTTGAAACACTGCTTTGCATTTCTTTACTTTCCACACCACATACAATATCCTCATAATCATGTCTTGTTGCATCTAATATGGTTAAAAGGATATTATCATTGCAATTTAACATATACTCCGCTAAAAGAGTACATAAGGGTGATTTTATTTCTTCCAAAAACTGCCCTTGATCGCCTTCATCTTCAAAATCAGCTGCAGCATTACCATTTTTCTGTGTTTTCCTTGCTGCCACTATTGCTTTCCACATGCAATAACTTGGCATGAAATATGCCTCAGGCTCACTTGTTTTACTTAAATTAAATGTACTAACTATTGTGTTAACACAATCAATAATATCAAGTAAGCCAGGGGTCCATCTCTTTCTGGTTAATCAGCTTGTCTTCATAATAAAGAATAATGTTATTTATCATTGTGGTGATACTGTGTTTACAATCTTCATAAATTTCCACTGACTTATCAAATCCAATCAAATTCAATGCAATTTGTAAGCAAATTACAGAAACTCGCTCCACTTCATCTCTTTCACACAATGTCTTTTGATTTACAACAACTTCTACACAAGCTGTAGTTAATGCATCAAGTGCTTCCAAGTTCACGAATTGTGTAAAAAAATTAGTCCTGGTCTTTTCTGAATTTAAATAAGAGCACACTGTGTTGAAGTTTTCCAACGCAGTCACTAACAGTTCTTTATTTGAAGAGTTTTTGAGAATAAAGTAAAGAGCTTCTGAATATCCCAGCGACTCAAAAAACGACATCCAAATGGAGATATTGTCATCGTCAGCCAGGAATAACGCAGAGTTGATAAAGCGTAGCAACTGTATCAAGATTAAACTATCGTCAGTCTTTATGTATTCCAGTAAAATTCTGAGAAAAGGTTCCATATTAAGGAGAGCAGTCGAAACTTCTTTATGACAGCACATGTTGCCTATGATGCCTATAATAATTTCGATAATACGAGGTGAATCAATAATAGGCAAGGCGAAATGGAATAAATTTAGGACGTTGTGTTTCTGCAGGAATAGCACCACGTCTCGCTCGGCGGTCATGTCCCAGAGCGTGCAGAGGTCGTCCTCGAAGGATTTCTCTTTGACCTCATCCTTGAGGGTGTCCAAGTTGGCCAGCTTGAGCAATATTTTGAGAACAAAGCGCTCGCTGTAAGCTGTCTCGCCGATCACGTCTCCGGCAGGAGGAACAGTTTCATCTTCAGTAGATTCTTTGTCGGGTTTCATTTTCTACAGACTAAGGTAACTTTACAAATTACAGGCAGAACTATTAAATTAACTTCTTTGTTCTTTTTTAGCTTGTTTTGGTCACAGTTTGTCAAGCTGTCAAATGAATTTATGAATGTCAATTGTCAACTTATCAGTGTTGCCTACACAAGGCATTCAAAGGCTACCAATACAATTTTCGCTAGTTTACTTTTCTTAATTTCTCTATGGTCTGCTTGGTTCTCCTTTTTTATGGTGATAGATTTCATTCGCGCCAAGATCAGCGCTGACCAAAACGACATTACCAAATGAAGTGGCGACTACACCAGTGGCGTAGCATGGTTATCGGCGGGCGGCAGACTATTTTGCTGTCCTCTATTATTTCTCAACCCCAAGGAAGAAGCAAGACATACGAAGAAGGAAGAAGCCTCTTAGATTGCCTGTCCACTGAAGCGGAGCGGAGTGGAATCCACCAATAGAAAGATTTTTTTGAGTGGCGTGGCATTGGCGGATTTCACTTCGTCCCGCTTCGGTGGACAGGGAGCCTAGTAAGTGTCGCTCGGGCCCACTACGCCACTACTGCTATTCACATAATACGCCATTCGGGGAGATACTTTGATAGAGCGGGGTATGATAAGAAAAGAAACGACAATTGTATACAGGATTATATATTTTGTAGACATTATAAAGCAACATTTACATTACCATAAACGAGTTTTATACCGCCGCAGCGGGGGCGGCGGCGGCGCAAACTACTCGAATGTAACAGTACACTGTAACAAAACAAAGCTCTCGCTCTCGCTCACACACGCGGGTGCGAGCGGGACAGACACGCGCCCACACAACGCCCCATATGCTCTCACATAAAAAAACATACATCACAAATACTGAAAGGGAGAATGGAGATTAATAACTGTATTACTTTACATTATATGTACTTATACACTAACTAACCACGAGCCTACTTGTTCCTTGAGCGGAACGAAATCGCACATTTTATTATAAATATCGATTCGTAAATATTTAGATATAATATTATATCGTTAGAGATAAAAAAACAGGATAAAGACTAGACTTTACACTGATCAACGACGAATTGGCTAACAGCAACATATCGCGAGTGGCGCCGCTACGCGGACGGCGGACGGAGCTAAAACTAAAGTGAACCGCGCCGAACGCTACGTTACACGCAGTTGGCGTTGCACAACCGTCTTACCAATAATACATTACATAATAATTAATAGAAAATCACTTGCAACATCTCAAATTGTGCAGCCAACTAGAAAATAACCAACCATTTTAAACATAACGTGTGACCTAGTCGCCCGCCGCCGGCGCAGCGGCGCGAGTTAACGTACATAATAAAATATTACAAATGTTACCTACTCAATAAATTACATAAATTATCTGAATTTAAAACAAGTCTTAGGCTTTTGATAAACACATTGTTTGTAGTACCATGACGAACCCCATTTTCGCTAGACTCTACGACACTGCACACTCAACTTTATTACGCCTGTTTAGTGGGCAGCGCCGTTCAACAAAATAATATTTACAAAACTACACAGATACCAATAGCAAGAGGAAGAGGCGGTGTTAAAATATCTACATTACGTCCATATTATTATACATTTTGCAAAAAAAAACACACACCAGGATACGCCTAAAAGACACACCCAGGCGAAAAATTTTAAAATGTATATTACTAATATTCAGTTTCTCGTCTTTAGTTTATGATTTTTGCTTAATAAGCAAAGTTTTAGATCCGTGTGGGCTGAAATTTCGAGTCGTCTTACTGTCACGAGAGCGGTAAAAACTCGTAAATAGAATTTGGAGTGCATTCTTCCTCTTTCTATTGATATCAGGCAAAAACAAAGTAATCGTAGGCAGAAAAAGCCGCGGGTGATATGAACGCAGGTAAACCCCTTTGTACCAACAGGGATATGTATCTTGTATACTTGTGACATTGTATCGAGAGCGCGTTGCATTGCGAACGCCTAAAACAGTAAAACCTACACAAATTGCCATTCTGTACTTATATGTATAGCCAATCGTAAAATTCATCATAATAAATCGAACATTTTCGAAACCTACTAAAATCTGCTTAGGGCCGTGACACACTAGCATATTCTTCAGCAATACTTTATCTCTGAGAAATCGCCAGTGACTGCGCCTTAATGCTTCGTCAAATAATTTTGTTGTAAACTAAAATACACAGTTCATGTGTAAACAAATACTTTTTAAAAGTAAATAAAATATTCCAAAAATGAAATCCATGAAATACTTTTGTCAGGCCACCAATCCAGCTACATTATCTCGAATGGTCCGTTTTTGGCACATTACCTTCGAATACGTGTAAAATAATACTTATGCAACCGCTGAACGGCAGTGTTACGATCACCGATATCATAATAAAAGCTAGTGTACACGTGCGGCATAGTTGGCTCAAAAAATGATTGGGTAGGTAATCAATTTATCCAGAAAGTTCTAGGATCATAGCAAATAGAACAAATCTTCTAGAGCGGTCACTCGGACGTTCCACTTTGTTATTGGTTGCTCTAAACAGGTAATAATTGCAGTCAAGGCTAAAATGCCTTAGTATTTTCTTAATTGGGGCAATATTTGTCCGTCTTGCAAACCTATGCAATGGTACCTCAATCAATTTCTCAGCGAACTATTCGCTATAATTTACCAGCGTTGATTTACAAAATGCTGTTTATACAGCCTTCTAATTAAATGAGTCTTTATCTTCTGTAAATACGCTTGGTAAAAATTCGTGTCCCGAACGTGTACAGTCGCCTTAATCGAGAGGGTTTTGGGGAGATTACACAAATTTTGTGTACCTACAGCAAAGCGTTTATAAAGTTTACTTATAAAATACCCATATTATGTATTCGATGTTCAATGTTATTTTTTTATATGTGAAAGGTGTTTGTAGCAATAAACTTTACAACGAGCGAAAATATTTGCAGCAAACATAAAATGTAAGTATTTAAAATTCACAAAACTTGAGTAAACCCCCCATAGACCCCCCGTTTTGCCCCCTGTTAAATATGTTCGATAATATATTAATCAAAAATGTGTGCGTTCCTAGTTCGATATAAAAAATATGCAACTGTGATATTTTAACCTTAACGATCGAACATACAAACAGAAAAGCAAAGCACTTTACAATTAATTTCTTTGGTATATTTTTGTGAGCAACGACGAGTGATTACAGTTTGAGTATATTAACATTTCTAATCACTAAAAGCGACAATGATATTTCATACTATACGATACCAAAATACTGACTTTTGGACCAATTCACATACGTGCCAATAAATTAGTGTTTGGGTTATTAATTTTTGTCACACAGTATACGTTTAGGTGCGAAAATTCTTGTAACGAAACGTATACCGTGTGGGAGTTTTGTATGACCCACCCGCCAGCCTTCTCGACCCTATAAACGACATCAAAAGACCATTTTAAACAAAGTTTTATTGCAGCCGAGTGCGTAAGGCCTTGGGGCCTATTTGTAGGCCCTAAGGCCTGTTTAGTCACTGGAATGTTCACATCGACACCAACAAAACCGAAACGCAACGTTCCCACCGCACGGCTAGGCCCCACAGATACATATTGCTTTCGTTTAAGCGTATTAAATCCATCAAGAGTAGGTACGATACATTCATTTTGTACTTACACTCAGACATCTAAACACGAGTAAATATACATCGAAACAACCTACTTTCCCCGTCTTCGTTGTCTTGAACGGACAGCTATGTTACATCGATAGGTTAGCTACGGGGCCACACAGAGATTAACGATCATAGAATAAATATAGGAATACATCTACACAGTCTGATATAACGGCAAGGGGCTATCAATACATCGCATAGGGAGAATTTTCACTGTCATTACGTTATTTTCGCGAAATTTTGAAATCGAATGAAAGGGTAACGAAAATATTGTCTCGACCGAAGTTTTGAATACACTGATGGTGTAATAAAGTTGTGTTTCGGTCGAAAAACAATATGATTACTAGGATATTCACGGATTTGATTTCGCGAAAATGGCGGCGAAAATCCCGCGGAGGTGAATGTAATCTATTGACGACCTCGACCGGCACGCACACACGTACAAAAGCGCCCGGGACGCGCCCGAGCTGCGATCACAACATATATCACTCGGGGATATGACACCATACTAACAAATAGTAATAATAACGTTGATATCGAGATTATTGAACTCCGTACGGATGTGGTCGCCGTGCGGAGCCTAGGCGCCGGAGAAGCCGTACACCTCGAGCACGCGGATCTCGAAGTCGCCGCTGGGGCAGAGAGGCGGGTTGTTGAACGTGGAGCAGCGGTCAGTCTTGCCGAACCTTATGTTCTCGTCCATCCATATTGCTTGCCCGTCGCTGTAACATTACAACACATATTAAAACAAGTGTACACATAAGCAAAGGATAACTGGTAACATGTCATGAATAATGGGTTTGAGTGCAAGTGATTGGTAAGTTAGATATGGCAATAACAAGAGTCCAATGCTGAATGAATCGTATGGTAATGTTAAAGATAACTCAATCAAGACGCCATAAAGTTGCATCCAAGTGGTTTAAAACACACATGACATGTCATATGGAGTTCACGTTTCAAAGATTAAATGAGAGAGATGAGGGAGAAATATATTCAATGACAATAGGGAATTATATATTATACAATCTCTGAATGAATGTTTTTGTTTTAGCCTTTATTATATTAGTTAGCTTTATTTCTTAGTAATGACAATACGAATTCGCTTCTTTTGTCAGCTTGTAAAGTGTCAAAATGTATGAGAACTGGACATTTGGATTTATCAGTTCAGTTCGCATAATTAAAAAGTCAGAGTAGAAACTAATAAGTAAATAACATGTAGCTCTGAGTGCTAATATAATTAAGGCCCACGTGCGTCGTGCATGTCACATTATCCAATGAAGTTAGGTACATTTCATTCAACAATTCCGATCGGCTGTGTATTTGATACATGTTCACAATCATGCAGGGACATGTGTCTGACATTCCCTTGGGAGCGGACCACGCAAACGCGAGCGCATGCCGTCGACATACCCTCCGCCGATCGTGACCATCGTGTTATCAGCGGCCATGAAGAGGGACTTGGCGTGGGGGGTCCTGCCCTCCCCCTCGCCCTCCTTCTCCTTCTCTTTCTCCTTGTCGTCGTCCTTGTTCTCCTCGTCCTGGAGGCAGCCGACCCAGGGGTACTTGGCGCGGGTGGGATGAAGGCTGGCGGAGGCAAAGAGGTTCGTATGAGGTAGGTGTGTGAGTGTGCACTGACCCGCCGCCGATGGTGATCATCTTGGAGTCGGCGGCCATGAAGAGCTCGGAGCCGTGCGCGACGCGCTCCTCGCCCTTGCCGTCGGGCCCGCCCACGCACCCCACCCACGGGTACTTCGCGCGCTCCGGGTAAAGGCTGTAAGGTTACACCGACTGTTGATGGCGCTGGTAATGACTCGACGCAAGTACACTTACAAACAGATTAGTGAAGGCAAAATGAATAGACACAGAAGGTAGGCTCAGACTGACATTATTATCGAAGAGTTCTATAGAATCTCCGTTCATCGCACACACGTATACCTAGGTACTGTGTTTCTGTCGAACACCGAACAACAAACAGATCACTGAACGCGTGTACGAAATTTAGAAAACGTAGTCTTTTTAGCAGGACAAATAGACAGCCGGGTTTCTGTATCTATTATTTTGCGGTGAAGACAAGTCTCGGTGCCAAGGCACATCCATGAATTAAATCGGACAGATTTACATCACGTGCAATGGAGAAATGGGCAGTTATTGTGAATGGTTTAAGTATATTTTGCAACAAGAGATCGTAAAGCAATACAGTGCGATTAGTCTGTTTCTGCCAAATGACAAAAAAATCGAAACTAATGCCATATCCGTAGGAAATCCGTAGGGGTCTCCCACTCTTATACCAAAGTGATCTATCGGCCAGAAAAGACTAGTCGCACTGTAAATATCTTGAGATGTCAAAGATTATAATTATTATTAATATTAAAGGCTGTGAAAACAAAGTGAGTAAAATAGTTCATTTATGGGTAAACGTATTGTTAGTATTAGCATTTGATTAAATAATTTAGGGCTCAGCATATTATAAATAGTGTCTACATTTGCATAAATAGCACAACATAATATGTATACTCTGATTCATAATCATGTAAAATAAACTGACAGATGTCAATGTGTCATCCCCATACATTATCACTCAATTTGACACATGCAAAATGTCAAAATGCATAGAAACTTGTCATTTTCATCTGTCAGTTTACATGATTATGAATCAGAGTAGGTATAGGTAGGTTTTTGAAATGTAGCCGTCAACTGCAATATCCGTAATTTGAATACGACATAAAAATTAAGTGAAATGATTTATTGACAAGTCATAACAATCAAATTAAAATACTTATCAAATGGGAAATTGTTTTGACAGTGGTTAATTTTGCATTCAGTAAATTATTGTTTTTGTGCACAAATACCTATGTACTGGATACATATGCAATATTTTTACTGCATACCGTAATATGCATATAAAGTCATGACTGTGCAACATGAATTTAAAAAAAACAACCATCCATGCATTCTATGAGTAGATAGAGATATTATTCATCAATGGATCGAAACTGGTCAGTTATGAATACTTATAAAATCAACGGTTAAGACAAAATACTGAAAACATGCCGCTAGCGTGCATATAGCAGTCCATTTTGTAAATATGACAATAATGTTTTTAATGAGTAAAAAATAAATTATCATACAGCCACCAAATACTCAACAGCTTTTACCCGAAGGCCCCGAATGGCAATTAAAAGCCTAAATAAAATAAATCAACACTTTATAAGAAGCATTACAAACATAACACTATATACGATAACCACCACCGTTGTAATATATTTGTTTGCATTAAATATTAAGCTTTTAGCGACTTCTATAACAACAAAATATAAATAACATGAACTAACATCTACTAACAAATAAATATACTAAGCACATAATACACCTGACATGATAATAAAGTTATAAATACATAATACAATATTGTATTTAAATGTAGTTTAATATAAGCATTAAAAAAAAAATTATAGGTACGGTAAAAGTTACAAATCAAGGTGTACAGATCTGTCAAATTTCTTCAATCGATAACCTTAATGTCAAACCTTTGGTTCAATATCGATTGAGGAAATTGGATAAATGTTATATTTGACGTGATTTTGTTTGTACCAGATAACAAAAAAATACGGAAAAACAAATAATACATCTATAATGCGCCAAAAAAGTTATGACAACGGATTTTTCAGGAACTAGCGAAGTTCCTCACATCATTATTAAAAAAAAAGTTCGCATGTTTTATAGCTAATGGGGCTACTATATGACGGCAGTTTTTTGATGCATTATACATTTCCTACTATATTTTTATTTAAAATAATTAATGTAATCTAAGTCATTTAGTCAGCCCATGAATAAATTATTCTGGAAAGGTAAATAAGGGCATCATTTTAGGGCTGCTTGTTACCTGAAGAGGAATGTCTCGCCAGTTCCAAAATAGGCTTGCCTGTTGCCGCGCTCGTCTTTTTGGTTTCGTTCGAACCACCGCGTCGAACAATATGCTCCAAACACCTGAAAAATAATAAACATACTAATTGTATTCTATCTATTCACAATAGATCAAACTGGTCGCAGTGATACTGGTATGAATAAGACCTGCATAGCCGCCCGCTTAAAATAATAATTGTATTCTGTTTCATTATCATAGCTTCGACAAACGCTTTACATTTTTACTTATGTATGTATATTCTCGTTCGTGCGGGACGGTTCACTTAGTGTTTAGTAGTGTTTTATCTCATAAATCGATAGAGAAGCCTGCCAAGACTACAGGACAGGGGCCACCATTTGAAGGCAGATCCTTGTATGGAGGCCGCAGCCGTGGCAGGCCTCCCACCAGGTGGACCGACGATCTAGTGAAGGTCGCGGGAGTACCCTTGGATGCGGGTGGCACAGGACCGATCTGTGTGGAGAACTTTGGGGGAGGCATATGTCCAGCAGTGAACGTCTATTGGCTGAAATGATGAGACATCACCTGATGGTAAGCGATTGTCACGTCCCATAAACACCCGCAACACCAGTGGAATCAAATTACTTTATCTGGCCCGATAGCGCATTTGTTAGTGCCTATGTCTATTTGAAAAAAAAAAGTGTGTTGTGTATACCTCGTTGTTGCACGTCTTGATCATCAGCAGCGTCGGCTCGTGATGCTCGACGCGCACGTAGAACGTGGTGAGCGAGCAGCCGTGCTCCTCCGTCGTGTACAGCAGCACGGGCTGGTACATCGTGATGCGCACGGGCAGCCACGACCACAGCGTGAACAGCTGGAAACATGCACCGACACGTCTTGATACTTCGTCAATATTGTTTGGGTGAGTTACGTGGACGATGTCGAAAAACGAGACGATAATGTCTAATCAGAGCAAGTGGACGGTATTGATTATACTTAGGGCTTGTATTTGATAGAAAAAGTATCTCGTTGCGTGTCTCTTGTCTTATAGACGAAAATGTTATATCAAAGACATTCACAATCGTTTTCAACATACGCCGCCTATAAGTAAATCACCCCTAAGGTCTGTCTCATTGATTCGAAATTTTAAGTTTCTAACATTACAACAAAACTTATACAAACTTAAAAAGATGTTTTAACAACCTTGGAAACGATTGGATATGTTAAAACTATAAATTTACTTTAACATACTGGTGTTTTAAATTTCAGAGTGTCGGTTTCTCAGAAATAGTAAAATTATATTTAAGAAATAATGGTAATGGTATGTAATAAAACTTAATTTAAAAATAGTATTATGATACCATATTTTTTATACAATAAGTAGGGTATTAAGAGTTAAATAAGTTAGAATTAAACAATAAAATTCATAAAGATAGAGCTTACCAAATAGTTTTTCGGCCTGATTATTAAATACAATGTTAATTTTTAATTTAAAAAAACTAGGTAAGCTCTATAGAAGTTTTTTTAGAAATCTTAATTAGAAAAGTAGTAAAAAGTACTATACAAAGTATTACAAATTACAATAGTAATCATTCTATGAGAAAAACTATCAAAACACAGACGACGTCACAATATTAGTGGTGTCAGATTAGTCGACGCCTACTTGTGTGGTGCAGTGCATACAAACCACAGACTAGATAAACAACAGAAGGCCAAGATAACGAGTTTTAATCGCGAATCGTAAGTTCCATCGGCAGGAAACTCTGTAATTAATGCACAGAAGTTTACCGCAATGAACTACAAATCGCCGATAAAACGGGCGAGTAAGCCATTGGATTGGACAAGCTGAAAAGTGATTTTGCTCTCGTCGTAACGCGTTTTCAGACGGCCTACAACGAAACCGTACAATAACGAGAGTACTAAACGAGAAAGAGTTGCGTTTAAAAGGGACGGTGATATAGATTTGTTCGTGCGTACAGTCAAGTGCACTAATAAGTTAACAACCTCATTCAAATATGAATCTTATTTTATTGCAGGCGACTGTACCGTGTCGTTGTAGGTCTCCTGACGTATTACCGAATGACGTCATTTACACTCATTACTGTGTGCATCTGTTATCAGTATCACCATTTGAATTCATCTAGCCTTCTGTCACTTATCTACTATGTGTACGCTTATCTACAAACAGTCCGTACGTCATACATACATATAGGTAAATACTCTACGTAACGACTAATTATAATACTCGGACAAACGACATGGCATGCAACATTAATCAACGGCATTCGATTAAACAGACAATGCCGGAACATTGCAGGTAAATCACTATAGGAGCCAATTCTCGCACCTTCAAATGGTTACTATTTTTACAGTAAGTAAACAACACATGTGCAATTAAAGTCGAAAATAGCGTAACATGAACACAATTAGAGGTGGCGAGAATTGGCAACTTATTAATATTACTGTCTAATTACAAGTTTCACGGACGTAACATTCCTAGTGAATGTTCTACGGATGAGTATCTAACTAAAGGTTCAATGATGTGAGGTACTGAAGAGTCCTACGCCCCTTTGGAACCCTGGGTTTCGATATCTCTCTAGAGCCGCGCATTTGAAATACAGATATAACAAGTTGACTGTTCCAATCAGAGTCCAAACCCGGTGTGTAGACACGTAGGGAAAAATAACGCCGATGACGAAAAAAAAATTAAATAGCAAAATTGCATTGACCATTTTCATGAGCAAATCAATTTTGGTACTTATATTATTTTTACGTGGTAGGTGGTAGACGAGCAGACACATCACGTGATGGTAAGCGTTGGCCGCCACCGCACGACATCGCAACACCAGTGGGGTGACAAGTACGCTGCCAACCTTAAAACAACCTTTTCCCCCTAGTCGTGCCTCCGGTACCCACAATCATGCAGCAAACCACAGGAAAAATAAATGAAAGAATAACAAATAAATGACTTTTTTTTTCAATCTACAGAACCCACTTGACTTAGATCCGATTTTCCCAACATCTGAAAAAGTTAACAGACCAATAAAGTTATATTCAGCGAATGAAAGTGGTCTTACACTTTACTACTTATAACAGCATGACATATCAGTCACCCTTTCTACTGATCAGTTACATTTTATCGGTCTGTTAACTTTTATCAGACGATAAAAATCAACCCTTAGTAAAACAATAAATTTTCAAGAGTCAATCAAATAATGTATTACAAAATATGTTCATTGTTTTGAATTTGTCTTCCCCCACGTGTCTACACAGGGTGAGAACTTAATTCACCAGACATATTACAAATAAACAAAAAGAACACCTAACAGTTCAGAAATTTAGAAAGTGTGAACGAACGAGTACATAGCGTAGCGGTGGTGTTGCCAATTTGTGATACGGGATTTGAAATGCTTGCGTCAACATTGCAAAAATTACAATAAAATAAAAAAAGGATTATTTTGTAAAGTTTTTTGGTGTATTTTGAAGTCAGTGGTGATGATAAAAAAGAATTGCAACAAAAAATAATAAGTTAATTAAGTCCTACAGATAATGGTAACATTCGTAGTACCTTGTAGTCAGCTACGTCGTAGCGCTGTCCGTAGCATTGCTTGCTACGGAATTCACTTGGCAATAACTTTACACAAATAAATTATCGGAGACATTTTGAACCTGCAAGTAGACTTTTTTGTTAGGACGCATATTAAAGATATTGTTTAAGCCTATGTAATGATATTTGAAACGTGCATGGCTGAGATTTAATTATTTTATAGGTATCATTACTTTGAAGTCTTCTGATTGGTCAAACGGTATTTTCTTTAGGGCTGGCGATGTTGACGCAACATTAACCCGTTAGAGAGATATCAGAACATGCACCTGTGTGCCACCACATGTACCCCGTTAGTGGTATTAACATGGACGCCTGCTCAAACCTTGTGCCGCAGGTCGGACGAGTGCTGGCGCTGGTCCCTGAACACAGCGTTAGGGAATGGGAACCACATCGCCAGGTGAGAGGAGCGCGGGCTCTGTAACACCGCACACCTGATGTGACCATGGCCGCAGGACCGCACCCCGGCCATTGGAAAATACCTCCTTTTTGTTTTATCAAAAACGGCGACGAGGGCTAACCCTATTGTCTACGCACACTTACTTAGTTACACGTGTACGTGAATCAATGTGTGAAACACCATTATATTAGGGTTGGCGCCCATGCAGTATTTTCTTGTCGACAATGTCACTTCCAGCTATTGACAGCGGCGTGAAAGGGAATAGTCTAACCTATTTCTTTACTATGACATATGTTGCTATGACTATTGAGGCATAACTAGGTTTTAAAACGAAGGAATGTTGAATTTAATGCAAATTTAGTTTCGTCCTTTTGACCTGTACCTGGTTGTGCCTCGATGTCGTAATATTGTCTAGCGATGATAGCTGTCGAGCATTGTGACCCAAAAATAGCATTGTTTTATTATAATCGTGTGCCACTCTGAGTATATACTCATAATAATATTTAAATAAAGATACATGTAGTACGATTAATTTCTAGTTTAGTGCACTCTTGTGTTTTCAGGTTAGTTTGTCAGATTATAACATTACTTATTTACGGACCTGAACTTGTAGAATATTTTGTTCCTTGAAGAATTGATATAGGCTTAAAAATATTCATTACAACAAACTGTACAGACGTCGACAACGATAAACGATCATAACCAAACAGTCATGGAAGAAAATGTAGCTTCATGCACAACTCTAGCTCTATACTTACCATGGATCGCAAATAAAAAAATAAAAGGAAGCAACGTCTATCTGGACGACTTTTCAAAGCGGAACTTGCTTCCAAAGAAAAAAAAACACCTATGTGACAAGCGGTGCATCTAAACATCGACAGTCGTCGCAAGCTCGTAAATGGAGCGACACTGATGGTGACAGTATACTGTATCCTTACTTCGCTCTGGTCAAGTATCTGGGACTTGATCGCTTGGATAGGGTAAACGCCCATCGAGAGGGCGCGCGGGCCCGGCGAATGTGAGCCCTAACGGAAAATCGACACACAGTTAGCACTCACACAAGACAATCGGTCGCATGCGGCGCGCACACCCTAACCGGCCGGGGGCCTGAGCGCAGATTCTGTTAATCAAATCTCAAGCTATGTTCATCAGTTACATTACACAGCAACAATTTACACCTCTGTATTTTTATCTGTTGCTTTTCCAAAAACGCAACTCACACACATGCTACATGTTTTCGAACTCTGACGTATTTCGCATGTCGTAAAACAGGAAATACACTCACCGGCAGATTTAGCGGAACAACGCTACATTTTCATACAAATGTGGCCACCTTACCGTCGCGTAAATTTAAAAGGAGCATTTTTAAAACAATACCTTTACGAAACTGTACTCATATTCTGTTTTCGTATCAGCGGTTAAACTGAACGACTCCTTAAGCTTTTTATGAAACAGGAACACCTTTACATTTTTCCAAAAAGTTAATATTCGAGCTCGGTAGAACAATGTATGGGACGCGAAGATATGTTTGGAAGAAATAATTATGAACTTTTCCTATTAACTATTTAGGTATTAGAGGTATTGCAATAAACTATGCTCCCATACTTTTAAAGCGGAAAGGTGACCATGTATGTCTAAAAATATAGGGTTGTGCCGTTAAATTTGCTAGCGAGTGTAGTAAGTATCTTACAAAATAGAAACGAGACACTTAGAACACTGAAAATAAAAACATGGTAATAATTCAAACAGTCAAAGCTAATGAGATGATTGGATTTCCTCTTTATTCTTTTCATGAAGATTATCTGTAGCTGAATGATCACATCGATGGATACAACATGATAATCATTCACAAACTTCTGGCTACACAGACTAAACATAACAAAACTGCGGAGTTGAGAGAGAACAAAACTAAAACAGGAAAAAATATATATCTTACAAATTACAAAAGGACTGGACACTCAATAAATGCGCCTGATAGTGTCGAATTGGCAAACGAATTCGATTGAAGTTAGTCATGTTAGGTTCGCAATCGGATGATGATCGTATGATAAAGAAAAGCCAAAGCCACGCCTAATGCCGTCTTGTACGATACCATCGCTTTGCCCGTTTCCTCAGGCATTTTCTGTAAACCAAGTAAAATCATTTCTGATATACAATAACTAGGGTTGTCAACTACTTTACACTTTGGAGGAGACCTAAACTAAAAGAGGCCAGATGTAAAGTAGGCAAACTTAAAAAAACTTATCATAATAATTAAAACTAATGAATTTAATTTGAGCGTCGAAAGTAAATTTGAATAGTACTAGACTATTCTTGATTTTATTAAAAGATACCAATTACCATATTATGTCAATTATCGTGACAGTACAATTACTTTTTCTGTTAACATGGAAAATATCATATCTGAATATTAAATGTAATATGATAAAAATTTAACTCATTAAGAAATTAATATTAAAGCAGTCATAGTCCGGTTGACAACCCTAACAACTGACATAATAATACAGTGCGTGTGTGAAGTTAGATATCCTTAGTGTCTGTTAGAAGATCATTACACCCGTAGACTTTGAAAATAGCCTAATAAATCAACTTGACGAACAAATTCAGAGATAAATTCATTATGTCTACAATACAGCTTGATAACCTAGACCTAGCCAGAAATCACAGATGAGTATAGAGACCGTAGAAGGTGGCGTCAGGCGCAAACACTTGTTTCACATGTTTATGTAATATGAGGATTGGTATTAGCTCTTAGACATTCTGATTTCAAAGATTTAAATGCATAACTATGCTATCTACTCAAAGTAGTTTCAAGTTTTTGGAGGCTTAGTTCTTTATCAAAATACTAAAGGGACAGTTAGCGAGAATAAAGATATAAAATCTACCCGCGTATTCACTGCAACTGTCTCCCACCACTCATCTGTGAATCTCAGGCGAGGGGGGATGTATCACACACTTCGACATGTCAAACTTGATATCAAAAATCAAATTATGGAATCATGTTCTCTAAATGACACAGTAGAGACTATCGAATGCTTATCACAAATCAAATACTTAGCTCTTTTTTTATTGCAGTAAATTCAGGATAGGAGCTCTTTATTAAAATAAACATCTTCAATTTGATTTTTGTATGTCCAAACGCGTGATACTGCCTTCAAGGACTGAGTCTATCCTCATTAAAAGTATATCAGTACTTAGTATCTAAGATGCGTAACTGACCTCTCTAATGGTGAGTGTGTGTGACATCATCTGGATGTTGACCTGGGACTGGCTGGTGGGCAGGTTGTCTGAGGACCTGGACCGGACCAGCCGCGAGCCGGTGATCACCTGCTTCGACTTGAGCGTCATCTCTGTCTTTATGAACACCCTCGATATGTACTGTGAACTAAAAATATATTGTATTGTTAATTCAAAATCTAAAAGGTTACATAATAACACAGCTTTTTTATACAACTTTAAGGGGATTAAATATTACTTAAATATGATAACTTATCTCAAAGAAACATATGCCAAAATATTAAAATGCAGTTAAGAACTTAGCTTCCCCAACAAATTGCATGAATCAAGTTTTGTATGAGAAGAAGATTTTTTATTTAAATATTTTACCTTGTTTCATAGAAAAAACATAAGTCAGTACACTACCTACATAAAGTTATAGAGTATCATAAAAATCATATTGTATACAGGAAACATTTTGTACTTTTTATCATGTGTCATGGTATTAACCACCGAGGCGACATCGTAACTTGCCCGCCAAAGGGCAGAATCGTAATTATATTTGGCAATCAGCTGAGTAAAGCGTGCAATGTTCTAACCAAAACGTAACCACTAAGTGGTGAACACATTATTTAATTATGTAGCTCATTACCAATACACCACAGAGGCAATGTTTACCAACATATACTAAATGTTGGTCAACTACTACTGTAATCAAACAGTTTTTGCAAATACATAATTATGCATGGACAGAACCACCCTTGTCTGTTTGTCAACTTTGGGGCACAGCTGGTGTAAAAACAGTAATTAGCATAATGAACGAACGAAAGGAATTAATTACTCAACTTGTCAGTCGACACGCAATACTCGCATATTGTAACGAAGTAGGAATGAAAAATGAGATAGACAAGAAAACAACAAAGACCCCTTCAACACGGGTATATGAGAAAGCTAATTAAAAGTCCCTGTTCCTGCAATATTTTGACTTTTAAACTGCTTTCAAGTTAGTAAGTATCTCGGAAAGTGTTCCAAAATATTTGTAATTAAGAAATCAAAACAAGTCCTATAAAAACCTGAAGACCGGACTTTACTTACTTACTTTTTACCTTATAGAAAGTAATAAACTATTGAGTATTGAGTAAAGGCGTTACCCAAGGGTGTGTTATCTGACCAATATTATTAATCCACATAAGAAAAAGATTACATAGGAAATACCTGAGAGCCCTGATACTGAATGCTGTCCGTAACAGCTTGGTGGGCGAGGCGGGCATATTTCTGCAAAACTTGTCAATGGCGTGGTCGACACCATTCTTGGTCGCTTCAGCGTACCACTCCGAGTTTTGATTCGTCGAGTGCTTATTGAAGAGGATTAATATCGCCAGTGCTACCCTGTAGAACACCTGTGAATGGACAACAGCATTTGGTATACATTGTCTTTAAAAAATGTTTTATCATTGAAGAGTATTATTATGTTTTGATGATACATTATTATAGTGGTTATATTAGGCATCAGTTCATTCAAGATATCACAGCATGGAAATATTTCATGTTGAATTAATTTTTCATCATCATCAGCATGTCGCAGGGCACAGCTGGACATACGCGTCTAAATGGTGGCCACTTTGACACCACTATCTATCTTCAGCTACTTGCCGCCAGCTCTTGTCAGCCGTCTTGCGCAATAATCTTTCATAAGAGATTGCAGCATACTGCATTTATGAACTATGTCTCACCTTGATACCCTCATGGAAGAAGCAGTCGAGCACGCGCACCAGGTGCGGGAAGGGCAGCGCAGCCAGGATCCACCACTGCCAGTCGGCGTAGATGCGCTCCGGGCCGATCGCGCCCGACAGCCGCGACAGGTGCTGGGATGCCGACTTCTGCAAACAATCCGTGACAGTGTACGGAAACCGCGCGTATACCACGAAACGCATTTTTATCATCATCCATCATATCAGCGTTTCTATTCATTTGGGATCAAAGACGTCGCTTCAGGAATCAGGGTAAGCTTAAACGATGATCCAAGATTTAGTGAGTCTCGTCATTACAAGAGTCTGCCTTCAGACCTGCACAACACTTAGATATGGTACCGGTATTCAGACCAAACGAACGATAGTAACAAGTTCCGAGGCATTAGACTGCCGTCTGTCTTCAGCAACTAAACCAACTGGGTCAAAGTTGGACGTTAAAAATCATCTCAAAAACTGGGTATTCACAAATTTGAGACCGATGTTCTGTTACTATTTATGGTAAATCAATGACCATAATATTTTAATAAATCATTGTTTCTAAAATCAAAATTAATAACGGTGTGCAAATTAGAAAACATGATACACCTATAAAATCCAATTCAAATATGAAAATTTCCATCATCAACATTCATTAAACGCGATTAAACTCATAACGTAAAGCCCCCCAAATATATTACCGGTGTTACGTCACGTGAATGCCGTATTACCTATTACCAGGGTAGGAGGGCTGCACATAGGGTTGGCATTCGACAGGATTTGTCCTGACTTATCAGGATTTTTCGGTGCCTGCCAGGCTTTCGGCTTGGAAGATATCGGGATTTTTGAGTTTTGAAGCAAAACAAATCGCAGTATTTAGTTGTAATTAATTTTATTATTATTATACCTACTTGCTTTTGATAACAATCAACTAGGTACAGTCAACATCAAGATCTTTCCGTCCAAATCTACCAGAAACATTGCCTTTCATAAAACCACTTTTAGCACGACATCTTATGGTGTACTTTCATTTATTGTCATTTAATCTTAAACAACATAATATGAAAACGTATCTTGGCAATAAGTTATACATGAAGTAAGATGTATTCATTTCTTCGTCTAGAAAAAAATAGGTACAGCAATTTTTATAGTTATAGACGTAATACAAAAAAGTTGTCTAAATATTGTCAAATGCTCAGAAATTTTTGGTAGGTTTTGAACGTTAAGATCATTTTGATACACCATACGGCAACCCTAGCTGCACACGCCTCCGGGGCTTGCGTGACGGCTGACAGCCAGGTTCAAGAGTTAACCATCGATTTTCCCAATGGGCTGTAGTACGGGAATGTTGTGTTATTTTAATAAATCAATTTTAGTACACGCTTGGGGTAGGAATTCGAGAACTTTCTGCTCTAATAGTTCAGCAGGTTAGCCGAGAGCACCCACTCTTAGAAGTTATGTCTAGGATAAAAGGAAGTAGGAACGTGTTCATATTGCGCTTAAGGTTCGTGAAGTAAAAAGAGGAGTTGGTAAAAGCCTGTTTCGTTCTTTGCTTAGTTGGAGTCATCTCAAACTCCTGATGAACTGTGATCACCAGCAGCCATTAACATTTGCGAAAGCAAGAGAGGAAAAGACGCTGATCCGTTGCCGTCTTTTTTCGAAGAAGTAGGTAAGTTGGTCTCTTGAAGGCTTCTAATTTATAACTACCAAGTGATATAGTAAGAATGAATCGATAACATAAACAATAAACATGTAATATCATCAGAGGTAAATTGCATAGTCAACGTAAGGGGTAATAATGTAAACCGGAAAAGCGAAAAACTTGCGCAATGTAATCGACCGCCAGCGCCATCTATTGAACCCAAAACGAAGTGATGGCGGAGCACTAGTGTTCGTAGAGACTTCCTTTTGATAGGGATGAAAAGAGAAAATCCACAAATGCTGTTCTATTAGTGTGGAAATAGATCAGGGGCTAAGTTAGTAGCTCGCATAAATCGTGAATGAAAATGATTGATTGCGGGTAGTTTACGAACTACCTAACTACGCCTCTGTCTCCAGCGCCTGTGCCGTTCACCCCACGACTATTACTCATGGGTCTCGACCGTTGATAGTTGTAACCTATGGCCTAAGCTAAAACAGTACGTCAACTTGTTATCTATTGGAATTTGAGCTTTTGCTATGAGATGACTTGATGTTGGGTATTTGTAGAGCAATTGTTATATTTTTAAAATGTTAGGCCTTTGGCGCAATCGGTAATGACTTTCTCGTATGCCCAAGGGCTTGGTTTTCCATTCTGGAGAAACACGCGTGCAATAAACATATGTCTTGGATTAAAAACTGTGTGTTATAATACCTATTTTATTTTTTTATATATCTCTGGTACCTTAGTCGATTCTGATTAACGCTTAGAAACAACTTATTTTAGGGTATGGTTTTGACTAGTACCCCGTCTTGACTTCGTTTAAGGACTTAATTTAGACCAGTAACAATAGATGGCGCTGGGTGTCGATTACATCGCACAAGTGTTTCGCTTTCTCGGTTTGCATAAGCCTTGACGTTGACAATGCTATTTACCTCTTTATAAATTGTAAAGATGGATGAACTGTCCTCTAAATCAATATCGTCTCGGCGTTAGTCTTGATATTAAATTTAATTACATTTATGGTTGATATAAATGAGATTAAAATGCCATATAGTGACGTAATAGCATACGTAAGGCATAATAATTGGCAATTAGTGTCATAGATGAGCAGCATCCCGAACAATGCCCCGCCGCGGGACCTCGTTAATTGGGCACTGATTACATCGCTAAGTAATTCGCCAAAATTACCTTCCATTAACGTAATAAATTCATTAAATAATGACAGATATTTTAAGGCCACCCTTAAAAATCATGTCATGATTTTCCTTTTCAAACCGTTACGATAGTCGTTATAATTCAGTCTCTAAAATGTATCTAAAAATACCGCCAATCCGCGTCAATGTATCAAAACAAATCATTACACCGTACATAAGCATTCACAAGATATATAAGCATTAGGTATAGCATGCACTGATAAAATGACGCGCCAAGATGTAAACAAGTGTTACGTAAAGACGCATCTACTATTGCATTGTAATTGCACTGAGTAATTAACGACCGGCTTTAACCACCGACTGCAGGACAAAAATGCAATTGTGATATATAAATACCTAGGGGAATATGTTTTGTCGCACTCAAATCGTTAGGTAGCTCAGAATAAATAATCATTAAATATCATTTGGCATTGCAAAATGTTTTTATTTATATACCCATAATTTGTATCTAGTAGTACTGAAATCACATAATAAACAACAGTCAAAATTGCCTCAGTAGTTGACTTTCGAATTAAATGATTTGTTGAAGACAAATTTGAGTGTAGTACTTGATCTGCTTCGGACTTCCATATCAAGCAACCTTATTGGACCTACCGGGGAGATAAATAAAATTAGTCTATCGCGATTTCCCTTTTCATATCCCTTTACACAAAATGTGCCAGTTTTCCATATTTTGCAGGTTCGTTAAACAAAAGAACATTCATCCAATGAATGCGTCACCATAATCTTGACATAGATCAAAAGATGTTTACAGAGATTGCAGTAGCGGCCACAAACCGCGCCGAATGCAAAATACAAAGATATTTTATTTCTATGGACATCGAAAGTTACAATATATGAATATACTAACTGGGACCTATTGTATGACAGTAAAAGCTCGCACTTCGAGATAGACAAGTTTTGCCACTCAGGTTTATAAAGAGTGATTCAAACAAGTGTATAGAGTCGACTACAGAAAACAGGTTAGGTACTCTGCAAAATTACACAGGTTATTTTTTAACTAGCTTTAATATAATATTATGTTAGTGATAGGATGGCTTTGAAAATCACACAAACACATACACATGGTAGCAATTCTCATGCAATCGACATTGAAATCGAAATAGACATTTGTATGGACCAATGTATGAAATCTCTAAATTCGACTTCAATGTCGATGTCGACCCAAGTCACTCACAGGCGCTGCGATTCGCCGAGTGAGTGAAGGTATCGGAGGTTATTTCTCAGGCACACTTTGAATATGCCTATTCCAGTCGTAGTCTATCGACAGCCCGGCTTCGGTAAACTTACCCCCTTTCGCGTGAGTTGCGGTTACGACTACTTACGACCAGCGAGGCTTACATGGGAGCCGATAATGGCAGTTTCAGGTCACGCGACTTGCCGTAGGTAAAAACCCTTACACAATGTTCATGGTTTAGTTATGAAGTGTTCGTTTTCCACTTCACACTTTTGTTTTTTAATTACAAGACTATCAGAATGTCGTGATCTTAATGGATTTAGGGGTTATGTGTATGGTAACTATTACGTTAAACCTTGTAGAAATATTCTATTGCTTTAATACGAGTATATTTTAAGATTTATGATTATGATATTTTTTAACTTAAATTGTCATAACTCCATCAATACCTAAGCGTCTCATGCGTCACGCGTCACTTAACAGGGGGATTAAGTCCATAGAAGACGTTTCTGAGCGCGGGGTTTCCTTTGAACGTGATTCAAGATGTGATAAGTCTTGTACTTGTATTAGGTCCACTTTCGAGCAGACATTACAATGACACGGGTGCCGTCTGAACTTGGCAACCCTTATACTCGAAAACCAGATGGACTGTCATTCAGTGGTAAATGGACTAGATTAGACAATTTTGTATTATATAACCACAGGCTGAACCTTTAGAATACATACGTCCCATTATGCAAACTAAACTGGGTTAAAATCACATTAATGTAGTGTAAACGTCACCTAAGAAACTATAATCTACTTGATATGCAGATCAAATAAAGATCGGTAAGAACTTTCTGCGCACGCGACGTTGATAAGCCCGCGGGTTTACTGCCGCCGCCATAAGTTCAAGTTTACGACGCGACTTGTAAGAAAAGTTAACTAAATTATTGCCATGTTAAATCAAACCATAATTCTGATTCGATATCATAAGCATTTTTAAAACTACTCGCGCGATGGTTCATGGAATAAATTAAAGTTATCTACTCAGTTTGCGAATGAATGTTGAATCTGCGGTGCACGGTAGAACAAACAATGCGATTTGCTGTTTGAAATCCGGATTATCCAGGCAGATATGTATGTAAATCTATGTATAGTACGTAACTATTGTTCGTACCGTTCGCAAAGACGGTCGGTCTCCTCTCCTTACAGGTCGGAACTAATGTCCCGAAACGAAGTGAGCACGAGCCACTAGTGCCATATATTTACTCTCGGATTAATCGGGCCCTAGTCGAGCATGAGCAAGCATACCTGAGTCTTTGGGTCAGCCACAGTATTCTAGAAATCTCTACCAGACTACGGGAACCGCTTCACATCAGGCGGACTGTAAATTTGGTTTTTATTTTACTGGTATAAAAACTGATTAAATAAATTAACGCTTGCCACGAAAATAGTTCGCGTGCAGTTTAATTTCAAAGCAATATGGAAACTCGTAAAATCGGGCGTTGAAAAAAGATTTACGCGAAGTTTTGTTGGCGCATCTCGTGGCGTCCATCATTTCCGATGCTGGTGTTAACACTTGTAGTATTTTTGTAATCAAAGCAACCTAATTTGAAGGTTGCGACCTAGTGAATCTGTTTTATTCATATTTTACAACTGATTTATGTGATGATTTTTTTTTCAACACACTGCCAAATGCAAACTAGAGTGGTCTGTGAACTTTTTTTCGTACAAATTACTCCAATATTCTTGAGGTGACCAGACCATCATCGATTGAGGGCATCAATCAATGGTAGAATAAATAAAATAAATCGACGTCAGTCGATAGTTTACCGATCGATATACTCGTATTTTACTTGTCGAGCGGTATCCGTATCCGTCCAACGTCGACTAATGGAATCAATCGACTACCCAGTCATACGTAATCTGTCGATCAACAAAAACTACTATACCAGTCGACCAACGTTGTCATCGATACCCTCGATTGACTGATCTGGCAACACCCTTAGTATACCAGATGACGTTAGTCTCGCCCACCTGGTCTTCTAGATACCTGTCTTTAACTCCCTCAGTTGTCTTAATTATGTTACTACTCACTTCGTTTCATGAATTAGACCAGATGGCGCTAGGAGTCGATAAACATCGCGTACAAAATTAACAACACAACACCGATTCACGAAAGATGACCACAAATGACGATCGTCTACGCATGTAATCTCATGAAGTAAAGGCTTAAGACAAAAACATGTTCAATTAAACATAGAATGTATTTAGCAGTTCCTTAAGTCCTAAGCCCTTATAATGTGTCAAATTGAGAATGGGCCATTTCTTCATGAGATTACATGCGTACACGATGGTCATTAGTGGTCATCTTTCTTGAATCGACCTGTGTTTCGCCTTTCTTCGTTTACCTATTAGCCTTGACATTGACTATACGATTATAAATAGTATAGAAGATATATTTAGAGTTAGTTAATTAGTATAAATGGTCGTCCTTACGGAGTGCTTCTTGGCGATCTGCATGAACCGTCTTCCACGTGACCTCGCTGAGCAGCTTCGTCTGCGTGATGAACATCTTCTCCTTGGACGCGACCAGGCTCGCCATGCAGTGGTAGCACTCCTCCTCTGCAACGACCAGAGCCTATGGTTATTATAACAGATACCGATTCGAGGAGAACTGGAGGGATAAGAATGTAGGTCCTGGAGTAGTACCAAGCCTATTTGTTGTTCTACTGCAGGGCACAGGCCTCCATCATACGAATCAAGGCACTACCGCTATGGCAGACGAGCTACGACGAGCAGCTATTCACTAGATACACAGCATAAGATGTATTAGGTCCAGTACATTATGAAAAATGATGAATTCTGTTCATTTTAGATCAATCAACAGAATTCATATTTTTTCATGAAATGACGAATTCTGTTGATTGATCTAAAGATTTTTAGCTTCTTAAATTAAAAAAATAAATCAGTGAGAACTACACTACCCGTAGTCACAAGCAGAAATCCAAACTTGTTGTATTTATTTAACACTTATATAAATTATTTACTCAAAAGCAGATTTGTTTTATCATAAACTAGCTTTGAGTTTACATTGCAAAGGCTACTCTAATTTACGTCATGTTTTATGCCATTAAATTATATTTTGAGATTTTATTATATTTTTACCAGTACCCACACAAGTTGCTCTTGACTGACTTGAAATAGTCCTTATATTTGAGACACAAATGCTATTTTTGCACTGCAGAGGGATAACTTGACGTGCCACTGACTGTACCTGTCACTCAATCCATCGTTTCCTCGATTCAATAGAACCTTTAATTTAAAAATCCAACGACCCTCACTTTCTCCAACACACCGCAATGATCAACCGCAAAAACTCGATCCACGAGAAACCAATTACCGCTCCCCTTCTGAAGTACCAACAAACAAACGCATCCAATCCCGGAAACGCGAGTGGGAAACGACAATCACAAGGAGGAAACACTGTTCAATTACTACCCCAATTAACGTATGCTCGTAGGGATCGACTGACAGGGTTCACCCATTGAATGGTTGGAAATAAGAATTATACTCTACAACAATGCAATGACCTACCCAATGCATCAATTTAGGTACTGTCAGGCCTGTCCCACTCCGCGTGTAGGTATCGAACTTGCAAGTACATGCGGCGTCCCCTCCGGAGGGGCAAATTAGTAGAAAATCACGAACGAGCGGCGACGCACGCGCGACAGTTGCTTGCGATAAAAAGAGAAAGCACTTCTAGGTATGAATAATTGTAGGTGTTGAACGCTGGGCGGCCGGAATTTCAACATTATGTTATGGTAGCCTGAGCCTTTATTTTTCTATAAACGGTTTTTAGAAGTGGGCATTCTGTACTTGTACTATTAAGTATTCTGTGCAAATGCATCAATTTAGGTACTGTGGGAAGGGGTTACAATGGTCCTTACAGCCCCGATGGAGCATTTAGTAGTGACCATTTTCCATCAGACTGGGTCGCATGCTCGTCTGCCTATTTCAGCAATTCAAAAACCCGGTCTCAAAGGAATGTCTCAAAGGTCGTGGGTTCACAAGAATTCGTGTGATTAATACTTGTGTTTGTTCAATGTCTGGATGTAATATTATGTTTTTAAGTAATATATTTGTAACACAAGTGCTTAAGCTATTTAGTACGGAGTCAGGCTAATATGTGTGAGATTTGATAGCAAGCATATGTCTAATAATTGAATTAAGTAATATTGAAATAAATTATGCCTAATAGTATCTTAAGGTATTTACTATAAGGCACAGAGTACAAAATACACTTACTACTTACTATACTTCCACATTAGCAATGATCAAATCAGATATGAACTCATACGAACGTCACAAAAGAAAATATTAACCCATTGTTTTAACAAAATTAAACCAATTAACATATTGCACACAATACACCACCACGTGCAAGAATCTGCGTCAAAAACATTTGCCTTTCGAAACAATTGAACAATAAAAATAATATTACCTATTTTGACAGCTACAACAAATATTACGAAACACCTGTAAAATGTTTACAAAGGGAATTAATTAGGTCAGTGGAAGCCGTGTTGAGAGTGTTGTGCCTCGACAGCTGTGACAACACCCCATTAACACGGTGCAAATGACGAGCTACCGGTATAATATAGCTATGAGTATGCACTGTAAATATGTATGAGAGGGAAATCATAAATTCAATCTGAATTGTCCACGAATACTCGCGCACTTACTACGCAGTACAAGTTTTTTATAAGTTTGTTTATACTGGAAAAATACCCCTGTGTGTATGTGTGTCGTAGTGTTTGGAGAAAAAGATGATTTAAGTGTCTACATTCTACTTTTAAATAGAACCTCACACGATTTGAAACAAACAACTTATGATTTACTAAAATATAACTAGATACTTTAAAGTTAATTGATATTTAATGTAAAAATAATTCTACCGAGTTAGATGTGGTTAATCAAGGGCGTAACCATAGGGTGGCAGGGTTAGTAAATTGTCACAGGCCCTATCCATGTGAGCCCCCGGCCCAAATGAGATCAGACATAGTCAGTCAGAGTTTTATACAGAAGCCGGACGGTCCATGAGAAGTATGGTTGTAATCTGTCTGTGGAGCTACTTAAATAAATAATTTGCCACGGGTTTCAGATGATAAAATTACGCCATTTGTGTATAATGTTAAAATATTTTAACAAATCTGATAAGCGAGCGATAACATACCTACATTCAATATGCAATACCATATTGGAAATATCACGGAATAACCAATTCCACCATGCCATTAAAACTGATGTTAATTTTCCTAAAAAACGTTTCAGTTTGCTCTACTCCACCGAAAACGAGACGCGCGATGAATTGTGACACCCGCCCATAGCAATGTAAAAGTATCACTTTCATATATTTAGGGGCGCTTTAGGTTCTTTTATTTATTCTGCGACATCGCTACATACAAGTATTACGTTACCCACTTAACACCCCGAAGCTTTCACACTAGGGCAATATCCAGCGGTGTAATAGCATTACCTAATAGGGGTCCTGTGGGACCCACGCTAAGTGATTCGTTCCCAGAGGCCACCCCCTGATCGTGGGAGGGCTAGGAGGACGTGGGGGGACGGCGACATCGGAAAATCCTATTAACTCCTCGTTTTATAAAACTAAGACGAACTGTATTGGAGAGTCTCCCTGTAGACTTGCGCAAAACCGTTAGAAGAGCTGAAAAAAGTGATGCCTTTGAATATAAAGAACTGATCAATACACTCATCTAGTTCAGTTGTTCAGCTAGTTCTCTTAAATCAGAAAGTATGAATAGTTGTCTGACAACATTACACACATAGACCTAGCCCCAAAGTAGTTGATGTATTTTTTGTATGGTGTTATTAGGATCAGAATCAACGAAAATAAAACAAATACTTAAATGAACATACTAACACACAGACACAGAATATACATAAAACGTATGACGTGTGCTTGTCCAGATTGGAAAATGAAACCCACGATCGACTCCTGAAGCGTGCGGCACGATCGCTAACAAATACCTCAGGCCAAGAAATTGAGATTAGAATCTTAAAATTAACTGATTAAACTTACTAATATACACATAGAAGCTTAGGCCTCTTCTACTTAAAACGTAATTTTGGAGATTCTGAAGTCGATTCCGGCAATATGGATTTCAAAGCACGGTAATGATGACATCTCGATAACCCATACATTGAACTACATGGAACAAATAAATGAACTGGTACAATCTAAAAAATCATTCAGGACTACACTACTCTTCTTAGTCCTTGTTACTACAGTAAACAAAGGCGATAGACTCTTTTGTATTATCTCAAAGAGAATTTAACGATGCCGTGTCTTTTTAAGTTACAAGTAGAAATAATAAAAGATAAAAGTTAAGCCTGAATTAAGGTATTATGTTGATGAAGCAATTATAACTTTCTACGTAGAATCGCTGTAAGTCCCTTTGATGTAAATTATGTTTCCACAAAAATACTGATTATAATAAGTTGTTTGCGAAGTGATGTTTTCAAGTGAGTACTTTATCTACACAAGTTTAGTCTTGAAGCTAAAATTGTCTTTAGCAAACTCAATGTCAAAGGCCAACCCATTCAGGAGCCTTTGTTCATTTTGTACACACATCCGGAGTAGGGTTGCCTTCACTTATCGCACTTCGGAAAGTATTGCATAAAAGTATCAGCCTGTATATCTGAACTTATGCCCCGCTACATGGCTAAAGGTCCTTACCATAATATAAATCAATGTCATCGCCACGTATGATAGTATTAAGGCTTAATCACCACGCTTGCCTTATGGATTAGGTGATCACCAAAACCCGAGCTATGTTCGAAAAATTCGAACATCATTTTGTTTTTTGCTCGACGAGATCACGGCCCGGTTCTTAAACCACTAAACCAAAGAGGTGTTATATGGGTTTATAATGATTGTTTAAATTTAATTGGGGAATCTAAATGTATTATTAATCGGTAGATTTGTTCATTTAGATGCGAGTGATTACCACTTCAAGTCTAACAGCCCTTGAATCGGCCTGGGACGGATTTGTATGAATCGACGGGTCCTAATTACAATATGAAAGGGTCTGAGCCCTTTACACCATTCAATTATGCGCGCAAACTCACTGCTAATCGGCTTATGTTAAAACTGGCTCAGGTTATTTGTGAGCATTCGACTATACAGTGTGTTTATTTTACAGACACTGTACTTTTTTGAACATCTTCACCCGGCAACTTTTATCTTTCCTTCAGTTGATTAATCAATAGGCGTGACGACTGTATGTATGTTATTAAAGCTACAAATATATATTATGTCCCTAATAATACCTATACTAGTGATTTATTTGCCGTCCTCTACAGCGCCTCTTGGCCGGGTTTTTCCGGAAAGCGACAAAATGTTTTGTGTATAGGTATTTTTTTTATTGTTCAAAGAGATACAAACTTAATGTTATGTAAATAGGGGAAATCTCGTAAAGTCTTTTGCTATTTTCATTAATAATTCCATTTGCTAATTAGTTTATTACGAGTATGTAGTCTAACTGCACGATTTGAATCAGTTTCATTATCATTATTTACGGAAGGGCATAGGCTTCCACTCAGGTCTAGTTTGTGCAAAATAAAATTAAACATTTCCCAGTTTTACAAAGTGCCAAAAAAAATGGTCAGTTTTGTAATACAGAAAAAGTTGGTCGGCATTCCCCAGTTAATCGGTAACACCCTGTACAGAACCAATAAGCTTGTTTGACGTGGTTTGACCCTACTGAACCGTGTATATTATCTGTGCGATCAACGTTAATATTCATTATTTTAATATGTGTTCTTGTTTATAGGTGATACTTCTTATTGATATAAAAAATAATAAAATATTTACAGCGTTTCATGGAATATGGCGACAGCACAAATTGTAATTATTAATAAAAAAAATGGAAACATCACTTCGAAGAATTATTTAATTAAAGTGGGCGTAAAGGAAGTAGGTAGGTAGGTATTTGGAATTTGGGTGGCTGCTTACAAATTCAACCTCTTTTAGCGTTCAATAGTCTCCGATATATTGTAACATATTGAATATTGGTTTTGTATAGATAACAAGTACTATCTACTTTTTTGACCGTGGGAGACGCTTCAGCATCAATGGGTTGACTCGATAGGAGTGATACCAGGGCGTCACAGAAAACCGGCGTGAAGCAGCGTCCGCGCTGTGCTTTGCCGACTCAGTAAGGGTATCGGAGGTCCAATCGAGGGTGATAGGCGGTAAAAAGGTTGGCAGCGCACTTGTGATTAGGAGTTGCAAGTGTCTATGGGCGACGGCAATCGCTTACCAATAGGATTCATCTGCTCGTTTGCCACATCTGCGAGATACATTTCTAAAATATCTATGTATGTGTGTAATTAAAATCAAAGCTAAAGAGAAACTTAGTTCATTCAACGTTAATCCAATACCAACAAAATACATACATACACCGTATTTGGGATTTGTTTATGTCCTCAGAAACAATGTTTACAAATACAAACGCTAGGAACATACATATTTAAATCGCCCTTTCTTATATGAGTCACGATTTCTCGGTCTTCAAGCGTAAAATCAACTTAGCTCTCCCTGAGTAATAGGGTTGACACTAACTAAATTATTTATTCTATTACTATTTACAATTTCGTGGGAGAGCCACGCTTCGGCATGAATGGACCGACTCGAGCGGAGTGATACCACGGCCTCACAGAAGACCGGCGTGAAGCAGCGCCTGCGCTGTGTTTCGTCGAGTGTGTGAGGGCAGCGGAAGCCCGATTGGAGAGAGAAAGGGGGTTAAAAGTTGGCAGCCCACTTGTGACTCTACTGGTGTTGCAGGTGTCTACGGGCAGCGGCCATGCTGCCCATAGACACCGCACCGTGCACCATCAGGTGATCCGTCTGCTAAAAAAATATTTTAGTAGTTTCAATGTCACCTTCAGATATGCGACTTGTATGAGCGACATCCGTAGTTTTGCGCGATCAAAATAAGCGTAATGGGCATACCGCACAGGTTTGCGTTCAGAATGGCGAACCACTTCCACTTGAGCGTCATTTATCTTGTTTATTAGTGGTGTAGGTTCTCACGTTGCTGGGGTCACAAGAGGAAGCATTCATTTCTATGTGATTCATACTTTTAAAGTTTGGATTTGGTTAAAACACTGTTAGGTATGACGATGCATAATAAAAGGCAGAGTAGAATCGAAGCATCCAAATAAAACAATACATTCTTAAATAGCATTTTAATTGTGATATAAAGAAGATAATAATTAATTAATTTCAATAGTTAATTTTAGCAACAAAAGATGCAAAAATGCACGGTAGTGGAATTTTCTTGACCTATTATATTAATATTTATTAATACATTGTACTGACATATAACCATAATTTAAGATTTGTAAGCTTTGTTCAATAAAGAAGATCTGCGTATTTATTTACGTATTATTGTGGATGTATGATAAAGTGGATCATCACTTCAAATGTTAATTAATACAGATTTGCATATAATGATTGTAAAATTAGCTGTCATACAATTTTACGTCCATTAATTAGGCGCTCATAGACAACCCTACACATTCATACATATTGTGTTCATGAATAAGTGAGCGGACTGTAGTGTACGAGTCGACGTTTCGTTCGTTCACCCGGCACTGAAAACTTTATGTAACCTCCTTCTGGGTTCGCCGTACACCCATATCTGTTGACCTAACAACGTTGTTGCCCTACACTCGGGGTTTCTCAAAGTTAGGTTTTTGAACCCTCACGTCATCTATACTATTTATAAAGAGATAACTTCTATAGACAACGACAAGGCTTATAGGTAAACCGAAAACACGAAACGCTTGCGCGATGTAATTAGGACACAGCGCCATCTATTGGTTCATTTCTGAATTACGGTCCCGAAGCGAAGTGAGGGCGGGCCACTAGTTTGATGATAAATTAACAACAAAATTTACTCTATTCTGCTTCTTAAGTGAGGGTGGTTAAGCACGTGTTAGCATGATCAGTCGCTTCGTTATTACTATACAAGCAACCTGGTAGCTTCTAACGAAGACGTCCCGTAAAGAATTCTCATTCTCATACAGGTATGTTCTCACATACCTGTCACATTCAAACAGAAGCGCGCACAGCGCGAAAGGAAGGACCACTCCGATTCTATTGTAACGTAGACTTTAAATTAGGCCCTCATGATCATGATGATCACAACAATGCAAACCATCGGCCGTTTAAAATAGCTATTGGATGTTACTTGTACTTCATCCTGCTAAAGTCAGTAACCATTAATCTACTTTAGTTGTATTCGCTGAAATGCGCGTGCTACCAGGTACCACAATGTTGCTAAAAGTAGTACGAGATCCAGGGAGATTGGTGGGAAAGATTTACGGTGGGTCATTTGCTAATTTCAACGAGTGTATTAGGCCATAAGTTTGAGAACTACTTGTACTCAATCCACTCCAGACTTATTGTTCTCCGTCATTTGGCGCGGTTTAGAAAGTGATTGTTATTTGTTACGCATTTGTAAAAAGAAAATGTTTTATTACCTTTTGTTTTACTTTTACACACGATAGTGTTTGTATTTGTAACGTTATATTTATATCGCGTTTAGTTTTATGAGGGTGAAAATATGCTTTGCTGAATGAAATGTCGATTTATCGCTACTAAACTATGACTATAATAAAAAGCATACGGGGTTTCTATTTCATTGTAATTAATTAACAACACATCCATCAATCAATATTGTATTACAATAATTTGACGACCTACTTAGAGTAGTATGTAGGATCACGGAAATTCAGAAAGCCTTATTACAAGACATTGTAAGACTTAAAAAAATTAAAGAAACACCGACATTTAATACACCATTTTGTGACGGCGGACATCTTGAGTTTGAAATGTATCCTATTTTAATCAAATATATAATCTGTCATTTTGTGGCGGCTATCAAACGTAGCTAAGAACACTCCCGACTATTTAGCCTTTCAACAGACACTGTCAAATTTATAACACCCTGTTTTTGCGTCGGGAGTTAAAATATTCTACCTTGGTCTATCGAAGTATTCTACCTTGGTAGGATCGCCTTCAATAGTTTTATTTATGGTGATATGCTATTACTATACCCATATCACCATAAATAAAACTATTGAAGGCGACACAAAATGTCACATTGTGTTACGTATCTGTCGAGATGGACAATATTCCTCGCGTTTACGAGCGCGGCGCAAGACGAGTGGCAATAAGCGGGCGAGGCGACATAAACGTCCAGCTGTTTAATACTTACGCCGACTATGATATGATATGGCCGTGTTAATATGGCTCGACATATGGACCTACTATTAAGGGTTAATGTTAAAACAGAGAGCGGGATGGGGGACGCTATGATAAAACCTATAGACACAGAACCTTGTTAAAGAATAATACTTTGATAATGGGGAATTCTATGTGCGAATCAGATGATGTTTTTTCTGTTGCTATCATCATCTTTTGTTGTTGTTATTGCGTAATACATACACGCAAACAGATGATCGATCGATCGAACAGGTGAACAGATGATAGAGCGCGATGATCTTGGCGTGGTTCGGCGTGATACAGACACAGATTATACGAATCGTGTGTGGGAGACTGCGATGTGTCCGCGCGAACAAAATGGTCGACGCACTATTTTAAGTCACAAAATAATAACATATACATTACGATAAAAACACACACATTCATGCACGCTTACAGTGATCTCGCTGTGTTTCGACGTGAATCACAGGGATAAACATGCGGAAGAGACACGTGTGTATTACTATTTTGCGTGTAAGTTCCCGTTTAAAACGCAACAGTTATCAGTGGCTATCGTTAAAACCTTCAAGTAGATTTCTTCCTCTTATAATACTAGACTGATGTAAGAAAAGAAAGCGACGAGCGCAAGGCTCCTCTCTAACTAAAGCTCTATTTATCATTAGAAAAGTGCGGTCTGCCATTCGGGTAGTATTCCAGTATTCCTATTTGTTATTCAGAATTTGGTCACAGCGGCCCGCCCTCCTATTTGCTAGGTAGACAAGTGGCACTAACTAGGCGAGGCAACATAAACGTCCAACTGTTTTATACTGACTCACGCCTATAACTATATTGCCCCCGTTCTATAAGTTTTGGGGACGTTGGACTATTGATATATAATCTCTATGATACACATTATGGAACTGTTGATATTTTGAATAAGGTCGAAAACAAAATTACGTATTTGATTTTCGACTCTAATCTAATAGTAATTGGTTTTAAATTCCGAAAATGCCAAATAGCGCTCTTTTGCGAATGGAGCATTCATTTAATGCGACACTTATCGCGCTCACGCTGTATCTATTTGTTGTGTTTGTGTCAATTGCCTGTAGTATGTTTGTGGTGTCCAGAGTAATAAATGTAGTTTCTTTCTTTCTAGCTAGGGTAACAATGATGGAAGTGGCTCATTCCCGCGCCCCCAAGTATATTGCCCCCGCTGTATAATTTCTGAGGACATTCGACTCTGCTTACATATTGGTTGTCACTCAGTGGCATAATTAGATTGATGGATATTGTAAGGTTGACTGGCCCGATGACACATTTGATAGTGACCCTGCCTCATACGCCAATGGTCATGGGTCCGATCCCCAGCATGGACATAATTAAGTGCTTAAGCTACTTAATACAGCATCAGGTCAATGTATGACATGTTTTGTATACTTACCTTAATTATATTTACCCTAAAGCTAGATACACCACGCATATTTTGTGTCACTAATGACTCATTAATAACGAGCCAGTAATTATGTTGACAGTGAACAAACTAATGGTAAGTCGGTAACAGAGAGAGAAGGCGGAACATAAGGACAGCCTACTAATCCCCGTTAATTGTGAGATAACATCGAGATACAAGTTGAAGATTACTGATAAAATACACAATGGACAATTTATTTCTCAATAGACAGATCGAGAAATATGCGGTCGTTGAGTAATCGGTTAGAACTGGATAATGTTTATGCGATTATAAAATGACATTGTAGGATGTAAATAGATAATTACGATAACGAGGAGTATCATAACACAGTAGCGCCAACATTCATACATCAACGGAATGCTTACTTCAAGGCCGTAGAAGTTTGATACTTATAAGATAGTAAAATAGGCAAATATTTTTTATGTCCCCAGCGACATTGTATGTTATGACTACCTCGGCGCAGTGGATCTCACTTTAAAGCGACGAAAACTTGAGTTTTTCTGTTAAGTAATTAGCTTACCATTAGGTGACCTAACATAAAAACCAATAGAACTGTTAATTAAGTACTATTTGATTGATAAACTTAACTTTAATACACTTTTTATCCAGACTGCACGACGACTTGCCGGCGACCATCATTGCATGCAAAAACCTTGTTAGTGAGGAAGATTTACATAAAGAATCACAGACTATGGCTTTGCCTTTTTAATTTACGAATGTTTACCACTTACGTATATTCGCCGTAATGGTTACTAATTAGACTCGAGTCCCATGCGTGACGCGCAAATTTAAATTACATACCTACAATTTTCGAGAAGGCCTCGCACAATCATTTTAACATATCTATACGATGTGTTAGGCAATTTTTTTTAACTATCTATTCTACTACTAATGATGTCCAGTCTTCAAAAAAATAACACACTCATACATAATATTATTGAAACAATTACGGCAACTTATAGTAAATGAAACCCTATCATAACACACGTTTCGTTAGTTATTCGTTGACAACTTGCCAAGTCTTAGCTTATTAGGGAAGTAATTTGGTTATGTAGATTTATGGTGAAAAAATATTGATTGATGTTAAATGGAACAGGTCAGCTACTCTATTGATTTCATTGTTAAACAAAAAAGTTCCCGGAGTATGCTCGCTTTGCTTGCTCAGCACGCTTAATGTTGGTCGCAATACTAATCTAACCGACCGACCACTTTATCGCTTTAAATTAAGCAAATAGTAAAAATAAAAACAATAGCGATGCTGCAAATGGAGTCTATGATGATGAGTGCAAGGCAAGCGTGAAGCAATGATCAACTTGCAAAAAATACATTTAGACGATGACAGACAAATCATCAAATAGTGATTTGATTACATAAATCCAGGTGCTCAGATGGGCGTATAAAAAAACTTGGACACAAACACGAGCCCGCCAAACTGGCGTCGTAAATTGGGCAAATCTATCAAGGCATGCGCATGCGCCCGCGCCGGTTCCACGATACGCTCGTAAACTTTACGTTGCCTGTCGTAAAACCTCTCTTTCATCATGAGGACATCGGCTAAGAAATAATATACAATGTTGAAAAGGCCGCGATGGTAAGAGACAATAGATACGAGTATGCCATTCTTCAAGCTTACTTCATTACGTGCACAGTAATACTCCAGATATTTCATATTTACGATGAGCAACATTGATTGCTTGCAATATGGGATATTGATACGGGTAGGTATAGGTACTCGTATATACATATTTTTTATCCGATAGGGGGCAGACGATCGGACGGATCACCTGATGGGAAGCGCCGCCCATAAACACCTGCAACACCAATAGAGTCACAAGTGTGCTGCTAACCTTTAACCCCCATTCCCCAAATTGGGCCTCCGGTACCCTAGCTCACGACGAAACACAGGGTAGACGCTGTTTCACGCCGGTCTTCTGTGGGGCCGTGGTATTTCTCCGGTCGAGCCGGCCGATTCATGCCGAAGCGTGGCTCTCCAACGGTTATTACGATATTGTCGATTGCTTATTCACTTACTTGTGATGTTACAAAAATAAAATATACAATAGCGGCATCGAGATTGCGAGTGAATGGCATATGACTTTATTACACGACAGTATAAAATGGGCAATTCGTTCGGGCAAACATATGAGATCAATAGATACTAAAAGTATAAAGAATATAATATGGACAATGAACTATTGTGGTGATTCTTATACAAAATTCCAAACCAAAACCATAAGTGCGCCGCGCTCTAATATGAAATGGTCGTTACAATATCGCATTAAATAAACGCTTTTATATGCAGTTTGACATGATGTATAAGATACGATAATTAGTTGGACAAAATAGTCAAATTAAATCATGATTAGCCTTATCGCAGTAACGATTGCAGTAAGTTAAAATTGCCAAATAAACATTATCAAGGTTCAATAACTTTATTTATACATATTTTTTAATCTAATCGGTTATCTAAGGACTCGCCTTTTTACAATTCTATAAAAAAACTTTTAAAAAGTTGCGAATCCGTTAAGTGTAAGCGATTACCGCCGCCCATATACACCTGCAACACCAGTAGAGTCACAAGTGTGCTGCTAACCTTTAACCCCCATTCCCCCAATTGGGCCTCCGGTACCCTAACTCACGACGAAACACAGGGTAGGCGCTGCTTCACGCCGGTCTTCTGTGGGGCCGTGGTATTTCTCCGGTCGAGCCGGCCGATTTATGCCGAAGCGTGGCTCTCCAACGGTTATTACGATATTATCGATTGCTTATTCACTTACTTGTGATGTTACAAAAATAAAATATACAATAGCGGCATCGAGATTGCGAGTGAATGGCATATGACTTTATTACACGACAGTATAAAATGGGCAATTCGTTCGGGCAAACATATGAGATCAATAGATACTAAAAGTATAAAGAATATAATATGGACAATGAACTATTGTGGTGATTCTTATACAAAATTCCAAACCAAAACCATAAGTGCGCCGCGCTCTAATATGAAATAGTCGTTACAATATCGCATTAAATAAACGCTTTTATATGCAGTTTGACATGATGTATAAGATACGATAATTAGTTGGACAAAATAGTCAAATTAAATCATGATTAGCCTTATCGCAGTAACGATTGCAGTAAGTTAAAATTGCCAAATAAACATTATCAAGGTTCAATAACTTTATTTATACATATTTTTTAATCTAATCGGTTATCTAAGGACTCGCCTTTTTACAATTCTATAAAAAAACTTTTAAAAGTTGCGAATCCGTTAAGTGTAAACAATTTCATAGTACACAAAACACCCAAGTAGGAACAAGAAGGGCTGAACCTGGTATTCCCAACGTGAATTAAACCACAAACGTTCCTAGAAAACGTAATCAATAACAGAAGTCAGGCTCGGGTAGGGTTGCCATACTTCCGACGAGTCCGGATTTCCAGGCATAACGAAATATTAAATTTATCTTAGTTTTAGCTACCTACTGACTCCACGATCTCACATGTATTGCATTAAAATTGAAGAATAGGCTCTTTTCTTAAAATATAAATAGAAATGTTCTTTATTCAATTTAAATCCATACATACAGAACATTTATGAATGTCAAATATCATATAAGCTACCGCTGATTCGGAAAGCAGATTTCTACCGAGAAGAACCTGCAAAACAGTCAGTAAGTAGTTACTTTTTTTCAAATTATAATCATTACAAATTTCATTCTGATAATAAATTAAAAAGAAATACAATATACAATATTACAGTGACAGTATGATATAATTGATAAACAATGCTTTATATCGTTTAGATAATCGTCAAATAAAATTATGAAATCAATTTATACATAAAAGAATAATGAGAGTTGATTAACATGTCCAGGAACTCTTATCATTTAAATAATCTAAAGGTAGACTTATCGCACTGCATTTACTACATAAACTACATTTTAACTTCACTCGGACTTTTATTGAAGTGTCCGGATTCGTGACACGACTTCTCAATGCCTGGTAACACTATGCACGGTGGCGGACGAAAAGCCACGAAAGAAACCACATTGAATAGCTCGCTCGTAAACCGACGGTAATTCAGGAAACAATATACGGCGCGGGCGATTATTAACGAGGATGCTGCGGTCGGGTCTGAACGCTTTATTTAGATAACTACTTCGATTTATATGCTTTGCCACTGCCAGAGCAAGCGAATGGTGATTAGCGAAATAGATGTTTAACTGGGGAAGGCAACTGTCGAATAAGATGAATAGATCGGAAACACAGGGCTACCTCATTGACAATTAGGTGGCCTGGATAACGAGCAGGTGAACTACCTAAAGGTAAGCGGCTGTCGTAGTCTTTCGAACTTGCAACACCAGTAGACCACAAATGCGCTTCCCTCCCTATTCACCAACTAAATGTCCGGCTAACCGACTAATTAAATATCCGAGTCTTTTCTTGGACATCATTTTCGCTTGGATTAGGAAAACCAGAATAAAAAATCTCAATATCACTAATATTCAAACTCAAAACAATCATTTCAATAATAAATTTAAGTTAAGATTCTAATAGATGGGAAAGTCATTACCATTATATCAAATTGGATGAGAATTATTTACTTCCTTGACGCAATATGACAAGAGTTTTACGCAATATGAGTCATATAACTAAATCGCAATGAAACATAGCTTTGAACTTTGTACTGATAAACTGCTAAGTCACGTTCACATAGGTGGTCTTTGCAATATCGTCGTCAAACGAGAAATAACATGAAATATATAATGACTCAGAGGATTTGTAATCATTTAAATAGTCATTTTTATCAATGGACTAACGGAATTAGGATGCAGCCTGATACACAGACTGAGAGAGATTAATATGTCTTTACAGACTCTACTGGTGTTGCAGGTGTTTATGGGCGGCGGCAATCACTTACAATCATGTGATCCGTCTGCTCGTCTGTCACCTATCTTATAAAAAAAATACAGCGTTGTCTGAATAATTAAACAGTTTGACTTTAGCGTTAGCCATGTATCGTATCGTGTCTTTTCCACAGGTCTCCGTCATTTGTGGCGAACATCTGACCCGGGATAACTGTAAGCGACTTTAGCTCAAAATTTAAACAGCCAGTGCTCTACATAGGTCTCATTATTTCGTGCTACGACCCTGACAGCGAGCGTAAGATTCACTTACACAACTGCGCTCTCGTTCCAGACACAGAACCAATATTATGTCATAATTTACCGAAGATTTACACCACCATAAATATATTCTGGCGCAGACGCATGAAGTATAGTCTTCTCATAACAAATTGATCCCCCGTGGCCGTTTCGGACCACGTCTCGCCATATCGCTTTCTGGTTATATTAGAGTTAATGTCCGGACGACGCTATCTTTATCAGCGTCATATATTTTTTGATATTTATTCCCATGCCTTGCACAGATAGGCACTTGCCTTGCACGTATCCATAATCCGATAAGGTTAATCTTCTAATATTGCTATAAGATACTAGCTGCGACCCCATGGTTCCACCTAGTTAGAAAAGACTTTAAAAAAGTAGCTTATATTTCTGTTAAGTAATATCTTAAAATTTCTTCTTAAATATTCACGTTAATACTTCCCCCTCCTAAAAGACTAAACTAACTATCTAAATATCCGGCTAACCGACTAATTAAATATCCGGGTCCTTTCTTGGACATCATTTTCGTTTGGATTAGGAAAACCAGAATAAAAAATCTCAATATCACTAATATTCAAACTCAAAACAATCATTTCAATAATAAATTTAAGTTAAGATTCTAATAGATGGGAAAGTCATTACCATTATATCAAATTGGATGAGAACTATTTACTTCCTTGACGCAATATGACAAGAGTTTTACGCAATATGAGTCATATAACTAAATCGCAATGAAACATAGCTTTGAACTTTGTACTGATAAACTGCTAAGTCACGTTCACATAGGTGGTCTTTGCAATATCGTCGTCAAACGAGAAATAACATGAAATATATAATGACTCAGAGGATTTGTAATCATTTAAATAGTCATTTTTATCAATGGACTGACGGAATTAGGAAGCAGCCTGATACACAGACAGAGAGTGATTAATATGTCTTTACAGACTCTACTGGTGTTGCAGGTGTTTATGGGCGGCGGCAATCACTTATAATCATATGATCCGTCAGCTCGTCTGTCACCTATCTTATGAAAAAAATACAGCGTTGACTGAATTATTCAACAGTTGACTTTAGCATCAGCCATATATCGTATCGTGTCTTTTCCACAGGTCTCTGTCATTTGTGCCGAACAACTGAGCTGGGATTACTGTAAGCTACTTTAGCTCAAAATCTAGGCAGCCGGCGCTCTACACAGGCCTCATTATTTAGTGCTACGACCCTGACAGCGAGGTAAGATCATTACCAAATGCGCTATCGTTCCAGACAAGAACAATATTATGTTATAAATTACGAAGATTTAAACCACCATAAATATATTCTGGCGCAGACGCATGATATAGTATTCTCATAACAAATTGATCCCCCGTGACGTTTCGGACCACGTCTCGCCATATCGCTTTCTGGTATATTAGAGTTTATGTCCGACGAGCTATCTTTACAGCGTCATATATTTTTGGTATTTTATTGCCTATGCTTGCACAGATAGACTTGCACGTATCCATAATCCGATAAGGTAATCTTCTAAATATTGCTATAAGATACTAGCTGCGCCCCATAACCTTAGTTAGAAAAAGACTTTAAAAAGTAGCTTATGTTATGTAATGTCCTATATCTTAAACTATCTCCACTTAAATATCACGTTAATACTTCCCTCCGTTATGCCGTGAAAGTATTGGCCTTCAATAATAGGAGCCTCCATCCAGGACGGTCCGGTGCCACCTCCTGTCATCAGCCTGAAGACCACGCAAATTTTTTCAACTTCAACCTTGGACGTCTAACTGGCCTTCGACCATTCAACTAAACCGATTGAGTTAAAATTCGCACATCATTGCGAAACACATCGTTAACCTAACAGAGTTCCGGGAATTACTCGCTAAGATGAGAGACAGTTCCAGAGCCTTGAGAACATCAGTCTAAGCATTTATCTCCAGCCATTCAATATGCACATATTGTATCAAGATATAATAATATATGAACTATACTTGCGTCACACGTTTATTAGCAGTACGTGACTCAACGGGGGAACGCACCCTAGCCATCGTTACTAGTACTACTATGAACACAATAAATACTTCATTCCTCACTTATCTTGGTATGCAATTAAAATATTATTGTTTACTTTGAACAGTAAGACAACATGCTCGTAAAGTCTAGAACGTATAGTGATATAGACTTGGGGCTTAGGTATTTACATCGAGGACTAAGATTTTTTGTTGCTTTAATAAATTATTGATGATTGCATTTGCCCAGCGTCCCACTGCCATCAAGGCATCTCCTGATAGTTTCCGCCGCTCCTTATTATAGTTATCCAAATTATGGAAGGCCCAATCGTATTGGACGTTACGGCTGAATCGGAGTTTCCCTCATTTTCATACGCGCTGTGAATCACCTTTTTTTAGGGTAGATATCTGTTGCATAAGTAAGGCCTACACTACAGTCAGCTGTGGCTGAATATATGCCGTTGATTGATTGACATATTTATTTAAAGACAGAAAACAATCTTCAGTAGATAATAATTTTCATTTATCATATTTTAGATATCAATCTTATCAAAAAGCGCTCTAGAACATTGGAATTAAACGTCATGCGTATAAATACCAATGTACCAATAATCATTCAGGCATTTTATCAAAATTATGACGAACTTTTAACATTCCAGTAGACATACCTAATTTAATCTACAACAAGAAGTAAAATAAAAATCTACCATTACATTCATCATAGGCGACAAGGCCGTACTTTGCGATATTACTCCAAAGCAAAAACAAACACCAACAGTGAATAAGTCTGAATTTCTATATGAACAATAAATGTATTTGGTTGGACTGATCTGAAACCAAATAAATCAGATAAGCCTATCATTGTCCCGGAACGGACATTTTGCGGACGGGAGGTACAAAACATTTCAATGGGATTTCCAAAATTGCGATTGTAAACGCCGATTTAAATTATGAAAGTTGAATGACATTAAAGCTTCTAAAGGTTCAGGGAAACAACCTTGACTATAAGCCTAAAATCCCACTGGTCGATCCTGATGAATGATGTATGATGTCCCATTAGTAGTCATAGTGCAAGGTATGCTTATTTTTGAGACTGGATGCTCTGTGTGAAGTATCCGGCGCATTTATTTACTAATAAAAAGTGTATATTAATAGAGTGCATCTCTATGCACATAAATAGGTACAAATCTGATAAACTTACAATTTTGACGCACATTCGTTGGTCGTATCAAATTGAAACAATCATTGATGTCTAATTGTGATACGACATTGTAGTTGATTATAAGGAAGAGGTACATAGTTCATGTTGACCAAATCTATTTAGTGAGCACAAACAATCGAAATATCGCCCTTCACTGCAGAACGTAGGCCTGCCAAGTCCTGAGCCAAAACACTAAAAAGACAGAAGTGAGTTTTAACTACCAGATAGACCGTCGGAAGACGAGCGAGTTTAACGGCTTTGTGAAATTATTTAACTCCGCCTGATTTGGGTGAAGTAGTTCAAAGAAATGGCTCTAGACAACTTGTCAACGCGTGTGTTCAACGCGGCGTGATTTTCCCAGAATTCATGGGCAATAGCTCCCTTATTGGTTCCTTGTAAATAAAATGTTGCACAGGGCCCAATCTGAACTACAGTGGATGTTCCAGCAGTTCATAGGTCTAAGATCAGTCTGATAGAGGCGCCATCAGTGAGATAAGCATTTCTTTCTTTGCCAAATAGACCGTATTTTGTTTGATTGCGCCTTAACAACCTTTTGCAAATTACAATATACTTTATCTTTTAAACAGTTAAAGCATCAAGTAGTTCCGACGCACGGCTGGCTAGTGGGAGGGCAATTGGCTATTACGTCACGTCTTATCTCGTGTCACGGCACTTGTCTACGTGATATTCGACACGGCAAGCGGTGCTTTTTATGACGAATAGACGTCACTGTTCTTGACCGTTTAGGAAAGGTTTTCAATCACGTTAAAATGTACGTTACCTTGAGTAGACTAAGAAGATCAATGAAGTATTTTAGAGTCGAGCAATTTTTGGAAATACATGTCAGTCTGGTTACCCATACTTACGTATATGTGACTTATACGGTTTACCATTCTACTTAATCTGGGTGCACGGCAGTGACCCTGCCAAGTCGAGCATGCTCTTTCACGTACTCAATATTAACCTGCGTGCATCGAAAGATGTTTCCAGAAACAACACATATCTTAGCTTTGTAAATGATCTAAATTAGAAGACAAATAATTGTCATTGATAGATAAGATCGCAGACGTAGCATTCAAGGAGAATGATTAAAGGGAGATTCTTAATATAAAATACAACGATTCTAGAACCAAAGTGAGGCCGAGAAACTCCCGTTCAGTTAGGGAAGTAACATCGTGCCGTTTCTTTGTCATTATTAATAGGACCTCATATCTAGCCACACTACTGGTTCTCTTCAAGAGATCTGTATCTCCCGTATAAAGGACTTTCACGCTCGTGCCAACGAGGAAAACGAAAGAAGTCCTACGTCAGGTGTCGATAACGATATCGTGTGACGTCGCATTGTTCGACGCTATCGCCGCTTTACGTCGGCACTCGAATAGGGTTGCTATTTAACTGAGAAATTATCGATAGTGTAACTATAAGATACTATCCATATGATGGTAAACTCTTATTAAAACATGGTTTAATTTTAAACGCTGATGTAGGGACATTACATTAATTTTGATATTATATTTTTCTTAAACAAAATTGTCAAAGAGGATTTTTTTACAGAGATATTGTATATTGGCTCCATTTCACTACTTGGAAAGCAAAAGATAAGCCCAAGTTCCTATGAACTTCAATGTAATGTCTTAAAAATTATCATTTCACAAATAATATTTCATCAACTAAGAGGTACTTACTTCTTTTCTAAAAGGACAGCGAACAGCATTAGCTACCTCACTGACCTCGCAGATGTTCATAGACAGCTATGATTACTTTCCATCTGGTCACCGGCTGGCTTGTTTTTCGCCTCTAGTATAAAACAATATATCGATATTTGGGATCGACATCCCTAGCTTTGACATAGCGGAGTGGTGGCACGAAAGGACTTTATCTGACGCTCACGCGCTCTGCCTCTGATCCCAGTTAAGTATCGCCTTGACGCATTACCATAGGTGGCAATTTATTAGATAATGATCGAGTATAAACTATAGTACTGTATAACGCATAAACTATCCGATATGTACAGGTTTCTCCATAACGTTCTCCGTTACCCTGAGCTGATGGTAGAAATATGCACATAGATTTGAAGATTCCAGAGGTGCAGTTAATCTAAGACTTCCCGTATGGAAATTCTATACGCCGCTATTCCGCTTCCTTAAGCGCAAACAAAAACTAATGACGTTATCTGTCCCACTCAGAGACGTCATTTAAATTATGGATAGTCTTTATATCTCTATTAAAATAAGGGTTATTTTTTACTTAAGTGACAATTATGGTGCACTTAACGACTCTGAGCGCGCCGCGGCAGTAAATTATAATACGTCTGGAACATCCATCCCTACTAATCATTAAGATTACATCCTACCAAAACAAAGAAAACTGTAGATGAAGAGGGAAACCTCAGTTCACTAAACAAACAAAATAGAAACACCCACACTCAAAACAAAGACCCTCATCAGAACACAAGTGACGAAAAGGATCCATTGCGATCAAATTGCAGCCCCAACCCACAATAGGATCACACGAGAACAATCAACGACATGAGCAGACCTACAGGGGGTTCGTTACAAAACGGAATCATACAGGGATGTGACACGAAGCGTCGGCCAAATTATCCCCGCTCAAAGGTAAGCGACAAATCTAATAACCGACGAGGTCATATCAACACCGGTATGTATTGGGATACACATTTGAGTACATAATGGAGGTATAAAAATAAATCGTAATAAGATTAATAAGATAAGATATATTTTTTATGAGATAGAAAGGCGCAAACGAGCCAGCAGGTCACCTGACGACAAGCGATCATGGCCGCCCATAGACATCAGCTACACCAGAAGATGAGCGGATGCGTTGCCGGCCTTATACTACACGATTCACTTTCAGTCGATTTAAATGTGATGTATGATATTTGTATTCGTCCTGGCTTTAAATAATAACTATTAAAACGATGGTTAATAATAACGCTGCGTCGCGAAAATCCAAATAACTATGATTATAGAATTGTCAACAAAAAGGCGTATTCCCTTTCAAAGGCTGTCCCATGAGCCATCACCATAGAAAGACCCTCACGCACGAAACGATTAATCCGAAATTGGATCTTTCAACAAATCCGAAACAGCCCAACGAATCCAACGATCAAAATCCGCCAAAAAAGATCAAACAAGATTAAAATTAGACCTACACACCTAAATCAAATCCATAAAATCAAGCAGAGGTTCGTTTTACGGAATCACACGGGGTTGTAACTCGAACCGTCCGGCAAATTAACCCAGCTCAAAGATAAGTCAAAACTGATGAGGTGAAAAGGATCCACGGATAGGATTTTCGCCTTTGTGGTAAAAGTTTCCTTTTTCAACGCCACTCGCCACAGAAATACTCGTAAGACCGTTACAAAGACAATGTCAATGTACTGTCAAATATTATTTAACACTTTCAATGAAATTGAGCATTGCCTGTTAATGATAATGAATTAACGTCGTAAGACCCATAAACCTTCTAAAAGGCAAAAACGATTAATTTTCTACTGTATCTGCTGTCTGGGCCTTACGACGTACTCGTATAAGAATATCACTTGCACTACTTCAAACTCGTACAAGAGTTTTCGTTCAGAAAAATCGTGGTACACAATGACTAAGGGTCTATTTCACAATATACGGATAAGTTCTACATAATATTAAGCTACATGATATTGATTGCTAACATGAATACTGTTGTTACGTTTCACGACTGTCAAATATTCAAGTTATATGTCCATGAGTTTGACAGTTAGAAATCGCAACTTATATCATCAAATGCTTCAATCAATCGTTTATCTTTACATTGTGAGACGGGCCCTTAGTAAAATAGTTTAAACAATTAGGTAGAGCCAATAAGTGCTTTAACATGAATCATGTGTGCGTTAGTATTTTAATACAATTACGACTGGAAATAATCGAAGTTAAGAAAACGGATTCAGTGTATGGCCGCATTGCATATGTGATTAAAATTATACAACCACATTAACATATAATCCGGTTCGAACTGACAACAAGTTGTGTAAGTAATGAATAGTTCGACATGCTAATGTTAATCAGCTGATATATGACACTGGTATTGTTTTCTATTTTACATATTATCACAACGAAGAATCACGAACAGGTATTTGCCATCAATTTGCAATACGAGTAACTTGTATGAGTGACACTTAAAAGAACTTCCACCCAATATGGCAGCCCGCTGGACTCTGGTATGGACTATGGTCCGCTGGACTATGGTCTGGTCTGGTACGCTGGTAGGCCCAAAAAAACGATGGGCCGATGAACTCAACACCTTTGCCTGCTATTGGCCGCAAAGGGCATTAAATAGAGAGCGGTGGAGGGATTTCGGGAAGACCTTTGCCGAGCAGTGGGACAGAATAGACTAAATAAAAAAAACTAAGCGTGCTAGTTATATCATATTACTTGTAGATCTTTAAGTTAAATCTATCATCAAAAGTTTCCTAAACCAAACCCTTGTAGCTTGTTGTTCAAGTCTTAGGCATCTTAAGACATAAAGGGCTACATAAAGAGCTTTATCGGATTAACATCGGCCTCACAGGCTCAAGTTAGGAAACTTTCATGAAAGTTCAAGCCCGCGAAAGGCCAAAATTAAACAAGTTGATTTGATTCGGAACCAACAAACCCTATTAACTTAAAGAAGGCCAAAACTCGAGAACTTCGCAAATGAGAAACAATAACTTTGAATGTAGAGTAATGTGTACTGATACGTTTGTTTCTGGTCGAAACGCGGCCTTATCGTATCTTTCTGTCACATAAATGTGTGAACAGCGAATGTACACATTAAATATTTTTGCAACGATGTTAACGACAAGGCAATCTCATCGTGACCAAATAAACGGGGAGATTACGCATTTTCATTTCAGCGCTGAATCGTGGTGAATATAAAATGTGTGAAGCCACACATTCGCTAAAAGATCATATATAAAGCGTTCCCAACGTCGACGTCACATGTTATGATAAGGAAACTTTGCCAAATTTTCATAATTTATTACTTCATTATTATTAGATTTAACCTCTACCCTGTGAGATATTATGCATGGCCCTATTTTACTTTCAAATAAACTTGTAGTAATGAATAAAGAATTCTTTAAAGATATGCCTGTATACAATTATTTTAATTTACTTATCAAAATCAAAAATCTGACTGAAATAGTGAATAAATATTTGAAGAGCAACTAAAAGGTGTTAAATTAAGAATTAAGATTCTGAAGTAGTATACGTCATATATTTATTTATAGGCAGTTTTACATCGTAATGAAACAGCAGTACGTATATTCCATACTGATGAAGATGAGTCAGAATCTTATCGGTTTATTAATTCAATTTGGGTCTTCTAATTTATACAATTTAAAAATAATTTAAATTCATTGGGGACAGCTTGGAGTTTGAGCGCGATAAAGACGGCCTTGACCCGCCTGCTGATATATCTAAAAGAAGTAATAGAGACGAGAACGATGACCGATGACCAGACCAGTAGGTTAAGCACAAACTTGTCACAGAAATTGTTTGCTATTATTTTGATGAAAACAATGGTATGAAAATTGAAGAGCTCCCTCTATCGTACGTAAGTAGAACTAAACAAGAGTGAGCGCTCGACAGATTATAACTACTAATGAATCCATTTTTGAAGGAAATGACACGATAGGATACGTCTTTGTAAGTGCTTCGTGCTGATCACTAGCGTAATCCTATTGTGTGCACGATTGGATTAAAGTTCGTGCTAGGCCTACAGGACTACAACGGAATCTTCCCGGATGAAAATACTACGGACGGAGACCATAATCTCAACGATAAGGATAATATAATTGCTATACATAATAGTCTATTTACTTCAAATATTGTATACGTAATGGACCTAATGCAAAAAATAATTTATCTATTTTTATTTCAATATGCCCCCAAACAAAGATTTACACGGTGTCAAGAGATGTCGTTTAGGCCTTAGTGGGACGAGATGTGTTTTCAAAAATCAAATTAAAAAAAAAGAAACCTATAAACATAAGATACTTAAACAGCGCTCTGTTAAATTAGTACCCCATATTTCAAATGAATGAACTTTATTGGTGGAATTATAGCTCGAAACTGTCCTCCGGCGTAAAGAGTCCGATCACGTGAGTATTGATAGCTGGCGCTAGACGCGTATAGATAACGCCGAGGAACACATACGAATAGCAAACAGTATTAATGCGGCCTTACTGGTTGGCCCAAATATTTGGAAATAAGAAAACAAAAGGATTTGAAACAATATCTTAAGTCAGAGATAAAGTTAAATCTAAATCAGAACTAGTTTTCCATAGCGAATCGATATAACCTAACAAAAAGGTTGATTGAGATATAAGGGAAAAAATATCGCTTATGATCAGAAATAACAACAATGGTCTAGTAGAAACTAAATTAAACATTTCACAATAACAGTTATTCTAAGAAGTAAATAATTTTACTAGCAGAACTGATCAGATTATATTCTCATGCAACATCTTAAGAAATAGTGTTTCATTGTTCGTGTTCACACTGGTTATCTACAAATCGTTCCTTTAAAACTTCCAATGTCGAATCCATCGTTAAAAGTTTTGGTCTGGGCCGAGTATTTAAGCAGTCACGCAATTCTAAAAATAATAGTTCAAAGGTACTAAACGAATAAAACGTAAAAGGCTTAATTCCACATAAATATTACTGATTCAAATGACATTAGTTACGTTTTTTTTGGAAATCTTGATGTCAATTTATATCTGAAATTATTTATAGGTAAACTTTTATAATCATTTCAAGAAAAGCTTATTGAAACTAGAAAAGTAACTGAATGTCGAAAAAGTTATTCAGTAGAGTTCACATCTTCTTTAACGAAAAGCGGAATATATAGCGTTCCGTATCCAAGGCCAAGTGAAAATAATGACGTCATATACGAGCGCAGAAATATATTATTTAAGATAGTACTATGTCAATGACCTCATCTTATATGATCGCCGACATAAGATAGGGACTATTCCTATTGAAACTGCTCGTTTTGTCCGTCCATGGCGTTGTACTTATTGCACATAAAAATATGCATATAAATAACATTTTATAAGGCGAAAGTATCGTTGATAGAGGAAAAAATATTGCCTTGCATGTTCAGGATATATTTAGTAGTGGTGAGAACACTAATAAGAGAAATAATAACAAAATTCTGTTAAACGTTAATATACCTTCTGAAATCTGTAGTTAATTGGATAAACTTATGCGATTTAAAAAATACATAATGATTGTCCATTGTAAATAAGTTAAATAGGATGATTCACATTCATAGAGCGAACTCAATGAAAATTTAGTAAAAAGACAAAATTTAAGATAATTTGAAAGAAAAAAAACAATTCCCCAGTGCAGTCAAATATCAATGCATGATACTGATTGATACACATTCTCAATGAAATCTAACGAACCAGTTTGAAGTAAAAGTCCTTGCACTATTACCGTCTGGTCTATTAAGGCCAACTACATGCTCGCACATAATCGCGATGTGTGACAAAGAGTTGTGCTCTATATGATTCATAACTGTCTTTGCACCGCTCGATAAAGAAGAAAATACTGATTTTGATCATACGTGTCTTTACTCTGTCAGCATCATTATTAATACAAGATAGTAAGTAATTTATCTGAGTATTATGCTACCAGACGATGCAAATTGAAAATGAAACCGAAACCGGTTTAATATATTTGTGGGCTCAAGTGTTATACAAATCAAAGATGCCTTATTATGAAAGATTCATAATAACAATTCGCCACAAACATTTTAGGAAAACTAGGCAATCCACGGAATCGAGATTTTTGAATTAATAGTAAAAGTGAGGTTAAGAAGGTACTTACCTATAATAGGTACTTATACGGGACACATAGCCCAAAATTATATCCAATTGTATAATTTATCTCCGTGATAAAAAGCCATCCATAACTTTAAAATTAATAACATTATATCGCTGAAAAACATGAAATTCATCTTTTCTTGACAAACGTTTTATTGACACTTGTCAAATCAATTTTTCTTTATGAAAAAGAAAAATACATCACCTCATACTTCAACTCCGAAGAGTTCTAATTAGTCCGAGTACTTCATAGATTAGGTACAATATCGATTATCAATTTCTTACACGATTTTCATACATTTTAACGATTATTGTGTTGTCATCAAATTCGCTTTATATCGATAGTTAGTTTAATACGATGTTTTTAAGTTTTCTAATATTCTGGATTGTAAAATGGTCTAGTATTTTGTGAGTTTCTTTACAATAATATAACCGATTTTTGAGGATGCTTTTCATCTTGATAACTTTGGGCCCAGAGATCCCTTCCTCCTTTAAACAAAAAAGAAAATAAGTTTGAAAAGAAAAACTTATAGCCCCATAGTACACAATTCATGATTCAAAAAGTTTGTCGCGGAAGTGACTTGTGTATAAACTTATGCAAACCTCGCGACAGCTGCAAAGATCATTTATATATCAAATCTTTGGACCGCTGCTAATACCAAGCTGATCGTTGCAGCTACATCGACAGGTGTAAATCCCACATAACAAGCACCATGTACAGAGATTCTATTCTGGGACGTGCCTCGGATCGCAATGTGCTGCAAGTCATCCAATTTAATTTGGAAATCACCGCTGATGTATGGAATTCATACAGATGTGAATGGTTGCAGATGCAACGTGATGCAGAGGATGGGCATCAGTGAATTAATGAAGAGTCATTAATTCGCCATTAAATTTCCAGAAGTACGTAATCATTGGTGAGACATATGGATCGTACTTCTGGAAACTAAAGAGTACTGGATTTTAGTAAAAGCCAAACAAACAACCGAGTCAAGTAACAATAAGGAGATATTGTGCAGAACTATGTGTCAATGGAATATATCTGCTGTGAATAAACAAGAAAAGGTTAATTGAAATGCAGACGAAATTTATACTAAGTTTAACGCTTACCTAGTAATTTAGAGGTAAATATAGAGCACCAAGATTCAAATATTAGTTCATAAAATTAGGTTATTTGCACATGTCTAGTGGTTCTTAAAAACAAAAAATTGGTTTCTCTCGTTAGGCGAAAAATAACTTATTTACACTTGCAAATTTACTCAAATGTAGGTAAATTTTACGTAATGTAGTTCGTATAGATAAAACGGTACATTTGTTTATCATTGACACACTTTAAAAGTTCTGTACTGGATATCTTTTGGTATAGTGCAAGTCTAAAACTAGATTAGAGATAGTTTATCAGTCGATCTGTTATAACAACATTCATTGTTTGCTTCTGCTGTTGTATGCAAACATTTTCAATGAACCGGTAGCCTTCGCAATGCACTTCTGCCTACGTAGCTTAGCTACAGATTGTTGAATGCACCTACGCTGGTGGTAAACTAGTGATAAAATGCAAATTTAGCACGCAATGCTGTGCGCCTGTCATAATCTTTCTCGGCTTAGTGAAGATTGTAATCGTTAAGTGAGATAAACAACGGTTAAAATTCAATTTGCAGAATATCTGTCAGAATTACGTACCCTGGACTCCGTCTTCAACCTCTTTGGGAACTGGGAATGACACGCTGACTATATTTATTTCGATCGTACGAATGATGTTCCCAAACTTAGCATAAGTCAAGGAGAAGTCAACTCTTGAATATGAAAGAACGTCGTCAACTTTGTAGAAAGTGGCAATTTTCTCCAGCTTTGAAACAGGCAAATTGAATTTTTCAGAGATGCAGAGATTTGCATCAGTCAGCCTTTTGCTTTACGAAGATATTAGCACAAAGCTAAGAGCCGTTTTTGGGGAAATGAGAATTTGAACAGAAATAGGGAAGATATATGGCTCCCCGACATTGCGAATTACACAGCTGAACGGGTAAAAAAAATTCTTCCCATTTGGATGGTCCAACATTTCTCAACGTCCAGGGGGTCTAATTTGAAGTCACTTTGAGACTCAACCAAACGATTGAGAATGCCATTTCCTAATTTGAAGTGACCATTCTTTCGTTTGAGACCGATGGAAGTTGTTTTGACAGGACTTGTCTCAAACCCTAATTTGAAAGCATAAAATGACATTCGTAAAATTGAATTTGACAGCTCAAGTCTCAGGGTTTTATGTCAAATTTTACGATAACTCAAAAGGTGTCGTACTTCGGTTGAAGTGTTGAACATTTCATACATAAGTACATCGGAAGATTAGAAATTACATTAAACTAGTCATATAAAAGTTACGATAAAAGTTTACTAGCAAATTAGGTACATAACAAATACCTGTAAAGTTAGTTTAAAGGAAATAATAGGTAAATAAATAATAGTTTTTGTGTCTAGAAGAAAATGGTCATGATGTATCTATTACCTACTTAATAAGTATTTGTGATTTTTTGCAGTGAAACGGCTGGTAGACTTTTGAGAGATTCCTTTTGCCATTGTGACGATATGGTGCCGTACTTAGTTGTGGTTGTGGGATGCATCTGGTCGAGGTATGTACTACCTTACCTACTTCTATTTCTACTTATATAGGTAACTTACCTAACTATTCCTTAATAAAGACAATATTTTACAGATCCATAAAGGACTCAACTACTATGCATCTAAGTAGGTACCTACAGTGTAAACACACAGCAATAAAAGTATTTTGTTTGTTGTTTGTTTGAAAGTTATGGAATAGAAAATCATGAGCCATCCAAATTATGTTCATAGTTAAAGTCACAAAATTCTAATGAAAGAAATTGTTTAGGTACCAAGAGTAAATAATGAACTAAAAAAGTTAATTAATAGATCTCCGGTAGTGCATTTTTTGGTTGATACTTATATGTATTTATTTATGTTTACAGATTTTATGAGCGATGATGGCATTATGGCAGATGGATGTATTGATTACACCCACGCACGGGCGTGGGGTCCATGGGGACACACCTAACACCACCAGTGGTCAGTCACCAGTCACTACAATAGAAAATAAATAAAATAATAATTGTTGTATGAACATATTGTGATTGTCGATATTTTTTTTCTATTCTATGCTGAACACAAAGATTATGTACCTACATACCTAATTTGAGATTAATTTGAATAATTGATCTTATAGCTTGCGTTAACTTGTTACTGTTAAACTTACTAATAAAATATCTTTAAATAATTAAATTGTTTTATTTTGCCAAGCCCGATGAGGCTGATACCTCAGCTTTTTTGTACCTAGTATTGGAATTCCTATATTTAAAACACCCCATTGGTTTAGTGGTTTAAGTACAGGGCCATAATCTTCGGGTCCCGGGTTCGATTCCCAGGTCAAGCATAGCTTGGGTTTGTGATCACTAATCTGCATTAGGCAAGTGTGGTGATTAAGCCCAATCCCATCATAGTAGCGTAGACTTGATTTCTATGATAGAGCCCTTTGCCCTGCAGTGGGACAGTATATAGACTGATACCTACTAAAGTATCAGTAGTAAAGAATTTTCAATTACTTAATTATAAATATTGTAAAATATCATTAGGTAATTAAAAATTTCTCAAAGCAATAGCATATCATAATGCATGAACACTAACTTCACAAGACAAGAAGCTAACTTACTGCTCAAATGAAAAACATAACATAAATAGATACTCTTTATTGCACAAAGTTTACAAGTCTTCTTAAAGCTGGGTAATAAATTTTGTTAATATACAATAGCTTGTAGTGACATCTTCCTGTGTTCAGTTTGTCGCAGGTTGTAGAGAGAGATCTGTAAGGAAGAAAATTATGGTATTATTGATAAAATTATAATGATAATATCTACTCTACTCTGTAATAATAGGGCAGTGGTAGCTCAGTGTATAAGAATGGGAAGTTGTGGTTTGAAACGGACATAAATGAGAATACCAGCACATATTGGACAGTATCTGAAATGTTTAACAATAGATCAGTTTGTCTGGTACCTCTATTTAAGGGCAGCAAAGGTCAGATGGCAGTTGCTCGATGGTAATTATCAAACAATCCGGAATCATTCTCTAAGCATACCATGAGTTCTAGAGTTTTGTATGCATCTGGGATTCATACGCTAGGTATAGAAAGAGATCCCTATACCTACATACTCTATAACAATGGATCAAAAATTATATTGACCTACCAAATAATTTAGATAACTTTCTTTGCCTGCGGCTTAGGTGTGCTGTAGTATAGGTAATATCAAGCAGTAGTAGATAGTAGGTAGGTAGATTTCATCGGTGTACAAGCTCCAGTTTGGGACTGTATACTGGCAGATACATTAATTTCCTCTTCGCTTTTTATTTTTAGTCGGCCCAGACCTAAAAGAGTAAGTAAGTACATTATTATAACATAAAATATAACCATGTAACATCTACTTTTATGCACCAAAAGGGTAGAAACTAAATTAGACAAAACTTTACATGCTCGGAACGATGGAAAATACTTAAACAATACATACCTTTTGATACAACAATCCAACAAGCACCAGTTAACCAACTCATTCCATAGCATGTAGGTTACGTAGGTACTAGATCTCCAAACCACTGAGGAATTTTTGCAATCCTTAAGTATCTTCACTTTTATGTACTTTTCAACAAATTTATCTAAAAATCCAAATAAATTATAAGTTGCAAAGAAAACAAAATATTTTTCTTAAAATTGATCAGCTGTCATTTGTCGTTTCTCTTTACACTTACAGCTTTGTTGAGCAAAGAAAACAAACGCCAAACAGCCAAAAAAACTAAATTCTAAAAATTATGACAAAATGTTATGTTTTCACTACATAAAATCCTTCTTTCAAACACATTAAACAACAATCTATTTATATAAACAGCCAAATATTTTTTATTTATTAAAAATTTCATTGTTTGTAAAATTCAATTGCTTCAATTGATCAAATGTGTGTAGCCGCCATAACATAATCTTTCGGCGGCACTTTCAATTGATTTCAAAACTCTATGGTCTCCGATCGTAAATGAGTGTCCGTCTCAAAGACATTTCGTTATCGCAAAACAAATTACGTTTGGTTGACTCTCAGCTCAACCGAACGAAAGTATTTGCCAACTTCAAATTAGACCCCCTGGATGGAATAAGTAAGTAGTTCCCTTGCGGCAATAAAGTTTGCAAAACCGGAGGCGTTACTTGCCCGTAAGTTGGAGTATGATTGTTTGAAAACGTAATAACCTCCATAAAATTAATGAGAGGATCTCCCAGCGGGACCGGTCGGACTCGACAATTTGTGATCCAAGCTAAAGTCGTAAACCAACTTTGATGACATACGGTAGTCTACCACAGCGTGATATAGGTATGTACCTACTGATTATTTAAAAACAAAGCAAGCATTTGATTATGTTAAATGCACAACGGAAATAATAACCGTTAAAGCTGATTAAGGAGGATTTGAGGATTTGCTCCTCCGCGTCATAATTATTAAGAGCGTTGTCTCTTAATCCCGTAGATCAGAGAAATTGGATGCGACAGACGAGTCAAATCCTGGAGGGATCTTTAGAAATTTGTACAATGGTCTGTTTGTTAAAAACATTATTACAAGCGTCAATCGTGTTTTTTGGTTATTCCTACTAATACAACATACATAAATGGAGAAAACATCAAAGTTAAAGCACGAATGAGTAATTAACATCTTGAGGCGCGTGGTCGTCAAGATCAAATGTTGTCAACCTAAAATTGCCCTAGGCCTATAAATACGAATTCGTAGTCCTGGCAAAGATCGTAAACCAGCTTTCATGTGCTGTCCTATACCTGCACCGGCGTCGCCCGCCCCTGTTTTGGTGTGACATCTGCGATAGCTAAAGCATGTGTCAGTCATTTACTTCATAAAATCTTAAGGCACGTGCTCCGCAACATCAGGTGTTGTCAACCTGAAATCACCCTGTGGGCCCAGGCCGATAAACACGGCTACAATTCGCGGTCCTGGCAGAGATCGTAAACCAGCTTTGATGTACTGTACTCTACTGGCACCGGCGTCGCCCGCCTCTGTTTATGTGTGTGCACACGAGTGGAATTTCGATTCGGACGCAAGGTCGAATGACTTTTCTTGTTTGCAAACGTATTGCAAAATATACCGGCGCGATGAGATAAATATAGCCGAAGAATCTGAATAGGTGTGGATATAACTATAAATTAGGATACCTTTTCGAATTTATTAAAATAAGAATGCAGCTAGAGAGATTCAAGCGGATTTTATTTCACACTCTATTTTTATGTCTTCAAAAAATAAATCTGATCACATGATTCTACAATCTTCTACTTTAAAATAGACAGGAAAATAAGGTCACCATCTGGATATGGAACAGCTTTGAATTGAACATGTTACCATTGAGTTTAACTCTGTACTTTTCTAGTTTGCCCAACGAAAAAAAGAAAAACGTCCCAAATCGGTCCGCTGCTCACTGCTCCGTGCACACGTACAAACCCTACATCACCGTCATTTAAAACGACTGGTACAAAAAGCGAAAAAAAAATACAGCTGCCGCGAATTTGAATAGGACCGAATAAAAATAGGTGAACGGGGACAAAAGAGTAATTAATAGTGGCAGTGGGAATTCAGAGGAGCGATAAGAGTGCGCGGCGGCACCGCGCAGGTCGTGACCCAGATTCCTATAACGACGCCCGCCGGGACCCCGTGAAGCACTCGCGACTGCGGACGAACCTTTGGGACTACTGGATGAGTCCTACTACATAAATGCAGCCTGAAGGGACAAATAAAAACAAATGGAACTATAGTAGGTCAGTGGATATAACTACAAAATAATAGGCGCACATAGTTTTATATTGGATTAAACGTACGGATTTCCTACGAAGTATACGGATCTTGATTGTGCAGTAGTAGTTTATTTTGCCACTACTACCGTACTAACATCATGAAGAAACTAATACGTTGCGAATAGTTCCTCAATCTATGGATATAATTGTTGAGATAACGATTCTGACCAAACAATTTTTATTGATAAGTAATGCCACAGACAGACACATACAGACATGTCAAACTTATTCTTATTACACCCCGTCGTTTTTGTGTCGGGGGTATAATAAAAATGGAACAACAGGATTAACTTTGTACTGCCACTAAAGCGCGAATAGAGTTTCGACAGTCGGGAAATGTTCTCCAGAGAAAGGAAATTGAAGTCAATTCAATTCATTAATTCTGAAATAGGTCTCACTGAAACGACTCCCGCCGCGCCTTATTGCCGATTTTTGGATCCGTTGTGACTTTTTGGATAAATTGACTATAGTCAACTTTGACAATTAGTTGGGTTCTTGGTTGTAATAATTATGACGATTGTTTAAGATAACTATTGTTCAAAAATATTGTTTTATTTGTCGATATTTAAACATGGGTTACATTATTAACCATTAGTTCAGTTTAACTACGGATCACAGGCGATTTTTGGCACAAACCATCGAGAAAACAAGTACGTACTGTACGTTAAGGCGGCAGTTAAATGCGAAAAAGAAACGAAGAAGTTATTCAGAGAGACGGACGGATATTAATTTAATTGAAATTTCTCTCTCTATTAAAAGAGCGTTGTCTGGAGCTCAGAGTGGGGCAAATCACCCGCCCTCGATATCAAGTATGAATAAATGAGTAAAAGATGCGGGTGCGAGTAGTTAACTAGAGGAACAGGCAGCCAAGATACTCGTGAGTCAAAGAAATGGGCAGTTACTTTACTACGCACTGAGGAGTCAATATCTGCTAAACATGGACAATTTGGCTATTTGTAAGACAACGGAGATTGCTACTTTTACGGTTCACGCTGGAATAGAAAATATTGTGCGTTTTAAGAGTTGTTTATTTCAGTGACAAAGCTAGTCCCTATATGGATGTTATATAAAGTCAGTCTTATACTCCAGTTATACTCACGCTGCAAACTATACCTCCAAAACTAGAACAGCGTAAATGTAAAAGTACTTTTTTCGCTACGCTTGTGAAAATAAAACGCGAGAGTGAGCGAATGCAAAAGCGTACTTAGCGAGAAAGGGTTGCCCGGCCGTACTTTAAAATCTCTCGAGCAAAGAGCTCTTTTCAAAATCGCTGACTGGGAAAATCGTGAGCACGGCCTGGGATCAGTGTGACTTGACCCATATTCAGTGCTGCCAATTACTAATCTAGAGAAACGCACATGCTTCACAAAAATGTACCAATAAAAATATGCTTAAAACTAACCAGACCTTTAAAGTTTACAAAAGTTTGTTATATTAAATCATCATAGGAATCATCGTTATCGTTTGGGATGTAATCTGTGGTCAGAGGGTCAGGAACAAGATGAATGTCTTCCGGCCGAAGAAGTCCATCTTTTTCTGGGTGGACCACCTCGAACCCGAAAACGAAGTGGTCCACATTCGTTTGATCCATGAAACGTGCAAAACATAGTACAATAAAATAGAGATCAAGAAGCTGTCCCTGACTGGCCAGTTTTGCTGAACTTTAGTTCCATGACCATAGAATAACAACAATACGAAGAAAGAATATACGACAGTCGACGGCATTCACCGAATACAAATATTCGTTGCATCACTAGCATTCTACTTAAAACCCGTGTCACGTACAAAGAAGACGGGATATTGATTTTTATTCCTCGCCCGAGGAACACAAGTTCGTCATAAAAGCGAGCGGTGACGCGTCAAAATTCTTCGCAAGAGAGAAAAAAAATACTAATTTATTCTAGCAAGACAACTGCTTTGGTCCTGACATGAATCGATTGCCTGCCAGAGTCAGAAATAGACGGGAGGTTTAACCCGATTGCTGTGTATTCATTTTTAATCGCAACCTAACGAGGCACGGACTCTGCCAAAAAGCTGTATCATGTGATCCGACGAATATACGAAAGCGGATGTCCTTGGAATTGTAAGGTCCGCGTTGTAAACAAATAATAACTTCCGTGATGTATAGTCTATTCAAGATGAGTTCTGTGATATGCTTTATTACTCCGCTTCATACTTTCCACTTTCGACGAATATACATATTTGATTACAAATAATATCTATCCCATTTAATCAACCATCATCGTGTTTGTTATCAACAATTATGAAAAAATAGTCCAGACAGACATTGGACAAAAACCATCGTTATAAAAGGCCTTGAACTTCTTTTGTTGAAATGTTCTAAACCTTCTCCAGGAGCGCTAGAGATCAGGAGAATGTACGCACACTAGACCTGGTTCCCAATTCTCATGCTTGTGTTAGTTATAGAAAAACACGAGGATTGGGGTGCTAGCGACCCGGCACTATCAATAATAGGGGTCTTAATAATTAAATAGTCCATTAATATGAATGAGTTACATCTTTAATCTTCTAAAAGGTTGGTGACCGCTGAATTAAGGCAGTGGCAACCTTTTGCCGGCAAGTTTCATCCACATAAGTATAATAATGAGGGAAAGGGGTAGCAAGGTACTGGCATGGTTTTGATAGTTTTGACAGACAGATTTATGGAACTATGTTAGTATTATAAATTACCATCTCCCATGCACTATCAAAAGTAGCTGCTATGATCTAGCTAGATGGCAATCAACGCTTATGATTGGGTGTGACATAATACCCTAGTATGTCATGTACGGTATCACGAATTCGTGGGCGGATAATAGGCAATAAGGGTTATTGCAACAAGGAGAAATAAATTGATGTGGATGGAAGTATACCAATGTTATTTATTATACTCGTAATATATTCGCTCTTGGTTCCAAGAAAGTAATCAAAACCGAAAAAGGTTTGATTATTATGGTTTCAAGACCGTGTATCAGGGTACAAACGACTGTTAATTTTGTAAAGTGCCAGTAGCATAAACAAATAAATTTTGTTATTTCAGTTGTGACGTCTTTATATATCATAGTGACACATTTTCCACGTTGATCTGGATATAAGCTTAATTCAAAGTGCTATGATACAACAAGCATTATTTCTAAGCATTATTATTTTTAGCTGTGATTCACAATATTAGTGCATTGCTTGAGTGCATCAATATAGTAACCTTGTAAGCATGATATCATAGACATAAGGAGCACCTTATGACATTGCTGGACCTCTACAATATACATACTCGTAAATATGACTGTCATAGTTCGAATTTTAAGGTATTGCATTTATTCCTTTAATTCGCTAATCCTGTTTAGGTGTAATGTTGAATTTTAAAGATGGCGTTTGCGCCCTGCGACTAAGACAAGTGTTCGAGACAAAAGACGGTGACAGTCTTGATTGGAGGCAATGTGTCTCGCGTTTTGGGCTCGCTCGCGAATCACGCAATCGCGCCGCGACAGAGATAAGGGACCGAGACAGATAAATACTTTCAAAACTAGTAGTCACAAGCGCGCTACCAACCTTTCTCCTTCCTGCCGAATGGGGACTATCGCGTGTGATTAATCCGCTAGATGGCGTACTGTAGAACTAAGGTCCATTTACACGATGATTGGTTGGTTAGGGAGTGAGGGACTCCCTCGGCGAAATACAGAGCCATCTTCTGTGAGGTCACTATCAACCAGCCACGGCTTTCTATCGAAATTTGAAGTAAAACGCATTCATCGGTGAAAACAAACTTGCTGCACTGTATCAAGAAAAGATATGCTTATTTTTACGCTTAAGAAGAAATCGAATAGTATACCTCTGGAAATTCTGGAATATACTAAGTAGTTTTTTATCTTAAACTATTTACAACTTCTTAAACTGGTATTTCTTGAGAGCGAGAACAAAATTTTATTACATGCATAAAAATTACAGTTTACAAATATAATTTCTTCCATCTTGGTATTAAACAGGTCCATTCATGATTCTTTTATGACTATTGCATTACACGTATGCATTAATCGTAGCCTTGCACATGATACCGCAGCCTCGTGACAGCGGACCTCTGTGCTACTCTTATGGAAATCGTTCCGGCCTTGTTATACCGCACTAACTAGCCGTGTCGGCCAATAAAAACTTACACGCATGATACAAGTTATCATAAACTCGGTCAGGAGTGAAACGATTTGCTTTTTTATATTCAATGGTAGGAAGAAGTAACTTCTTTTCCTAGTACATTGTCATCATCATAGTCTGGCCCTGTTCCCTGAAGTTCTAAACGAACAGAATGTTACGACTTAATCAAAGTTCTCCTCCGTTACGTAAGTTACGCTTACGCTATCTCATCCGTTAAGCCACCATACATATTGCCCATATTAACAACATATTGCCCGAAAAGGGTTCTCAAATATTGGATAAAAATTAAATACGTAATCTATGGACAGGGCCGATTTCGTCACAATATATCAAAAAAGAATATGTAACAGTATATTCGCAAGAAAAAGATTTCAGTAAACTCTGTAAGTGGGACCGTTCAAATTGAAGAAAAGGTAGACCCGAAGGGAGGAAGGTCAAAGTAATAAAATGGTCCGTATTGCTGTATTGCCCGTATCACTCGTACAATCTAAAGGGCAATGCTTGTGCGCTCGACAATGAAGTCGAATTTGCAGATTTCATAAAATTCGTCCATAGGAATTTCTGATTCGTCTTCAATGCTCTGAGGCTTTTGTTAGTACAAAGAACCAGACAGATAAGTGATTTGGCGAACTAAGGTACACTCGTGAGCAACCAAATTGACTCATCACCATTTTTCATTACACAACGCTTAGCTCAGAAGCCTATAAAAATAAAGAATATCAATGGTTTTGATTAAATTGATAACTAAACCACTGTTTAGTTATCAATTTAAAAAAAAAATCGAGTACCGAGTACCGGGCATACCCGGGAATTGAGCCCTGGTTCGGCAACCTATACGTATCTATTTTGAGAGATCTTTGTATTATTGCACTAAAGAAATGAGATTCGTAATGACGTTAATATATTGAAATATCCAATATCCAGCTTCTCATACATCAAACTCCACAAATGATGTACTGTTAACGGTTCTTCTTGATTTCTTTCTCTATGGTTTTGTGTGAATCTATCACGATGGTGTAAATTCAAATAAATATTTTGCTCACCAAATACCTAATGTAAACCTTTTAGAGAAGAATAACATTAGTAGCAAACTCTTTGCATGTCTTTACCGATCAAATTCGCAAACACAACGGTAGTCGATAGTTTTTTACAGTACTTTTATCCTACCTCAGAAATTTAGGTAAGGTCATACAAGGAACTTTACTCTGCCCGCTTTTGTAAGTCCTTCTTTTTATGTCGGAAAGATTAATCTCTTACTTTTTCTATGTAAAAACTCCAACACTACAGCTCAGTAAAAGGAAATTCAATTACCGATTTTCTTTATGTGGCGCGGAGCAAGAAGCCACGCAGTATACATTTCAATGTCCGTATAACTTTGAATAGGAAACTCGCGTTATCAACGTGTCGGTGAAATAAGTTTCTCGCTCCCGAGAGCGGAAGAGGAAACGTCTCGCTCCAGTGCATCCACAACACGAACAAACAACATGTAATGGGCATTTTATTCAAACTTTTTGCGAGGCCCTTTGACCTTTACGACGCAGCCTGAGTTAATCAACACAGATACCGATTCAATCTAATTGAATGGTCGAGAAAAAAGCTTATGAAAGGATTGGATGTTATTCATTCAAAACAACGACTCACTGAACTGAAACACGTGTAGAATCAATTTGTTTTCAGCCGTTTATATCGAAATAGATAAGTTAATAGGCCACGGCTAGACCAAGCAGCGTTTATTAATAATACAGTATAAGTGAATAAAAGCAGTGATATAAGAGCGACCACTCCATGTGCAAAAACAAATGCTACTATCAGTTATAATCGCTGATAAGAGCTAGTTGTTTTCGTATCGTTCGATAAGAGGGAGCGGCTGGCAATACACAAGAGATTCTATGACGGTCACGGCACTGCCCGCTCCCAAGTAATGTGAAGATTCCGCCGAGTGTTGGCAGCTTCTAGATCAATACACGTAGAGGGAGTTTCAACTGGCGGTTCGCCAACCACTAAAACACGGCAGGCCCAAGTTTATGTCGACGCTTCAGTGCACAGATCGAGAGAACGTTGTTTTTCACAACGCAAGCCCGCGGCCGCGAGGTTTGAACTCTTCACTGTGAACCGGCTGACACCGCAGAGGTCCAGTGTCACGGCCGCTCTCGCTGTTGCGAACGAAAATAATAATCCGAACGACATTGACACACGACCACCGGCGGACGACAATAAAAACAACGTTGGGCACAACCAAAGCGTTGCGAACGTTTCCAACGACGCACGTGAGCCAAACGCGCGTCATCAACTATTTCAGTACAACAAGCGCTCCAAACGTATACGTCAATATTACACCGAATATGGTTCTTGACTCGGTGTAATGAAATCTATCAGCCAGCAAATCTCGGAAGAGCAACAACAGTTGCAAAGATGTCCCAATGAAACTTGATTGTTTCTCACTCTAGATTTCCCGAGACGTTTGATTGTTTGATGCCATTACAATAGATACATACCAGTTGTTTACAAGGAAAATTACATAATAGCCACGTAAATTCATGTAATAGTTAACTCGTGTAGAGAAAATTAAAATGACGCGACGCTGAGAAAATAACACAAAGTAAACACTTCGAAAATAAGTTGATGTTAGCAAAACAAAAGATGTTTGCCTTGAACATTTCGGAGTTCATTTAAATATTGCTTGTACGAATATAAAAGACACACAATGGCTAGAATACGGGAGGAAATAGTCACTTTTAAGTATCCGGCTACCGAATTGACACTTGCTCGTCTCGTGTCCGGCTCCTTACTTTTGAAACATCATCCTTAGAGATATACCTCTACTGATTTGATTATTTCGAGTCCTATTTCAACATGCATCTTTTTTGTTCGATACTTATGATGTACCAAAATAAGTAAATGAAAATATTTTCTATCGATAGCAAATACATTTGGTCGCATTCCAACCAATTATATGAAAACGTGCGACAGAGGAAGTGAGACGTATGGAATTGACAGCACGTCGGACGCAATGCAAATCTGTGGCGTGCCGACGGCGTCCATTTGTCGTGTAATCAGGACGACCCGGTCAGATGGCATCAAACGCGTTCCAGACCCTGTTACGAGGTATGAGAGTTCAATTTAGATTCTGATAACATTAATCTGGGATGTGACAGATGTGCAAAGAATAACGTGTCATATTACGAGGGTGTAGAGTAGGGAGTCGGTTCAGCATTCCTAGCAGTAGTAACTGAGATATAGACGGGAGAGACTGGCTCGGCAATTTGCCTATTGCTGCGTTCAATTATCGCCCCCCGCACTCATTACTGAATTAAGGCGAGAGCGACTGTAAATTTTGTGACGCCTCTGCTCCAGAATTGAGAGGATGTTTTATGTAACCGGTTGTTACCTGACTGCGCTGATGTAACAGACCTCCTTGGTACCTAGACTTCAGAATCATCGTCTATCCGTGGAGTGTACAAGAACGAATAGGAAAACTTGACAAAAACTCACACTTCAGGTATAGTTTTGGTTGTAATTACTCCTAATACCAAAACTAAAACAATCGTTAGATCGTAGTATTAGTATTGAAATATGCATGACATAACAGAAGTAATGACAGCCAATAAAGCGGTGGGTTTGGTCGGCATCGTTCGTAAATCGAGCAAACCACAGTAATAAAATTAATAGCCTCATCTAAGCGTCACTAACTTCACCGATAAAAATATCGATTATGCTTCGATGTTTTGTACTAAAGTTCCACGAAACAAACATGAATAGAAAAGGTAACAAATATGAAGCGTAAAAACAAGAACTCTTGCAAAGCAGAATTTATGTGTACACAAGTTCTGAGAAAGAAAAATGTAAAGTGGAGATATAAAACAAATTACGTGATAAAAGGTATTCTTATCAGAAAGACGTCAATATTTTATAAGATGAAGATTTGATTAAATCCCAGTAAGTTAATCTTTTGCAAAAAATCTTATCGATGCTGCACATTAAGTAACAATGATTAGACAAAAAAAAACAAATAAATCAGCCTGAAAGATAGTACACTAGGGGCAATACACTGGCCATTACTAACCAATACTTACACGTTTGTTTCAAATTGTTACTGCCAACAGAACACTTCAAGACGTCATGATAATTAAACGAGTTGATGCTAAAACATCATTTGAACCAAATAGAACGAGTTAAAAAACTATTGACGCAGGTTAAAACTGGCTGGATCGATGGTTGAGTCAATATTTTTCTGATTTTGAAAACATTCAACCATGGACTTGGTTTGCATTAAATTTATTTAATCTAGCAAATTATACACTTATAATATTCCTGCATTGCAGTACCTACTCAAGTATTTAATCATGTGTGGGAATAATTAATGTTAATTAAATTATGCACTCTAGTGCTAGAACTCATAAAATTAATATCACCTGAATAAAAATGTATAATTGTCAGATGACTAGATTAAATAGTCAACTGAAACATGATGGAGACAAGTGAACTGCGAACTTTTTTCGCATTACGCAATCCTCAGGAAATAATTAGGGAAGACGATGTACGCAAATCACTTCCACGAAGGTCAATCACTAGGTCACTGCTACAGTAACACACACCAGGCATGAAGAAGAGGGGCTGTGATGGGGTACAGGCTGGGGCTGTACGTGATGCACGGAGACTACACGGTCCGCCACGGCTCTGCCCTTACGGGTCAGATGGAGGCGTAGCCGAGGCAGAGCGTTGCTTCCACGAAGGCCAAGTTCCAGATCAAATCACTGCTAGTGTAACACTCACCAGGCATGAAGTGCAGTAGAGCGGCTGTGATGGGGTACAGGCTGGGGCTGTACGTGATGTCGGGGCACGCGTACCCCAGCACGGAGACCACGCGGTCCGCCACGGCCCTGCCCTTGCGGGTCAGGTGGTAGCCGAGGCAGTGCGTCGCCTCCACGAAGGGCGGCAGCATGATCGGCTTGTCCGGCAACTCCACTGTGCCGAAAACCTGCGGAAGACAAAGGCGTTGTTAAATTTTAAACTAATCAATCCAATCCATGTCGCTTCGAAGTATTAAGTGTTTGGATAAACATTTGCATCTTAGTAAAACATCTGGCCGTACAGTTGGCCAATATTGCCAATACAGGCTCAAACAAAGGTTTAACAAGACTTCTATTATGAAGGAAATAAAAGGTAAACATCTAAAGAATAAATTTCATAGCACAAATTCAAAAGTTTGAAAAGAAAATTGTAAATATAATGAAGTATCTATTACCTTAAAATTAAAAGAAACCGAACGCAATAAACAAAATACGAAAAGTTTTAAGTGAGAACAAAATGAATAAAATCCGACACCCGGGACTTATTTCGAGTTAAAAGTTCCGTTCGAGGAAATGGCTTGAAAATCCATTTCGTTTGCAGTGATTTGAAACTTTGAACGGTTCAAAATTTTACCTAATCTAGTTGATTGATATACTATTAACATATAAAATTGAGGTCGTGCAAAATGTTATTATCCTTGCGTAATTTAAGTCAAGGCATTATTAGGTTTGATTGATTAATCTCAGTAAATCTATAACGAGAATTCGACAAATAAAACTTGCTCTTGATGATAACCAAATCGTCCTTAATCACTCTTCTTATCTGTATCTTAAAAACAACTTATGTAATAACTTAAATCTGGATTTATCGTGTGTTTTAATATGAATAACCTTTGACTTTTTATCTCATATTCACAAAAAACAACGAGATAATTAACACAACAGATATTTTAAAGAAAGCGTAAAACAAGATTACACAAAAACATCGTTGCTTTTGTCAAAAAAAAACTGTAAAAAAAACATCTTCATCGATCCAAAAAAAAAACATTGTCGAGATTTCTTAATTCCATTGCGGTCCATATGATCCAAAAGCATTAACGGCATACCCAGTTACATAAAGCATGAAGATAAACATATGAGCTCGAACTTAAACGGATATTTTACTGAGTAGCAAAATTGTGCACTCTCCTAGATGCGAATTGATATAGTTAACACATAAATTTGTTATCCAATCTCCTGCGGACATATTCACGGGCCGGGCGTGATTATCCACTTTGCGGACAAGGCCGGCTTCCACGTACTAGTCACAAGAAATAGCTAAATATAACACGCATGGACTTATACTCTGTGGTGTTTATACAAATTTTAGCGGATATTGACATCACAATAGAAAAGATTCAAACGTGTTTTAAAGATTTGAACATAAATCTGTTTGGGCATTTTCAATCATTTCTCAGCAGACTTTTAAAAGCAGAGATAGAGAAATACGTGACGAACATCATTGAATAGGATTCCTCTGCCTTTAAGTAAGATTCGTCCAGATTGCTTTTGAAATATTAATCATAAATGAACATTTAAAAAAAACATCGTGTGTTTTATTTATACAAACCTTGTATAATCTAGATTTGTGCAAAATAAAGGAAACCGCAAGTCCCAATGAAACATCCTCAAAAAAGGTAAAACGCAAATACTTAGCGTAAGGCGAGGATTCTAACAATACCAAATTATGTTGATATTAGCCTTTTAGGAGTTACAGTGACTTAAATGAAATTTTGATAAAATACATAGTAAAGCCTAAAAACATTGTCCTTTTTTTGGCAGCCGTATGTATAAATGATTCAATAATACAAAACACGTGCAAGTCTCGTACTCGTTTAGTTACAATCGATTCTAAAGATAAGGATAAAGGTAAGTAGCGTCGTCTTGTAACACGTCGTTGCGTAAATTCGAGGGAGCAACGACCGAAACAGCCGTCCGCATATCGGTCGCCACGAGAAATAACACAAATACGACCAACAACAATTTTTCACGAGATGTCACACACATACAAAAAAGCCCGCGAGCTGGACCCAGTGTTGGCAAATGCCAGGCAAGATCTATATTTAGACATCAACACGGCTCGCTATTTCGCAAAGATAATATTGGGATTAAGAATAAGCTCTTCTAATCCAGAACGTTGGTAAATATAGCAACACGATTCGTAGACATACATTATAACGATGATGTGAATTGTAAACAGCACGGACTAGAATGCAAACAATACATATATACTCTATCTCCCGTAAGTACTGCCTTCACTGGATGTGCACCGGCCCTTCGTGTTTTCCCATTTGTACATCCTAATTTATGGATACTTATCTAACATCTTTCGAGACATTATTCATAAGATTCGAATGTTACATATACAGATGTATTCGATTCAATGGTATCACTCTGGTGGACAAATTCACCTCTTTAAATTCAAAAGTTCCAGTATTGTCATTGGTATGTCAGTCAGTGAGTGCAAATATAAATGTTAGTTCATGTGTGGCCTGGACACTGGTCATTTTTAAAACAACGCATTGCGACAGAGTGGCGAGTCTAAATCAACTGCATGCATAATCAAATAGTCGCTTTTCAGATAATGTTCCGAGACCGGACCGCGCTACGCTGTACTGGTTTGTTGTGATAAACAAAACAAATGTACGATGCAAACACGAGGTAATTTTATCAGTGCTAATATTGAAATACTTGTAACTGCGTTTGCAGATGACGTGCTATTTTTATTTCTAACTAGTAACTTCGTTCGGGGCATACATTTTAAATAGTACCAATAGATGGCGCTGGGTGTCGATTACATTGCGCAAGTGTTTTGTATTTTCTGTTTACATATAACCTTTATCGTTGGCTGGAGAATTAACCTCTTCATAAATAGTATAGAAGGTACATTGTATTTTAAATTCCACCTTTGAAGAAAGACTTCTCATTACAAAAAATATTTTAACTTTTATATTTAATCCGACCATCTCCACAATTTGCTGCTGAGACGATAAGCTAATATTAGCTTTGACGTAGATGATCACGTATCCAAATTTAATTAATAAGCTCATACAGCAAAGATAATGAACTTATCATTCCATGTCATTTTTACATGTACCGCTTTCAACTTTCAGTCAAGACGTTTGTTAACTTTGTTATATTTCTGTTTGCTCTAATCTTTATCAACCGAGTTCTAATTAAATTTGTTAGAGAATATCTTGGTTCATAATTTTCAAGCTCAAATGTTTAATGTGTGCACTCAGGCATGTCATGGCATCGGTCACGTCTTTTTTTTACATTAAATTAAGTTTACATGGATGAAGAAAGCCTTGGAGAGTGATGGTAGCTCAGTGGATAAGAACGCACCTTTCACATGGGGTTCATGGTTCAAATCCCAACAAGCACCTCTGGATTTTTCAAATCTATGTACAGACAACCACACATCAGGTTACCACAATCTGCCAAAATTACTCAGTTGATATTGAACCTAACGAGTTTGACATAAAATTGAGAATTGATTAAAGAAATTTGTCAGATTTGTATACATTGATGTGTGGCTGTCTGTACGTGGTAGAAATACCATTCAAGGTGAGGGAAAATATTAGAGATGAACAACATTGAATGCTTCTACAGATTTATTCACTAGGTACCTTTCAAATTCAAAATCTTCGCCGACTAGTTTGAAGTGAACATAGTTTTGTCGTCATGGCATACCATATTAATAAGCTAAAAAGGTATGACCTTTATGATCTAACAATTGAACTCTCCACACATCGCAGCCGTTTCATCCCGCAAGTTATTGTCACATAATAAAAAGCATGAGTGGTTTGGTGGAGTTTCAAAATTACTTAGGATTCTCCTTTGCAGTCGGATAAGTCACAGTATGAAAAGAAGGCATATAAAAATGGAGCTATAAGGTCCACGCAGGCAGTTCAACAGACGTTTTTACAAAACATAATTAGAAATCTTAAAAAAAAAGAAAAAAAAAAGTGAAATGCAAAAGAAAATAGCATTTTTTGATATAGTTAGAAGAAATAAATTACTCAACAAACATAGAGATGACTTAATTAAAAATACAATGAACTATCTCGTTTCGATGCAAATAAAAAGCAACTTTAAAATTTTATCAAACGAACGACTGAATAAAAATGAAGTTTTAAACAATAATACTATGTAATTACCAGGTTATCCGGAAAACCATGTGCGAAACTATGATACTATTTTTGTTTTCTTTGCAATGTATAATGTCCTATCTAAATAATTCGCTAGTGTTGGTGTTAGGACTATAGTGTGGCATTTCAAGGTCGCTTGTGGTGTGGGCAGTGTGCTCCACCACAGCAGTTCCGTCTAGTATTCACATCCGAGAAGTGAATGTTTGATCTGGTCTACACGCAACTGCTACTACAGATCTCAAGGTCATAAGCATTTGCCAGTGTACTCCCGCCATAGTCACGGCCAAAAAGCTCGACTTGCCGGCTTCCCCGCATATTGCCTCGCTTAGCATTCGCACCTGCGTACGCAACGTCCGGGCCCCTTGAATAAATCAACCCGACCAGGGTTACCGCACGTTCTTTTATAGTTTCTTCCTATATTTGGATCATAGGGGTTACTACGAAACACGTTTCTATTATAGTCATTACTTCCTTATGGATAATTTGTTCCAATACTCAACGCGAAGACTCGTGGCAGCGGTGTCATAATTCATTGTTTAATAATGAATGTTCAATGACAGTTATGTTACTCAAAATGATCAGTAAAGGGATTTAACTGTTTAAGTCGAGCCACGGACTCATGGCAGTCAGTGTCATATTTCATTCTTTAATTACTACAGAATCATTGACGTTTAGTACAGTCAACATAACATTGCTACCACAATTGATTGGTCAGTTACAAAAGGTGACGTTATATAATCAGCCAATATAGGTAAGTAAACCTTCAAAAATAATCCCAAAATCCTCCCTTATCATCAACATTCGCATAATCGTTATCATTTTTAACTCACTTGACACGTAAGACATAAACATGAATGGAAATGTCAATTGTATTATCTAACTTACAAACAGCAACAATAATATTTCATAAGATATGTTAGGACTCTTCTTCATCTTTGAAGAATGCCTCTCGTATTGTTGCTCCTCAAATAACGCAATCGGTGGGCAACTTTTCATCTAATTAAACTCATTTTTTCTCGATTCCATCCGATTTTGTTTCTTTACGGGTATTATGGATATTAATACCTTCATTTATAAGACACTCTGGGGACTAGGCTGGGCTATGGAAATAAATGTATTTTTGGGTAACCTATTTGACATCTCGGCTACAGCTATAAAGTTATTTTCAAATGATGCTTGGCGCATGCCCCTCGTTGATAACCCTAAACTCGCCAATGTGCCGGTCGGTTTTTTGCGGCGCTCGCGCAAGTTGCTTGGCCTCTTGGAGCAGATGTTCAAATTGATTGTGCTGCTTAATGCTATAGGCACTTAATGTATTACGCATGTTTGCTTTGAGGGTCTTTAGAAAATGTCATCATATATCTCTATTCCTACTATGTGTAGTAATTCGTATATTTTGTATTTACACAATCAGAAGTGCCGGGAAGCGCTTGACCTTCAAATTACTTGATGGTAATCGGCAAAGATAAGGACCGAAGGTGGTAACTTACTTTATCTTTAGATTGTAGTACACAAGCTTCTCAAAAGGCAATTTTTTTTATCTCACTAATTCTGTAACTACTAACTTTTTCCTTCGCGCTACCATGTCTCAAGTAAAAATATACAATGTAAATGTCTGACAACTTCATACCGATAAAGTCGCTTTTTGACAGAATATTTTATTCTTTACATTCATTTGAAACATATTCATCATTAGATTTCCTAAAGGTGTTACTTGCTGGATCACAGCAAAGAAACTTTCCAACCACTACCTTTCAGCGGTTGATAGATTAAAATTGGGCGACAGTCATTTCACGCTACTCCTCTATAGAATACTTTACAAACACTTCAGATTGTTTTCTTCATTGTATCGAATTCCAGTCTCTTACTCATAGTTTTACATCTTCTAATACTATCACACCATCAAAAATACAAGTATCACCACCATTATAATTAACTTTTCTTTCATTAATGATAAAGTTGACGTCCTTCCCATGTTATCAACAAGCTCACGGGCGCAGGCGCACATGCTCTTATCAAACCACCTTTTGCAAGTGGAACAAATTTAATCGTTTGTGAAAGGGGCATTTACATACGTAACTCGACTCGACAAGAACAAGAAGAGCTAAAAAAATCGGTCAAGAGCAAGCTGGGTAGAGGATACGATTCCGTAGTAATTACGATAATCGATTCATGTGGTAAGAACAGATGTATTTTATATGCATGAAGTTCTCAATGTATTCTCCCCCTAGCACTTAATCCAGTTTAACGATTGATGAAGCGATTGCCCAAATAGTCTACGATTGATTATCAAAGATAGGAGAACTAGGCCAGTTGGTTCATGGTTACACGTTCAGAGTCACTATAAATGTGGGTTTGGAGGAACTAAGTATCCAAAACGTGCAGGTATCCTCACAATGTTTCCCTCATTGCTGAGCTAGCATGCTTGCTCAAAGAATAATCAGATTATCTTGTGATGTGGCAAGGTGAACACCTAGCATTTCATTAAGCACTTGATTTCTAAACTACGTATTACTCGTGTTGTTTGCAGAGTTATGCCATTTTAGTCTTTTAAAAATAGAAAATATTAGTAATACAAGTTTAATACACACTATAATAATATTCTAATGCAAATTTCAATTCCATTCTCAACACGGATTAATTTCATGTGGAATATTTATCATTCAATCATCTCAAATTGTCACAACCACAGCTATAACACTACACAATGATTATGTTGTAAAATTATCAACAGAGACAGCAGGCCATCGTTGCCCCTTCTGCAACGGAACCCTATAAAGGAGAAAAAAAACCGTGATCGCCATCCCGCGCCGGCTCGCGTGAGTGCCACGCCCCCGCGCGCGCGCAGCCGTCCTTCGCTTAGTCAAGGCCGCCCACGCGCTTAGGCGATACCCAACCTGTACCCTGAGCTTTGTTTATCATCAAACCAGTTTCCTTTAGGTTGGTTAGGTCTTTTTTTGCGATAGGGATTTCAAGAATGTTGAGCTTATTTATTAAGGCGTTTGGCGACTCCGTGAGGCTACTCTTCAAATGTTGAGGTATGCTTCACAAGGTCGATACACGCCTTATGAATAAGATCTAATTTAACACATGTGCTCGAACTATTCAATAGAAGTTTATCGAATTGGTAGGAACTAAAATGTAGCTACTGAAACAGAAAGTGATCTAATTATACTAAAATGTAATCAAGAAACATGTGTTCCAGTAAAATACACAACGCATCTGAAATCGTGACAGTAATGGGTTGTCAATTTGAAAACTTAATGACGATCGTACTATGTCCTAGTCACGCAAAAGCTGATAAGATCAATTGCCATTAATAACTGAGGAATACATTTCAGTCGCTCCTAGTACGATAACAGCACAGAATACTCAGCAGCTCAGTAACGTTTCAACAGTGCCGCTTCGGTGACCTTGCAAGCGAAAACTTAGGGTTTCAAGACAGTGCTTGGAACATTCCGGTAGACCGCGCGCATGGGGCATGAAGGGCCTAACAAAACCGTTCCATTATGCACGACGATACACCTCTTGCAAACGAATAAAAGATATAGATGTGGCATAAAAATTCGGTGGTAAATTCTGTTACACTTTGCCCTCAGGTACAGGTAAACTCTGGGGCGTTTGCGCTGCTATAGATCAGGTCAACTTGTGAACGCAAAATGCCTATAGATATGCCAATCGCCCGTCCCCAGCTCTGATCATTACCAAAGGGATGACCCTTCAGAGAACACGTGTATAAAAAGTACTGGTTACACACAAAATGTTGAGAGAGAAAAAAAACAAGCTAGCGAAAAACAAAATGTTATATAGTGTATTTAAAGATAAGAGAGCAGTAGATCTTGGCAATTGTGCTCTCGCGTCCAATAACAATAAGAGTGTAAATATAAACATTGAATAACACTATCTCTTACACGCCAAGATCGAGGTCGAAGTTCGGACACGCGTGGGCAAAACAATTTACATTCAACGAATAAAAAATGCGTATTTATATAAAACCAATCAAAAATTAAGGTTCAAATATTACGTAAACAACTCTGATAATTATGCCGGCAAAAGACAATGCATGCAAAACATTTTCCTTCAAGTGTTATTGTTTAGACAATAAATGGACATTTCAAGGATAGACAGACAAGTACTGTAGACGACACAATGACTATGAACGTTAAGGCATTCAATAAAGGTAAACCTAATGGGCAAGCTCCGAACATAATTGAGAGACAGAGGGAAATTTAAGAGCTGCCTGTAATATTAAACAATGTCTTAATGAAACCGGCGAGAATCAGCGAGCGTATTGTTCAAATCCGAAACACGTGAAACAGATGTCAGATTATACAGTGGAGGTTGACAATAGGCACGTGCGTGGGCGAAGCGCTAAGGCCCTAATTAGTACAGAACCCCGACACGACCTCTAGCCACCGACAATCAACGCCTAATTGAATAAAGTGGACCGACACAGTCCGAATTGCGAATTTGATGCGGTTTGTTCAGTACGATACGGTTGGTCTGTCTTAGTTAGCAAATGAAATTTACTGGACCTTACGATCAAGATTGTCGAATACGCCCAATGCAAATTCATGGGAAACCACAACAAAAGCGAGTTATGAATATGCAAATGAACTCCGAATATAAGGCAGAAGTTTTCCTATATGCCGTTGAATAAATAAATACGTGGCCGCTGTTATTCTCTGCGAATAAGATCGATGATACTATTTTCGGCAGAGCAAATCCACAAGGCGGATTCCGTCGGAAATAACTTCGTGTTTTACCATCACACTGTGCGCGACTGTAAATCTTTCGCGGTTGTAAGTCGATTGTGAAAACACTTGAGTTATCACAAGGGGCTAGAACATGCCAGCCTGCAGCTGGGCAAGCGCTGTGCTACGCTAATACAATGCGGATGAATGTAAACATCAATATTGATGTTATGACTTCAATAGAAATATTAGGAGCTCCAAAATAGCGAAAATTGACACTAAAACTTTTATTAACGCTATCCGCGTCCTTACATGATGTTTCCATTACAATCTCTTTTATTTCGCTTTTATAGTACGAATTTATATTAAGGAATTATGTTATAGTCTCATTTAGCTGAAATATATTACCTTTCTACAGAGGCGGTTGACACAGTCATTAACATGTGCAACTAAAACTTTACGATGTAAATTTAAATTGGACCGTAAAGTACGATGATAAAATCTTGCTGCTGGCTCAATTCAAATAGAAACTGCAAAGATATTGAATGTTCAATCTAGGCAAATCGTCTAGGCAAATTCCACTGCTCCATTTTGATAGTAGAGTTACAAAGCAACGATCGTATAGATGGCAATATCTAACGTGTTTATGTGTCTTGGGAGACAATTTCCGTATCATTGCAGCTCGCCTGTAAACAGAGTGGAACTGTTGATCCGATAACCCCGGGCATCGAGTTGTTTGCTGCACCTAGTTTGATTGATAACTTGATATTAGCCGCGCGACCCGGGGTTATCTCCGACGCAAAGACCATCATTTACGAATACTGCTTGCGGATTATTTTTGAACGCGTTTATTTATTTGGATGATATATTTTTGTCCGTCACTACATTAATAAACAAGGTACTATTTTTATGGTTTCAGATGCGTGTTGAGTTTTATAGGTCACTCGTGAATGTTTTATAGCGAGCTTCCAAATTTCAGTAAAATCAGCAGTACAGAAAAATGAATGTTGTATTTCTGTTTTTGCAAGTGTAAACGTGTGTCACGTATCAATCATAGACGACAAAGGAATCGCGAGAATAGAGTATTTTCGTCTCCAATAGCGGGCGATATTGTAGATACGGTGCGCGCAAAGGCAGCGGCGATAACGTTGAAAATAGATCGACCTAATAAAGAGGAAACGCCGCCGTAGGTCCATTACGCAACGGAGCGGACGTGAATGTGCCGAGGATTGAGCGTTACACAATGCGCATCTATTAGAACGCGCTCTGCTGCACCTGCCGCCTGCTGGAGTCTGCGGTCGTGTTTAGCTTCTGTCAGGGCTGTGGTGCTGTGACATTCTGAATTAATTTCACTTTGAATTGTGCTAACTACCTCCGTGGTTTCGGACCGTATTTGTGTCAGAGCTGCAATCTCATGGTAATCACAGCAATGTGTTTCGAGTCGCACTGTGTCGCATATGGGCATCGATATGGGTAATGTTAGTGGCTATTGAATTTCATTTCATTATTTGAGAACGTCTCTAGATGGGATTGCTGCGACTCTCATTCAATCGGTCGAGTTTTGAGCTAGCAAGTGCTTCAGAGGATATTTTCAGTCTGATCAGCTTGGTGCTTTAATAGCAATTATTCAACTAGCACTACCGTTTGGTTTGTAACTTTCATTTGAAACTACTTATAAGAAAGTAAACGACTCGAAACTAATACTAGTTAGTCAGTTCGCTTGTGTCCAATGCTGTAAGTTAGCCAAGACGTCAAGCAGAAAGTACATACTCATGTACTTAAAAATTAACGTCACGATAATTCCCCTTCTCAGATAGTAATGATAGCTAAAAACACAATAGTAAAAGTCTAAGACTCAAGAATTGAGTCACATTAAGGCAAATGATAAATTAAATTGACCTATGAAGAACTTGCTATCACTGAAGACAATGAACATCTCCATCATTTGCTTAATGTCCTGTGTGATTCGATAATAAAATAAACAATATATGACGTGTTTAACGAGTGGCCCGACGAGAGCAAAGGGCCGCGAATAAATCAGGGACATAAGGGAATGTACACATAACTCACGATAACACCGAAACGTGACCAGACGGGTTCACAGAACCAGTGCGACAATTAATTTATTAATTAAGGACTTTGAAGGAGATATCTCTTTCTTAGCCCAGACGGTGTAGGTACGCAGATAGGTACCTACAGGGTGATAGAAATTCGAAGGTGTTTGGCAAGATGTAACAGGCCAAAAGCATATTTACTAACATCAACTTAACAGTCAGCTGCAAAATAAAAATCATAAAAACAATAAAAAGTTATACACCTACATGCCTACTGTAAAAACGAATGGAATGCTTTAAATGCACGTGATAGTAACACGCGTGTTGCGCACCTTTCATTTTATTATACTACTTACTAATCAATTTGTATGTATACAGAGCCACAGCCACAGAAGTTGTATTGTAATGCTATGAGATCGGACGCAGACAAACCCGGTAGAGGAAAGCAAGTGAATTCAGACAACAATACACGGTGGTTCATCCAGCTTGAATACCTTAATTAAAATCTTGATTATACATAGTATATAATTTAGCATTTATTCTTATTATTACTAATAAATAACCATTGTTTCATGCAAAATAAAATATATTAAACGGCAAAGTGGCTAGAGACGATGATGCGATAAACGCAAACAAAGGCGAGATTGCTGCGATTTTAATAGCAAGTTATTTTAAACAGCATGCACAATTGCGTAACTGCAATACGATAACTTGTAAGTAGCGATAAGCGAACGCAAACAACACATTATTTTAAACGTGCACTAATACTTCTTAATAACTCGGTTGGGTTAGGTCGCAAATATCGCGTATCATGTCAAATATGATTCCTAGAATGTTGAATGTATTATTTTAATTTTTGTTCTTTAAGCACAAATATAATGAAATGGAATCACTATAGACTTATACTGAGACTGAGAATTAATATTCAGCAGTAAAATAATCCTCTTTAGGTGCGTAGTTGAAGTATTTTCCTCCATAGTATATTTGTAACACAAGTGCTTAAGCTACTAGTACATAATCAGGTCAATGTATGAGATACTGTAAAAAAATGTTAGACCAACTAAAACACATCCCTAAATAAAAAGTTAACCAAGTAAATGAATAGATAGACGATACAAACACGGTCTTTAAACAAAACTTATCATACAACAACGATGAAGTCTCTCTACAATGAAATGGTTCCCAAACATTGCAAGCAGAGTGTAGACATCCAAATTATCAGAACTATGCCACGAATCGCACCCTAAACTTAACAATATAGAGAAAACCTCATTGATCCAAAGTCGAACTATTTAATCGTCGTGCAACATAAACAATGTACGTAGATTCTCAGTAGTCAAATTGAGCCACCAACGCTGGCAGCGCCGTGTATCAGGGTCATCGCGATCATACGACAACTATTCGGGTTTACGCAATGCGATTAATTAATCGTAAAGCAAACCCGGTACCTATCTAAAGTACTCCTACTAGGAATCAGGAACAGAAGACCTCTTAATCTACTACAAGCTGAACTTATAGATTGTCTTTAACATCATAAACATGCACGTAGATCAAATAGGTAGTACTTAAATTGCAAATTGAGCCACACCTCCAACACTGATTGCGCCGTGAATCAGAGTCAGCGCGACTAATCGGGTTAACGCAATGCGATTAATTAATCGCAAAACCACCCCAGTAACTACCCGATATACTCCTATGGGGAATCTAAACAGAATATCTCTTGATCGATCATCTCTCGATAGATTGTCTTGCGTCATAAAAACATGCACGCATATTCTAAATTTGTAAGTATTTGAATTGCAAATCGAGCCACACCTCCAACACTGGTTGCGGCGTGTATCACAGCCAGCGCGATCATACGGCAACTAATCGGGTTTACGCAATGCGATTAATTAACCGCTGCACCCATTCACGTGAGCGCGAGCATGGCCGCGCTTTGCGCTCTTAAACGGATTTATGCTATTACTGGATTATTTACCAACATTTTATCTATACATTTTTATAATACTAGTATTGCATTTGCCAATCGAGGAGGTCTAAGTACAAGTATAGGCTATTTTAGGGTTCTGAATGCAAACAACGGAGCCCTTATAGATTCGTCATGTTTGTCTGTCTATCCGTCCGTATGTCACAGCCGTTTTGATAAGTTTGGAAAATCCAAATATTAACGTAGATGCGTTTTGACAATTCTGGTAAAATGTTTTTCGGTATTGAAAAAAAAACCGTCTTTAGTATGTCTCTAAGTCTACACCGTACGTGCAACTGTTAGTATTGGAAAGTCCTAATCACCTTGCCCTTTGAGACTAATCGACGCCGCACCCGCGGTTTAGAGCATAGTCGTTACGTTAAACCGCAAAACTTAATACTGGGAGCCTATAAACAGAATTTGCATGTGTTACGGCCCTAATAATACCATCTTAACTTTGAACTTTGGGTAATAATGTTAACTTAAGCCGTACGATGACTAGGCTCGCCTTTTGTGATAATATTATAGGCCTTAAATTTATGCAACTAGTTGGGGCCGTTTCCAATATTAAATCTATCTTTCATCTCAGCGTATATTCCCTTCGTCTTACGTCTAAGCTATCGCTTTAAAAATCGGGGTACGCTTGACCCATGATCTTAGAAGTGGGGACACTAATCTGTGGTTGTGCTTTACTAAAGATACAATATTTGTCGTTTTCACATCCTGTCCCAATGAACTAACACGCTGCATAAAATAACGCATTTTACCTATGATGTTAAATACATATATTCCATAACGTTGAAATTCCGACCGCCCAGCGTTCAATGCCTACCATTATTCATACCTAGAAGTGCGTTCTCTTTCTATCGCAAGCAACTGTCGCGCATCCGTCGCCGCTCTAACTGGCCCCTCCGGAGGGGACGCCGCATGTACTTGCAAGTTCGATACAGAGCGCGGAGTGGGACAGGCCTGATAGTACTTAAAACTAAATAAAGAATATTTAAATTTCTATTGAGAAAGAGATGTAGGTATAGCTCTACAACTCAAGGCTATACATCTCTTTATCTCTTACATCTAGAATTGATCGGAAACAAGTGGCTTATATTGAAGTGGTCCTATGACGAATGAGAAATTCTCATTGAGAATATATCCGTCGCAAACTAAAGCCGCACAGCGCGTGTATGTAAGGATACTCCGATTCGGTCCTAACGCCTAGTTCAAATTAGGCCTTAAGGTTGTCGATTAATAATTAGTATATTTATCAACTCCAGCTAATCTACAAGATCGCAATAAAGACTGTATGGAATCCATCCCCACAATAGGAAGTAATTTCTCTACCTGCTGGATCGGACACTTCCTATATAGCTGAGTCAGTCTTATGACTAGTATTTTTAATAACACCGGATCAGCTGATTCGTTCACAAGGACGTCGCTCTTGGACCGTGTCACGATCGAACTAGCCAATTTCTGTTTCCACGTGCTTTTGGTTTTTTCTGCCGACTCCATTACTTTTCGGCCATTGTCATGCAAATTGGGTAATTGAGACAATTACTATTAGATTTCGGTTGCGATGATGTAAAGTGTTTTGAACAATGAATTGTTTAGTCTATGTGTCTATGTTGACGGCGAAATCTGAACTATGTTTCAGTGACTAAATACAACATTTAACGAAAGGAAGGCGTTGAAATGAATGACAGAATCAAATACATAATTAATGCTCCGTAAATTTCAATAGGGAATAAATTAGGTCACTAGGTGAACACGTTTAAAATAATGGTGTGTAAGAAAAGACGGGTGCTTTAGCTGTGGTCTGTTTTCTTATCATATTGCTTTTTGGAAAAGAAAATTATTTTTATCTTCCCGGGTATATTTTTTTAAAAACTTTATTATAATTAAGCTACGCTTAATGATTTTCGAGTTAGACACACCTTGCGATGTATCCAACAAGCTACTCTAAATGGCTTCAAACATAATAATACAACTTTTGAAATCTTTGTTCGAAAATAGGACAACGTACTCGAAAAATAACGATCGCACGATAGTAACGTGATAAAATTATCATCGATCATGCACTTCAAATCTGCCTTCAGGACATACGAGAATTGGCAGACAAACAAACAGTCATCATAACAAAAGTCTCTACTGAAACAGTTTAATCTATCACACTATACATTTGGCTAGATGGAACAACGATTCGTAGGCCAACGTCGTCAGTAAGAAATGCGTAGTCAATCTCAGTTGGCCATTGCCAAGGTGGCTAGTTACTTTGTTAGTCGTTCTAAAAACTATTGTACAGTGGCCAGCACATCAAGTTACTACAATCTGTCAAATTTCGTCAGTTGATATTGAACCAAACACGTTTGACATAAAAGTGAGGTTCGATTGAAGAAATTTGAAAGATTGTAGTAACTTGATTGTCAGGCCACTTAATAAGCAGCGTTTGGATTAGGTAGTGCAACTTTAGGGTCACTACTAAATTATGTATCGATTAGACCTACAGAATTTGCTTCAACCAACAGAATCGAACTGATTTAATATATAGAGAACAACACGAAAAGAAAAATAACAAACCAAATAAATTTTATAGGTATACACGCAGACTGCAAACTTACATCTTTTATACAGAGGGCTAAAAAATATTAAGTAAAAATATTAAGTGGTAACATGTAGGTAGGTAGGATACCGATATCTGTTATTTAATTATCTTATCAATCATAAAGTAGATATTAATATTGACAGCATAACAAGTGCAAGCGACCTTGGAAGTTGAAGTCAGTAGCAGTCAGTCAATATTATTGCAGTAGGTAAGTATGTATCTACTATATACCGCTTAGTGCTTATTAATTAAAGCGTACCCCGTTTCTACAAGAAGAACACTTGGACAAATGACCACGATTTGGAAAGTATAGAAATTAGCATGGAAACGATTTCCGTCGGACTTTTGCAATACTTAAGCAGGGGAACTAAGCAAAGTCAATCCTGTTTATAAATTGAAAATCATTATCTCATCAATTTTGAAAAAATATCCGTGGAGTATCCTCACGCACGATGTATTCTTTCATCGCCAAGCTGGTATTGACGTACCCAATGATCTTTATTTCCCAAACCCACTTGGGAAAACCAGAAGTAGCCGTAGTCATATCAAAACGTGAAGCATGTTCATGAAAATTGGAAGCACACTTTAACCCGAATCTGCGTTTCTGGCAAATAAAAAGTTTATTTATTTCTTTATTTTGGAATATATAAATTATTGGAATAGACAAATGTTAACCATTGTTGTTATAAATATGACGATGAAATAAAAAACACAGAAGCTATTACTTTTTGGTGAATTTTTTTCCATATGCTTACAATACTAAAAAACCCATTTTATCATTAGATCGAAAGAAGATAACACCGTAACAGTGACTGCTGAGAATGCAAAAGGTTGTACTCCTAATCTTTGCAGATTAGGGAGATTGCGACGGGTCGAGTTGCTATTTGATTATAATTTTTTCAGTCGTAAGATAAGACCAGAAAGATCTATACATTCAAATTTAACTGATCAGGTTAATCGAGATTAAAAGACAATACGCAAAATTTATCAAACCTCTATACAGTAGCAAAAAGCTGATAACTGTTATCATCAGATAATCACAACAGAAACAATTCACAACAAGCAAAACGGAACGTAACTGAAAAGCACGTGATCAAAATCCAAGACGTGAGCGCAGGGTTGCAGCGATATATCGATCTTCCTGAGAAAAATTTCAACCATCATGGAATTTCGACCAATACAATGAGCAATGAAAATTGCAGAAAGCGCATGGAACCAATTTCTAGTAACTTCTGGCAGTAATTAATAGAAGTAAAAAACTAATTTAATTTAAAATGAAGATCGAGTTGGAGATAGAAATAGGGATATTCTTTATTCAGTTTAAGTCTATACAAAACATTTATAAACGTCAAACATTTATGTAAGCTGCCGCTGATTCGGAAAGTCGATTATCTACCGAGAAGAATTACTCGTATGATAATTTCCTGTTCTTAGATGTAAAGGAAATATTGTACAAATATTTCGGAAAAAAGTCTACGGAATGTAATATATTACCTTAAATTAATTGTCGACTGACATAAAGTGAGTGTTGCAATAACAAAGGTAATTATGATATACCTAAATCAAGTTTTGTATTGGTCATAAATAGTATGACGTTTTTACCATTTGATCAATCGTATCGATAAACCTGCTCGATATTTACATCGACATGAAAATAACTTTGCTTCTCTAGTGGATTCTTACTATTTTAGTTTTGGCTAGCGGCCACGCCCGCGCTGCCTTACCTTATGTACAGCTAATCAATTATCGCCCTCTTTATAAACTTTATGGGACATTAAATTTGACGACCGGAGCACAAGTAGCCACGATCTCACAATAGTTAGGATTCATGGTTCGTCTTTGTGACGTGGCGTATGATGATGCTCTTTTGTTGTTTCATAGTCGTCCTTGTCAAACCACAATTTGTATCAGAATCGAGATATTGCAAGTGTGCTGTTATATTGAATGACAATACACTTTTTGTCAGTTCAACAACTATTTAATTTGTAGTTCTTTCCACGAAAAGAAGATTACGTTTGATGAATCGCTGTATAAAAAAGAAAGTTAAAAAACTAAAACCTAACACTAAAACTAACTAAAAACATGCTCTAAAAACTCCGAAACAAGGAAGCGAAGAACAACCGTATCGTATGCCACCTTCTGTAGCAAAACAATGTCATTTCAATAATAAAAACTTACGTATAAGTACATGCAGGTCAAAATCACAACTCTCCTTTTAGCTTCACAGAAGTCGGGTAAAAAGTCAGTACCTAACTACATATAGGTATGCCAGTAATCTTGCTTACCTGCTGACTCAGTTACGTACTTTGATGTCATTAAAAGCAAGATATAAGTTAAAGTCTACGTTTAATTTATTTTATGTTTGATAATGTTCAGCCAGCTATTAAATTACATTCATTAGTTTGTTGCATTAAAATGCTCCGTCTAAGTCTACCCGGATTTTCGTTGTTACTATCGAACCGAAGTGCATATGTAGGTATTTGTTTACTTTCATTTGGTATTAAGCCAACACATACAACGTAGTTACCAAGTCTATTAATGTCCTTTGCAACGTAACATAGTTTAACGTTTCTAGGTATTAATACCTATTTGTTCTACATAGATAGTTAATTAATTATACAACTTTTACCAAGTAATATTAAGAATGTAAACAGCGAGTAAGCGATGATAGCACAAAGGATTAGAACGAACAACCGAAATGAATAGAAAAGAATAGAAATATTTATTATTAATACATTTCAATTTGTCTTTACCGTAACACATAGATCCATACACAAATTAAGTAATTTTCCAATACTCGATTTACTACACGCGACAAAGGGCTAATTACAAATTGATCGACATAGTAGATAATTCACTATTGATAACACATTATGAACAATTTAAATGTCATTACTAAAAGTTCATAATGACAAAACTATAATGGAATCAGTTAATTAGTAACGAATAGCAATCGACTTAATACAAAACGAAAGTAGGCACAAGTAAATTAAAACTATCGATTTGGACTTTCAACTTATTCGAGAATAATTTACTTCACCGCGCAGTACAATTACGATTGAATGCAATGGTAGCTCAGTGGATTAGAACGCGTCTTTCATAGGGGGTAGTGATTCGACTCCGAGCACCTATCGAGTTTTCAAATCTATATGAGTATTTCTACCACTCGCTTAGCTGAGGGAAAAACATCGTGGGACAAACCTGTATGTTTCGGATAGTTTCTGAAACGGGGAACTATGACTCAGTTGGTCTGTTTCCCCTATTAATGAGTTCGGAAGATCATTATTTCATTATGTAACCAAAAGTGATAAGTATAAACGTTAGTGTAGTGAGTGAAGTGAATAAGGACGGCTGGAAAGAGATGGATGGATTTGTGGATGAATATGATACATACCGCGCCAACCCCAAATAACCTGGAAACAAGGTTTGTATCATCTGCTCGGGCGAGGATTAATTAAAAACGTTTAATATGAAACCGTGGGTTGTCCTTCCCCATAATCGGATTTAATATAATGAGATTGTGGCGTCACCACAAATGACGTTTGCTTTGTAAGAGTATTTACTTTTGCAGAGTTCCGCCTTAATAGGATTAATTAAGACAGAAATGTCCATTAAAGCCGTTTTGTCTCGCGGACTTTGCGATTGTTCCCTTTTGAGGGATATTACGAGAAAGTTTTCATGGATCGCTATAATTCCCTTGGGTATTCTTATTGTAAAAGAATTAAGCTACCGTAAGCGCTTTATTTAAAACAATTGATCGGATAAAATGAGGCTTTTTATGTAGGTTCTAACTTCAACTTAATAGCGACTTTTGTAGATTGACGCGGTATCTCCCTTGTATGACTCAAACCTATGATGCTGATTTAGTAGGTGAAAAACAAAGTTTCAAACCACTACACATCGAAATAGTCAACGTCGACGTTACCGCAGGACATTGGTCTCTTTTTCTCGTCCTATTAACAATTTTATTTCGTAAACTCAGCTTTACACATTCACCAATAAGAGTTAGTTTGGTAAACTCCATATAATATGTCAGGTTTGTCAACGCAATATGTTACAAGGTAGTCACATTGTTTGTTAGAGAAACCATCTGGTTCAAACTCCATTCATTTGTTACAAAGTGACTGTCAACAAAACTGATTAACATTCTCAGAGGCCTGCACGTGGGTGATAAGATTTATCTTCAGACATTCACGATAATGACGTTTCGAGCAAAGCTGCTGGAATGTGACGTGCATGTGTCAGTGACTGACCTGCGCAAGCTACGAGCGATTGCCAACGAATACATCATCCGAAATGTCAACCATCAAACTCTATTGTTCTTCAAAATTATTATAGGATAGTGGCCCGTACTAACTTTGTTTCGGGACGTGATTTTGCTATTAGTTCTAATGTTATGCAACAGATGGCACTGTGTGTCTATTGCATCGTGCTAGTGTCTTTTCGATTTATTATAACATTTTCCTATGTATAGAATATATAACTTTATACAAGTAGACATATTACCAATAGATGAATAAACGGCCAGTCTATTTGGAGCAGTCAATGGAAGACTCCATAGTGATCATGGCTACGATTGCGTATATCTAATTGATCATCTAGCGTTTTGAGCAACTGACTTTTCTATGTTATTAAAAAGACAAAAAGTTTATATACAACAATTACATATCCTATCATAAGTATTTTTATTATAATCTTCAATAATTATTCTGACAAGTTATGAGCTCAGGTGAATCATGCATGCAGCATTCAAGCATGCATGCAGGCATTCAAGCATGCTGCAGGAATTCAAGCCAGATGCAGCATGCAGCAACCGGGCATGCATGCAGGCATGCAATCCGGCACTGCAGGCATGCATGCAGCATGCATTTTTTCTGTCACGGCTCCGGCGCTGCAAGGCTTCGGCGGTCCCACGCGAGCTTATCATCGCAGATGATTCTCGCTCGTCACCGCAGCCTCGGCTTATTGGCCGGCTTCGCCGACCAGCCTCAGCCGCGGTGGCGAACAAAAACCACCTGCTCCTCAGCTCGCGGGCCCGCCTCGCCCTTCCGCGCCTACGCGGGTTTGAATTACACTCTAGGGGTAGGGCAGACAAGACTACGTGGAGTCGGTTTTTGCAGCGATTCAATGATTAGAAGGCCTAAAATTGCCAAACGAGTCTCTGTGATAGATAGGAGTATGTTAAGAAAGAATATAAGCTAACGTATGAGTATCTCATAAGCTCTAAAACAGAAGGCAGAATTGAAAACATGCTGTTTTAGTACAATTATATTGAGATGTTATTACTATCCGACCCAAAATATAATCAGATCATTATCCGAATTCATTTCGATCACATGGCGCAAAGCACACCGCACTTCATAATTTTCCTCTCAATTAGTCCCGTGCATGTGCAAACAGCAAGCGCATACGCATTACCGACATATTGTGCGCGGGGTCAAGGCGCACGAGTCGTTGGCATCGCACCAGATCGCGCCTGTCAACCTGATTCTCACTGCGCTCCAATCTGAAGGGGTGCTTCAGCGATCAGAGAATTGATGCTACTTCAATAGATTACATAAACAACATACACAAACTGATTCCTTTTGGCAAAATCATTAATATGGCACTTACTGTTCTCCAGGAGGTATGGTCAGAACTCATCTCATCAGATTGATTGGAGTCACGATACTTGCGTTTTATATCTCTTTCAAAAACAAAATCGTAATGCTCAATAACCAAATATTTTTTTTAAATAAAACTATTTGTATTTGTAAAATTGTCAACCAAAAACTTAACTTCAAAGAATTCAATTAGCGTAGTGTACTTTATACAACTTTCAGAAACCATAAAGGATATAATGACATTCTGCGAAACGCCGTCGCCAATTCTGTTGCGAATAAATTGTCAATGGAGTGCACCAATAACGGCGAAGGTAAAAACAGATGAACTCATTCTTTCGATGGAAGTATATTTACAGAAAGGAATCCCTGACATTGCTGTGAAAAAGCGCGGGAGTATTTGGCTCGATCGCAAAAGCGCAGGGGGCACTACGGCAATGTAAGCTCTTGATTTCGAAAACAACAAAAATGCAGACGTAGATTAGCATGCTTAATCATTGGATAGTAACAGTGAATGTAAAGATTTCAATCCAAAATATTCTGATAAAGAAAAACATGAACTTGATTTTAAGATAGCATAACTGCTGGTAAACAGTATCTTCAAAACTTTGATAAACTTAAAAAAAACCTAATTTGGAACTGCTCTTCTCAGAAGCACTCTTAGAAAAATTGAGAATCTTTGTGTCCTAATCATGAAAGGCAAAACGAAAATACGAAATGAACAATCTACTTTCTACGAGACAAACCTTATTAAGATGAGAAAACATTACAATGAACAAGATGTTTTATTTTGGCGTCCCTGAATTCTAGAAAATAATTTTCTCTACAGAAACATGACTCAAGGAGGAAAATATTGACCCTGCTCGTAATAATAAATCTAATTATAATAATTTTCAAGAAGAATCTCTTTACTTCGGTGAACAAGCTACAAATTATTTGGCTCAGCAACAAAAGTGGTTCTTCAATGAAAACATATTTGTCACCGGGAAGGTATCCGGAGGATGTCCATTATGAATCAAAGATGATTATCAAGTTTGCCATTGTAACATAATATTATTTACGTACGGGTTGTTCCTGTCGTATGTGAGTAGATTTTGAGAACAAATTGGCGCGGGCGCAAGTTCGCAATATAACTAGGATGAGCTTGGTATTAAATTCATATTCAAATATAATTCAAAAAATCATTAAACTGTTATTTTTGAAATTATCATTTTTTGTGTTAGATGACTGTCGGACTACGTCACTCTCGGTAAACATAATGTAGGACGCCCACAAGCCAAATGGAGTGACGATCTGCGCAAGATGGCTGGCAAGAGCTGGATGCGAGTAGCGAAAAATCGATCGGAGTGGCGACTGACTTCTTCACGCTGGTTTTCTGGGAGGTAGTGGTCTCTATGACTCCGGTCGAACCGGCTCATTCATGTCAATGCTTCGTCAATATATCGAAGCCGTTAAATTGAACAAGTACGTCTATATATTTGGTCAAATAGGGATTTTTTCTTTGTCTTCAAATAAGTATGTAGCTATGTAACCTATCTTCATTGTTTAATAATGGGGTTACAAAAGACGTTCCAGTGAGTCAACGGGACTATTGAACACAATCAGTCGCCTACTTTCAGGATGAGAAGTAAATTGTTATAGTCGCTTCTACGAATATGCCCGAGATTGCTATCTGGGAATCCCTGGCACAAACTTGATGACTCATTAAAGCAAATTGAGATTTCTTTCATGATTTCAGTAATTAATTGCACATTAATGTCCAAACTTTGCTATTTTCAAAAGATAAAGAGCTACTTGATATTACTATGAGTAACCTTAATATTTTTGGCACATTCGCAAATCGACTATCTCGTATTGCAACCTGATAAAAAATAGAAAATTTACTAAGAAATTCTCCGTTTATTTACTCATTTTATCGAGTACACATCCGTAGGACGTCCGGATGAGTCGATAAGGAAAATCTGATTTTATTCCTTCGTAATAAACGATAATTAGTATTTCTTTACGTTTATAATTCAAGAATCCAGTCATTATATTTATCAGATTAAGTGGTTAAAAAAAGAGCACAATTAAATTACAAATGAACATAGCGTTAGTATCTAGGGCGATTTTAATTAGCTAAGCTGTTGATATCTGGATCAGGTACGCTAGACGATTCGTGATCGTTTCATTATGACCCTTATTCATTTAAAAATGAAAGACAGTTACAGACTGGATCTAGACGATTATATAAAATTACTAGTGGGCCGCCCTCACGTCGTTTAGGTACTAAACTTCGGCCAGCACCAATAGATGGCGCTGGGAGTCGATTGCATCACGCAAGTGTTTCGTGTTTTCAGTTACCTCTACTACATATAAGCCTTGACGTGGGCATATGATGATGAAACAGTAAAGAAGAATAAAATAGGAGATTACTTTAGTAGGTAGAACAATTTCAAATAGGTAATTTGCTTGTTGACATTACCTAACCGGTCGACATTAATAACGGTACACTCATTAGTAGTAAAATATTCGATTTTAGTACCTACTTATCGCGCATATTCTATTATGTATTATTCTAACAACAAGATATACTTTTAGGATTTAACAAGGCTCATAAATCCAAATAATATTGGACGTGTGTACGCCAAAAGCCAGAGGCTTTGAATGATCCAGTAACACCTTAAACCCCAACAGATGCTACGGAATTCCAGCAGCATTTGCAAAGGCGATGCACATATTATAATGTGGATACAATCAGTGTCAAAATCATTTAAGCCTATACAAATATCAACCTTATCTCGTTGACTTAAGAGCGAGAAAACGGAAGATGCGCGTGCGTTGCGCAGCAAGGTGAACGGGCCCACTGTTGACACGATGCCAATCTCAGGCGCAGAAATAATAACATGAAACCATAAATGAATATACATAAAAATAATTGGAATTCTACAAGAAATAAAGGCAAATAATGATTATATACCTAATTGAGTATGTTGGTTAAAGCATCACCATTACTAAACCAAACATGGCCGGTATATTTTTATGTGGTGGGGCAGCGACGGGTCACCTGATGAGAGCGGGATAGATGGCGCTCTTCATCACCAGCAATCGTAAGGAAAAAACGTAACCCTACTAACCAGTAATATATTACCTCACAATGTCGAACTAAACATAAAATAGGTGTTTAAAAACCTAACAGAAATATCACAACCGGCCACTTACAAAAAAAAAACAATATAGTCATAAAATATAGTTGTATATTATTTATCCGTGTATCCACCTGCGGTATAATTAGCGGCCATTGTTAGGTGGCCGGCTTCTAATTGTGATGCGAGTGCTGTGACGCGCCTGACGCATGGCATGACTGTGGCAACCTTTCGAAAAAAAACGCCAGAAGATTCACAGTTTCACAACCGATCACTTAGTCCCCATATGTATCGAATTCACGACTGAAGCTTTGGCCCACTCCCTCTCACACTGCTGTGCGTCCGTTTTGTTTGGATGCGACAGCTATATTTTCGTTCTTTACGGGACGGTAAGTTGTACTTTTCTGGTAGCAGAAACCGTATAGAACGAACCGTATAGAAAGAACTTGATAAAGTTGTTTTAGTAAAGGTATATTATATCTGCATTGCGTAAATTATCTAATGTTATGATGAGATACGAGAGCTAGTAACTGGTAGGTATATCGCGCGGACGCGAATAATCACGTGTGCGATTTGAACTGATTTCGTATGGAAACTTTTTAAAAACGTATGATGTAGTATCCTGTAGGCCTGTGTCCAGCAGTGGATTGACAGGCTGATGATGGATGGACATCAAAACTTTGTGTAAAAAAACAATTTTCCGAAAGTTGTTTACGAGTACTTTCTTTACATGTGAATAATATTTATGTTTTTAAAACATCAACAACATATTCGAATTAGGCTAAAACAAATTGCGTTATTCATATAACTAATGTATGTATCAAAAGGGAGTCCGTTTCGAACACTACTGCGTTGATGTCGAAAACAAGGACTCACCGAAAGAGTGCGCACGGGCACCCCCGCCCAGCGACACAAGATCGCTCTACATTGCTCCTTGACAACTGATATTTGTTACCCAGTGATATGTCTACCCTCAAACAGAGGGCAATGTAATTATTTATAACATCTTTATACTCTTTCCGTTTGTTTAAAAAGAGAACAACAGTGCCTACATATCGACAAATGAAAAGTTTAAAGTTATTTACAAGATAAAAATATCATAACGAACACTTTAAATGTATGTGATTATCACTTTTTATAGGTAAACTTAAGGTTTCATCGTTTGTAAGGAACATAAACGGAACTAACTTGTTCAAACAGATGTATGATAGTCTTAGTACAATTAATAAAAACCATTAAAACATACTTAACATCGATAAAGTTTAAAATATTAATTAGTTCTGTTAAACCCTTTCCCCCTTATAACAAAAAAAGAGACTAAAATTAATCATGGTTTGAAACCAAGATTCAGTATCGGCTATCCACTAACGTATAATTCGTAAATCGTCGCGATCAAAATACTCCAAGTCATAGCTCTTTCTTTGAGAAATCGGCTTCAGCCGGCACCTGACGTGAATTTAGATAACTCATTGAATTGCGAATGCGTCAAAACTTACAGAGACCATCCGTTGTATTGTTTAGGACAACAGAGAACACAAAAATATGTTTCACAAAGCGTCTACGAACAATCAACCAACACATTACTATGCAGAATATTTTAAACGAATTAGTTGTAAGAGTTTAGCGTTTGAATGAAAACTGTTCGACTTTCGCGACCTTGACCAGGACGGCACCTCATTGCTCAGGAGTCGATACCTGTCAGCATCGAGGTGTTGCGCAAAGTAAATAGACATGACCTTGAGAGCGAGAAGTCGCCGGTTTCGCGAGATAGCGGCTGCGTTATCGCCGCACGCCGAATCGTATATGGACGTGAAACGAGAGTTGAGAGCCTTGAAAGAGCCGTGTGACGTTGCGCAACCACGAGAGCACTGACCTGTGTAACCATGTCCCAGTAGAATCCGTCGAGCATCGACTTTCCATGTTGATGTTGCCTGCAGAGCGCCGGCCACAGCGACGCCCGCACCGGGCTGTTGATCGGCCAGGAGTTCTCTCTGATGAGTATCTTCAGTTCACGCTTGCGGCCCTGCTGGAGCAGCGGCTGCACTTCCTCGTAGGTCTTGAGGGGGGCTTTCTTGCCTGCGAATAACGGGGTGGGTAAGCACTGTGTCCAGACTGTGGGGGAGTCGGAGCCGGCGAGGGACTCCGCGCTGGGTGCGCGAAACGCGGCCGGTTCTATGTACATCGCAATGGGGGCGCGCAACACATGCTTTCGGTGCGCGTGCGCAGGCGGCACTGCCGCCCGCCGCACCAAGCGCGCCAGCCTCCGGAAAATGCGATAGCAGGCGACACTGTCACACTTCGATTGTTTATTTGACCGTGTGACGCGATACGGTCGATGCGACCGTGACAAATATTTTTCTATGAGAAATAATAAACATGGCCACAAAATTTTTATTTGGCCACGCGCCCAAACTTCTTATTTAATAACTAAGCATCGGGAAAATTACTTAGCCTTTAATTAACTGATTCATCTTCTTTACAACGGCCACTAAAAATGTTAAAGAAAGCGTCAAATCAATATCCACAATTAATTTAACTTGTCCTTCTGATTTATATATTGCAAACTAATTTACTAACTCAGCCACGGAATTTGTAACTCATCACCATATTAAGTTTTACAGCTTCAATACAATGTCCCCAAAAATAGTACATTCAAGCTTCAATACTCAACATCAAAATACTGTATCTTAACATCTAAAATAATACTTCATATTCTTTTATCCAGAAAATAGCCACTGTACCTACGATTTGGCGCCAGTGCGTGACATGACAGCAACCGGCAAGCATCTGATCGGCCTAGCAATCAGGCTGAAATTCGTAATGGCGCCATTGGAGGTAAAAGCACAGTGCTTGGACTGAAAAGAAAACGTGGAAGGCCAACTTTATCGCGAGCGGCATTAATAAGCCAGTAATACATATTTTCTTTTTCTTATAATTCGGAATTACATACATATACGTGCTAATTTATTCATCTATTTATTACTTACTAAAAACGATACCAATAAAATGGATTTATTTTAATTGTGAGGATTATGAGATATATTTGAAAAAATCCAGCTATGAAAACATAAAGGAATGCATTAACATTTTTTTGAGATACGTAATAATATTTTTTACACGCGCCAAACACAATAATTTTGCAATAAAAATCATTGTGAAGAAATTATTACATAAAGTAAAAAAATATTAATATTTTCCTTTTTGTTTTCATAGCCGGATTGTTTTTTAAATGTTTCTCATAATCCTCACAATTAATATAAATCAATTGACGGTTACTATCGTTGCGTTGTTGCCTAAATAGTTCATGTGTAGTAATAATATAATCAACTGGACATTTGCAATGCATTCAACGATTTCTTTCAACAAAACTTCAGAAAACCTGCATCGTCGTACCCAAGTACTACTCATACTGATAATTTTGGTGATAATATCATACACAACATAGAAATAACTTCCTCATACGTAGAAAAATTACTAAAAAAGCTTGATATATCAAAAGGAGCCGGTAGTGATGGGATTCCTCCCCTTTTTTTTCCAATTTTGTTCTAAATCATTAGCAACTCCATTGGCATTGATTTTCAATAAATCCCTTAATGGTGGTTGCTTTCCCCACATCTGGAAAGTTGCGCATATTGTCCCGATACATAAAAAGGGCAGCAAAGCCCAAGTGAATAATTATCGTCCAATATCGATTCTCAATGTGCTGAGCAAATTATTGGAGCGCATTGTACATAATCATCTTTATCCAATAGTCTCAGCTCTGATTCCGTCGGAACAGCATGGTTTTTATAAGAATCGATCCACAACTACTAATTTATCTATATTTACGGATGATGTGTTGAACGGAATGGATGGTGCATCTCAGGTTGACGTAATTTACACGGATTTTGAAAAGGCGTTCGACCGAGTGGATCATGTTTTACTTCTTAGAAAGCTTGAAGAGCTAGGGATAAAAGGCAATCTACACAGATGGTTTGAATCCTATTTGAAAAATAGAAGTCAGGCAGTGGTTATCGGTGGGTATCGCTCTGATTATGTCACAATTCTTTCTGGTGTGCCTCAGGGATCCATACTTGGACCTTTGCTCTACGCTTGTTATTTATATGACATCACTAAATGTCTATGGTTTGCAAAATTCCTAATGTATGCCGACGATACTAAAATATACATGAAAATAAACAATATACAAGACTGTCATAATTTACAGGGCGATTTAAATAGATTAAGTGTATTTTACAACGAAAATAGAATCAATATCAACGTTAACAAATGTTCTTATATGACTTTCACTCGCAAATTGAGACCTGTCAAGTTTAATTATAGCATAAACTGACTCTGTAATATTAGAAACCAAAGTAGTTAAAGATTTGGGTGTCTTACTCGATTCGAAATTAAGCTTTACTGATCACATAAATAACATAACAACAAAGGCCTTCAAAAATCTAGGTTTCATTTTGCGGGTGAGCAAACCATTTACTGATGTACACTGTTTAAAAATACTCTATTACACATATGTCAGAAGTACTCTTGAGTACTGTAGCAATATTTGGAACCCACATTACTCGATTCACATCCAAAGTATAGAAAAAATTCAAGCTAAATTTATTAAGCATTTGTGTTATCGATCGTTCAGTGGATACTCTAATTATAAGGATTCATGTAACTTCCATCGTTTAATGACGCTTCAAGATAGACGTTCTCTTTTAGACATGATCTTTTTATATAAAATCTGTAATGGTATGATAGATAGTACCGAGTTGGTAAGTAAGACTTTGAATCTGTGCACTCCATCCGTTAGGACCAGACATACTAAGCTTTTTAGCTGTAAGTTTGTTCACACTAACTACGCTCAAAACTCCGTGATACAACGACTGCAGAGAAAGTACAACGAGAGGTTTTCCTCATTGGACTTGTTCCATTTATCCCTCCCTTCCTTGAGAGAAGGCATTGGCAAGATTATAGCTGAATAACAAATAATTTATTATATGAATATTGTATTGTATATAATTTATATAATGAATATGTATTTTTATGTATATAAATAAATATATAAATATGAACTTATGTATCTTTATATGTACCTATTATTTATGGTGATGATTTGTGACGTGTGTGTAATGTGTTACGGTGTTCTCTTTGTTACTTTTTGTGTGCCTGAATTTATGTGTTTCTTTGGCTCTTAAATTGTTATTTATATATTTATGTTAAAATTAGAATATCTTCCTTCTGATTGTTACCGCGCAATATAATTTAAAACTGTATATTTAAAATCCGTTATTTGCTGTAAGCTTCATATAAACATAATATTTGTAATTTAATCTTAAGAGCTGTGGATTTTGAATGAATAAAAAATAAAAATAAAAATAAAATAAAATATTCGATGACAATTTTAGGTAAATTTAACGATCGAATAATTGTAGGATGAGTTACATTTTATTCATACTAAATTATGAAATTAGAAGCTAATATAGTTACTATTTTGGTGTCATATATTAATAATTTAGAAGGTTGCTATTTGAATGCATACCACAAATTTAGATGCTAAAAAATAACTGCCATGCTGAGTTATATTTACTGTGGCTTACATAAAAGATATCTAGTGGCTGAGATACAATTATTTAGACGCGCATTGGTTGTGGCTGACTTAGTAATTTAGAAGCTAACATATATTTCCTGAGGCGAAAAATGCTATCAAAAAGAAGCTCGTTTAAATAGTACCCTTTTTCTATTAATCATGTAGTTTAAAATATTTTAAAATTCATCAATCATTCTATAAATAGCTCTAAGTAATTAATGAATGACGGAAGTGTACTGTTCAACATTAGTTATCTCACTATCAGAGTCTTGTATTACGTCAAACAAACAAATAACGGGCACATAGCACAAATATCACACCATAACATCATGTACGAATCTAAAACAGTTATCAATTCACGGCGAAACGCAATATCCTGGCTAAACGCCAAGTGAACGAAATTTTCGTAGTGCATACGTAATCGCTTATAGTGAGACTTCATACAGATTTATAAAACGTTTCGTCCAATAATATGAAACAAAAAGATACCGAGAGCAGTGGTATGATTGATAAGAATAATAAATTAGTTAGATGTAAGTATTATCTAGTCCAGTACGCATTGATTTTGAAAACAAGATAAGTACCTACAAATACTGGCTTTTTATAAGCTTGTGTCTTAACCTTAACAGTAAAATTACAGTACTTACTAATCTTATTTAATTTACTAAAATAATTCCATTTTGATTGTTCCCATTAAATGAGACTAATATATTATTGTTTCTTCCTAAATAGGTACTGTTTTTTATATCACATCTAATTAATATCAAATAATAACAAATAAGTGTGCAGGTCTAAAAGACCACACCGTTCACGCGCAGAGTTACTCTTAAGTAAACAAAGCTTTATGATAACACTATCTGACCGTCTCCGCGGCGATTAACACGACGGGCTTCATACAAAATATTGAAACTATTTAATAAGGGAATCACGACCGTATCACAGGACTAATATAGTCAGTAGGGGCGTAACAAAATAATAATATGTAGTACGGGTCAACGCTAAAGTATCAAGTAGAGGCGAAAAGGTAAGCCGATCCGCGCGATCGCTTTAGTTTAAGATGAGAGGGCACTCACAACGGAGTTTTTGCTGCCCCAGGAAAATCTATGGGAGAACCACGATTGGTATGAACAGGAGGGCTCAACCATAGTGATACCACAGCCTCGGAGAAAACCGGGGTGACGCAACGCTTGCGCCGAGTTTCGGCGAGTAAGTCAGGCTATAGGCGCCTAAGTCGCGGGAAAAGGGATTTAACTGTGTGGGAGTGGATAAATTGCGAAAAATCTAAGTACATATTTTTAAAAAAAACCTGCACAAAAGCGGCACCAGTCTAAGTTCTATCTAACATACTACTGGTTATCTTTGTGTGATATTATTTTATTAGACAGATAGGCTGCCATTGATAATTGTCATAATTGGACTGCACCGCGCACATGCTGGTTACCTGGGCGAGTGTAATTGGACTACAAATAACAATAATATAGCTGACAGCGTTTCCGCAATGAAGTTAATTAATGCCTTAACCGTATTGTCTTCTTAATGCCTTCTAAACAAATATCTTCGCAGTGAATTCGCGGGTTGATCCCAAATCCACACATGAAATGGACACACCTGACATTTGAGTGCGTTAAACCCCGTATGAAGAAAACAAACAAAACTTTAAAAGTAGTAATCGGTATAAATAACTCGATGACTTGATAACATTGTCATGAGTAAAAGTTATAAATAGTAGGTACCTAATTAAAGTAATTAACATACAAGATATTGTGTCGTTAGTAAACAGTTATATTACCTTTCATTTAAATTTATCATTAGTAGCAACTTTTGTTTACGAAATTGTAATATCTACTCAAAACTAGTATTGAATTTGTAAGAAAATAGGTTTTTAATAACATTTTGAAATGTACCTATTTAAAAGAGTTGATAAGGATGAATCACTTGTTACAAGACCTAGTAGAGTTTCGAGTGTGTAATGAAAAACCTTTACTTAGGGGAATAACCTTTGGAAAAAAATAACACTAAATTCTGTTCAGACTCCGTTATTACATTGCAGATACGGTTAAATGGTTGACTGTTCAACTTAGTCTATATTGTCTTGAGACAATAGAATATTAATACTAATCAGGTACTTACTTATTTACATAAATTTCATAATAATGCTAACTATGAGGTAATATAATAATTATCATTTTGTCATCTCTAGTAAATATTGCAAGTAATGTTGCAATGTTATTTTTGTATCCTTGGGCATCCCCTTATAATAAGAATCACATAATACGCGATTCAATTTACGTTATACATTACAATACGTGGCAAATACATAATATAGGCCTTAGTTAAATAAGCTGTAGGGGTGAGACATTGTATTGCCATTGTAAGGGAGTGAATAAAGCTCAAATTGGCCATCAAGAGTAGGTACAATTTTCAGCAGCAAAGTTTTCCCCTAGTGAACTCACTAACTTCATATCCATTAACGTCCCTGACAGATACAAAAAGTGCCATTTGATAAACGACACTGAACTCTTAAAACCTTACACGTTTCTCACATTTTTTCCCCAAAATCTCTTCCCTAATTGTTCTCGATCGACCTTCACCGGAGACTAGAACACCGACTTGGCTCAGACTGCCTGGAGCAAGGCTCGTGTATCATATTTTTTGTTAAACAACCTGGGATTGGCTGCGAAAGGAAAGTACTTATCATTTTTATGTACGAAGGTTGCCAACGAATTGAGAATAGTTGAGGAAATTGGATTTTGTTTTAGGTAGTTTCTTAGCGGAATGTTTAGCTTTTACCGAGGTAGAATAAAGTGTATTTGGCATTCGATATAATAAACTAAAAACCTTTTTTAAGATAAAAACGCTAAGATATCATCAATACCTCACAAATATCAAATCCAGATTACGTATCAATAACCTTAGGTTGAGCACCTTTACATGTATTATTCAAATCATCATCCACTGTTCACACAATTTAGTATGAAGAATAATGGTTTAAATCCAAACCAGCATAACCTAATTACTTTGCTCAAATTACATCATTTAAAAAGCGGACTAAGCCTGTCAGATGGAGCCTCTGACGGGAAGGCCTTATCTTCTTGCACTTATCTTCACAGATCTGGGGAAACGTGCAAGGCGGGCAAGGCAAGTCGACAGAAACAAAGGACACATTAAGATTAGCTTAGTAAAGCATATTTTGTGTAAGTTTGAGAAGTTAGGATGATTACAATTAGAAGCTTACATCTATTGTCATAACTATTTGAATCTAATTGGCCACATGTTGCTGTTTATGCAAAATGTTAGGACAGATTTGTAAAGTCAAGGAAATTCCTTGAATATCGGCAACCCTAAATATGAGTCCTACCATTGAAGTGAGCGAACAAAACGTTCTTGCAAGTCAGCGACTGTTCATTAGGGCGGTGTATGACGTGTTGACAGGCTACAATAATAGGGAAACAGAGATACAAATGTTGTGAAATTCTTTTCAGAGAATTAATAGTTCATTCTGGTCCTCGAATATTTACTACCAATTGTACAGAATGGCTTTTCAGTCATTTTCGTATCATGTAGACTTGGGTTCAAATCTTCCGCATCCTAAGGCTATGAAGTGGTTTTTAAACCCTGTTAGTGACAGGACTGAAGGTTCTACATGCCCTTCGGAGTACGGTATCATCACTTTTTTTCGGACATTCCAAGTAATTCAACCCAGCAATGTCTTTTTCATAATGGCACACTATATCCAGGCTAACCTGATGGTAATAAATGTCTTCAATACTAAGGCTACCTAACACACAAAGTGATACGTCCCCCGTGGGGTACAAGGTTTTGGATACTACTTTTACAACACGTAGGTAGTTTTTGATATTTAAGACGATTTCAAACGAAAAATATTCACTAAGTGCTATTAATGAAATCGCAAGAATTATGCAAAATAATTTACCTATGATTAACACAGGTGGGTTCTAACATCGTTTTTCAAGTAAAGGTATAAAGTGTGAAAAAAAATTATTAAGACACGCGTTGATAAAGATATCTTATCAGTCGAACGATAACCGGGAGGAACATTCGTTCCTCCGCAAGATGAATATTTTAAAGCTTCTTTCTCCGAAGTGCTTAAAACCGTTTCTACAATATCATTTTGGCAAGTCTGTTAATTAATTACATTGAATCGATTGCCGTTTGACCTTTACAAATAGGGGGAAGCAGACCAACTGAATCATAGTTATACGTTCAGAATCATCACCTCAAGTTGTGTGAAATATCCAGTTTGGTGTATGTACATGTTAAAGTGGTCGATATCTACGTAAATTTTGGGTTAACTTTGGCCATATTGTCCCCTCGTAGTATATTATCACGCTGAATAATCCTTCGTCACGATCAGGACTTGAACGAATAAATCACCCGAACGATTAGCATTGACTCAAAGGTAATCCTCCAAAACAAGATTAGTGAAAGAACTTCTAAATCACGTGAGAAGCCATCAGGCACAGTGGGCGTAAAGAAAGGTGAATAAAAGCAGACTTAGACATTATATCGTTAGTTCGTTTGCGATACTCGAAATAACATTTGAACCAACCCAGCAGCAGGGATACTTTTAGAACGAAATGGTTTATTTTGCAAGCTCAAGGAAAACAATTATTCCAAGTAAGATTCACTGGGCATAATCCAGACAATTTTATTCACGTGTTTTAGAAAGAATTCTAAATAATGCTAATTTATAACAAACTAAGTTATTTCACCTGGCATCACGTGGTTGACGAGATACTTTGTTTACAAATATACATCTCTACAGGGGATATGACGTAACTCCAGTTTGAGTCCAGAGTGTTTGGTCATATCCAATGGAGATTTGTAGAGATTTAGCTCTTTTACAAAACGCGGTCTAAGCTCCGGAAACTAACTCACTCTCACCCCTTATTAACATTGCGTGTTGGGACGGGATGACATGAGCTTAATAGGTGATTAGACTCAAAAGACGATGGTTGAAGTTGAGATACGAGCCAGTAAGTTGATTGAAGTGGAATAGGCGCAATGGCTAGACTCGTCATTACGCAGACCACGAGACTCGTGTATCCGGCGCGGTAGGACCAAATAAGGTCCCGTGACGTTGCACGATGGCGGTAGTTGTCTATAGAGCTGTAGTAGTTTCAAACCAATCTGTTAGCGGTAATGGAAACAGAGTTCATTTAATTATCCCTTTTGGCGCAATGTCTTGACCGTGACGTTCTTTCGCGGGTAATGAACAGGGATAAACGTCTGGCTTACACATTATCGGTACATTTATAAGCAGGTGTTAACAACCATTTTCACGGGGTGGACATCGAAACAGATGGCACAGAGTGTGCAAGAAGCACAGCAGCTGTTAACATAAACGAAGACTTTATGTCGCCATTCGAAATCTTTGCGTATGATTCATCTGTGCGCAGATTAAACTTCCGTAGCATTTGTATAGTTATTAATCTTGGCAGTGATGGATGCTCGGGACAGGAGGCAGGGAACCGTTTAATGCGAACGGGAGGGGAAGGCCAGACTAAGGTCAGGAATAGGCCTTTTAACAGATGAAATCTATGAATAATTGAGGAACTATTGTTAGATTTGTTTGTGTTTTGAACCCTACTTACAAAGGAAATTTCGTGGTATCAAAAACCTTGAAAAATAGTCTGTGATATGTATGCAAGACCTTGGATAACGAATTTTGAAACACAATTAGAAAATAAATAAACGAAACAAAAACCTGATGTTAGTTTTAATTAGAAATTATGTTGACAATTAGCTTAGCATCTTTTGCCAGAATTTTTCAAGCACAAAACTATTTTCAAACTCGTAACCCCTGTTAACCGGATCAAGTGATCAGTAAATCTTAAGTGTAATTAAAAAAAACGTCAACCGTGTGAAAAACAGTACACAATATAAGAGGCCAAACATTTGTGTCCGCCAATAAGATTTTATTGGCGTAGTTTACATTAACGCTTTGTTCATTAATCTCCATACGTTTTATTAGTTTAATATTGCAGACTAGACTTGCGGAAAATAGTTCACTGAATTGAACAGAGTGCATCACTACTCTAGCTGAGTAGTTCAATTAGTTAGATAAATCGGTATTTCATTTGTAGTACTGAGCGATAGAATGAATAAGTAACGTTAAAGGACACTGATTCGATTGTGTTCAATGAAGTATTTAACTATATATAACTGTATAAGCCGTAATATAGTGGGGTGGAGCGGAATGAAATCCACCAATAGAATTGCATAAAACTCCGTTTGTCAGCAAATACAGATGGTAAGGATGTACCATACCATCTGGATGGGTGGCGGTTCAAAACCGTGAGCTTTACCCAACACCGCAACATGCTACGCACATCTCATATCCTCATATCATATCAACTACCGGAACGGTACTTACGAACCAATGAAAACTTTAAGGAATTAGGCTATTTAAGGCCAGCAATGCATCTGATTTCCTTCTCCATCTATCTTAATTTCGGAGGAAATGGATTTAAAGACTGTCACGGTAATGACATCTCGATGAGAATGACCCACTTAGGTGTACCTACTTTAGACAAGAATGAGTGAGGGACAAGCAATGATGAAGTGAACTAAATCTTTTGAACTGCTCACACAGGAACTACACAATTCTATTGCAGACATCGTTAATATGTTATGATGTCGCATAAACTCATCAGAATCGGTGCTTTGGCAGAATTCCTGGCTGTCTCTTTCGGCTAATGGTACCTCGAAGCAGATTATAAATCGTCGTTTCACCCGATCGTGTTCATCTCTATTGCTAATTAAGTGTTTATATTTTAATGGATTGAAGTCAAAGAGCAGTGCAGAGCGATAAATTAGATGAAATATGCTTGGAACTTTATGAAATATTTTATTGAAAAATTCTAATCGATCCGATGAAAGATACCTAATTCAGGGTTCACTCACACAGTATAAGATAATATTGTATACAAGGAAGAACATATGACTAGCGTACCAGTTTTTTTTTTCAACAGGGCAATGTCAACTTACGATGCGCCTTTTTTTTAGGGAAGAAGCTGGTATCTTCCAAAAGAGTCTACGGAACAGATTAAGAAAATGCGCATGAAATTAACGCCAGAGTCATCCAATAATACTACGTGCGTAGTCTAAAGATAAGATAGATCATCATCATCAACGACAGCGTTGTCCACAGCTAGACATAAGCCTCTCCAAATGTCTGCCCGTTTCAGCCGCATATCGCCAATTGTAATCGGGTTTTGGAGAAGTAGTGTCTCAGTAACATTTGTGTAAGACGCCCTCAAGCCAAGTGGTGAGATGATTTGCGCAAGATAGCTGGCAGAAGCTTGATGTGAGTAGTAGAGGAAGTGGCGAATTGGAGAGACAGATTAGATATGTAAATAAACTAATAGAAAACAAACACTCAGAACAAAGTGCGCCGCGATCACAACAAACTTGTCAGTCGGATATTAGTACAATTGGCGAGTATAATTTGGCAGTTTTTCAACGTCCAATCGTCATACAAAAACTGGATTAAGTATACAATGCTACATTTATTGAATTATGGTATTCATTTATCATCTATTGGGCGTAGTCTATGAACTAAGGAAGTTACAAGCACGCACTCAGAGCTGTCTTTATTTGATGAACGCTAATTTATACCATTATGGGAATAAGGTCGTAATGGTATTGCGAGGTTCGTTATGAGAGAACAGGAGGCTGTTTGTGTGCTAGCTACACATATCCCAGCATTTGGTACCATTTATTATACTTTCTTAGTTAAGTTCATAGCTAATAATAAAAAAGTAAGTTGCTTTAAATAGCTCTTCAGCTCAATTCTGCTGGTATCCGTTTTTTGATGAAATTAATCTTAAATGAGTGTTAAATGGAGGTAGGATTTAATTTTGTTGTTAAAAATAAGTTTGTTGAGGATTCGCGATACAGAATTGAGCAGAAATCCTGCTCTCGAAAAGCTACTAAGTAACATCTTTTTTCGGCATTCGAAAAACCATATCTACCAGATTTTTTTTAAAAAGGTTTATGAGGATTTTAGTCAGTAATTCCTAAGCATCTAAGTGCCTAGTGAATTAGTCTAGATGCCGTAACACAAAGTGTTATGGCATCCAGTCCAGAATCAAGGAAGTTGCCCAAAAGGACATACAGCAATTGTTCAAATAAGATTATCACTGATTCTGAACGTTTATCTATCCATAATCCAGTTAGTCTGGTGTCCCTGTCTATGGGTTGCGAAGATTAGACGGCAGTCACTTTGTTCAGACCTTCCACATCCGGGATCATGGTCCAAATGTACATTTCCACGCAAAGATTTGAATACATATTACTCTTTTCTCCGTCCGAATATGGAACGCATCAAAACAACTTGCGTCCGTAATTACCATCGCCTATCTCAATGAGACACCACGTGATAGCGTAAATGCCTTTCGCCAGGTGGCGTGGTATCCCCCCACGGACGCAGGCGCATGGATTGGGCAGATAACATCAGGCCATGATTTCTGCAGACTCAAGTATCATTTGATTGCGTTTAGGTCGGCGTTTTCGACGCGTGACATTTTTGCACAACCTTCGATAGTTTTTGAGACTTGATATTGGATTCTGTACTGTCATTGGTTGTGGCCTACATTTTTAGTTTTGTTGGAGCAATAAAAATATTCAAAGATGTGAATGTCTGCTAAAGAAACGAGTAGTCCGAATCGCGGAATTCTAAGGGACTATTGCATAAAATTACCTGTGATACCTATATATTTTTGTATAAAAAAAAACAAAATTAAAATGTGGGTAAGTCTACAATTTCGCGCGAAAAAGAACTGGTTTTCAAAGATATTTTTCGCTTGTAACTTCAGACGACAGTTCATTTATTTGTTATGGAAATTTTATACTATTAAGTATCTTCAATTAAGCAGCTGAAAATAATTGAATAGTGTATTAAGTATCTAAATGGATCTTGAATTGCCCACTTTGCTATGTAAACAAAGCTATAATGAGACACTTCAGATTTCATTCAGATAACTGTAACACTGGTTGTTATCACCAGATTTCTTACTGATAATAAACTTGCTTCGTACATTGAGAACAAGAAGGTAGGTATTGTTTACACTGTCGTTGATAAAACTAAGTCAGTAGTTAACCTAGTTTTGGTTTAAGCTAAGCTTCAATGTATACTGGGTGTCTTCTAATGTTAGTATTTTTTTTACATCATGGAAACCAAATGGAAATGACTAAGCGATTCGTTAGTGATCGATCATGGACGCCCATGGACAGATAACCACATCCACAACAGCTCAAAAATTGTCGAAACATTGGTAGTCTTTAAAAATTTAACACAAAGACCTTTACGATTTCATAGAACGGATGTGAGTAATATCTTACTAGTAGGTTTTTACGTTACGGATCTCGCGTCAAACCACAGAAAAGATGGCTCATACCTAGAAAGATTAATAAACTGTTCACTATTCTCAAGAAAATAGTACCTTTTATATCAGAATCCGTAGAAATTATCTATTATAGCAGAATAGATAAATACTAGATATTCTATATTGCATGAACAAATAGAAAAACAAGCATACAAGGCCATAACAGATTACTGTAACACATTTAATTGTGTAGGTCTTCACAGGGATTGGATCTCAGTTTAATCATTTTTAAAGGGGGGAAAGTAACTCGACTATAAACTTTCACATAACTTGGTTCTAATTAATGTCTGTCTGAAATTAGATAAAACATAATTTACTGCTTACAAATCAGTATAACCTGCTCATTAGTAAACTTTCTCTGAATGAAATCTATCATGCAAAAGTACATTAAATCATGATATCAACATACTAGATATCAAAATGAGTACAACTAGTGCCTATTTGTAAATGCAATTATTCTATTAATAAATAACAGGAAAAAATTGTGTTCAATAATGAAGAGTCTTTTTCGTTATTTTGCAATTAAAATCTAAATTACTGATTAAATACTTAGTACATCCAGGTACATTCTAGGTATCTATTAATTAAAGTATTAAAAATGTTATGAATCTAAACCTAATTAAGACATAGTACCATTTATCTAATTTATAGAAAAATTAATACCTAATCATGTGACTGATAAAATGTAGATAGGTTTTAATAATCTACACCTTATCATATTAATGAACAAATCACACTTTATGTAATCAAATTACTACACATTTAAGCCATAAACTATAATCCCAAATAATTCGTTCATAGAATAGCCTAAAAAAGAAAACCAAAAAAATACTCAAATCTGAGGTATTATTTTTTTCTAGTTATGCTATGCAGCTATGGAAACTTTCAAGCAATAGCATACATCACATCACAAATACAATATTAAGGAAGATGTGATTACTTCAGCAAATTAAGTAAATATACTGAGAGAATATAAATAATGAGCAATATCAATTACTTTAACCAACAACAAAGCCCATCAGACAACATGCTAATGTTAAGTAATTAAAATAAAAAAATGAAAAGATTACAACACTTGTACAGAATGGAGCCATCATGCAATCTCCATGAAAATGGTGAAGTTCTATTGTTACGCTCCGAGTGTTTAGACAACACAAGTCCACATTTCACAAACAAAGTCCAGCATTGTGCTGTTTCAGGAAAATCATTTATTGCGGTAGCACATCGGTAACTCAATGTGGAAGAATGATTTCCCATGTCTCACTACGTACAAGTTTCTAAGATCTAATTAATTAAATTCCCAGGATCTTTTTAGAAGCAAGCAATTTTCTATTCATGTGAAAAGTTATTCAGGGTGGTACAAAGATTATGGTTACAATGATAATTTTATTTTAATTGTTTAATGATACATCCTGTATTACTATCATACCAACAATATTTTATTTAGATACAAAATTTAAATAAACTCAGCAAATTGTTTACACCATTGAAGAAGACATTGAGAAGCATTAAGTCCCATTTTGTCTTAACTACATGTTTCATACATTAACACAACCATGTCAAGTGGACATTGTCTATAACCCTCACAACATGACTAAAAGGTGATGAATAATTTAAAAAAATATAATGTGAAGCAAAGTGATGAATAATTCTGATTAAATTTTGTGGAAAAGTACTAGTCAACAATGATGATGATGATGATAACAGGATGATAAGATAGACCTAGTACATTAAGTTTGAAATTATAAAAACTTAGTTGAAATAATTATTCAGCAAGTAATATAAAGATGATACAAATACAAATGACTAGTAAATTATAAATCATAAAGTTAAAGTTTCAAATGTTTTTGTAATAATAATAAAACTTTAAAATTACCTGGTGGGCTGTCCGTCAGAATAGTGATACCAGTAGGGTCAACATGAGGGGGGAACGCCTCATACAAGTCGGGCTCCTCTTCAAGCACTGCCGACAACATTGCGGAGGGCATCCCGGCTTCACCGACACACACTCACACACTCACTGTGACTAGACACTACACAACACTACACCGGTCCCGGTCCCGCTAGTGTCCGAAGCTCACACAGGGGAGCCACCCCGATCCATTCCTCACTATCGCTTGTCCATACGACAGCGTCCCAGGCCTAAGTCAAATCCTGCTGCACCATTTTTAAATCTGAAAGGCAAAGTTCAAATCACTGTAGCGGTGTCAACACATTGAACTACAAATTCATACTGATAATTTTATCAAGGAATAATCAAGTGATTATGACGAGTCAGATAACTCTTCAACAGCCTAAAGAAACAATTAAATCCTTAGTTACCTAATTGGTTATAATTAAAACTGTTTGAATCAGCTGATTGTTACGCTGCCAGGGCAGACTTGACATTTTATTGCTATTTTAAGACATCGGGCAGCTGATCGGGCGATCTTCAATGTCAGATGCCAAGTACGAAATGTGAGACATTGCACACAATCGTGTAATTTTTAAATAAAATCGAATCAAGTGTGATTTTTTTCTCGTCGGTACCCGGACGTTGTGAACTCACCGCAATCCTGACGATAAATGATGCGGTGCAGGATCCCCGCCTCCGTATTTGCCGCTTTGGAGTCCCCGCGGCAACTAAACCCGTAGACCTGCTCCCGGCACAACGTAATCACGAATAGGATAATAGTCTCCAATGGGAGCCAACGCTTCTGCTTTGTCACTTAAACGAACAACACAGTACATCACACAAATATATCGGGAACTGACCATACACACGGAGACATTGCACCATGTATCCCGAAATTGTGGGGTATTTTACGAGCCCCTTCGTAATCTAATTATCGATGTATCCGGTGAAAGTCGCTTTTTACTTATAACACGTTATTTTAAGTTATTAGTAAAAAATATTTTCCCGAAGTTTTTTTTCTCGTTTTTATAAAAAAATCCCGTCCGTCAATCAAAATCGCACGAAATCCAATCAGCGATTTGCGAGAACGCGAGCTAGTCGAGTCGCCTGTCGTCGTCCAACAGGAAGACCATAGACTAGAAAACAGAGATACACTGGTCGAGTTTAATGCCTGCCTACCAAGTTACAGTCGATGAGTCGACTCATCAATTTTGTATCATATTATTATCATGGTGATTAATATAATACCTGATTATTATTGTTACACAAAAAATACCCACGATAGTATCTTTTTGCCAATTTGAAACTATTAAGTAGAGCTGCCAAGTTTTGTAGGTATCTAAATAGGTATACTTATAAAAAATGTTCCTGGATAAAAGTTTGATCACTTTTTACTTCGCTAACATTACTTGATTAAGTAATATTGCGTTATTATTGTCTTCTTAATAGGAATGTGTGAAAAAACTATTTTTATGAGAATAATGATAAGATAAAACATCTTTAACATGAGTAGGGAACTAAGGTCATGATAACTGATAAGAACATTTAGTTGATGATTGAGTGAGCAAACTTATAGAAAGTAAGTAAACAAGGAATCATGCTATATCGCTATATAAGTGGCATTTGCTATTATCTAACAAATACTATATAAGTGTTTATTTAATATTATAAGCATTTCGTTACTATGTGAAAACCATAATAGATAGTCCCACATACATTTACTACTACTTTAAATACTTAATTTAGCATACTTGGTATGTATTAATTAGCACACTTTGAATGTATTTATGTGTCATCATTTTTATATTAACATTTATGATGTCAATATAATAAAAAAAACAATGTAATAATAACATTTATGATGTAAATTGCCCTCAAAATATAATTAAACTTTCTCAAATTTTACTTTAAAAAATTGCAAGGAAAAAAACAGGAGCGGTAACTTGACGAATGGTAACATTTTTTTAAACAATTAATTTACACTAGTACACCTAAAAAACAATATTTGTTTGTAATGAGGATTATGAATGTTACAATGTACAGTCAGCCTCACATTAGGTTACCACATCCTGTAAAAATTCCTCAATTGATTTTCTAATTTAAGTGTATGTTATTGAGAGTTGATTCAAGAAATTTGACAGTTTTTGATACTTTGATGTGAGGCTGTACGTAGGTAAATTATTCATCCTTCCTGACTAACAGAGATGTCTTCCTTCTGGTGAAATATTAATCTCTATATTTGTTTTTTTTTTTCCAAAAATATATAAATCTATGTAGACCACGTTCAGAAGGCCTCTGAGTGACATTGACAGGGGGGCGTTGTAAAGCATTTTTTCTATGGGAAACTGTCAGTGAACATTGTCACTCTGTATGGGAAACCGCATTAGTTCTAACTTTTGCCGGGAGCCAAATAACCGTAGGGCGACTTTTATCTGGAAAAGAACAATGCCATAAACAATATTACAAAAATGCTACTATTTTAGTAGAATTTGAATGAGCTCTCGGTAGAGCTTCACAAAAAATCGTCCAGAATATTATAATGCATCAAAAAAGTAATGAAATTAATTGTTGGCGCCACTACTGCTTACGTTGGTTTTATGAGAATAAATTTCATGACTTTATTGACCGAGTATATGAATAATGTATATTACAAAACTATAATCATAGGCACAATATCCACCTAGAGAGTGAAGAGCAAGCTCACTTCACGGGTAAAACTTTTATATGCTTTTTTTTTGCAAGACGTGACCCGCCCAAGCAAGGCATTTTCATTTAGCCAGAAAACATTCCGAATTGCCGAAGAAATACAAAAAGAAAATCAGTCTTCTTATCTCATTTTCTCTCTCTCTTTCTCACACACTAATTGAACAACAACCACCACTTCGTGTGCCAAGTGACGGACTATGGGTTTGATTTTTCTCAAACGCCATCATTTATTTTCACGACTTAATTGATACATTACATAGAAAAAGCTAGTTTAAAGTCGTGTCGAACGCGTACCATCCTGTCTGTATTGTAGCTTATTATTGGAACTTTGATACAGATTTATTGGCACATATTTTTCTGTCTTGTTTAACAAGTGTTTAACTCAAGTCGAAGTTATTGATGCGTCAAATAAAGTCATGAAATTAATTGATGGCGCCACTGTAACTCATGTTAAAGGGTATGTTAGTCCGATTGGTCAAAAAACATCTCCGTTAATTCTTTTTTAGTCCTCGATCATTTGTATAATATCAAAATAGTTTTTGCACCAATAATTTCAAATTAGGCTTAACCGTAACCGTATTTTCTTAAAAATTACGGTTGTGTACGTACATGCATACATACATGGGTAACATAGGCATTCATTTGCAAATATATATTTTTTATGCATGGTCTTTTTAATAAAAATATAATACATAGTCGTGGTGCCATAAATTCTGTCCCTCATATAAACGTGCCTAGTGAAAAAGATGTATTTTAAATGTTTGACTATATAGATTATTACAAATGTTAAAATTATTCAAAATGTCCTCCTTTAGCCTTTACACATTTTTCCAAACGTTCTGGCCATTCATCTATGGCTGCGCGAATCACATCCAATGGTATCGAGGCTGCTACTTTCACTAGATTTGCTTTTAGCGACTCGATATTTCGATGAGGTTTTGAGCAAGCCTTCTCCTCTAAAATATTCTATAAGCAATAATCCAAAGGATTAAGATCAGGACTCGCGGGAGGCCAATCTTCGGATGAAATCCGTTAAAATCTGGTCTAACCAAGCAACGCTGGGTTGATTTCGCTTTGTGTGAGTCTTGTTGAAATATCCATTTTTTACCAGCAAATAAAGTGTTACTTTAATAATAGTACTATCTCCATATAAGTTTAATTAAATACCCTCATATAAGTTGGGACAAAACTTATGGCAAGACTAGGTATTATATAAATGGCATCAAGCAAGTCATGAAAATTATTCTTGCCGCCACTGCCGCTTACGTCATAGAGTATGGGTAGCTTGATAGCCCCATTGGTTAAAATTGTATTATGGAACTCCGTAATAGTTCTTCAAGAATAAATTGACAGATTATAGTGGTGGTTTCGAGTCACAGACTATGAGTTGAATGGAATGGTGGTAGGATTTATAACCAAAAACATGGCAATATTTAGTACTATCTAAAATATAGCAGGCCAGAGCTAGGTATAATAAAAAAAGTATTGCTTTGAGTGTGTTCCTGTGTTTCTACTGCATTTTTTTTTACTAAGAAAAGGTTCAAAATAAACATTGAAACGGTAAATTAATTAAAACCTAAAGCTGATTTAAGACTCAAGTGCATAAGGTAATATATACCTACAGAAAGTAGACCATGTATTTTTTATAATAATATGTAGCTTGTGATTAAACCATGGTAAACAAGCACCAAGTAGGTAGGTTTTGGCCTTGGGACAATATTAAAATAGCAGGTATGAAAAAGAACAAGGTGTATTGTCAATCGAGTGTCATTAATGTCACCGAGCGGTCATTTTAAAACGTCACTTTTATTTGTTGTTTTGTGGAGAAAACGTAATACGATTCGTGTAAAAGTTAATGAATTATTCATAATTCATGCCTAATTCTGAAATCTTAGATCCATGCTAATGTTAAGATGTCTACTAAAGCAAGCACATTGAAAGGTTACCTAAAATTTCCATTATATTTAAACAAATTTTGCACTGCTATGGTTTCTGATGATTCACAAATTATAAAATTATTACAGATACTGTGACTGTGTTAATAAACGCGTCTGGAGATAACGATAATGCCGTAAATAATGTTGTTATAAAGTCCTTAACAAAGGTGGCGAATTCGTATCCGAATGAAGTTATTGAAATATTTTGTGATTTCTACCAAAATACTGCTAAAGTCGGAAACACACAGCTGGGAAACATTGTCAAGTAAGTTTTAATTACATATTGATAAATGATTAACATCAGTACTAATACATTACTTATCTAACTAAATTGTGACTTGAACAAGCTAATTGTCAAGAAATGATTCAGCAAATTTGTGCATTAAAAATAGCAAAGATAGGTCAGCATATGGTTATAGTTTATTCTACTTGTTAAAAGATTCTTATAGGAAAATTATCTTTATGAATTTGCAAGTACCAAAGCTTTGTGTAAGAAAACCTTCCGATGTACTACCCGTGCGGATAAACGCTGGGATTAGAAATGGCGGCGCAACTATTCACCTCTCGCCTCGCACACTATTTGCGTCTATACTCGCACACGTGGGTACAGACTGACAAAAAAAAAGCTGCGTTTTAATAAAAAATTATGAACTAGTTTTTCCGTGGTTTTGAACCTTTCGTTAGTCTTGTCATATTTTGTTAGAAAGGTACGTTATACCTCATTACTATAGGCTATGTAAGTACCACGGGCGAAGCCGGGGCGGACGGCTAATAAATGTATATTTTTGTGAGAACAAATTCGTTTATAAATGCGATAATTATAAATTATTATTTGTTTATAAACAATTTCTTTTTAGGAAAAAAGAATTTATCGCAATCTGAATTATTTTCATAGATTTTTTACATAAATACAGTAAAAAATACTACTTACAAAATAATAAAACCTATAAAACATACTTATATATTATTTGAATCAATAAAATAACAAAACATTTTCAATGCTAACGATATTTTCTACGATTTTTCAGTTTACTTATATTTAATTATAATTTCACGTACTTAGTATGCTGACGGTACCGACTCGTCGGTCCGCCATTTCTAATCCCAGCGTTTATGCGCACGGGTAGTATAAGTGTATTTTTGTCAATTTTTTTTATCAATTATCAGAAATATAATGTTATTGAATCGAATGGTACTTTGATGATTTCCATATTACAGCAACCAAGAAAATCTACTTATTTCTTTAATAAACCTGAGAGGTTCAGTCTCAAAGGTTGTTGAATTACCCAAGATACTACCTAAGGTATTACCTCTATTGGTTACTTGTCACAATGTTTAAAATCTTCATAAGATCAAGTTTTTAAAATCATACAACAATTATTCCTTTCTTTGGGGTTTATAAGGATAAAATTTATTGTTTGCAGAGTCTTGGAACAAACATGTGTGAATCAGGTGAAAAAACTGGAACAGCCTACGGCGACACTGCTCGTCAACTCCATGCTCCGTGCGATGACAGAGAACTCACAGTACGAGCCTACAGTACAATTGGGGGCTTCGTCGGTGTTGGTTGCTATCGGACATGAGTACTTGGACTTGGTATGTTTATGTCTTATAATATAGTATCGTAATCATGGTTTTACCATTCAAAACTGTTTGTTTTAAAGTTGTAAGGAATGACATAAGTGCCATTTACCTCAGTGTAATGGATGTAAAAGACTTGGCCAACTAGAGGAATTAATGTGGCAGCCCTCCCACGGTCATGGTCCATCTCCTGGCATGGTCTTCGTGCCCACAGAGCTCCACATACAACAAACCCCTGTAGCCTACCAATAGCACAATCAGCATGGCAGAGTATTGTGCCCAAAAAACCAAAACCAGCTTTGGACGCAACTGGGATTTAACACTTAGGTGGCGATGACAACTTAGTACCTTGGATTGATCACTTGGTGATGTTACTCAGTCACCACCAAACTAGATGAAAGCTGATAGGAACTATGCCATGCTCACCTGAGTTTCCGTCCCAAACATGACTTTTTTATCTAGTGTATTAAAGTATAAATTAAAATATACATTATAGGTGTAATTTGAGTAAACAACTGTGCACCATATGTTATGCAGATGAGGTCACAGTTTGTTAGCACTGTAAACATCCCAGATATGGCGGCCATTTCTGATTCACACTGGTGTCAGCTAACAGACCCTACATAATGATTTATTTGCCTTTTGTTTCTATGTTGAAAATGAGTTACAGATTTATTTACTTGTCCAGATAATATCTAGGTCTTATATTACCGTCTGATAGATTCATAACTTGAGTTATGCCTTGAGGAAATTATGTAATAAATTGTCTATTGTCTTGTTTGTTGTCGTAACTATATGATAAAGTCTATTTGAGACCAATAATGTTGACATGTTAGGCCAAACATTGTTTTGGATATATTTAAATACCAGCAGAGGGCAGCAGGCCTTAAGCGAGGTTCATTGGCACCAAATAGCAATCTTTGTTGCTAAAATTATTGAGAACTAGTATGTAGCGAGAATGAGGACGCTCACTTCGTATTGCTATTAGTTACAACTAGTGATGCGCCGAATAGTGGTTTCACCGAATAACCGAATACCGAATAATATTCGGTTCAATCTTTACCGAACCGGATATTCGGCCGAATTATTCGGTTTACCATTTTCTATTTTGTTTCCGATCTCTCTTCTATACTACTTAGATACGGTGACCAAAAAGCACTTAAGTCAATTCGTACTGAGATATAACTAAAGTGTTTATTCCTTCCGTGTCAGAAATTTTCTTAAAGTATCTCTGTTATAGTGTCTTTTAAGTAAATAATGCACTTTAATAAAATCATCGCAGGGTTCAAGTGGGACTCAAACCCACAACCCTCCACATACCGGGTGGCTGTTCTGGTATGCAGTGGGTGGTGGTATGTGAAAGGTCGAGTACCACCTGGACTCTTGGATGATTTTTTAAGAGCACCTACTTAAGCATAAATTGCAAAGAATATAAAAAAAGTAACAAAAATAAAACTGTTTATCATTAAATAACTTATAATAAAATTATTTATTGTTGATTCATATTTTTATTTTAATAATTTGCCACATACATAGGTAAGTGTTTTTATTAAAAAATTAAATAAATAAATAAATTATAATTTTGATCTGAGTTCGAAAACAAAGCTTTATAATTATTATTTATTTAAATTTAAAAAAAGGCCAGATATTTTTAAGTATAAAATAATAGTAAAATTAATATTGATTGATCTGGCTTAAAAATAAATGAATTAGGTAATTTTTTAAAGTTAATGTTAGCTACATACTAATAGAGCAGGAAATAAATATGTGGACTCTAGATGTTAAAATACACGTTGATTTCAAGTTTAATTGATTTCATTTATTAGCTTTTTAACACATTCCTCGCCAGTTTTATTTAATTTACAAAAACATAAATCTTACATAAAGAAACTTGTCCTTTTAAATTCCATGTTATATAGCCAGGAACATAGAAATACTCTAACCGAATACTCTAACCGAATACCAGCACTAAAACCGAATAATTCGGCCGAATACGAATAGTGAAAAAAGTGCCGAATATGCCGAATACCGAATACCAACCGAATATTCGGCGCATCTCTAGTTACAACCATTGCCAATAGATGGCGGTGAGTTTCGATTGTATCGCGCAAGTGTTTCGACTTTTCGGATCTCATAAGACTTTGATAGTCTGTAGAAGTTCTCTTTATAAATAGTATAGATATTTCGAAGCAATAGCCAGAAACTTAGGGGCCTATAGTAAGACTTAAGTTTGTAAACACAACTGTAGCGTGTTCTCTAACCAGGACTTGGCATTCCACTAAACATACACGTTAGGGGCTGTGAACACGCACGCTTGCGTAGGCTTACTAGCGCGTGTCACAAAATAATAGACGAGTAGATTACCTTTTGCTATGCAACCCACACCAGTGGGTTAGAATTTATTTATTTATTTATTTATTTATTTGGTCTGCCAACATCATTACATATAACATATGTTCTAGAAACTAATAGTATCTAAGTGATTAGAATGTAACAACAATTACAGGCAAACACAACATGGCTAAGTAAATTACCGTTCTATTATAGCTAATAGTAAGTCTAGGCTTTATAAACTACTTTTTATTTAATTGTAATAATAACTCGATAAATTGTTTGAGTGCGAAAATTTTACTCGAGTCCCATCACTCGGGTACCAAGCAATGGCGCCGCTTGTGAATGAAAGTCGGCCATCTTGGAAATGGCGGCGCGCGTGCCCACACTCACACTGTCTGACTAACTAGCTGTGTTCCAGTCGACCAGCGCCCGCGCCGGCTTGCGCATGTGGCTCACATCGATAGTTTGAGTGACGCAAGCGATGTTTAATTAGTGGTGCCGCGAATTCGGGATTAGTAGATAATGTAATTGCAATGATTTCATAGCAAAGTGTGTGTGTGTGATTGCGAGGTCTGACGGGTTTGTGCATATTGATCAATTTTGTGAAATGAAAGTGCCATTTTATGGTGAGTGTTAAGTGAATGCAGAATCATTATGGATTTCCGGGTCGCAATCGCAACTCGCAGGTACCTAACCTAGGCAAGTACTATCTCTCAAGTTTCACTGATTAGATCAAACCAGTTTTTGATCTCCCGTCTACCAAACATTGCATGGTTTTCATGTTTTTCTTTTCCCACTCACCCGACAAGACTGGGCAAGATATCAAGCTTTTGATGGTAAAAATATCGGATTATTCGTGAATGAGTAATTTACAAAGATAAGTAAATGTTTACAGCTGATCATGAAATTCTTCTAGTGACCTGCCGATTCAATAAATGGCAACGTTGTAGGTTGACCTTGACTTACACGTGCCGAAAAGTTACACGCGCGGCGGCATGGCGTTTGTCGGCTTTCTTTGATAGGCCGCGCCGCGCGCGCCGCGGCGCGACGTTGCATGCTTGCTAGGAAGGCGGGTGGTGTGTGTCTTGCGTGTGTAAATGTGTGAGTTTGCATGAATGATAGAAGTGAGTGAAACGTTGTTTCGTGAGAGAGACATTGCAATGTTGCGCCAATGAAAATCTGTTGAAGTAGTCCAGTAGCTTTCGTGTGAAAGAGATGGCCTTTGCCATCGTTCGACCTTATAGCAGTGTGTTAAAGTCGAGATGTTGGGCAGAGAATTGAAGGAGTGGTTAAGGGAGTGTCCTAACTGTGCGTAGTACTACACCAATACTACGTTTACTACGAGTTCTTTGACCCACTTTGACCCCCAACACGGACCATTAGTTTTACAGGACTTTAGGATTACTTTGATCGAAAATAATTTGAAATACATGCGCCTATTGTACCGTTTTATATTTTTCATGATTATTATACCAACTCCCAAATCACACCCTGAAAGGATGTAACTGTTTACCGATACACCCTGTATATTATCGTGTCTCTCTCGCACATATTTCGTATACTCAGTCTCTGTTTAACGCCGAGCCAAACCGTTTTCTGTTTTAGTATGTGTCCGCACACATTTATTTTGTCTGTCTTTTATCAACACCGAACTACGGCGGGATTTCTGTTTCTGTATTTGTGCGTAACCTGTTTGGCCTGCAATGTAAGCAGCTGGCGTCTTGTGTCTATCTTTTTTTTAAAGTGATAGGTGGTAGACGAGCAGACACCGCGATAAGCGATTGCCGCCGCCCATAAACACCTGCAACACATGTAGAGTTCTAGAGTTCCAAGTGTGCTGCGATCTTTAAATGAGCCTCCGGTACCCTTAATCACTCGAAGAAACACAGGGCAGGCGCTGCTTCACGCCGGTCTTCTGTGAGGTGGTTTCCACCCGCGTTTACAAACTTATGTGCCTGTGCAGGTGCTTCGTTCGCTCATCAACCAGCTGACGCCCGCGTCGGTGCCGCACTACACGATCGCGCACACGCTGGGCACGCTCGCGGCCGTCAACACGCACGTGCGTGCCGCACGACTGTGTAGGCTCACTAGCACGTGTGTCACAAAATAATAGAATAGAATGTCGACTCCAGCTGGCATTTATATTGAAAAGTTCGTTGGCCTAGAAGCTTGGCAGTATTCTTGTCGTCTCTCCCCCACATATTCCGTACAGTCGGTCTCTTTCTAACGCCGAATCACACCGGGATCTCTGTTTCTGTATGTATGCGTAGCCTGGAGCTCTATTTTGGATTCACTCGTGATAGTGTTGTCACATGCCACGTATGTTAGATTCGTCGAATGATGCCGATTGTTAGTATTTTCGTATCATTTGTCTTGGATGTTCGAGATTCGAAAAAAATATTGAATATTGGTATATATTTTGAAGTTTAATCTATAGTGCGCTTGGAGTCACTCGATTAGCAAACAACGAGAGAGTGAAGTTACTCGTTGCGGTCGAATGATTCAAAATGCTGAATTTCGGATGTCTAACGAAACTCAGTGGACATTGTGTGCTCGCCTTCAAGCGAATGAATCAAAAATATAGGTCCCGTTTGGTACGCGTTGTAAGCAACTGGCGTCTTGTGGCTGTGCAGGTGCTCCGCGCGCTCATCAACCAGCTGACGCCCGCGTCGGTGCCGCACTACACGGTCGCGCACACGCTGGGCACGCTCGCGGCCGTCAACACGCACGTGCGTGCCGCACGACTGTGTAGGCTCACTAGCACGTGTGTCACAAAATAATAGAATAGAATGTCGACTCCAGCTGGCATTTATATTGAAAAGTTCGTTGGCCTAGAAGCTTGGCAGTATTCTTGTCGTCTCTCCCCCACATATTCCGTACAGTCGGTCTCTTTCTAACGCCGAATCACACCGGGACCTCTGTTTCTGTATGTATGCGTAGCCTGGAGCTCTATTTTGGATTCACTCGTGATAGTGTTGTCACATGCCACGTATGTTAGATTCGTCGAATGATGCCGATTGTTAGTATTTTCGTATCATTTGTCTTGGATGTTCGAGATTCGAAAAAAATATTGAATATTGGTATATATTTGAAGTTTAATCTATAGTGCGCTTGGAGTCACTCGATTAGCAAACAACGAGAGAGTGAAGTTACTCGTTGCGGTCGAATGATTCAAAATGCTGAATTTCGGATGTCTAACGAAACTCAGTGGACACAATGCTCGCCTTCAAGCGAATGAATCAAAAATATAGGTCCCGTTTGGTACGCGTTGTAAGCAACTGGCGTCTTGTGGCTGCGCAGGTGCTTCGCGCGCTCATCAACCAGCTGACGCCCGCGTCGGTGCCGCACTACACGGTCGCGCACACGCTGGGCACGCTCGCGGCCGTCAACACGCACGCCTGCGTGCCGCACGTGAAGGAGGTCCTCGGCAAGATGCTGCCGCTGCTGCCGCTCGTCAGGCACGACGCTGCGAAGCAGGCGTTCGCTTATGGTGCGTATGAGGAAATAGGAGTAGGGCAAGACAAACATAAAGATTGGCCCCATACTAAAGGTTTTAGGGCGCAAGGTGTTTCCTCTCCGATACTGCATAGCAGTAGTTTAGCCTCCCAAATCCTCCTCCCCAGGATGATGAGATAAAGCCTATATTATGCCGCCCCCTTAACCTTAAAAGTGCTGTCCTTCTTTCCTACGTGAGTGCAGAGGCGTATTGGTGTTGATTGACACCCTCTTTTCTTCCACGAATCCTCCGCCCCTGTCCCCCAGGATGAAGCAGAATTTTCGCCGCCCCATAAAACGTGCCGCCCGGGGTAGACCCTCTAACTACGCTAAGCTACTGCCGCGTAGCGTCTTGTGGTGCTAGTGGGGAATAAGTGATGTCGCTTTCCCTTGCTGACCTTGTTCTCCGTCAGAGAAGGAGTTAGCTAATCTCCTTACCTAAACCGGTCAATTTATTATTAGAACTCAAAAAACCCTTAGAAAATAGGATCAAGCAAGACAACTTATTTACTTACTTAATTATATCTTCTGAGCTTTTGGCCACTTCGCAGTCGCCGTCTCCGAACAGATAGGCGATAACGTCGAAAACGACAACATAACATCCATTAAAGACAATTTTGTCACGGAATTCTCCATCATCTTTGACGTGCTGTACAACCAGTGGCTGCCCTCCAACGAGCCCAAGGTCTCAGAGTCGGTGCTAGAAGCGCTCGGCCCCATCACAAGGCTCATATCCGAGAGACAATTCAACGAGACGGTTAATAAGTTTGTGCTCTCATTGCTGTCTTTGTACCGCAAGCCGCTGATAAACTCCTACTACATCAGTCAATGTATATCGTACTTATTATCCCCTTCGCCTCTCAACCCGAAATTAAGCTTGAACGACAGCGTCATTAACTCCGTCAACCATGTCCTCTTCAACTTAGTAGTGTTGGAACCAGACTATGACCAACCGCATACAGTCAAGAACCATTTCGAAGTCCTAAGGTGCTTCGACCACATGGCTGGCCAGTTCCCTGATCAAACAATAGAGAGCCTTCTCCACCAGTGTAAGAATAATCAAGAAAAAGATAGAATGAAAGCTGTTATCATACTCACACATCTGACGACATCTTCTCAAGTATTCATTGAGAATTATGCGACGAAATTCATAGTGATCTTAAAAGTTATGACGACAATGGAGCAAGGGCTGAAAATGAAGAAATTGCTGGTGAAAGCAATTGTTGGATTAGTGTACAGAAACTGCATATTGACGCCTGAAGACTTTACAATGGTGGAGTTTATTATAAAGCATTGTGGATTTGAAGGTCCGCCTAATGCTTCCAAACACGAGATTGTCGACTTGCACGATACTTGCAAAAGTTCTTTGGTACTGATGTGTAACACAGTTACCAGTGTGCGAGCGCAGTTGAGAACTTTGTTATTGACAGCACTGACTATTGAAGAGTTCACTCCGTCCATGTCAACCGTGAGTCACTGCTTGACTTCATTATTGCAGAACAATTCCGAGGTCACCGAAGATGAACAGAAAGAGAAACCCTATGAATTAAAATATACCCCTGATTTAGTCTTCACGCGATGTCTGACTCACATCGCAGACCCCAACCAAACGGAACGAAACAAAAACCTGCTAGTCTTTCTTGAAGAATACTCGGGAGATGTTCACAAGAACTTGAAAAACTCCTGGACTGTCGAGATCCAAAGGCTGTTGAAGTTTGTCGATAAGAGCGAGTCTAAAGAACAATGGCACGACATGCTGCTGGATCTCTTAACGTCAGCCATCGAACAGGTGAACAGCAACAAATGGGTAGAAGGTATGGCGACGCTGATATCCCAACAAATACTGTCCAAGAAACAGTCTCCAGTTATCAAGGGAGTATCGCTACAATACTTAGCTGTATTGGCGTGCCACATGTCCAACGCTGCTGCAGTCGAGAACGTCTTGAAAATCATTCTTTTTGCATTGAAGTCCATCCCTATGGAAAGCGTGGACTACGTCAGCAAAGCTATAGGGATATCGTCGAGGCAGCATGGAGAATTCGTTCTTAACGAACTTGATGCTACGTATAAGGAAAACGAATCTAGACGTGGCAGTAAGATATTGAACTTTTTATCTTCACGAAGTTCGAAAAACGACTTGGAGTTGAGTGTAGTGAAATATGCTGTGATAACTTGCTACGGCAAAGTTGCTGGAGATTGTCTGGATGTCCATGTCTTGGCGAGGCTAGGGGATAACGTTACCTCCATTTTGTACGAAATTTTGAAGTCGAATCCTCCCTTTGATCTGTGCAAGGCGAGTGTTACGACACTGTACCAAATAAGCAAGGCTTTGTACCCTGCGGCGCATCACAACGTCGCACTGAGGAACCGATGGCAGCTCTTAAATGCTGTGTTAGAACAAATATACAATTCAAATCTGGACAGGCGCAACGTAGAGTTGTATCCTATAATAGTCAAAGCGTCCAAAGCACTTACGAAGTTACAAAAAGGCATTCTCCCCGAGGAGAGGAACACGATTCTGCGTGTTCTATTCAGCAGCATTTTCGAGGAGCTGTCCTCATTCAAGAAGAAGTATGAAGTGGAAGGCAACGGCGATAAGAACGATCTCCTCGCCAAGACCCTCAACGACAGTTTGACGCTGCTTCACCAGTTGATACGGGAGTTGATAATGCAATCGACTTGCTTGAGCACGATAGATGATTTAGTGGGTTTGCTCATAGAATGGCTCCGTCACGAGAACGACGAGATCCGCACCGCTGCGGTGCTGATCCTGCAAGTCATATTCGACACTTACATCAAAACCGTCAAATTGAACTACGAAACTCCGAGTAAATTCGGACAAATGGGCTACTTGCTCGGTCTAGTGGTTCCCGGGATAGCGGATACAAATTTCGCGGTGAGACTGACGACTGTCGATTGCATAAAACTGATAATTCAAATCCAGGACTTATACGAAGGGCATACAATTGAGCCTGATGACGAGTGTATGGCGGCTCTTGCCGATTTGCAGAATAACGTGTTGACTAACGATATACAAATGATAACGGAGTATTGTACGGCTCTGTGTGACGCGATATCGATGAAGATACCTCACCATCACACGATGCAGTTTATCGAGAGCTTGCTGGAGTGTTATGATAACCAGGAGTTCCGTTGCGTGGGGATAAGTACGGTGCTGCACGCGCTGTTTGTGAGGAAGGGGCAGGACCTGTACCAGAGCATCGAGCGGATTGTGGAGGTGTTGCTGGGCACGATGGACGCGGTGGGCGAGGAGGCGCAGCAGCGGCTGATGCTGGCGCTCAAGTCGCTGACCAGGCACCACTCCAACGCCGTGACGGCTGTGCTCTTGGCACAGAGGATTCCTCTAAAACCGTAAGTATGTCTTTTTAATAACCCAAAATCTGGAAGAAAATCGCTACAAGCGATAAGACAGCCTTATTGTACTGTCTATTGCTGTCGTTTCACTCATGTATTATGTTTCTGTGCAATAAAGAATATCTATCTAATGTAATAATGCACTTAAAAATATCGAAGAGTTCAGGTGGGGCAATTATTTTCTTGGCTTAATTACGTTTTATTATTATTATTAATTGCGCCTTCATTACAATAGATATTCTCTATTGCACAAAAGGTCACAAGGTTAATAGTTATCTCTTGCAGACAACCTTGGGATAAAGGAAAAGTATAGGACATTTGCAGACAATGTCGCACTTTTTTTCTGATTTTCATGCGATGGCTAGCAGACGAGTAGACTTAATCACCTGATGGTATGCGATTATGGCAGGCCGCGTAGAGTCACAAGTGCGCTGCCTTTATACCCCATTTGCTCATGAGTTGGCCTCCGGTACCCTTAATTACTTCGTTGCTTCACGCCGGTTTTCTGAGAGGACAAGTATCACTTCGGTCAAGCCGGCCTATTCATGCCGCTGTATAGCTCTCCCACGGTTGAATCAGCGGTAGATTACATATTTGACCTTCATAAACGTTCTCTATGGACTTAGCTGAATAAAGACTTTTTGATTTTGACGACCTGTTTAGCGCAATGGTTTGAGCGCTGGTTGAGACGTAAGGGTCGCGGGTTCGATTCCCGCACCAACACAAATGTTTGTTGATGAAACAAATATTTGTGTTGGGTCTGAGAGTTTGTAGTACCTTCGTTGTTTCTGGTTTCCATAGCACCAGGGAAAACCTTAGTTTGGGGCCAGGACAATGTATGTGATGTTGTCCCAATTTATTATTATTTATTTATTGAATTTATTTATTTTTTATTTGTTTTTGGTTTGTAGTGACCTAATGATTTATTGCAGGTGCGTGGTGTCATGCTGGAGGTACCTCGCCCAGGACGTGGAGCTGTCGGCTGCCATCGTGGACAACTTCCTTCGCTTGATGACGTCCATAGAACTGTACGAGGACCCTTATCACATCACGGAGCATCATATAGCCGCTCTCCAGCCTTTGACTGTGAGTTTTCAACACCGTGCTTTTATAGCCATTTTGTATTAAGATTGGGAGCAAAATCTTTTTTCACATTTGTAGCAGAATAAATACAGGGTGTCTTTAAACATTTAACACCACTCCACTCCACTGGTGTTGCAAGTGTCCATGGGCGGCGGCAATTGCTTACCATCAGGTGATCCGCCTGCTCGCCTGCTACCTATCACATAAAAAAAAAAAAAAAAAAAATACCCTTAACTTCTCAACCAACCAACAGTCTTCTGTCAACCATTCTGAACAATATTTTTTCTATGACTTTTCGAAATTCGTCGAATTTTTTTCGACTCCCCATACCTAAACAAAATGACCAGGCTCGTTTGCCACCTTTATCATAAAAACTACTTTCAGCAACCACGTAAATCAGGCGCTTACTATCATAATTAATTTCAGCTAATAAGCGCACTAGGAGAGATGCTGCAGGAGGCGAGCATGTCTCCCACCTGCTCCGCCAAGTTCCCCGAGCTGTTCTCGGTGCTGTACACCACCGTGGCCTGCTACATCGAGGCCGAGCCGCCGGCGTACGCGCTGCCCGCCAACAAGGTCAATACTAACCTATCATCATCATTTCAGCCAATAGACGTCCACTGCTGGACATAGACCTCCCCCAACGTTCTCCACACATATACTTCATATAACCGGGACTAAACGCGACGGAATTCTCCACACATATTTTATTTATTTATTTATTTGGACAACCAACAAGATCATACACCTTAAAAGCAAAAATATACATTTTTTTGTATACAAGCGTTGGTGCGGCGTTATTTACAGGTTGCCACGGAAAGCACAAACAATAGTAATTGGGAGCATAAGGCAGATCGGTCCTGTGCCACCCGCATCCAAGGGCCTTCACGCCTTCAAGGGCGACCTTCACTAGCTCGTCGGTCCACCTGGTGGAAGGCCTGCCACGACTGTAACCTACAATATAAACCTGCACAAAAATAAAAAAATACAAATACAGAATGTTTATTTCTGGTTGTTGTCAACTGGCCGGATAGCGCATTTGGTAGTGACCCTGCCTCATACGCCAAAGGCCATGAGTTTGATCCCCGCCATGAATGATGATTCGTGTGATGAACACTTGTGTTTATTCATTGTTTTTGTGTCTGGGTGTTATATTGTATTTAAGTATTATAATTGTGATCCTAATGAAATCCTAAGAACAAAGGTAATGACAAAACAGCACCAAGCGTAGAATAGCTGTGGATGGGCAAACAATCGAGTACGTGAGAGAATACATCTACTTAGGCCAGATAGTCTCATTCGAAAACAGGCAGGAGAAAGAAATCGATATCCTGTATCGATAACGCCTGGAAGAGCTTCTGGTCTATGAAGATGTACATGAAGGGAGATCTCCCCGTGTCTCTCAAACGAAAGCTGCTCGATGTTTGCATTCTACCTATTCTTACGTACGGTGCTCAGACTTGGTCATTAACTGAAAATCAAAAGTCCAGACTCAAGATTTGCCAAAGAGCTATGTATGGAACGGAGCATTTTAGATATCAAAATCACAGACCTTGTTAGGAATACCGAAATCCGCTCCAAAACCGGAATTGCAGATGTGGGTGGAAAGACCGCCAAATTAAAATGGGATTGGGCAGGGCACGTTTGCAGAATGCACCCGGAGAGATGGACCAAAATCGTCACGCAGTGGCAGCCTGCAGATGGCCGTCGCCTAAGAGGCAGGCCTAAGAAAAGATGGCGTGACGATTTGGATCATCACTCCCGGGACTGGGAAATAACGGCAGCAAATAGGCGCCAGTGGAAGACCTTAATGGAGGCCTTTGCCCAGCAGTGGGATCAAGCAGGCTAAAAAAAAATTGTGATCCTCTGTTGTCTAATTCTATAACACAACTGCTTAAGCTACTCAGTACGGAGTCAGGTCAATGTATGAGATGTTGTGTGCAGACGCAGGAGCGCTTCGGCTTCGTGCCCAACAGAGACGCCGCGAGGCTGTCCCCGGCCAAGATCACCGTCAGCACGTTCAATGCGTTCCTGGAGAGAGCCGATTGTGCGAAGGTAAAATGCTAATACAGGGTGTATCTGTGAACATTTACATCCCTTTAACCACGTGTTCTACCAACCATCCTGAACAACATTTGTTCTAACTTGGTCACGTGACTTGGTCATTTTGTACGGAGAGTCAAAAAATTTTTCGATGAATTTCAAAAAGCGGTTGAACAAATGTTGTTCAGAATGGATGATAGAACACGTGGTTAAAGGGATGTAAATGTTTTCAGATACACCCTGTATGTATTTTAAGCTAATATTGTAATGTAATGCATTGTAGTAAAGTCTGACAAGATTTATTGATTCTAATTTCTAATGCCATTTAATTTCATGCCGGCATGAAGCAGCGCTTGTGCTGTTCTAGTTGTGCTTGTTCGAGTAAGCGAGGGTACCGGACGCCCAATTGCGGGGAGAGGGGGTTATAGGTTGGCGATATGAGCAGACGGATCACCTGACGGCAAACGATTGCCACCGCCCATAGACACCTGCAAAACTAGTAGTTACAAGTGCGCTGTCAACCTTGAACCACAAAATAAATATTGACACAGAAGGCTGACTGCCCACTAAGAGCTAAAAATATGTCATGTACTCACGCATGCGCAATAACGGGCAAAAACGCCTTTTCGACCAAATTAATCCTAGCCTATGACATAAGATTGTCAAACTGTCGAGGTCTGTGGTAGAGGCCGCGCGCTTATGAACTCGTGCCGGGCAACAACCCTAGCATATGTCAACGAACTCTTTTAAATTCAAAATCAGGTCAAAGTCCAACTTCTGTGTGTAATTATTTTGTGCAAGTGCGCTGTCAATCTTGAATCCTTTCCCCCAATTGGGCCTCTGGTATTCTCACTCACTCGACGTAACAGCGCAGGCGGTGTTCTGCGAGGCCGTGGTATCGCTCCGGTTTAACCGGCCCATTCATACCGAAGCATGGCTCTTCCACGGTTTGAGTTTCAGCGTGTGTGACACATTTTGCACATTGTTTTTGACCACTACGACCTACAAACCTTCAAGAAAAGGGCATATCTTTCTCTAAAAGGCCGGCAGCGCACCTGTGAAGCCCCTGGTGTTGCAGGTGTTCATGGGCGACGGTAATCGCTTAACATCAGGTGATACGTCTGCTCGTCTGCCCCCTATTCTATAAAAAAAAAATGTCCTGTAGGTGAAGGAAGCATGCTCGCTCTGCCTGAGCATCGAGCACGGCGAAGCGGCCAGCACGTTGCTAGAGCTGGCTCCCATACTGGGCGGTGCTCTGTCCCGCTCGTGCCCGCAGCGAGTGAGCAAGCTGGCTGCGGGCGTGGCCGCGTACGCGCGCTCGCCGCTGCCGCCTCAGAGGTGTGCCGCTCTAGCACTGTTGGCGGATTTCCTCAACTATAGGTAAGTTTATAAACAGGGGGAAAATTCTCGAGCACTTGAGATTGAAGTCGAATTTAGAGATTTCATACATTCGTCCATACAAACCTCTCGTGCACGAGAATTACCACCCAGCATTGAACTAGCTCCGATACTATTGTTTTAGCTGCTAACGTCATCAGTGGGTGTCGCTTTAGTGCTGTTAGCCGACTTCAAATCAACTACAGGTAAGTCTACAAACAGAGCATAGAACTAGCTCCTATACAAAACTCTGACTTTTTTATCATATGGAGTAAACTGACAGATGTCAATGTGTCATCCCCGTACATTATCACTCAATTTGACAGATGCAAAATGTATAGAAACTTGACATTTGCATCTGTCAGTTTTCTCCACATGATTAAAAATCAGAGTATAGGGGGCGGTTTTAGCTGCTTATTTGCTCAGTGGGCGTCACCACGTTGCTAGAGCTAGCTCCTATACTGGGCGGTGCTCTGTCCCGCTCGTGCCCGCAGCGAGTGAGCAAGCTGGCTGCGAGCGTGGCGGCGTACGCGCGCTCGCCGCTGCCGCCTCAGAGGTGTGCCGCTTTGGCGCTGTTGGCGGACTTCCTTAACTATAGGTAAGTTTATAAACAGGGGGACAGTTCTCGAGGACTTGAGATTGAAGTCGAATTTAGAGATTTCATACATTCGTCCGTACAAATCTCTCGTGCACGAAAATTACCACCCAGCATTGAACTAGCTCCGATACTATTGTTTTAGCTGCTAACGTCATCAGTGGGTGTCGCTTTAGCGCTGTTAGCCGACTTCATCAACAACAGGTCAGTCTACAAACAGAGCATAGAACTAGCTCCTATACAAAACTCTGACTTTTTTATCATATGGAGTAAACTGACAGATGTCAATGTGTCATCCCCGTACGTACATTATCACTCAATTTGACATATGCAAAATGTATAGAAACTTGACATTTGCATCTGTCAGTTTACTCCACATGATTAAAAATTTGAGTAAGGGGAGCGGTTTTAGCCGCTTGTGTCCTCAGTGGCTGTCGCCATGTTGCTAGAACTAGCTCCTATACTGGGCGGTGCTCTGTCCCGCTCGTGCCCGCAGCGAGTGAGCAAGCTGGCTGCGAGCGTGGCGGCGTACGCGCGCTCGCCGCTGCCGCCTCAGAGGTGTGCCGCTCTAGCACTGTTGGCTGACTTCCTTAACTATAGGTAAGTATATAAACAGAGCTAGTAGTTGTATACTCTGATACTATAGTTTTAGCTGCTTATGTCCTCAGTGGGTGTCGCTATAGCCCTGTCCGAGCGACTTAACTACCAGTAAGTTTACCAACAGAGCATAGAACTGGTTCCAATGTCCCGCTAGTGCCCGTAGTAGGCGGGCAAGCTCGTCTTTGCCGCCGCAGAGGTATAACACTCTAGCTCTGTAGATGGCAGACAAGCCAACAGATCTCCTGATGGTAAGCGATTACCACCGCTCATGGACACCTGCAACACCAGTGGTGTCACAAGTGTGCTGCTATGATCTTAATTATGAAAAGTGTTATGCGAATTAAAATAAGTGGCAATATATTTAAGTGACAACGTAAATTAACGTCTCTGAGTTCGGCAGTAAGAGGGGAAAGGAAGGAAAGGGTGTCTCTTATCCCCCTTTTCAGACACCGTTTGCTGAAGAAATGTCATCCAAATTTGTGACTACAAATTCGCGTTTCCAGGTGCAACGACAACCCAGTGGTGATAGAAACAATTCTAGCCACCCTCAACACGGGCTGGAAGGACGAGCATCCGCGTGTAAGAGCGACTTGCCTGCGCGGGGCTGCCAACATCGCGCGCTTGGACCGCAGTTACCGCGCGCACGCGCTGCCATCAGCCCTGGCCGCGCTCAGTCAAGGGGTCGATGCGCAGAAGACTCAGTGAGTATTAAAATGGGATTATAGTTAGTAGATGCATGGAAAGATAACGTGGAGTCAGTTAAAGACAACGACAGAGGTAAAAAAGGAAAGATTGAGTGAAAAAAGAGAGTGAGAGAAAAAAGGGAAGAGAGCGAGTGAGAAAGAATGCAATAGGGAGCGAGTGAGAGAGAAACGTGGGGAGAGCGTCATCTTCCTTCTTATTCCTAGGTTATGTGAGGTTGGCGTTTTCTTCCTCCATTCTTCTCTTCTTTTCGTGTTGATAGCATCAGGATATTAAAGTTTCCCAGCCCAATACTCCGCCACAACGACTGCGCTATCGGTAGGCTGCAGGAGTTCGCCGTATGTGCAGCTGTCTGGGCATAAAGGGCAAGCCAGGAGATGAGCCATGGTTTGGGGGACGGCGCCGCACTCGCACACATTGCTTGATGCGTCCGCGAGTCCCCATTTACTCAAGTTATCTCTACAGCGGCCGACCCGAATGCGCAGCTTGTTTAGGGACTTCTACGTTTGCCACGGTAAATTGTGTTCTATGGGGGGAGAGTCTCTTTTGGTGAATACAATACATCCATTCATCAGCTACATTCTAATACACTCTTACACCCCAGGTTACCATCAGACAACGTGCCCCTGGCCGCCATCCAGGGGCTAACGCGTCTGCTGGCGGAGACGGACGCCCTCGACAAGGAGTTCGAGCGCGAGCTGCTCTCCATCTCGCAGAAGATCCGGCCCTTCATGAACACCGACTGCGCGCAGCTGCGGGAGAGCTCCATCAGGTCAGTGGGAGGCTTGCCTGTGTCTACCTGAGACGGACGCCCTCGACAAGGAGTTCGAGCGCGAGCTGCTCTCCATCTCGCAGAAGATCCGGCCCTTCATGAACACCGACTGCGCGCAGCTGCGGGAGAGCTCCATCAGGTCAGTGGGAGGCTTGCCTGTGTCTACCTGAGACGGACGCCCTCGACAAGGAGTTCGAGCGCGAGCTGCTCTCCATCTCGCAGAAGATCCGGCCCTTCATGAACACCGACTGCGCGCAGCTGCGGGAGAGCTCCATCAGGTCAGTGGGAGGCTTGCCTGTGTCTACCTGAGACGGACGCCCTCGACAAGGAGTTCGAGCGCGAGCTGCTCTCCATCTCGCAGAAGATCCGGCCCTTCATGAACACCGACTGCGCGCAGCTGCGGGAGAGCTCCATCAGGTATAGATAGATATACTTTGATGCAAAAAATTCACAACGTTAGAACTAGACATAACAGAAATTTTATAATTATACAATTTCGGCGATTTTATCCCTTAAAGCGATAACCACTACTTTTTACTAGCCAACCTTTACGTGGTAAGCTTAACTTTGATAATTCCGGATATTTGGAGCCGTTCAAGTATTACGTAAGATATTTTTTTGGAAAATTCGACCTTTTCCGCCTTTCACTATTTGCAAAAATGGCAGATGAAATCTATTTTTTTCTTTCCGAAATAATCCAAATTAAGCAAAGTTAAGACCCGTATTTTTTAAATGTTTTGGGACCATGTGTTTATCGTGTATCCCGTTTTCAGTAATCTAGCTCAGGATCCCCATAGCGTGGAAGCAAGTAATAATAAAAATTGATAACTTTGTTAGATTGTTCGGCGTGATCGCGGGGCGCGTGCGCGGCGACCTCCTGGCGGAGCAGTCGGTGGGGTCGCTGCCGTGCTTCCTGCTGCACCTGTGCGACAACAACCCCGCCGTCGTCCGGGTGAGACACCAACTCCACTATAACTTGGACATCTTTAAGGAAAGAGTGAATAGGCATCTTCTAGGCAAACGCGTGTCATGCTATACTCTGATTTTTAATCATGTGGAGCAAACTGAAAGATGCAAATTTGAAGTTTCTATACATTTTGACATTTTGCATCTGTCAAATTGAGTGATAATGTATGGGGATGATACATTGACATCTGTCAGTTTACTCCACATGATAATGAACCAGAGTATAGACCTCGTCACTTTCCACTTTCCATCAGGTGCGATTGTGTTCAAGAATTATTATTGGTGCACAATGACATAGCATAGCACTGGTGGAAACGGATTCAATGAGGGTTTTTGCAAATGAGAGATTCGCTAGATGGCGTTAGAGGATGACTAGTCCAGCAACGAGTGGATTGGTTACATTTTGACTTATCATGTCAAAATTATTAAATTATGTTACGAAACAACCAATTTCGTTAAAGTTGGACCAGGCGTCTACATAACGCCATCTATCGAATATTTAATTTGCGAAATGTTTTTTATATGCAAAGATGCGTGCTATGTATGCGTACTATAGGTGCTATGTGCACACAGCTACATAGATTAGTATTGGTGGAAACGGTCGCATATTTGTTCAGGATGGTTGGCAAAATGTGTGATTAAAGTGATGTAAATGTTATGTTCGCAGATACAACCTGTATAGATCTGTCGAACTATAATCAAAAACCCCATTTCTTCCAGGCCAGCAAGTTCACCCTAAAACAAGTATTCAAAACCTTCAACGTGAAGAAATCAAACGACCTCGTCCAAACCCATCTCCTGGACGAAGGTCGCTTGTACCTGGACGAGTTCCTCGCGGCGTTAGTGCGACAGCTTGGAGAAGAGATGCCCGGGAGCGTGGCCAAGTGTCTGCAGGCTACGGTGAATTACCTGCATACTGCTAGGGAGGAGATGAAGCCGCATCCACCTTTGTTGCTGGGTAAGTCATACCAGATACTTATGATGATGGTGTTAGGAAGGAAAATCGCATCTACTTTGATATCATCACTCGCTGCATAAAGGGCGTTGGTACTTGGATGAGTTCCTCGCGGCGTTAGTGCGACAACTTAGAGAAGAGATGTCAGGAAGCGTGGCCAAGTGTCTGCAAGCTACGGTGAATTACCTGCATACGGCTAGGGAGGAGATGAAGCCGCATCCACCTTTGTTGCTGGGTAAGTCATACAGGATATAGGTACTTCTGAAAATGGTGTTAGGGTAGAAAATCGTATCTACCTTGATGTCACGTGCTTTCTGGATGAGGGACATTGGTATCTGCGATTGGGCGAGCAAATATTGGGGGGCGTGGCCAAGTATCTGCATACCACGGTGAATTACTTGCATACGGCTAGAGAGAAAATGAAGCTGAAGCTGAATGAATATAGGTACTTCTGATGATGGTGTTAGGGTAGAAAGTCGCATCTAACTTAATGTCACGCACTCGCTGCATGAAGGTCGCTTATGCCTGGATGAGTTTCTCGCGGCGTTAGTGCGACAACTTGGAGAAGAGATGCCCGGGAGCGTGGCCAAGTGTCTGCAGGCCACGGTGAATTACCTGCATACGGCTAGGGAGGAGATGAAGCCGCATCCACCTTTGTTGCTGGGTAAGTCATCACCTCATTCCGGATATGATCGCGCAGAGAAACGCCGAGCATAGCTCTTTCCTTAGTTCGTTGAGTGATTTGAAACTTGCAGACTAGACTACTAGACACATATATCAGATTAGAGGCCCACCTTCATTTTGTTCCGAAACGTAGTTTAACTATTTTCGTAGTTCGAATCTTTGCCAACAGATAGCGCTGCGTGTCGATTACATCGCACAAGTGTTTCGTGTTTTTGGTTTACATAAAAGTCTTGTGGTTTTCTACAGAAGTTGTCTCTTTATAAATAGTATCGATATAGATAGGTACTTTTTTCTGGCAGGTCTTCTCTACGCGGAGCTGCACCGCCTCATGGACAAGTCCCCGGACGACGCCGACCTCGACCCCGACGTGACTCGCTCGGCGCGCGCGCGCCTGCTCCAGTTAGTGAAGGACGGCAACCCGCTCGTCAGGCAACACGCGGCCCTCGCGCTCGCCAACGTCTGCCTCGTGGCTGCTGAGCTGCCCTGACCGGGGAGGAGGTACATATATACTATAGTCACCGTACTCGACAAAAGTCAGCACTAATACTATTTTTTGTTTTAAAAATCTTGTACAACGTCCCCCTCCCTCGTCCATGTCACTGAAAAGATCGTAGTCTATCCGCAACTTCTTAATATTGATACGAAACGTCAATATGGGCTATTGTGTTTGAAAATCCGCTAGATGGCGTATTGTAAAATAACGAAATGATTGGTGGAATATCAAAATGTCACTAAATAGGTAACCAATGGCGTTGAAGTTGGACCACAGGCTAATAATACTCCATCTAGTGGTATTTTGACACCCGCTCGGCGCGCGCGCTCGCCAACGTCTGCCTCGTGGCCGCCGAGCTGCCCTGACCGGGGAAGAGGTACATACGTCGCCACGGGTTTCAGTTTCAGCAATCTATAGTCACCCTACACGGCAAAAGTCAGAACTAATGTTGATTTTCATACAATGCAATGTTGTACACGTCCCTCGTTAATATCGCTGTGCTGAAAGGATCGTAATCTATCCGAAACTTAACGCGTGTGAAAAATCCGCTAGATGGCGTATTGTGGAACTGAGATCACACGGTGATTGGTTATTTTGATGTGAGATGTCAAAATTACTAAACAATTAAGCTAACAATACTCCATCTAGTGGTATTTTGACACCCGCTCGGCGCGCACGCTCGCCAACGTCTGCCTCGTGGCTGCCGAGCTGCCCTGACCGGGGAGGTGGTACATACGTCGCCACGGGTTTCAGTTTCAGCAATCTATAGTCACCCTACTTGACAAAAGTCAGAACTAAACTCTGATTTTTAATTATACAGAGTAAACTGACAGATGTCAATATGTCATCCATTATCACTCAATTTGACAGATGTAAATATCAAAATGCTTAGAAACTTGACATTAGCATCTGTCAATTTACTTTACTAAAAAAAAACAGTATAATGCTGTTTTTTACAAAGATTTAAATCATAGATATGCCCTGACACCTAAAAACGAGGCAATATTTTGATGACATGGCGTGTGCGTGTCATCGAAAGTCACTATCTATGACAATAAAATACGGTCAGCAAAATTTCATACTGGCAACTAAAAATAAAACAATTCCTAAATTTAAAAGCAATTTTATTTATGGGACATTTTATTTCTAAACGTTACATTACATTAGTCTATTTATTCAAATAAATTACTTTAATCACAGAGCGAATATCGGGTTTGATCACCAAACCGCATAAAGGGTGGTGATTATGCCTAATCCCATCATAGTAACTATGACTTGATTTCTATGATAAAGGCCTTTCCTTAAGAGCAAATAATGAGTAATATTTACTATAATTTAATAATTAATTAATAAATTAACACAACCCCATATTTAATGTCCTGACTCCGTATTAAGTAGCTTAAGCACTTGTGTTATAGAATAAGACAACAGATGAAACACAAATACCTATAATACTTTTAACTTTACGCCGACCTAGAAGAGTCAAATATAAATCATTTTCTTTGAAATGAGAAGAGCAAATTCGACTAAATTGCCCAGGTAACCAGTATTCATCCCTTCGATCCCGCTGGATAACTTTGATCAATTTTTCTTTTAAACGCGGATCTTGCGGAAATCTAAAACAATTAACGTTCACTTAAAAATAATACGTAAATATTATTTGCATGTTTATTGATTTCTAGTCGAAATAAAATTGCTATTTTATATCTGACCGCTATTAAAACAATGCCTATCGAAACTGCTGACGCTACCGTACTTTTCTCGGTTATTGTAAACCATTAACAAATGAGCTGTTATCAACTGAGTTCTGAGTACTACAGCGGGTCTAAGTATATTGGCCAGCGAGATAATGATGTTGTCTCTTTTTGTCACACAGTAATTGCCAATACTACTCTCTCTGTCACGCGTTGGCCGATCAGACTTTGATGTTTTGTCAACAAAATAAAATAAATTAAATTATTGATGAAATATAAATACTTACGAGTGAAATGTTACACCATTCGCTTTATTTGAATTTGTAGTATTTTTCTTGCACAATAAAAAGGCACATGAAGGCATTTTGAGTGCTTTTTCCTGTCAAAATTCCAGGCAGCCGTGTCGTACAACTGTCACCGAGTGCAAACGGCAACTAATTCGTGCTAATCTCAGTTGAGCAAAACTAGGTTATTTGAGGTGCGACTCAAATCGGCGCGGTCAAAGTATGGCGAGGGCATATCTATGATTTAAATCTTTGGTTTTTTATACAATGTCATTGTTTTTTGACATTTTCCCATAGAAAAGACGTCAAGAGGATTCTTTAGTAAACCATAAAACGTTCATTAAACAAAAACAAATATTAACAGAAAGCAAAATTCTTTGACTCCCACACTCCCGTCTCGTGGATGTCAAATCCTATGGAAAATTGTCTAAAAGTTAGTTACCTAGTTACCACGGGTTTCAGTATTACAAAAAGGTTTTCTAAAATCTAATTTTAATTAAGAGGCATTGTCAATACAACTATGGAATATGACGACGTAAATACCATTAAAAACATGAAAAATGAGTTTACTCGGCTGATATATAAAAAATATTACAATGTTTACCCTGGGAAATCGTACCTTAGGAAATTAGACGTAACGGGAATTCGCTCGTTGATTATTTAATCCTTTAAGACGCTCTGACGACACATTGGACACCATACTTTGTATCTTAAGCGCTTGAGATAAGAGTTATATTGTTACAGCTCGTTACGGTTTAAGATTTATTATAACGATGTAATTCCATAAAGTGGCTTTTAGATTATAACTATAATTCAAGATTAAGTCAAACACACTTTAATAACAACTTGTATATTACTAGATTATAGGGGATGTTACAAATTATATAATATTTGAGATGTAAGTAAGACTGAAAAAAATATATAAATCATAAAAAAATATAAATGTTGCGTTGTAAGTTTTCACTAGATATTTTTTGCTTTATAATTGCATAATGTTCTAAATATGGTTGAATTAATGTATAAATAAAAAAATATGAATTATTTTTAATTTAAATGAAATATTATAAACCTTTATGTGTATAAAAAGGTGCGTAAATACAGAATATCTTATGAAATAACTAACAAAACTGTCTATGTTGAAAGTCGATTAATAAATATTTAGTAGCGCTCGCAAATTATCTGATATTAATTTAAAGATCTCATTTTAGCTAGCTACTAGCATTACGTTTTAAAATTGTTGACTGTACAGTTTAGTTCGTAATATGAATTCATTTATAAATTTTTGCGTAAACTAAATGTATTTTCTTTGATCTTTTAGCAAATAAGATACAAAAGCGATTATATATAGTTTTTTTTGTATTTTTTAAAGTTTTATTTAAATATAATTATTATGAAAAAATATTCTAAAATAAAATTATAAATAAATGTTTTTCTTGCTTCGTCTCGATACCGACTGTTACAGACGATAATTTAATTATATGTTAGTAAAAAACTTACATATAGGGTGATCGAGATAGTGATTGCCCACTTAAGAAATTGACACTAGTTTTATTTCAATATAATCCTTTTCTTTAACAATAAGAAATCAGAGTGTAATTATTTGACAACGTTAATAGTTTAGCATTGAGATAAGTTAGCAATAATTCAAACATCTAAAGAATATTTTATAATTATAACGTATAACAAAAATATCTCCTAAAAACACAGTGATTGCCCACTTGACACAGTCATTGCCAACCAAATGAGACAGTGATTGCCAACTACACCGCACGTTGTAATTCCATAAAAATACTATTAAATACTTAAAATTTTAGATCTTTCGTAAGTTTTTGTGCGTTTAAGATATATTTCTAAGCTATTGAAATCAGTAACATCATCCAAATAAGATACCATTGACTAAGAAAACCCGTTTAGTTTCAAAATCTAGTAAAATCGTCAAATTGTTCTATCTAGTTTCTCGTTATCTCAGCGAATAAATGGAATGTACCAATTTTACAAAAGGTAAGTAGATACAGTTTTGAGGTTGTCGGAGGTTCAATGGGGGTGAGGGGAGGGGGGAGGGGTTAAAAACATTGGCAGCATACTTGTGACTCCACTGGTGTTGAGTATGTGCGTTGGCATTCGCTTACCATCAAGTGATGCGTGTTTTGACTGCACATTATTATATAATAAGCAATGCTGCCGCCCATGGTCACCTGCAACACCACTGAAGTCACAAGTGCGCTCCCAACCTTTTATCCCCTTCCCCCCCGGGTGTGGGCCTCCGTTTTTCTCACTCACTCGGTGCAGGGGCTGCTTCACGCTGGTTTTCTGTGAGGCAGTGGTATATCACTCCGGTCAAATCGGCCCATTCATGCTGAAGCGTGGCTCTCCCACAGTTGAAATTTGAAAGTTTTTTTCTAATTATTACTAACTGCATCATTTGGTAATTAAATTTTAATCACAAATGCGCTGCCAACATTTTAACTCCTTTTCCCCATTCATAGAGCCTCCGGTACACTCACGCGTTAGCGCCGCTTGATTTTGGTTTTCTGTGATTATAGAATCACTCCGTTTAAGCCGGCTTATTCATACTGAAACGTGCTCTCCCACGGTATATATTTGGTTGTTCTTCTTACCACCTTTCCTCCAAGATTTTCGGTAGCAGATCAAATTTTCCCCTATTTTTAGGTCAACTTTTTGTGAAAAGCAGTTTTTTCGAAACTCCTTGTACCTAGACCTAGATACAAAGAAAGATACAGGATATAAAGAAAATATTCGGTTCGATTATTATATCCCTCACGTGATTTAGTAAATACCTACCCGGGCAATCACTGTCTCACACCCATGGCAATAACTGAATTCTGGTATGGCAATAACTGAATTTGCCATATTTTAGGTACAGTGATTGCCCACCCTCTTAAAATACTTAATGGAATAAAATTACGCCGCGATAACTGTTTCGAATGAAACATTAAAGCTTTAACTAACATGTCGTTGTGCTTTAACGCTCAAAAAAGAAAATTAAAGTGATACAAACTTCAAAACTACAAAATGTATCCTTAACAAATTCTGTAAGGAATTCGCATTTTTTGAAGTGACGGACACCCGCTGTCCAAAAACTGCCATTTCAATATTTTTATTGAAAATTTTGCCAAATGTCTTATTTAGAACTCTAGTTAACAGTATCCTAGTGTTATTTAACGGATTTAATGTAAAACTACACCTTTGAAAATAAGTTAAAATGTATGTTAACCTTAATTCGGGCAATCACTGTACACTGGGCAATCACTATCTCGGTTACCCTACCTATTAAGTAAATAAATGAATTTGTATTACTCTGTCTAATCTATGGCTAAATTGTTGGAAATATGAGTAATCTGTGGAGATATTGTTTTTCGAAAAAGTTGCATTAATTTCATCAACTTAGTGTTAACCTTTTAAATATTTCACTTCTCATACAATTTCGATCGATGATTTAGTAATATTGTATGATCAGTTTTTTTTTCATTAACAAAAGTCTGAAGAAAAGCTCTGTGTCAAATATAATAAGTAAAATAATATTTAAGTTTTTTTGCTAATTGTTAATTTTTATTTGACATGTTTAATGCAACTTTTTGGCGATAAACCCTGCAAGGTCAAGTCCATAAATATGCGCATTGTATTCAAACCTTACTGCATAGCCCTAAAGGTGCTCACACCAAGCTACTTATAGTGAAACACCACAATTAACAGTACACTCTTGATTATTGGTATCTAAGACATGAGGTTTCTTTCCTGAGTACTACCTATCGATAGGTAAATGTTGATTGCAAAGGACAATGCCGGATTTGTTTAGATCAGTGTTGCCGTTTTTTTTTTGCTGTTACTCCCCCCGAGTATTTTTTAATTTATAGTAATGTAATAAATAAATTGTGTTCAATAACTATGCATCTAATCTCAGTCCAAGCCATGTTATACGTGCTAGTTCAAAAACCGAAAGAAAAAGTTCAAAATATTATTATTTTTCTAACATTCATAATTTCAGCTTAGACTGTATATACAGGTATAGTTTTCGTATTAAATTTGTTTGTTACATTAATATAAAACTAACATACATAATTATAATATTTGTCGATGTAACAGCGAAAAAAGGCACCAAATCGGGCATTGACTTTTGTTCAAATGGTGCTCATATTTTTGGGTTTGACTGTACTATACCTATGGTTATTTAGTTAAGGTCCAGTCTTGTTAGTAGGCAATAAAGAGCTGTGGTTACTTATGGGTGTTTTGCTTGCCTCATCATCTTCGCCTTCGCCTCGCGGGCGGCTGTCTCTTCGCACGCGTCGCATCTGCAAAAAAAAACATATTTTAATGAACAAAAAGACAAAATGGAAGCGTTTTGGATACTATTTTGAGCTATGGTTTTAGGATGTAATGTTACCTAAAACGGGATCCGGGCTCGTCGTATTTGGGGAAGCCGCCAGCGCCTCGAAAACGGGATAGTTTGGGACAGTTCCAACCCAATCTACCGCTACTATGTGTATCATAATAAGGTAATTTTCCGTGTATCAGACCGAAGTGTGAAAGATTGCGGTCTTGTGCTTGCGCACACATTTATGCACTACAAATGTCCTGCGTCGATGGGTGATCGTTGATAATTGGCAACTATAACTGAATTATATCAGTTAAAATTCAATTAAAGTTGCCAATCTCATTGTCAATTCTATACTCTGATTTTTAATCATGTGAAGTAAACTGTCAGATGTCAATGTGTCATCCCCATACATTATCACTCAATTTGGCAGATGCAAAATGTATTAGAAACTTGACATTTGCATTTTTCAGTTTACTCCACATGATTATAAATCCAGAGTATTATAATTACAATTATCGGTTAGGAGGACATTATTATGGTTGGTGGATCTTACATGGTCCTCTTCTTGAGCCAGAACTCCCGCGTAGGGTTGCAGTAGGTGCGGAGCTGGCGGATGTCCCACCCCGCGGAGTCCATGCGCCACTCCGGAGACACGTACGGCGGCTTCAACTTGTTAAGTGTCAGCTGGAAATGTGAGGTTAATTTACATTAAAATTTTGGTCTGTACAAGGTGTATAATTAAATTAAGTAAATAAATAAATGCGCCAGACAATCACACCAATCAACCTGCCGGGCTAACATGCGCACCACGAGATAATTTGTCGACACTCGTATTTTGTCGGCGCAAGTTGCGTCTCGCTCACTTGACTGAGCGATGAGCGGGACAGAAGGATCCGCTCTCGCGAACGAGCGTCGAAAAAATTTTGTCGCGGTGCGCATGTTAGGCCTACTGGTCTCAAACTAGGGCAACCCCTGTACTATGAGGACCAGGTGACAATAATTAACTCGGGGCGTAAACTCAGAACACTCAGACCCAAGAAAACTTAGAAAATGTCGTTTCCTAAAATGACTGGGAATCGAACCCGGGACCTTTCGCGCTTTGGGCGAACACCTTAGCCACTGCGGAGGCACATTGGCGGGAATTTCTTGTATACAGGTGACACAGGAGCGATCTGTGTGGAGAACATTGGGGGAGGCCTATGTCCACACGTACAAATTGCATAAGCGACCTGGAGGCCTATTCTCGGTTTTCGCCTTCTATGTCGAGTCGACTTCATGGAACGCACAACCAATAGGAGAACACAGATTACAGTCGACATTTCTTATCTTGTTCTCCTATTGGTGTATGCGTTCCATGAAGTCGACTCGACATAGAAGGCGAAAACCGAGAATTGGACTCCAGTTGCCTTACCTAGAAATACTATCCTTGCTATAGAAAACTATCGCTTTGTCTCTTTCATTGAGATGCATTTGAAAGAGACAGCGCAATAGTTTACGCTGTCAGTTTTCGATGTCAACTCGACCTGAGTCCACTTTACATTACATTACTAGCGAGAAGCGACGTAATTTCTGTAAAAAACCGTCATAACTTCGTACCGGATTAGCAGGCGCGGGATGTTCGGGCAGGGGTGCGCACACGCTGCGGGCCTTCGCGGCGGTCTGGCGATTTGCCTTCATGAGGTTAGTCGTGTAGACGTCTTCGACTAGCATGTCGCGAACCCTGAGAGAAAATTCGGTCTTGAATGGGGGCTACCGCGTGTGAAAAATCCGTTAGATGGCGTACTTGTAGACTGAGATCCAACTACACGGTGATTGTTTATTTTTGATGTGAGATTCCAAAATGTCACGTAACGACCAATGACGTTGAAGTTGGACCTTAGTCATAAATCATAAAATTTTTATTCGCTATAAATAGGGTTACATTAGGATGTTACAGACTATTTTGTACTTAAACCTATTTAGTTTTATCTTAAAACATGCGAAATATTTGTATTTATTAATCTTAGGATTAATAAATGACGAAGATCATACATACATGTGTCTATACGCCATCTAAAGAGCGATTTACACTTCAATAAGTACAGTAGCGAGTTAAGTTGCCGTTCACACAGCAAAAATGACTTAACTTGCTCAGAAGCAACTTAACTCGGTACTGTAATTATTGAAGAGTAAATCGCTCATAACGGATTTTTTACACGCGGTAGCCCCCATAGCATTTCGATGTAGAGCAGTAGTTTATTCATTTTGGATGATTCGCTTTCAATCCAGCATGCGGGGTAGAAAGCACGGAAGAAGGTTGAATGCTATTGGTGTTTTGTTATCCTTTGTTCAACGATCTTTCTGATGATCATGAAGGCTAGCTTACAAAGCCTTTTCCACGTTGTTAAGTAGCACTTTTCTGCTTTGGATATCCGCGGAAACGGATACATATTTCCGGGACATCACTAGTCGTAACATAAAACAACAGATATGGTAGGTACGGATTGAATCGTGGGAGACGCCATCGGTACTTGCCACACGGTACAAGCCAGCCTGTTGCAGTCCACTGCTGGACGTAGGCCTCTCCAAATGCTCGCTACTTTGATCGATCTTCGGCTACTCGCATCCAGGTCCAGCCAGCCCTTTTGTGCAGATCGTCACTCCATCTGGCCTGAGGCCGTCCTACACTACGTTTACCAAGACGCAGTCTCCACTACAGAACTCGGAACAACGGTGGTCAGTTCGGCAGATATGGCCAGCCCACTGCCACTTTAGCTGAGCGGCTTCACAACACAAAATGCTTAGTCACTAACTCGTCTGATTCGATGTCGTCCATGCTGACTGCCGGCGTCATCACGAGGCGCGGGCGCGTGCGCTGCGCCTCCTTTCGGAACACGTCTTCGGGCTCACTCTGGTATTTAAAGGTATCACGATAAATACTATCCATGATAAATAATGGGATCAGAAATGGCAGCGAATCTATTTACTTCTCGCTCGCTTACTATTTGCAGTATAGTCTAATACTATCCATGCGGATAAATAATGGGATCAGAAATGGCAGCGAATCTATTTACTTCTCGCTCGCTTACTATTTGCATTATAGTACCTACTCTGTTTCACATTAAATCTCTTAAGGTCAGCTAGTAATGGGCAGGGGATCCTGCGCCTGAATGTACAAGTGACTTCTTAAAGGGAAGGGAAGGGAGGGGTTAAAAGGTAAGCAGCGAACTTGTGGCCCCTCTGGTGTTGCAGGTGTTCATGGGCGGCGGTAATCGCTTACCATCAGGTAATCCATCGGCTTGTCTGCCACTTATATCATAAAAAAAATATTGAAATATAAAATAAACATTTTACTAACGTATGGTTTCTGAACATCCTTGGGATTAGTTTGGACTATTTCCTTTGGCTTATGCATCAGGTTGAAAGGCACAGTGGGCGAATACCAATCCGTCAATGCGTGTATATCTTTTAGAGGACCTGGCCGTACCCTCAGGCAGGAGGACTTCTCCTTATACACAGTTTTCGGGGTCGATTCGATACTGCCGTCACGGAAATCAGTCCGGCTAGTAGATTCGTAGTCAAAAAGCATAGACTCAAGCCGCCTCTTACGGCGAGCAGCCATTGTGGTAAATTAATAAATAGAAATCAAAGAAAAACTTTGTACAAATTAAAACTTTACAAATTATAAGTTTCGAAAATAAACCGATCGAAATGTGTCAACATGATTACTTGCTCAGTGTGTGTCAATCTGGCAGTTTGACGTTTCTGTATCATTTTAATTTGATTTTTTTTTGTGAGACAGCATTAGCCTAAAAAATGTCAAGAAAGTCTTTAAAACGGATTTTTGGGGAACTAACGGAGTTCCCATAGGGTTTTTATCCAATAGGGTTACCATACTCTATGACCTAAGCGGCAGTGGAGCCATCAATTAATTTCATGACTTTATATTGACACATTATTCCTAAGGGGGCATTTTCATTGGTCCATAGCAACCGCCTGGGAGTTATGATCACAGAGTACGTTGTATTATTATAGTAAGTTATGATTATCGCGCGGGTGGAATGGGGAAGGCCCTCATTGAGGGGCCATTAGTGTTCCCCCAGGGATTGATCCTACGATTAACGACCGAAATGTCGACCCAAGAAAATGCTCCTACCTTATTTTCCTTCCTACAATCAAAATTGCGATCTTTGACGTCGGAGGTAAAGCTGAGCCAGCGTAGTAAGCAAGTATTTATTTTCCCGTCGATAAGCTACTTAACTTATATTATAGAATTACCCACATGATAACAAAAACAACCACATGTTGGGTTAACAAAGAAATCAGATATACCTAGTACTAGCACGTAGTAGTGTAGTAACTGTGCAGAAGAATTTGGAGGGCTGTTACTGCAATGATAAACCCAAAATACTTCAAATTCCACTATTTATTTATAAAACAAGACTAATCAATCAAAATAAACTTATTTCAAAATTATTATCGTAAATTAATAACTAAAAGAAATATTACTAAAAATAAAAATGACACTGGTAATAAATTCAGAAGTTAAGAAGGAAAATCAGCCACAACAAATAAATACCAACAGCAGACTCTTACTAAATGAATATACAGTCAGCCACACCTCAGATTACTACAATCTGTAATTTTTCTCAACTTATATTGAACCAAAATTGGTTGACATTAGGTTGAGATTCGATTAAAGACATGGTTGTGCGTCTGTCCGAAGTCCTAATAAGAGAAACCTAATAAGAGTCTACAGTGTAGATTATTTGTGGCTGATGTATTTTGTACAACTTTGCACTATTCTCTCAGTAGTTAGTGATTTTTTTCATCTTCTCTGCTTATTTCGTCGAAGCATGTTCCTATGAGCAGTGACGGCAGCAGTCTCATCACATGCTCTGCATCTGGAAATTATAAATAAATAACAACATCTCATACATTGACCTGATTCCTGGTTATAAATAAAATCGACTTAAGTCCAGGGGTCGGAAAAATGAACAGATGAGTCGTAGAAGGCCGTAGGCCGTAGTAGAGGCGATTGATCTTGTCGTGGTCCAGCTGTGAAGAAATTTAAAATCAGATCGGGGTGATACCACGGCTTGACAGAAAAACAGTGGGAAGCAGCTAGTACTGTGCATGGCTAAGTGGGTGAAGGGTATCAGAAGCCCAATCGACCCGACGAAGGAGAGTTTAAAAGGTGGCAGCGCACTTGTGATCGTAATGGTGTTTCATGTCTATGGGTGGCAGTAATCACTTATCGTTAGGTGATACGCGAGCAAACGCTCGTCTGCCACTTATGTATATCTGCACACACGGAAAATATTATGAAGAACATTCCCAACCCCACGTTGGGCGCCAACGCAATGTAATAAATGAAAAGAATTCGCGGCCGTCAGCACATTCCTAATGTTGAGCGTGATCGTACAATGTATAAGTCAACTAGGTAATTCATTTCGGGACCCGGTTTCTTTCTGTAGTAGTTCCTAACTGTACCCAATAGATGGCATTGAGCATCGCACCAAGGTGTTGTGTTTTTAGATAACCTATACATAGGTACGCTTTGTGTTTGGAAATCACTTCTTTATAAATACTATAGATTTCTATAGTCCCGCTGGCGCTTCCCTAAAAAAAACAATTCCAATTCTGACAGATATCAATACATACTTTGGCAGTTCCATCTTCAGCCAGAACTCCTTGGTGCTGTCGCAGTGCGCGCGCAGCTGCTGGTTGTCCCAGTGGACCGTCTCCATGCGCCACTCAGGGGACACTATGGGCGGTTTTAGTTTCGGCAGAAATATCTGAAAATTAATCCATACAATATTCCATACATGCACGCTATGTACATATACCTACTCACAAAGTAGCACGCAACTTAATAAATATAAATAAGCAAGCAACATTACAGGGTTAGCCGGCGCCGGGTGCGTCGCAAACGGCGCCTGCACGCTGGTGTAGGGCGCCACGGCCTCGCGCAGGTGCTTGGCCATGTCGCTGGTGTACATGTCGCCGCAGAGCAGCGCGCGCGCACGGGGATCCCCCCACTGAGGCCATTAGCTTAGTTACCAGATGAATAAGTAAACATGCAGCATTACAGGGTTAGCCGGCGCCGGGTGCGTCGCAAACGGCGCCTGCACGCTGGTGTAGGGCGCCACGGCCTCGCGCAGGTGCTTGGCCATGTCGCTGGTGTACATGTCGCCGCAGAGCAGCGCCCGCGCACGTGGATCCCCCCACTGAGGCCATTAGCTTAGTTACCAGATGAATAAGTAAACATGCAGCATTACAGGGTTAGCCGGCGCCGGATGCTGCGCAAACGGCGCCTGCACGCTGGTGTAGGGCGCCACGGCCTCGCGCAGGTGCTTGGCCATGTCGCTGGTGTACATGTCGCCGCAGAGCAGCGCGCGCGCGCGCGGGTCCTCGATGTCGTCCATGCTCACGGCCGGGGTCATCACGAGGCGCGGACGCGTCTTTTGCGCCTCCTCCCGTTCTATGTCCGCTGGCTTTTCCTGGAAGGAGGTACATCCTAACTAATGTTAAGTATAAATGCGAAAGTAACTCTGTCAGGGAACAGTACCTAACTGTGAGGGAAAACATCGTGGGGAAACCTGCACGTTTTTGATAGTCTCTAAAAGTTATAATCATGATTCAGTTGGTCTTAGCATCGCTTCATTGTAATAATTAGTAGATTTTCCAAATCCTGAATCATGGTGTAAGGGGTCCAAAGCGGCAGCACTGGACTTTTTTTTATAACCACGAACAGAATAGATAACATATAACACAAAAATAGTAGTACACAGAGTACAAGGTATAATATAAGTAAGTAGGTAAGAAAAAACGGAAAAGAACATTAAGTAGGTAATACATAAACAAAAATGGTGGTCAATAAGGTCCAAACTCAGCATATGCTGCAGCCGCTACTTTGAAGCCACTGCAGCGCTGGTTTTCAGTTTGGACCTTGAAGTTCGTCCAAACGACAAACGAAAATGCACCTTAACCTTTTATACTTACATACCGCTGCTGCACCCTCCAGGGATTGGTCCCCACAATATCCCGCGGCTTGTGCAGCAAGTCGAAGGGTATCGCCGCGGTCTTCCAATCAGACATGGTGTGCACGTCTCGCAGCGGAGCCTTCTTTCCCTTCGAGCTCTTCTTCTTAGCCTTATACGTCGTCGCAACGGGCGCAGTCAGGTCGTTTTTATGGAAGTCTTTAAGATACGTCGTAGGAGCTTCGAAGACCATATTTTCGTATCTTGTTTTGCTGTCCATTTTGGTCTTGATTGGATCTTTGGCTTATCAATTTTAACTTATTGTGTATGAAGCGTTGATATAAAAATATCTTTCTGTTTCCAGTTCAACAACTAACTGACACAAACTTTCTCCTCGTGACAGATGACAATATTTTGTGTACCTAAAATATTTTTCCTTTTCTTTTATAGAGGTTGTATATCCTGACTCTATGATAAAAATCCCAGATTTATTTCTATAGAAAGCGGTCGACGAGATATCGCTGGCATGACGTCGTGCAGGCAGATTTCCGTGAGCTGCAAGTCAGCGATTGGCTTGAGACAGCGAATGATCGAGACCAGTGGAGGAGTCTTATATCGGAGGCCAACATACATTTTGGGTCGTTGACCATTCCGAGTAATTCTGTATGTCGATTGAGATAATTCTGTATGTCGATTTAACGGCTATTAAGTCAAGCAAACATTTGGAGACCAAGTTATTATGAGTTTAATGAAAAATACATTAATTATTTCAATAATTTAATTCACCAATAACTTACACCAAGAAATATAACATTTGAAAAATATACACGATAAAAATTATCACAAAACGGGTAATATTTGTCAGTAATAAATATTGTAATAATAGTTAGAATGTTGTAGTTGGAAATTCTTAATTGAAATATACAATAAGTAATTGAATCTAGGCAGACCTACAATAGTGCCTTTAAATAAATAAAACTTAGCTAAACCTGATATCAGCGTAGATCCTACTTCAAATTCATTTAGTACCTACTACGTTATTAAACCAGTGGGAGCGGTGGCGTGCATTAGGGGAGACTTATGTCCAGCAGTGGACGAACGTAGGTTGCTGATGACGTTATTAAACCAAGGGTATCTAAGTAATAATTAGTTGCACATGATAAAATTAAGAAACAAAATGTGGTCTAAAGCAGGGCTGGAAACTGGTTTTTAATTAACCAGGTTAATATCGATCTCAAACAGGTTTTTTCGTAAGTGTTCGTTCGGAGCGGAACCGATTCGCGAGCAATATTGCTTCTGGGATAAACCTGGTTAATTCCACGAGGCGCGTGAATAGCGCAGCGATATACTTTGTCTCTTTTTAGGACGCGATGCGATTGGACGCGATGCTTGCAGCCACAAGCATAAACATCGTCTTCTCTTTCCCTTTCAATCGTTGCTTTTCATTTATGGGCGGAGCGAGCGAAATCATTTTGGTTTTAACCAGGTTTTGGGAGCGGAATCAAAACCTAAACGGTCTAAGAGCTTAACCAGAAATAATACCGGTTTCAACGAGTGGAATCGAAATCAAAACGCTCTTTTCAAAATGTATGAAGCTGCGCGAAACCTGGTTGCGAATTTTAACCAGGTATCCCAGCCTTGGTCTAAAGTTAGTCTTGGCTTAAAACTGATCATTACTTTTAAGTGTCCATTTTATAAAAGTAACATCATCATTATTATACCATGACTAATTTTGCAATAAGGAGGAAAGTCTGACTTTAATCCGTCTAATATTGTTTATTGTTTGGACTATTCGTCTAATTTAAAAATTAATTTATTCTCAAGAGGTATACCCTGAGATAATCAGTAGGTAAATGATTTCTGATATGTTACAGATCTTCGCTGATATAAGCTTTTACAAGTCTTTAACGGTCTGAGGGAGTATACTCGTAGGTTATTAAACGATATCTGTAAAATTCTACCGACTTTGCACCTGACATCCTCCATCACACGAAACGAGATCAATATAACTTTAATATAAAAAAATATTTAAGTAGATATCTCTCCGTATTTACAAATTCCCTAGGATCACAATCGTGCAAATTCATTAATTTAACTACATCTTAGAATTAAACAGTGAAGCCAGACTATCGACAGTTGACCAAGAAAAATAGTTTTCCAAGTTTTAACAAACTACAGATAATTCGAATAGTAGGTATCGATGTTATAGGTTCAACGCTTTTAGGACCAAATGAAACATTTCCACTTTTTTATTTCAAAATTTGTCAAAATAAATGAGCCGGTCTCTAGAGGTGACCTTGATTAAGCATTGAGCAGAAATCAATATTAGTGCAATATGAGCTATGTTACAAGTAAGTAGGTACTCTCTTACTACTCAGAAATTATAAATAGGGTATTTGACAAAAAATGTTTATGTGTTTATTCAAAAGACCTCTCAATTTAAGAAACATTATTGAAAGAATTGCTCGATTCTGATTTAAATCATCTGAGATATCATAACTTTAAGAGCACATATTTTGGGCAAGCCCAAAACGCTCTATACAAATGGCTACAGGCGAGTGACGTCACACGCTCGTATCTTGTATGCGCGTCTAGTATATTGTTTGGTAGCTATATCAAATGTTTCGTTTAAGTAAATGGTTTTGTAAATAAAAGTTGGTGGAAAATGTACATACGGGTAGTTCAATGATATAATTACTTTTTTTAAATTTTATACTTTAAAAATGGACTTGCCCATGAAACTTTGAATGCTCATAAAACCAGCTAGACGTTATATTTTTAACTGAAAATGTTGGCCATTGGTTTCATTTACCAGTATTTTGTTTGTGGTGTTAATTATCTGTAAATTCGAATAGTAGGTATCGAAGTTATAGGTTCAACGTTTTTAGGACCAAATGAAACATTTCCACTTTTTAATTTCAAAATTTGTCAAAATAAATGAGCCGGTCTCTAGAGGTGACCTTGATTAAGCATTGAGCAGAAATCAATATTAGTGCAATATGAGCTATGTTACAAGTAAGTAGGTACTCTCTTACTACTCAGAAATTATAAATAGGGTATTTGACAAAAAATGTTATGTGTTTATTCAAAAGACCTCTCAATTTAAGAAACATTATTGAAAGAATTGCTCGATTCTGATTTAATCATCTGAGATATCATAACTTTAAGAGCACTATTTTGGGCAAGCCCAAAACGCTCTATACAAATGGCTACAGGCGAGGGACGTCACACGCTCGTATCTTGGTATGCGCGTCTAGTATATTGTTTTGGTAGCTATATCAAATGTTTCGTTTAAGTAAATGGTTTTGTAATAAAAGTTGGTGGAAAATGTACATACGGGTAGTTCAATGATATAATTATTTTTTTTAAATTTTATACTTTAAAAATGGAACTTGCCCATGAAACTTTGAATGCTCATAAAACCAGCTAGACGTTATATTTTTAACTGAAAATGTTGGCCATTGGTTCTCATTACCAGTATTTTGGAAAAGTATAAATATTTTTTACTATATCGAGATTAGTTAAATACCCTATTACGAATTTTAGGAATGAGACAAATATACCCTTTGGTCCAGAAAAAGTTAACCTCATCTACATCGAATTGCGAACGCTATCGTTTACCGATATTGTGACTATTTTTCTAGGTGACATTACTATTCTACCGATAGCCTAAAGATGCGGCGTCCACTAGTTAAATAGTTTTCCGATATTCTCTAACGGAACCCATAATTGCAGGTACTGTTCAGAACTTCAAACCTAGCCTAGACCTTGTCCACAAACAAAAAAATGTCTCTAACTTATAGGACGATTCGGTAATCTCAGGGTTACAGACTATCAGGTGTCGACGTCTATACAAAAAACAATCTTAAGGAGTATTGCAAATAAATTCCGATTGGATCTCAAGTAGGCTTACAATCAGAGGTACATCTAACCGCTTTTCATTTTTCATAATATACCGTGAGGGTTTCATAAATTAAGGAGTCAAATCTTCTATCATAATGTAATCTGTAATACACGATTACATACCGAAAGCGTTTGAAAAAGTGATCAAAACAGCGCTGCCATTAGCATTACAACTATATTTTAAATTTTAAAATTAATGCTGTCACTACATTTTGTTTTTGACTTTAATTCATAGCTAGTCATTGGTTTAAATTCCGATAATGCCAAATAGCGCACTTTTGCGATTAGAGCCTTCAATGGCTGCGACACTTTAGCGCGTTCACGTATTTAGGGTTTATATGATTGACGAGTTAATTTTTTACACATGACTCGTACGAGTAAATAAAAGTTTACGATGTGGACTTGGCCTAATGCGCCATCTCATTAATCATCAGATATAAAAGGTGGAGTTCAAATACAAAAGTCCAACACTTCAACTGTAATTTCTAAGTGTTACGTGACGTCACACTAGGATGAGAGCAAAAGTCTCAAAGAGGATCCATACCCCAAGTAATCAAGAAAAGAAATAATGTTTCGCACAGAGACACTCCGGTGCCGTTGCAAACAATCCGTCGGCATCAATGTTAGAATCCATACATGTCTAGTCTAGTTTATAAATAAGCCCGACCGGGAATAAGGGTTATCGCGTGTGTATAATCCGCTAGATGGCGTACTGTTAAACTAAGGTTTAACTTCAACTTTTTCACATCACTTGATGGTTGGCGATCTAGCACTGTGCGTTTTTCGAGGAATTTTTTCCCGCGAACCTCAGTCTTGTGGAATAGTTTAGCTGCGGCAGTATTTCCTGCGGCTATGACTGAGGGACCTTCAAGAAACGAGCGTACTCCTTAAAAGGCCGGCAACGCATCAGCGACCTCTCTGATCTCGCAGATGTTCATGGGCAGCGGTGATTAATTACCAGCAGGTGACCGGCTTGCTCGTTTGCCGCCTCTAGTATAAAAAAACTCTCACATCAAAAATAACCAATCACCGTGTTGATGAACCTCACTTCTACAGTACGCCATCTAGCGGATTTTCCACACGCCCCCATTGAACTAAGATACTCTGCGCTAATGCGCATAAGGTCGTTAATTACATGTACACGAGCCTTAGTTTTATTCTACAATCCAGTCGTAATTAAAATCGGAACCTATCGCCTATCGCTGTACAAATCGAAGGAAGATAAGAAAAGTGGTAATGTCACACTCAAATAGTAAAATTAGTCGTTTCATAAAATAGCTAGGCAGATTTTAAAACAGGAATTTCAAAGATAGTTAATATATTTCAGTTAGATTTTAACAAATTACCGAATATGATTAGACTTTAGAGATTTAGAAATATAATATATTAAAGGTACTATGCCATAGTTATGTTTGTCAATTTATAAGATAGCGGAAAATACAACCTGATTCTACATTATTAGAGACTTTACAAGAGTAAATAAAAATTAATAAATAAAATACTGAAGTTAAGTATTATAGTTGAAGCGCTTTTTGGTCTATGTGCCACAGGCATATCTTACATATAATACATATTTACAATAAAAATATAAGTTGGATTTGAGGACGCAAATAAGTTTCAATACCAATTCATAATGTGTCTTAGATACTTAATAAAACATTTTAGCAACTATTTAATAACTAAAGAGACCAAAATAAGAATTGACTTAATTTTTACCCAAGTTACGAAACAGATTAAGTTTATCATTAGAATAGTTTGTAACAGGATTGGTACTATGTACAGACAGCCACACATCAGGTTACCACAACCTGTCAAATTTCCTCAATTGATATTCAACCTAGTGAATTTGACAGTAAGATGAGAATCGATTGAAGAAATTTGATAGGTTTGTATACTTTGATGTGTGGCTGTACGTACCTTATTTTTGAGTTGCCGATATTTCGGCGCTGTTGCAAGCGCCATGGTCTCGGTGCCACGGATGTTTTTTTCGAGGGAGGGTAAACCAATATGTCTGCCAATAACAACTCACGCGCAATAAGCTTCAGTTACCGCGTTATCTGTGACAGCCCGTTACAAACTATTCTAATGTTAGTGACCATAGACTTTATAACAGAGTACCGTACCTTATCTCCTATTTCCAGACTACAAAACCCAAAAATAAATTATTCTTCCGAGTACAAACGAGACTGCTCTATTGACTCACACATAATACAATAATGAGGGTTTTTGCAAATGAAAAATCCGCTAGATGTCGTTAGAGGGCGACTGGTCCAACAACGAGTTGATTGGTTACATTTTGAAGTATCATGTCAAAATTACGAAGTTACATACAAAACGAAAAATGTCGTCAAAGTTGGACCTGACGTCAACGTAACGCCATCTATCGGATTGCGCATTTGCAAAAGCCCTCATTCTAGTCGCAGAAACATTAAGTTTTATATCTTTTAACAAATCTTTATACTGTAGTCAATATAAGTTTGGAACTGTATCGTTTTTACTCGTGATTTTATTTTTATAAATGTAGTAGTATAAATAAATGTGCCACTATTTGAGCACACACAAATACTACCTATAAATTATTTGTTGTCTTAAAAAATAAATAAAAAATTATAATATACAGTATTTACAATAACATTAAATGCCCATAAAAGGAAGTGACCACTATTATAAAATATCGACGCATGAAAAATACATTATTTGTTATCAGATAATACACATAAAAATTAATGACACATTTTGAAAAACTTCGATAAAATAAAGCTATTTACACGATCAACCCATTAAAACTATCTTTTTTGCTACATTACCTATTTATGGACCTCACTGCGACTTGAGAATTATAGACCAGAAATAATTTACAAACCCATCTTAATGTTACTGGTAGATTAATTAATTTCAATAATATTTTGGCATAGGATCGCAATTACCATCTAGGCTTAGAATATCATAGAGAAATATCATCAAAAATTCGACATCTTTGCAATTGCTTATGTATAAGGCAAGGCGGGCGTTTCCCTATACATTTATACAATCTAATGCAATGTAAGGCTTTAATATTGTGAAAATGATAAAACGGTGGTTCTTGTAGTAAAGGACTTACAGATTTTATTGATTTGAAATTTTGCTAGGTTTTTAAAACTTTCTTTTATTTTAATTGGTAGATTCATTTATATTTATAAAACTCAAACTCAAATATTATATTCATTCTTGTAATTCTTTCACCATAAAATTTAATTAATTATTTAACTATTCTATCATAATAAGTATCTACAGATTTTTACCGATAAATTATAAAGTATGTATGTATAGGTATTTTCGTTATGAAAAAACGCCCGCCTTAAGAAAAATGGGGCCGATTCTTATTACCTTACTGTTCGGGCACAATTGGGGCCATCAGCTCCAAATTCGCCCCGGTTTAGAAAAACGAGGCACACGTCCTTTCTTTAGTCGTTTCTTACATAAGAGCACTACCAATAATTTAGAATTTAAACGACTGGGCACTTATTTTTACTATACAGGAGTGTTGTCATAACCCTATGAGCGATGGCAGCTCAGTGGACAAGAACGCACCTTCCATACGGTCGTGGTTTGACTCCGAGCATGCACCTGTATATTATCAAATCTATGTGCGTATTTCGACGATTATATTATATACTTGTCTTTTTCGTGAGTTTTCACTCTTGAGTATTTTGCGTAGGTGCATAAACTAGTGACGGTCAAACAACACCCTGTATAATTCTTTCGCTTTGCTCCCTCATATCACGACCCGTTTGCTCCACAAAGTTACGCTACACGGTCCAATTTTGTCTATGGAACCTTTGGTCTATCGGTCCTTTGTCTATACCCCAACAACTTAATTGAAGTAGTAACGCAGCAATAGCATCAGAAAGCACTATTGCCAGCAGAATAGCTGAAGGAGCGTAGTAGACGAGGTTTTCGATTCTACAAGAAAGTTTGCTTATTCGTCAATCGGGGACCTTGAGTTCGGCCCAGACGGGGCAGAAGGGGGACGCAGGGCCGCCCCAGGACCAGCCCCGGGGGATGGCGAGGTGGCTGAGACCGGACTTGACAACACCCGCGTGCCCGTTGAAGTGGCTCTTGTCTGTGGTGCCTGGGTGGACAATGGAGGTCAAACCTTTGTGACTCTGGTCGACTGTGGTGGGGATTTCCTCTTCCAGCACCGACTGGCACGTTCGTAATGCTGTGGACAAAACATAAAATGAATGGTGTTATTGGATTGGTAAGCGGCTATTCTTTTGTCTGGCGCGGGTGCACTCACAATAAAATTATTGCATATGCTATCGATGGTATCCAACTATAATCTCTCTCCATTACGTTCGAGGGCCTACAACGGAATTCACGATCGAATTAATATGACTATCTCTTTCACACGCGCTAAGTGCGCGTCATGTTAGGGTTTGACGTATATTTTACTCCGCTGTAAACTTTTCAGGTCATGGTAAATAATAGGTAACCACTTGATATCTCATCATTATTTTCATCTTTAAACATTTATCGCCGATGTTTTATGCGCTTGACATCTGTCAGTTTCAACGTCTAACCACAAAATAAAGACTCTGACACAGAAGGCTGACTCAGCCTTGATTTTAAATTTAGAAGAGTTCGTCGACATTATGATAGGGTTGTTGCCCGGCATGAGTACATAAGCGCGCGGCCCTCTACCATAGACCTCGACAGTTTGACAATCTTATGTCATAAGTTAGGATTAATGTGGTCGAAAAGGCGTTTTTGCCCGTTAGTGCGCATGCGTGAGTACATGACATATTTTTAGCTCTTAGTGGGCAGTCAGCCTTCTGCCTCAGAGTCTTTAGTTTGTGGTCTAATGGTGCACTAAAGTAGGACAACGATCAGAAGGCCAACGTTTTTTATATGGTAAAAATTCAACCAACATTGACACTTGTAAGCTTTAGTTCCGACTTTTGCCGGGAGCCAAATAACCGTAGGGCGACTATACCAGTCTGTTTCATTATCTTTTTCAAAACGATAGATATAATTTATATCTATCCAGTAAGGAAAAACCATATGAATAGATAAAATATTGGAAACGTTTGGTTATTAACCAAGGACGGATTACATTTCCTTCACCATTATCGGTCACAGGCGCGGATTACCGATCGCCCCGCAGATGGCCCCATATCTTAGGTTTCGTAAGAAACACGACATTGTTGCACTATCAACTTGATTAAATTAATCAGAGATTAACTATTAAGTAAAGCTCATTATGTCTTTATCTATATGAATGTCGCAAGGTCGTTGCTAACGTGTCGTCTGGTAAATTTGGCTTCACCAAGCCAGAGTCGAAATAAAGATGTTTTATACATCGTAACAGCATATCCCTTACCGCAGTAATTCCATCACCTGACGACGAAAACAAAATAAGATCTACCCCTCCAACCCACTTATCAGATAGTTTTCATTATTTTAAGTATAGGTGGCAGACAGGCACGCGGATCACCTGATGGTAAGCAATAAAAATTAATGCCCTAAACTTTGTCCGACTAATAAACATTATTTCACTGACAAATAAAAATATAGGTATGCAGGTGTTTTTTTAATTGTAAAACACATGATAGGAGAAACAAGGTTTTTTTTACTTTGATATAATATTTCATATTGATAAATAATAATAACATTTAGCCCTTGTTACGTCACCCGTTACCAAGTCATTTAGCAAATGCACGTGTACAACAACAAAACACGTGTTTTTCATACCTACTTGAACTTCGCTAAGTGACTTCTGACACGCACACTTCCGTCTATTTGTTCTAGAGCAAAATATACTTCGCACGCAATGAAATATCCTAGAATATAATTTATCATTTATTGTCTTTAGTTTTATTTTGCATTGTACTCAGTAGCTGAAATCGAAAAACGCCCATAAAAATGGTATTGGTTAAAGCGACTCGAATCGTTAACTGCCCTGATGGGCTATTCTTCGGGAACTTTCGTGGCAGTCCCTCAATCTATGATAGTGATCATTGATCACTGTAAAATCTTAAAATAAAACTATATGTTCTATTATTTACTGAAAAAGCCTTATAAGGATATAACACTGGAATATTTTAAAATTCTAATCTAAATTTTTCGGGGATATGCTTCTGCTATTTATCCATACTATTTTTAAAAAGGTAAAGACATCGACAGACCTTATATACTAATCGAAAGGCGAAACGCTAGCGAGACACAATCGACGCCTAGCGCCATCTATTAGTAGGTAGTGGAAGTAATGTCCCGACACGAAGTGAGGGGCGGGCCACTAGTAAAATATAAATTTTGGAGGTATACAGGGTTCTAATGTTCACAGATACACCCTGTATGACTTTGTAGACAGCGACAGTAGGGAATGTGAATGAACCAAGACGCCATTTTCGACTCACCCAAGACATTGTCCCAGTCGCCGAACTCGCCCATGTAGGCCAGCTGGAGCCCCGTGGCCTCGGCCAGCTCCGCCGCGCGCTCGAGCCGCTGGCAGTCCTCGGCGCTCAGGGAGCCCTGGCACACCAGGTTCACCAGCACCACTGGCCTGCCGCAGATCAGGAAAGCTGCAACAAGGGGAAAACCATTTCAAATTTTATTTTGGTGTATGCTCACGGTTTTTTTGTTTAATTATTATTATAATTATTGGTTTAAACTGAGAGATGTTTTTATAAAGACAGTAAAAAGTGTGATTGATTAGACGTGCAGTTATGCTTTATCTATACTATTTATAAAGAGATAACTTTAATAGACAACGACAAGGCTTACACTTAAACCGAAAACACGAAACGCTTGCGCGATGTAGATTAGCACAGGGCCATCTATTGGTTCATTTCTGAATTACGGTCCCGAAGCGAAGTGAGGGCGGGCCACTAGTCTAAACTATTTATAAAGAGATAGCTTCAATAGACAACAACAAAGCTTATAGGTAAACCAAAGATACGATACACTAGCGCGATGGAATCGACGCCCAGTGCCATCTATTGGTTTAGTTTAGAATTTCTGTCTCATAGCGAAATGAGGGCGGGCCACTAGTATAGCATAAACAAAAAGTCAATCAAAACCAAGTACTTAGGTAAATCATGCCACAAAATACTAGTACAACTGTCCAATATGTTCAACCGATTGAAGTAACCTCTTGCATGACTCCCTTTCTATACTAAGTTTTACTCGTCCTGCTTGTACAGTAGAACTCCAATTATCCGAACTTCGACTATCCGAATCGCAGATTATCCGAATCACTTTCAGAAAAAAAATTGTCCAAAAGTCTAAGTGCGCTATTATTCTTCCCCCCGCGAAGCCAGTGTTCGCGCGTTCGCTGACTATTGTCCTTCCTTTATCATGTTTCTTTCATTTAATTCATTAAAAAATAGTGCAATATAAAAACGTAGCTTTTTTTCTTTCCAATGGCAATTTAAAATAAAAACTCCGATTATCCGAATGGGTCCCGGTCCCCATTAATTCGGATAATTGGAGTTCTACTGTATTTGTATACTTTATCATTTCTCTTCAGAAATATCCTATGACCTTTTTCAGATAGACTTTGCACTCGTACTAAGTACAGACAAGGCCGATGTTAAAATATCGACTTCATGTGTACAGGCAGGATGACACAATCTCTGTATTATTCATGCCGCCAATGGCTAATGGCGCGATAATGTGCCTTCAGTATCCACAATAAAATGAAAGTAAATGCGACGTTGTTTGTATTTACAGCGAATACATTAATACACTGTATTAAACCAGCTGCTTGATATATTATGTACTCTCGAGAGGTCAGCACTGGTCGTGAAGATTGTAGAAGACGTATCTATATCTATACTATTTATAAAGAGACTAGCTTTTGCTCGCGCCCCCCACATCCCTAAAATGGGGGGTTAGATAGGCAAAAAGTATCCTATGTTACTCTCCATCTCTTCAACTTTCTCCACTTAAAAAATCACGTCAATTCGTCGTGTGCTTCGTTTTGCCGTGAAAGAAAGACAAACATACAGACAAACTTTCATATTTATAATATTAGTATAGATTTTTTTTGTACAATAGGCAAACTTAATGCCAAAAGGCTTACTCTACCAGTCAATTTTTGGGTCAAGCAGAAAGGACAAAGATTAACATACTATAATAACTAAATATTATATTGTTTATTTCCCCTAATAAATTCGCACCGCGAGGCAAAGCCAGTATTTAAAAAAAAACTATCACCAACTACAGCAAGTCACAACAAGTTTTGGGAACTCGATCTCGCTTCATTTACGTAAGAACAACGTCACACGGTTAACGAGATTTAATGACAAGTATATAAAAAGCCTCAGCAACAAGTGAGTTGATTAAACGCAGGAATATATTAAAACACACGTGTGTCGTGATCAAGTTTATCTTAATCTAGCCTCGGACCGATTACATGCTTAGACACAAAGAAATTACTTAAGATACACAAGAGTACTTGTCAATTTACAGCTGTCAGGTGTGAGTAATAGTTGTATAATACGAGTATGTGCTCATTTTGGGTAGTAGCATAAAACTAGGAAAGCAAATCCATGGGCACCAATGGGTGAATAGAACCACATTTTAGATACAAAAACAGTATAGATATGATTTTTTTAATGCAGGTGGCAATAGGTGGCAGGCGAGCCGACGGATCACCTGATGGTAAGCGATTACCGCCGCCCATGGGCACCTGCATCACCAGTGGTGTCACAAGTGGTTTTAATAAAATATTCCATGCCTAATGCATTAATTATCTTAGCAGAATTATTGGCAGCGACATCTGCATTTTATGTTCTGACATATTTCGTTATATTATATTTAGTAATCTCCGGTTTTATGAAGAAGATTATAGTCCCAAAAAGGCGGAAATATGTGACATCATAAAAGTCAAACAAAGGTCGTAGCTTTTTTTAAAACAATCCAAAAATATACGAAATCAAATCAAAATCTGATCACCGAAAACTGTTTAGCACTATGCTATTCCTCAAATATGATCTTCTTCGCTCTTAAGTTAAAGTATTTTAAATAAATATATTGACTTGGCAATCGCACTACACAATCTAATTCATGTAACGTATTACTTGTGAGATAAGTTGTGTTTTCATGCTATTTGCGGGATTATGAAGCAACTTTGGTCTCAATAATAACCAATATTGCAACAGAATTAAACCAATATTGTTATTGCATCTGTGGTCAGGATATCGTATTCCTTACGATGCGGTTGGTAACAACGTGATTTTATTGTTTCTAGATACAATATGGCAGCGATATAAAAGGCAATGATCCTTGGAGCCGTGAAGATCACCTTCCGTTCGTCGAAATATATCGGTAGAATGCTATGTTTTTAGGGTTGCCAGTTCATCTATCGCATCAATTAAACGAATATAGGAAAATATTTATTTAAGCACCGAACATAACTAATATAAGTATCAAAATGATAATAATTTCTTAGCCCTCGAAAAACACAAGCAATTGACACATTAAATTGTTTACTTTTTTATGTGTCAGAATTTTTAGGACATTTGAAATGTAGTTTCATTAATATGGATTTGCCTCAATCATGAAAAATATTAAAGCAATGAGATTTTAGAAAATTATTTAAGGTTATTGAAGAATTTTTACATGTTTCCAGTCTATAACAAAGTAAGTATATTAAGGGAGGAAATTAAGTAGGCTTCCGTGCTTAGCGGTAGTATTTCACCTGTCACGTTACGCACTGTGTAGTAGTGATATGCAATGAATGATGATGATATACAATGAATATAAATCAGATTTTTCTATCATTTACTCACCTGCACCTGCATGTCTAATTGCCTACATTGTTATTGAAACAAGATCTTCGTTTTAGAAGACCGACCAAGACTTAATTCTTTTAGTCTCATTGAAGAAAAAATATTTATTTATTTAATGCATCATGTAAGGGTGGACTATGCCTAGCAATACATTCCATTGGCTGAAATGCTGATGATGAATGTATCATTTTGATGGAACAGGTATTTTACAAAGATATAGGTAATAAGGGCATTTCATCATAATTTCTCTTGATATGTTGAATTCGTCTGCAATATAATCTAGCTAATAGGCTTGCAACGCAGCTTGATTATGCTAGATTAAGGACACCTGGTATTGAATCGAGATTAAGATTAGCTATAATTTGTCTTGATTTTGCATTTGGGGAAAATTGCCAACCCTACCCATTAAAGATCCCTCAATGACAACTATCTAAAGTGGGGCCAATTAAAATTGACCCCTTTGCTATTGTAATAAGGCTGTCGCATGGACGGTCTCGCCAATATCATTTGTAAGGGCAGACACATATTTGCATAATTTGATGCCTATGTTGGCAACGGCCTTATATGGCCCAGTTGCGGTATAGAATGTCTTCTATGCTCTCTTGCCGATATACTGTTCACTCTTATACACTTCATAACACGTTTAAGTACAGTAGCCACTTAGAGGTGTATCTATAAAGGTCAGCTCTAATAGAAATGCACTTACGGATTTCAACATGTTAATTTTTGCTTTTAAGAAGCGTGAGGCAAACAGGGATCAGAAATTGGCCTTTTCTGTAACTATTTGTTTAAGAGGATATACATAAATTCATTGCGGTAAGATCTAATTTGGTTAATGCAATGCTGAAGTTAGGTGGAGGGCCTAAAACGAAACCGTAATGAACGACAATATACGTACGTCGCATTTAAACAAAAGAGACGCAAAGAGCGTGTGAAAAGGATGAGGATAAAGATTGGTTAGTTGCAAACTCTAAGAGTCTTACGAGACCTATTTAAAAATCTATGGAGTGTTATCTTTATCTGTGGTTTGAGCGCCGGTTGAGACGCAAGGCTTCGCTTGCCACAACACAAATGTTGATTGGGTCTGGGTGTTTCAAGTGACTTCGTTATTTCTGGTTTCCATAGCATAAGAGAAAATACCTTAGTTTGGGACCACGATACTGTATGTGATGTAGTCTCAATTTATTTATTTATCTTCAACGTTTTGATACACGTTTGCCTTGGTCATAACATCAAAGACAGGTCAGCTTTCTTAGCTTTAATGTGGTTTACCAGATCTCTTATAAAGAAACGGAATGTTCAAATTCGCAAACCACTTTCATACGAAGCGAAACTTGCAAACATTATTGTTTACATTAACTCTTTAGTGTTTCCTGCCTTGATATTATTTACACCGTGACTCACCTGGTCCAATAATAAAATAGAGAAACGATTCTCTAAATAGATAATGTGCATCGTTTGCAACATTCAAAAGTTACTAAGATTATTTTAAGGATCGATTTTAGACCTATACTCTGATTCATAATCATGTAAAGTAAACTGACAGATGAAAATGACAATTTTCTATGCATTTTGACATTTTGCATGTGTCAAATTGAGTGATAATAATGTATGGGGATGACACATGGCATCTGTCAGTTTACTTTACATGAGTATCATCAGAGTACATATAATTAACTATTGCGCCACCGAGGCAGTTTAAAGCGACGGCAGCGCTTGGGGTCCCCGGTTCGATCCCCAGGTCGGGCCAAAAATGTATACCTGAGTTTTTTAGTACTATACACAATATATGTTTATGGCATCCATGATATGTTCCAAAATTCTCAGTGTCATGTCAGCGTGAACTCTGGAAGTTGGCGGTCGTTTACATCTTTAAAAAGCAAGTAAAGTCGTTGGTCCTGCCTCTAATCCCTCTTCAGTCGTGTAAAACTGGCGTCCCAACGAATTAAGAAGGCGCAGAATTTACCACTATAATCTATCCTACGTACGTGATTGATCGTTAAAAATGTAAGTTATATAAAGAGACCTTATAACCAGATTTAAACAAGAAAGGTTTAAACGCCTTTTTAAATTTACTCGTGCGGTAAAAAACAAACCGGTGTAACAGGGTAAATCTGCTTCGCTCGGTTGAAACATCAGAATAATTAAAACGATGACACGCCAAACCCTTATCGTGCCATTAGCGGGCAAAGTACAACGTTGGCAAGGCCGTTTACACCGATACAACTTCCAACTTTATCATAAGAGGGATAAGATGTCAAATCGCGCGAGTAGTCACATTAAAATTGACGTTATATAAAAGCAGAGCTAGATGAGTCAGATGCGATGCGTTTGTTACAAACAAAGCGTTGCATTTCATCTGATATACATCTCAATACTTGCTATCTTACTTAGGTACAACAAATTAATTAACACAAAAATCGACCTTAATACCATTGACATAACAAAGAAATTTTACACATAGTTGAAGTGTTGTAGTACCACCAGAACAATGACAATAATGAAACCTTATAACAACAAAGTGAAAGAGATTATTGAAGTAATAACGTCTTATAAATCGATTTTATCAGGACAAGCACGGAAAATTGACAGCTGACCTAAGCGTTCGGTTGTGAAAGACAAAAGTACATAATTTTAAATTAATGTTTTCTTGAGACGTTGTAACGTTAAATTACCTATCCTACTACTATTATAAAGGCGAAAGTTTATATGGATGTATGGATGTTTGTTACTCTTTCACGTAAAAAGTACTGAATGGATTTGAATGAAACTTTACCACAATATAGCTTATATATCAGAATAACACATAGGCTACAATTTTTGAGGTTTCTACGAACCTGAAGTCCACGCGAACGAAGTCGCGGGCAAAAGCTAGTCGTCCATAAACTAATTTTACAGACAACCAATGTTTATTAAAAAAAATCTAAATCTATTTTAATTAATTTTATTAATCAATCATGCATGCTGCCAACCCTGCTTGTACGCACCACATTTGTAGAGAATAGGTGTTATCTTATGGAATGATAATGTGTGATGCAAAAGTGATATGAGCCAATAATAGTTAAGTGGCATTTGATGATAGGAAAATCGGCCTGTAGATAAAATGCACCAGAGAGTTAACACCGACCGTCTATAAAGGCTAAAAAAAGGGTTTTTCATAAATATTAAGAGTAGCATTTAGATAACGATAGCCATCCTTCATAACCAAGACCAAGAGAAAACCGAGAAAAGTTTGTTGTCTACATTTAGTTTTACTCTACGTACCTACCTATTATTTAAGTTACTTAGGTCGATCGATAGATAAATATCGTCGAATATCATACGATATTGAAGGATAATGTATTTATTATCTCCGTTGTAGTGAAACGAAAATATCTAAAATAGAATACCCAAACAACACTTCGTCTTATTTACCGATCGCTACATTACTGAAAACACGCTGAATATATTGACTCTGTTATGATTTATTAGTATGCAAATAGTTCAGTGTTGCTATTGAAATTTGTTACCAATCACAACGCAATAAGAGCGCAGGTCCAAACAAAGGTAGGGACATACTTCAAGCGTTTCGTGGTAACGAGCGATAATTGACTTTAACAATGTAAAGTTAAGGTTTAAATTACAAGCACATAGTTATATAACCGAATTGTACTCAAAATACGTGTACTACGAATAAGCCAATTATGGACAGGTATGTAGATGTATACGGTACTAATTCGATCGTAATTCATTAGCAAATGGAATTGTATTGGAGGTTTAGTAACCTCTGGTAAGTAAATGTATTATTTGTGTATTACTTTGCTCTTTAAACCAGGGCGACAAGTAAAAACTTTTTTTTTATATTGAGGACAATCAAGATGACCTCACTCCGCCTGATGGTAAGCGGCCTTGAGATCCAAATATGAGGTTGACAGGCACAAAAGAACAGACTAAGTACCAATTGAGTCTGTCATCCTCACCCTAAAGGCCTGCTGACATGCCGTTTCACGCCCCGCCATAAAAACCCAGGATTTTAAGAAGGAGGAAACACATGAACTGGAGGGGATTCCATGATCTGTTGCATAATTTTATTGCAGGATGCTATTAGTAAGTAAACTGCAGGATTAATAAATTATTTGATCCTACAAAGTCACAAACTTTTTAAACCCTGGAACTCGTTTCATAAAAAAATATCAGTCTGACCCTATCACTATAATCACATTAAAATTAGATTAATGTTTCATAGCAAATGCTCCAAAAAGTCAATGAATTGCTAATTACCCTCAGGTGAGACTGTAAGATAAAGGACAAGTGTTTAACGGAAATAAAAAAAACAGTTTTTTACTAAGTCTGGCTTTCAACCTATGTCAATCTACGTCATCAGAGCATTAACGTGATAAGATTACTTTAATCTTGTAATCGTAGGTTAGGAAAATGAACAGAATGCAACAAATTTGTTTCTTAGTGATCCGTCTGAAAGGTTTTATGGAAGATGATAAAGTGAGCAATCGAGCTATAGAGGTTCGCAACAACAACGGTCTAAAGGCACTGAGCTGACATAAGTAGTAGTCGCAATTTATATGATAGGTGGCAGACGAGCAGACGGATCACCTGAAGGTAAGCGATTGCCGCCGCCCATAGACACCAGTAGAGTCTCAAGTGCGCTTCCAACCTTTAACCTCCCCGTACCTCACTCACTCGACGAAACATAGCGCTGCCGCTGCTTCACGCCGGTCTTCTGTGAAGCCGTAGCTTCCGTTTGAAATTATGTCATCACATCAAAAATAAACCATAACCGTGTATCTGGACCTCAGTTCTACAGTACGCCATCTAGCGTATTTTTCACACGCTATAGCCTTCGAGCCTTCTAACCCGGTCTAAAATTACTCGGCCCACTTCCACCGCTGAAACCCGGACCGGTTTCCACGTGTTCGCCTTCGCGTTTCAGACGAGTTACATAACTCGGTCAGGCCTATTGTTTCACTGTTTATCGAACGCCATTGTCTTCGGTGCGTAGTTTTTATTGCCCTTTCGGAGTACATAGTTTGTAGTTAAATATTATTTGTTTTTGTTTTAGTTGTAAACGTTTGGAACGGTGGTTCGTTTTTCATGATACGTTAGTGGGAAAGTAAAAGGTTAAGGGGCTATAGCGACGATACTAGCGCCGCCAACCTATTTACACTGATTGTGGCGACAGTATATATTTTTGAAGAAAGGTAAAAAACATGACAGACTTAGGTAAAGTAAATTGGATTTTTCAAGATAATCCTACTAAAATTATAAATGCGAAAGTAACTCTGTCCTGTCTGTCTGTACTCTTTCACGCCAAAACTACTGACCGGATTTAAATGAATTTGGTATACAGATGATCTAGAGTTCTAGACTCTGAGAAAGACATAGGCTACTTTTTATTGCGAAAAGGGGGTTGTAAGGGGTTAAAAGGGGGGGTAAAAGTTACTTTTCCACGCGGGACGAAGTCGCGGGCGGGCCCGCTAGTTTCCTAATGTGTATGACAGTAACACGAGAGTTGGGTGAAGAAATTTGACAGTTTTTACCCGACTACGCAAAGCAAAAGGAGGGTTATGATTTTTGTATACTTTGATGTGTGGCTGTACGTACCTTGCTCGCGATGCAGGCAGACGCGGTGTTCTGTGTCTTATTTGAAATACAAGAATGTACTCTTTGGATACCTACACCCATCTCTTTCCCGCAGTGGGATGTTTACTGAGTGGCATTTAAACAACCGGAGCAAATCTTGCCGAGATATTTGCCTCTCGGCTAATTAGAGGTTTTATAGTCGAATTAAAGCTATTACAGTGGACGTTTAAGTGCAATTAGCGAGTGACCACGTCCGCTTCGCTTTGAAATTGTATTACAGTCCTGCTCTATGGATTTGGAAGAGAAAGGGAAAGGCTACTAAAAATTAAGCGTAAAACCGGAAAGGAGTGGTAGGCATTTATAACAGTTGACAATTTAAAAGGTGACAGATTGAAATCACGTTTCAGGTGGCCTATAATGAATTCGACTCGTAACGAAGGAGAATATACCTTTCGCATTCAAACGAACGTGCGCACAGCGCATGTAAAAGAGAGGGAATCTCTGATTCGGTCGTGACGCTCGCTTCAAATTAGGCAATAGTTTTATAGATAGTAACCTTCGACTATATAATCTAAGTTCAGGTCTTCTATCGTACAGCAGCAGGTCTGATAGTGACGATGTCTCAACACTAGACTCTGCCCCAAGGATACTTGACCCAAGCCCAGGTCTTCTATCGTACCTGGGACCAGCAGAAAACCTGGTCTGATACCACTCTTGGTTCTACGATGAAACATGAATAAGTACCTGATCTATGTCCAGGTCTTCTATCGTACATGAGATCAGCAGTACACCTGGTCTGATAGTGGCGATGACTTAACTCTTACCTCTACGATGAAGCAGGGATACCTGATCCATGTCCAGGTCTTCTATCGTAGATAAGATCAGCAGTACACCTGGTCTACTCCCCTACGACTCACCTCTCGGCTCCGCGATGAACCGGTCCCCCTGCAGACTCAGCAGCACGCCCACCAGCCTCTGCACGCCGCTCGCTTCCGTCAGCAGGGACACCTGATCCAAGTCCAGGTCTTCTATCGTAGATGAGATCAGCAGTACACCTGGTCTACTCCACTACGACTCACCTCTCGGCTCCGCGATGAACCGGTCCCCCTGCAGACTCAGCAGCACGCCCACCAGCCTCTGCACGCCGCTCGCTTCCGTCAGCAGGGACACCTGGTCCAAGTCCAGGTCTTCTATCGTAATTCCCTTGTTTGTAGAGTCGTAAATGAATCCTAGGTATTGGCTGAAACAATGGTAAGAACTTGTTAGTGTCTAATATTACAGTAAGTAAATAGTGTTGGACGCCCTGCGACAAGATGGGATGATGATATTCGAAGGCTGGCTGGAGTGGGCTGGATGAGGGTGGCCGAAAATCGGGAGCAGTGGCGTGCATTAGGGGAGAGCTATGTCCAGCAGGACGAGTGTGGGTTGCTGGTGATGAAGATGATGATGATTACAGTAAGTTACTATTCGTTCGAGTAAGTGAGGGTACCGGAATCCCTATTGGGGGGAAAGGGGATTAATGGCAGCGCACTTGTGACTCTACTGGTGTTGCAGGTGTGCTTATAGACATATGGGCGGCCGCGATCGTTTACCATCAGGTGATCCGTAGCTGGTCTGTCTCCTATCACATAAAAAATACACAATTTTGTAATGTAATTTATGGATACTAAGCCGAAACCAATTTTATAATTAAGTATTGGGTGAATGTGTGATTCAGTGAATTCTTGGCCCCAAATTGTTGAAAAAACTAACAACATTAAAAAATAAGGTGATACGAAGTTTAGCGGGGACCACTAGCTAGTTAATAATAAAAGGGGACATACTGCAGTAGGGTTAAAAATATATGTAAAGTAATGACCGGTAGTGAAGGTCGGAACTCGAATGGTCACGGAAGCTATAAAACCTTTGAATCGTTTATTCAGTGCAATTAAGGACGTTGTTTGGACGGGAAACGCTATGGTTTTAGTAATAACGTGGCGGTGTCATTTGTCAATATCAATATTTAATAAGCACTGTGACTGGAGTTAAGGATCCAGCGATATTCACGTTAAAGAAACTACCATTAAGGAATGACAGCTTTGTATATTTTTATGCGACATAATGGTTGACGAGTAGGGGTAGCAATGTCGAGTGCACGATAATTGGTCTCCTGGGGGGCAATAAATGAAGACTACTATGAATGAAGACTTGAAGGGGATAATGAAGTTGAATTTTGAGATTTCATACATTCGTTGGAATAGAAATCTATTATTCGACTTTAATGTCAAGTGAACGAGAATTGCCCCCCAGGCGGATCACCTTATAGTAAGCAATTGCTGCCGCCCATGGACAATCGTAACACCTTGGAGTTACAGTTGCGCTGCCAACCTTTAATCTCCCCACAAAAATTGTTTTTTCCGGTACACTCAATCGGAGAAAATTTCTAAAATTACACAAGCGATAATTTCTGTTGTTTCACTCATTTATTCTATTTTTGTGCAATAAAGAATAAATATTCTTCTCTTTATCACCGGAAATTAAGCCCGGAATCTTCTTGAAACTACGTCAAAATGTATAATAGGAATCCACTAAACCTATAGTTACCAAATTATGTCCTTGAAAGAAACTTTTTTTCTCCGAAGCGGTCTGTATTTTCACGTTTCCATATTGATTATATCAAGCTTAGGCGATTTTTTCTCTGACGGCTTCAATTAAGAAACATTTCACATCAAACTAACACTCCAGACCACGTCTGGTACCGATAGTACGAGGCACGCCATAGATTGATTACATTAACGTAGATATGCAATGACTAGCATAATGTATTTACGGAATAAAAAATTTGCTAGTCACCATTAACCCTAAGAAGTCCTCTTTCGGATACAAATTCCCAAAATATATCTACTGATACACTAGCAGAGGGGGGAGAGGGGTGACGAGGAAGGCCAGAGGTGTCATTGCCACTTTCTTTTGTAATAGTTCATTCAAACTATTTTATGGGGGAAAAAATATTTGCCACTCTATAGACAAATTCTAATCACATTTGCGGTTGAGTGTCAACCACGTGTCAACCTGCGGTTACAGACTAGCGTTTTATACTCGCGTAGAAGCGCGTTTTGGCAGTTGAAAGAGCGTTGACGCGCTTCCAAGCCTTTATCTTAAATAGAAAAACGTTGCTTTGGAAACGTCTTGACAATTAGTTATTTCTGGGTTCACGCGAACACGCCGGAATACAATCGTATACGCTACTCTGGTTTTTTTTTAAGCGCGTGAGGGCTTTACGCGTGTAGAATTAGCGTATTTTTGAACGGGTAAACGGTCGTCAGCATACGAGCATACACCCGTGCTTCAATAAAGACACTCGTCTTTCGGTGTGTTCATGTGAACCAAGAAATATCTAATTGCCATGACGTTTCCATAAAACGCTTTTTCTGTTTTCGTTTCACGCTTATACGAGCTTAGAAGAGCGTCAATACTCATACGACTTCAAACTTCAAAAACGCGCGTATAAAACGCTAATGTGAAACAGCACTAACGTGACACCTAGGGCTGACAAGGGGTCAGCCCTAGGTCGGACGCAGCGATGGTTGCATTATGTGACATTTGTCGCCTACGCGTCGTTATCCTGTGTCCGTAATCCGAAAATTGGGCCCTAAGCGGCGATACTGCAGTTTGTCTGCTATATCACGGTCATGACGGCTGCCACGTGAGTATCGCACGTGGTATACCAAACACCTTACACTCGTTAAATAACGCGACAAATTAGGTATTTTTTATCTCTCGTCTTTAGATTTCTAGACTTACTATCACAAATCAAACAATAGTTGCTGCATTATTCGCTCCACGTATTGCTCTGCAGGGTCCCGTCCGGCCAAGGCCGCGGTTTAATTGCAAAAATACATGTGTCCGCTATCGTCACGTGGCTTTAAATTTAATACTCGACTTTTATCTGAGATAAGTCGCTTTCCTTTTGAGCGGTTGAGCAAGTTTTGCCTTTTTAAGGATACTCTTAAAAGGCGGTTGGATTTTGGTGAACATGCGATTTTGTGTGAATTTACCAACTGAAAAAATGTCCGCAGAAAAATATGTTCTTTATCAGCCTTTTTCAGTCTACAGCTGGACATCATCATGATCAGAAAGATCTACTGCAATTTATAGGTCTCCCCCAATGTTCGAAATTTCAACCTATCTTCGGGTTGACGCATCCAGTCCATAACAACGGCTTTTCATAGATCGTCACTGGCTCTAGCCAGAGGCCGTCTTACACTATGCTTTCAAGGTCGCGGTCTCCACTCCAGAACTTTTCTACCCCAACGGTTGTTAATTCTTCGACAGATATGACCAGCCCATTGCCACTAGCATGACTAAGTCGGAAGCTTAATTCTTTTGTCGCATAACCTCATTTCGGATATTTTATCTTCAACTACACTCCAAGCACGCATACAGCTGAACATAGACTGCTCCAAATGCTTCTGCCACACCTATCGATCTTCGGCTTCTTACATCTTCACCCCATTCTGGGCGGAGGGCGTCCTACGCTACGCTAATCGAGACGCGGTGTCCACTCCAGAAATCGTTTACCCTAGTGTGTGGGACGAATAGAATACCTACATGTTTAAAATAATAATGTAACTGTTTACCGATATACCCTGTACACTAATAAAGTAATCCTGTCTTTTTGATCAAATGTAATCTAGTTTCCCTAAAAGGATTGAGTAGACTAATTCTAGTCTGGCTTCCGCCTACGACCGGTATCGTTTACAATTCGGCGTTTCAGACATTCTCTAGTTTAAAATAGTTGCTAAATAGAAAAGGCAGTGGGTAGTAGGATAATACGGATAGCTATGTAGCCAGCATTTGTGAGTTCGATGCTAACCACTCGTCCACTTACACTGCGGGAAATTCCCACAGTTTCTGATAAGATAACGTGCACTTTACATTATCATGTCTAGCTATACTTTTTTTAAATCATTATCTGTACTAATTATAAATAGGTTATACTCGTAGACAACGGCGAGGCTGATTGGTAGACTGGAAAGACGAAACACAGGCGCGATGAAATCTACAGCGCTCTCTTTTTGTACAGTTTGAAATCAGATCCTGATACGTTCAGAAAGGAGACGGGATTTCGCCAAATTGAATACCCTGTTGCCTTGAGGACAGACAATTTTTGGCCTGTCCGATTTTGGGAACTGATAGGATTTATATTTTCATAAAGGATTCGTCCCCAGGTCTGTTACAGGACATTAGTGGCTTGCTAGTCTTAGCACCCTACATCATGTACTAGGGGTATTCGGTTCACTATCTGAGATATTATGTGCATACGCCTGTCCGATTTTAGGGAACTAATAGAATTGCATAAAGGACCTACTGTCCCCAGGGTTCCTATCATCGTGTACGAGTGGCTAGCGGTCTTTGCATTCCGTATGCACGTATATTATCGCCGTTTCCGCCTATACGCGCACTGCGGATGCCGAGCACCGTAACTTTCATATCCATTGAGAATTTGATATCCACGCGGCTATACACGAATACAATGGAGTTTGGAGTTTTATCACAAGTGAACTTATCGTTTGTTTAAAAACGTGGAAATGATACTGGGTGATATAAACCGTTTAAGTCAAATGAAAACATATTTGATATATTTAACATAACCGCGTGTGAACATCACAGTTTACTAATACGTACGGATAATAAAGGTAATTGAATTAGGGTCAATAATCTGAAACGTACACAATAATACATAGGGTTTTACAGCGACAAGGGCAGCTTGAAACATCCGCGACAGATGTAAAGGCCTATCATGATGATGATACATTAATGAGGATATTCTTCCGGAATTTTGTTAGTAAATATTTTTTATCAATATGACCACTTGTAGTGGGTTAATTTTATCACCGACCCGATACAAAATCGATGTTAGGGTTTTGTAAGATTAAAACGGAACCGTTTGTTAAGAAGACTCCGTATGTCTGTCACTGCGCATTTTTAATGGGTGTTTTTACAGGTCAGCAAAAAAATCTAACTTTACCAACCCAATAAATGACTGGTCAGCAAAATAAATAATTGGTTAGCAATTACTAAAGCGGCAATAAACATTTGCTCACCAATGCCTTATTTTACTGATCATATAATATTTTTTTACTGCTCATATAATTACTTTTTAATGCGATTCGTATAACCCCATGACCCTGCGGACCAATCGAAGCGTGAAGAAGTAACAAGTGGGTCAGCAAGACGGGGTCAATGTTACCCGACCGCAAGAGGTTTTTTTCTAAGTCACTATCAAACGCTATGTTGGTTTAGTCGTTTAAGTACTAGGCCGTGATCTCGGGGTCCTAGGTTGAGTAAAAATAATGTTTCGAATTATTTTAACATAGCTCAGGTTTGTGATCACCAATCTGCATTAACGTCGTAAGGCCAGACAGCAGACACTATAGAAAATCAATTGTTTTTGCCTCGTATGACATTTGGGACATTTGGGTCTTAAGACGTTAAGCAAGCGTGGTGATTAAGCCTAATCCCATCATAGAAGCGATGACTTTTTCGATGGATGATTTCTATGATGGAGCCTTTTGCCCTGCAGTGGGACTGATCGGCTGATACTTTGACTTTACTATCAAAGGACCTTTGGTCTAGTAGTTTAAGTACCGGGACGCGATCTCAGGGTCCTGGGTTCGATTACCGGATAGAGCAAAATTGAATCAATCACCGCTTACTCAATGTGGATAATACAATGATGAGGAGGATGGATGGATGAGGAAAGTCATGTTCCAGTTGGACTTCCATAAGGTCTTCCACTGGTGCCTATTTGCTGCCACTGTTTCCCAGTCCCGAGAGTATTTAAAGAAGAAAGAGAGTCTAAGTAAAGATGCCGTGATGATTTGGATCATCAAATCAACACAGACCATCTGCAGGCTGCCATTGTGTGACGACTTTGATCCATGTTGGCACCCGGAGAGATAAAAAAAAAAATGACTCACTTATCCACCCTCCCCGAGATGCAGTACTCCCACCGCGCGCTGTTGCTGCGCCACTCGCGCACGCGCCGCAGCACCGGCGCGTTCAGCTCCTCGCAGATCATCTTCAGCGCCGCGCACTCCAGCACGTCTTGGACGGCTAGTATTGACAACCTAAACAAGAAGGAATCTGTTGAAGGACTCTCCGTATCTAGTCGTAAACGTCAAACGTTTGCTATTGGCATAATAGAGTAGTACTTTAGTCGTTTTAATCCCGAAGCCAATAGAATGGCATGCATAAAAACCTCCGCTACTCGACAATCAAACTTATTCTATTGGTGGATATCAAATTTTCAAGGTGGAGCCTATTAGGTAACACGAATAAAGCCAGTTTAGCATGTTAGAGCATCAAAATGAAAATCAACGGTTCCATACGGTATTGCCTGGTGAATATTATTTTTCGTATGAACAGCTGATTTTTATTTTGCCTATTTTAGGGTCTTCGGGATTAAAATGCTGTCTAATGATAGCTTATAAAAGAAGAGGTTTACATGGATGATATTGCTATCTTTCGAATTAATTGAAAATGTAAAGGTATTTATTAGCACCGCGCTCAAAAAGCTAGTGATAAGGGTAGAAAAATGGTAAAATAATATCACTTACTTGTTTTCCAAAATGGTCCTACAAACAACTTCTCTAACTCCTGGATTGGATATCTTATCTATACTGAGCTGATGAAGGTTCCAAGAGGCGACGCGGCAACACCTCACGCCGTCTCTTTCATACGTGAACACTTCTTCGACCACAGGCCTGTGCGAGTACGCCGAGAGTAGATCCAATATATCGTTGACAGGCGCCGCGGCGAACCCATTTGGTAACGTTACTAGAAGTTTTGTAGGCATTGATAAGCTCTTTCTGTGAGGTGTTTTGGGCGTGCTCGTCTGCCCGTTTGACAGCGATTCGTTAATGGACGGGTCTCTCCACCCGTTCGCATACCCGTTTAACTGTTGCGCACTTTCACATTTCCTTGGTTCCAAACTTAGGTGCTGTTTGACTGTACTTAGTCTCACTATGTCCATTCCTCGGACTTTTATTAAATCGTCTAAGGATTTGAAGGGGCCTTTTTTGTTTCTGTAATCTACTATGTTTGCGGCTATCTCCTGGTTGAGACCAGGGACACATTGTAGCTGGAACACGCTGGAGGAGTTGACGGAGCAGAGCTTGCTCTCGGAGTTGAGCCGTATGCTTTCCAGGGACTGAGTGCAGGAGCTCGCTCTTGACAGCTGTCGCCTCGTGTTCGTGCATATTTCTGGCCTTAGCAATTCTAACTTTTCCGCTCCGATACCTGTGGATATCAAATCTGTGAATAGACGTGACTTTGTCGACTGGTAAAAGTGTGCGTGTACATGAGCTTGGGAGGAATCGACATCGGTAAATACACGAGTGGAGCGGAATCGTTAACAGTCGTCTCTTACGTCTATAAAAAGAGGGGCAAAACAATAATTTGTTTAAATAAGTAGCTATCAGTCAGTAGCAGACAGTAGAGATAATTAACTATACCTACCGTCTGCAACTATTATATGTAGGTGGACGGTGATTATCTACAATAAACATTGCTAGTTTTACTTTTACCTGTATTTGATAGTATCTTTACTCAGTTTAAAAAACTTCATAATAAAAACAAAATGATTGGTGGTTCCTACTAGGTAGTATGACTATAACGATATTTTTATGACTCAGATATTATCAGAAAAAAATACTATTGATACATCCATCCCATGAAGTTCCCAATAGAAAAGTGGTCTACTGGGAACTACTTATGAACTTATGTATTTAATTCTAATTCAATAAGCCTTTACTCAAAAAAAAATGTACAGTGGTTTATAATATTTTACACTTCACTTGTCCATTTGGCCAAACTCTCACAGAATTTATTGAGTTAGATTTAGGTAAATGTAAGCAGGTATTTGTTAAAACTTAAATCAAACAAAATGTTTATTGAATTTGACTTGTTTCTTCCATTATTTGTTAAAAGATCTTTTCACTTTACGTAAAATGTAAATGTATAAATATTCCTTACATCAGTGTAACTTACTTTGAAATTTCTACATCTATTCTAAGGAAATTCTAAAAATATTTTATACACTGGATGAACAAATTTGTTGCACATTATTATTTTTAGATGACGATAATCAAAGATGAATCATATCAAGTAGTATCAGCCATAGAATTTTGGCAACTGTTCTAATGGGGATATCTTTAGGCGGTGTGATATCATCACACCTCTAAAGGAACCATACATTGCGTCGCGCTATCTATTTAGATAGGTTGATTAGGTCACTTATTCAAAGTAACTTCCCAGGAAACTTCTGGGCAGAAGAGCAAGGGACCGCAAGAGAGTCTAAGTGCGGAAAATGGAGTCCACTTTACTGTTTTCAAAGATATTATGTTCAATCATTTCAATCAAAGCAAATTACAATTAATAAAATGTTACTCTCCTCAACCAAAAGGATGATATCGCTAAAAAAGATGAAACCTCCTTGTTTTATTTTCTTTATTAATGTAACATGGGTTACAATAACAAAGAAAATTGCCTAGTATTCTGTTTTGTATAAAGAATATCTATCTACCTATGAGTAAAATTCGCGCAAAGTTGCGATCATCAAGCAAAGTCAATTTGTATGGGGCAGTCCATTAATTACATTATGTTTTAGCCACTGTATAGACAGACGGATATCTGGTGCGGTTTTATTGTCCACCGTACCAATGAAGGGAGAATCCCATCAATTTTCATTGACCATCTGACAACCTTACATATAATCCATCTTGAATGAACTGTTTAGTTATCAGACTAATCATATTCTATGATAGGTATATATGCTATCAGTTTCATTTACCTCATGAAAAATTTGCAGATTATTTTCCTCATCAGAACTTTATCACAAGGTCAAAATATAATCAGTAAAGTCACAGACATCTTCTTCAAAGTGTGTAATTACTCTGATTTGCCATTGAATAAATTAGCATCGCATCAAGCCTCACTCACTCCACAAATACACAAAAGAATTGCAAAGAGTAATTACGCTTAATACAAAGGAACTCTAATCACCTCCGACAAGGTGTAACAAGGTCTAGCATAAACAGAATAAAATTAGAATCTTACGATTTATACGCAGACAGGCTGAAATAAAATGTTTTAAAGAGATTGGTAAAAAAATAAAACAATGGACAGTTGCCAAAGAATACAGGTAATTTTTTTTGAGAGCCTAAGAACTGATAAAGTTAGATAAAAGTTACATTCTCAATTTTTCAATGAAGCTCATGATGTCATTATACGAAATAAAATATTGTGTCTCTCTCTATGCACAATTATTATTTAGATGGAATTTAGAATGTTATATTTGTTGGAATTTTTCAAGAAAATCATTCCACAATATTTATGATGGTGCAAAAATTTTGCCTCTTATGTTGTACCTACAGCCACATATCAAAGTACACAGAAAACTGTCAAAATTCTTCAACTGACTCTCTTCTTACTGTCAATCACATTAGGGTTGAATATCAATTAAGGAAATTTGACAAATTGTGGTAACCTAATGTGTGGCTGTCTGTACGTAAAAATGTACACCATGCATGTTACAAGTAGAAAGATTCTTTAGACACATAGTATTTGCAATTTAAATACATTATAGTAACAAGTATTGTTCATGATGAGACTTTGGTAATACTAAAACAATAGCAATGACAAGAACAAGGTCAAATACACTGAATCTTAAGAAAATACTTATTTAACACAATTTATTTTTATAACAACCTTTTATTTAACTTATTTATTAACCGTTGGTTCATCAAGTCCTAAAAATATAAATATTAGGATAAACTGTAGGTACATTCATTGATTGTTACCAATAATAAAAAAATGCCAGATGTAAACAAATTTGCTAATATTTTGTTGTTTATCAATCTAAAATGAAGGAGGCTTCATAGAGTTTATAAACTAATTAAAACACATATGTGACTGACACGGAACAGGTAACAAACGACCTCAAAATACCGGATATATAGGAAATGAACTCACCAGAGACGAGAGCAAGGTCGTCCACGCGCTTGAACCGGCCGATCACCTGCCGGTGGCGCACGATCTCCCGCGCCAGCTGCCGCCCCACGCCCGGCAGCGTCATCAGCTGCTCCTCCGTCGCCGTGTTCACATTCATCAGCTCGGGGTACTCCTCAGAAGCAGGCAAACTGAACGTATGGCTCAAACTCGACTTGTTCAACTTATTCTTCCTCACGAACCCCCGGAAAGACCGCTGTCTCCCACCCTTACTCCTCACCGAACTCGGACTTTGCCCCATTCTATCACTATAAAATCAAATCGATCATAACACCAACAATTTCACTGGATACATGAAAAAACTATTAATAGATTATCACGTTACACGTCACGCTCCTTCGTGGACACAGAACGTGAGCTGGACTTTATCATCTATTGTTTGCACTCATCACGTATTATTTCTTAGGGCTATCATAAAAACAATTAAGTTCACAAATTAAAAACTATTGAAATTGGCCAACACAGCTTCCCTCCATCACCGAATCCGCCACAATGACAAATGAAATGTCAGATTGTCAGCTTTTGACGTTTCTTTGACAACTCAAATTTCTTGTCTATGTTTTTCGTTTATGGTTCTAGAACTTTATAATCAAAGGAAACCCGTAATATAATTCCTCAAAATATATGTTATAATAAAGCATGCCCCTTTGAATATTATAGTTTTAAAAGGACGAAAGCGGGATTATTCTACTCCACCCATACTTAGCAAATAAATATTTTTGTATTTTGAAGACGATCGCGAAACTGCGACGCGCTTCGGAGCTGTGGCTGCGGCTTAGAGTATACAGCCACTGGAGAATGCCCTAACGTTCCGCGCTTCTAACAATTTTTTTAAACCATTTTTTGCGGGGGACGAGGTAAACACGTACAGCACACCACCAAAATTTTAATACGCTCAACAGTCACTAAATTTTGCTGGCACGATACGCACACTACGAAAAATTTAACACAATCAAAAATATCAACGCTCACAAATAAAGATTTCACGTAACTATTGCAGCATACATAACGAAAAGACAGTGAGGGGGACACAAAGAATGAGTCAAATCAGTTTGGTGATGAACTTGGTTATCTATACATATAAGATAATATCAAAGATAATCCTATACATATTAATTATTAATTAATTAATAATATTAATAAAATGTAAAAGCAAAGCTGTGGCTGTACATTGAAGATATTAATCTCAAAATTAACTTAGGACGACTAAAAACAGTAACAGAACCATGAATCGAATGATTTTTAAAATGTTTGTCCTGTCCTGTTGTCTGGTTATCTGTTGTCTGTTGTTCGCGCTAATCTCGGAAACTACTAACCCAATTCGAATGAAACTTTTTTTATTGTATAGCTGTAATATCAGGGCAACTTATAGGTATATTACATTTTGAAGGACCAGGCTCCTTGATGTAGAACACAACAGCCCAGCTAAACTATAAGAGGTAGGTCAATGGCACCCTTAACAAAAGTTGTTCAGATTGATGAGCATTTATGCTGCCATTGAAAAAAAATCAAAGATCATGGAACATCTGGTTTGGACCCTCTAAGAGCCCAGCTACACTATAACAAATATGGAATGAAATGGAATGGGAAAATTGTCAAATGTGATGAGCATTTTTGGATGAGATCCTATAAGGAAGGATATTCCGAACTTAAAACCCCTAATGGAGCGAAAAGGGGGGTCAAGTTTGTTCATGGGACTACGTGATTCCTTGGCCCAATTTACTCCAAACTTTTGCATCAACATTATTTGACAGAATTGATGGATAAAATATAAGATTCAAAAGTTTAATAGAATACTTAACATCCTCTAATGGAGGAAAAAATAATTTGGGGGGGTTTCATTAGAAGTTGAGATTTTAAATATTAATGGGTTTGCCACTTGACCTACTGTAAATGCTCAACAATGTTACATGTTCTTTGGAAATAAAACTACCTATTTGTATTTGTACCTCATCTCACCTGATGGAGAGTGACAATGAGTCTAAGATGTAGCGTGCTTTCCCATAAGAAGCCTATTCACTCCTCGACTTAAAGACACCCAAAACTGTAGCTCTCTGGAAATACAAAAGTTCCATTCCTTAGCATTTCGTATGAAATATTATGAGCCGCCTTAAAAATCTATTAACCTATAAACGAACATTTATAATAAGTAATATTTTTGTTAAATTCTATTTAAATAATCATCTTTAAGTCAAGAGTCTAAAAGTTCACGCAAACGAAGTTGCGGGCGGCCACTAGTATATAAAATTGGTAAGTGTAAAATATCTGCACATTGAAGATAAGATAAATATTTATTTAGTCAGTTTGTAAAATAAAACCGGCCAAGAGCGTGTCGGACACGCACATGAAAGTGTTTCCGTATCCAAAAGATGGGCCTTAAACCTTATTTTACATAGTTAAGTTAGGTAGTTATGTCCATACATTACCATTTAAGTTAGGGCAACTGCACGTCATAAGTTGGTCAAGTTGTATTAAAAATACTATGTATGATACAGAGTCCGCTAAAGTTTTTGTTAAAAGTACAGTCAGCCACACATCAGGTTACCACAATCTGTCAAATTTCCTCAACTGATATTCAACTTAATGTGTATGACAGTATTTACTGTGATGTGTGGCTGTACGTAGGTACTTACTTGGAGGTATAGAGCATATTTTTTTCAGAATTATTTTAATAGTATTGCAAAAGTGGGGGGGGGGGGGAGAGGAAGCTCTAATTTTAACTTTGTATTAATATATCTCGAAACTGGGGGGTTTGATCCACATTATGTCAAGGCAATTTTGTTGTATTTAAAGATACCTTTTTAACGATACCGACCAGACGATGGGGTAAGTCGAATTTATTTTTCGAATTAACTTTTCGCTGTATCGCGGAAAGGGGGGTGAAAAATAATTATTTTTCAATAATGTTAAAAACCAATTTTTGGATTATCAGTATACATCTCTTTACCAATTTTCAGTGGCAATCGGTGCAGAAACGGCGGAGAACGAGCCAGGACAGACAGACAGATAGACGGACAGACATGACGAGTAGACTACGGAACCCTAAAAAATGGTGAAGTTGTGCAATACATACTAAAACGTAAAAAATTACAAATGTGCGCTAGTTTGGGGTTAAACATTTGGACAAAGAAAGGGAGAGTAAATGAAACAATATATTTTTAATTAGAATGATTTATTGAAATATTACAAAAAATCCTTATTACGCATTTATATTGATTTTCAAAATGAATAAGTTTATTGTACACGTGTCGAATATATTTCTGGGGGTCTAATTTATTGAAATATTGGATAAAACGAACATTCGTATACTTTCTATATTAAAATTAGCGAGCTCCAATTATGGTTTACTTATCTACTCCGTTATCATGCATGATACTCCCGGACCACATATTTTATTCCTTTTACCTCGAATATTTAATAGCCACCAATTCTTTTTATTTTTAGAATAAATTCCAACATCGTATGACCAGAAGAAAGGACAGTAATTTCTCTAATTCACTTTACAATGTTTTAATATTATAATATACGTCTATACTATTTTATTCAAAATATAATGAAAAGACGGATTTTGAAACTAACTGCAGTGAGTGAATGATTCATTCAAATGTCGAGTTGATTTTAATTGGTCCCATCACTAGGACCGATACCACGATATCATTATTAAATTTTTTCTGTCGTTTACGTATCGTAACGGTTTTTTATTAAAATAGATTTTCTAGTTTAATACACATTTAATAATTAATAAAAGTCATTACTTATGATAGGAAACGCGATCTTGTTGCGAATTTTAGCTGTCAGATCGCCTTTTACATGAAAATACTGCACAATTCACCATTTTTAAGAGAAACGTCACGCGACACGGAGCGATGCAAAATGGCGATGTAGCGACATCCAAGTAGTTTTGTATAACTTAGTTGACCAGTTCCGAAAGTTGACCAATGTACTTTGCCGGAGGGGAAACGCCCGGTATGGCATCTCCAGTGGCTGTCTACTCTAAGTCATAGATAGTGACTTTCGATGACACGCACACGTCATGTCATCAAAATATTGCCTCGTTTTTAGGTGTCAGGGCATATCTATGATTTAAATCTTTGGCTGTCTGTACGTAAAAATGTACACCATGCATGTTACAAGTAGAAAGATTCTTTAGACACATAGTATTTGCAATTTAAATACATTATAGTAAGAAGTATTGTTCATGATGAGACTTTGGTAATACTAAAACAATAGCAATGACAAGAACAAGGTCAAATACACTGAATCTTTAGAAAATACTTATTTAACACAATTTATTTTTATAACAACCTTTTATTTAACTTATTTATTAACCGGTGGTTCATCAAGTCCTAAAAATATAATTATTAGGATAAACTGGTACATTCATTGATTGTTACCAATAATAAAAAAATGCCAGATGTAAACAAATTTGTTAATATTTTGTTGTTTATTAATCTAAAATGAAGGAGGCTTCATAGAGTTTATAAACTAATTATTAAAACACATATGTGACTGACACGGAACAGGTAACAAACGACCTCAAAATACCGGATATATAGGAAATGAACTCACCAGAGACGAGAGCAAGGTCGTCCACGCGCTTGAACCGGCCGATCACCTGCCGGTGGCGCACGATCTCCCGCGCCAGCTGCCGCCCCACGCCCGGCAGCGTCATCAGCTGCTCCTCCGTCGCTGTGTTCACATTCATCAGCTCGGGGTACTCCTCAGAAGCAGGCAAACTGAACGTATGGCTCAAACTCGACTTGTTCAACTTATTCTTCCTCACGAACCCCCGGAAAGACCGCTGTCTCCCACCCTTACTCCTCACCGAACTCGGACTTTGCCCCATTCTATCACTATAAAATCAAATCGATCATAACACCAACAATTTCACTGGATACATGAAAAAACTATTAATAGATTATCACGTTACACGTCACGCTCCTTCGTGGACACAGAACGTAAGCTGGACTTTATCATCTATTGTTTGCACTCATCACGTATTATTTCTTAGGGCTATCATAAAAACAAGTTCACAAATTAAAAACTATTGAAATTGGCCAACACAGCTTCCCTCCATCACCGAATCCGCCACAATGACAAATGAAATGTCAGATTGTCAGCTTTTGACGTTTCTTTGACAACTCAAATTTCTTGTCTATGTTTTTCGTTTATGGTTCTAGAACTTTATAATCAAAGGAAACCCGTAATATAATTCCTCAAAATATATGTTATAATAAAGCATGCCCCTTTGAATATTATAGTTTTAAAAGACGAAAGCGGGATTAATTCTACTCCACCCATACTTAGCAAATAAATAATTTTGTATTTTGAAGACGATCGCGAAACTGCGACGCGCTTCGGAGCTGTGGCTGCGGTAAAAAGTTCATAGGACCCTGAACGTGGGTAGAGCAAATTTTACAGATAGATTCGACAGAGTATTAGTGTTTACATTTAGGTACCCAAAGTAAATAAGATTAAGGGGTAGGCCTAGTAGGCGATGGAGGGACTTGAAGATTGGCCTACCAATATGGCTTTTGATCGGAAACGCTGGAAGGCGGCTGGAAGGCACAGAGTACTTTAATAATACTGCCTTACAGTGAGACTGTACCTACATAATAATAATAATCAGCCTATCGCAGTTCACTAAACATAGTCTTCTTTTTTTGTGATAGGCGGTTGACGAGCAGACGGATCAGCAACACTAGTTCAATCAAAAGTGCCTTAACTTCCCTTTTCTCCTAATGGATCTGCCACTCTACTTTTTTTTTCTGTGAACATTGACATCCACGTAAGTACAGTCGAGTTCAATAATATGTATCAGGGATGTTGCGAATATCTGCATCCGCATCCGCATATGCGAAACATCCGCATCGATTTAGGCATCCGCATCTGCATCCGCAAAAATCCATGCGGAGCAGATGCGGATGCGAATGTGTTGCAGGTCAGGACAAGAAAGAAAGGGGCGGGACCGGCGAGTGGCGCGTGTCGCGCGCTCGTGCTAATTGACCAATAGAAATCAATTATTTTAATTTCGATGTCAGTTATTCGGTGAAGCACCGCGTCTCGCTATTGTTTTTGTGTTGTGTTGTGGTGACAAGATTCGACGCGTACGTTTGCGAATCTTGTGAATATCAAGTTTATTGCTATTTTCTCCCAAAACTTAAGATTTTTGTAAAGATCCTTCCGCATCCGCATCCGCGGATGTTTGCCCCCTGGAATCCGCATCCGCATCCTCATCCGCGGATATGAAAAAATCAGCATCCGCAACAACCCTGATATGTATACACTTTAGGATATTGTCACAATACATATTTTTAGGGAAGTGGAAGTCGTTTATACACATGGACTGTGACAAGGTCCTAAAGTGTATACATATTTTTGAACTCGACTGTACCTACCACATATTCTAACAACCATTTTGAATAACATTGTTAAAAGGTTTTTCGAAATGTGGAGGGGAAGTTAAAATTTTTCGACATCCCATACAAAATGACCATGTCACGTAATCAACTTTGTATGAAAAGTTCATTTTTTTATGCGAATTTTCAAGTCATACAACAAAATAATTATGTTGTTCAGAATGGTTGGTAGAACAAGTGGTTTTAGGGATGTAAATGTCCACAGATACACCCTGTATAGAATTTTCTGCACCTGCGGAAATAATATGTGCAAAACTATGTATTGACTAACAGAAATTTATCAAGTTCTAATTGTTAATACCAGTTGGCAGCACTGTCGACTAGCACGTTCCATATACAGCCAAAAAAATAAAACACGAGACTGATCAGAACAGTTCGGTTGATAATTTATTTGAATAATTCTCTGTACAATGTTGCCAAAAAGCTTAGAATTAAACTTCTAACATTGTAGGCTACGATAATTTACGTTTAGGCATAATAACACTGCGTTACCTTTGTAAAGAAACACTATTTACAGAGGCGAGTGCGAGTAGTGAAAACAAAAGTAATGTTAAATGAAGCCATGTACCAGAGAAACAAGCATGCACAAAATCTTTTTTATGTCCCAAATATTTTAGTCGTTACGGAAAGTAAACGTGACTTTTTTGCTGGCCGTATCCACGTGATAGCATGAAATACTAATAAAAAAATTCTATAATGGATAAGCAAAATGTGTTGCAAGGAAATCTATAAGCAATGTTGCGTTATGCCTGCATGCTTTTCTGGTAAATGACCTCACACTCATCATCGCTATACATTTGATGGAAGCGCATACAAACTTTAAGACCGCTGTACACATTGGCAAAATAATTTCTTGTGACATTACTCTCCAGCATAAAATTTTTACAAAGTTGGTGTAGAGTAAATGGAAAGCAAATAGCCGAAGTGTCACAGTAGTCTAAAACTGATACAGTTACTTTTTTAGAGATACAGTATACATTGCTGAAACAATGAATGTTACAGTATTAAGCACATTGGCGTCCCTTGGAAATATATTATAACCACAAGTATACTGTACCGCTGAAAAGCTTCATTATAGCCTTAGTTCACTGTCTGTTTTTAATATTATTTTTTTATTTAATTCATATTAAACGTTTTATTACACTCAGTTCGTCGGTTCTTTTCTTTTTTAAGAGAAAAATGTTCAGATCATCTCACCAGTTCATTAAATTATTTACAATATTCAGCTTACGATTGATGAGCAATATATTATGCAAGTTTTAATATAAAATTGTGGAGATTATTGGAAAATATTTTGAATTTTTGGGACAAATTGCTGTTTCTTTGTATGCTATTTATTTCATGTTTTAACAACATTGAAATTATTACCCAATTACTCAAAATCGAACCGACGAAAAACAACGTTATTAACAACTAAAATGTTCTATTAAATATCAAATCTAATCTATTGCGAAGCGTAACAAAAACTATCAATTGAGAATCTAATATTAAATCACTATTTTAATAGCCTTGACGGCCCACCTAAACCGACCATGACGTAAGAAACGTCACGACAGAATGGCAAATTCACTGTAACTGTAATTTTGTAACCGATACTGTTACTTTGTAACTGTAATTATGATTTGGTAAATACTATTTTTACATTTTCTACAGGTCTCTAATAAGAAGGATGGGACGAAATACTGGAACTCTGAATGCTTCAAAAATTAAAAATTATAAAAATCAACAAAACAAAAATAGTCGTTACATTCGTAACCTGAATAAATCAGGTAAATAATTCTATTTTATTGGTATTACCATTTAAACTATTTTTTATTATCTTTATGTCTACGTGAGGATGTTATGTGGCTAATACATAAAAGAAACTTTTTGTTCTATATAAAACACATATCACAGAAAGAAATGTAATTAAAAACTGATATTTTGACTAGTATACAAAGTTTATTATTACCATAATTTATTTGTAGCAAATTGTATGGAACCACGTAATCAAAACTACTTCATGCCAAAGGTAACAATTATACAAGATGCCGATGTTTAGGTGTGATATTAGGTACACTTCTGTGTATGTATAAAAATAACTGTTTATTATTATTTTATATATAATACGTATAGAAGCGTCCATGTCAACTTGGCACTTATCTATCTATTAAAAAATTATCGATTTTCTTACTTTTTTGTCTCTTTTATTGTTAGACATATTTTGCCCACATGAACATCAGAAAGAATATAAAAGAAAATACCTTTTTACGCATTTTTAAACAAGTGCCTTATTAACATGGCAATAAGAACAACCTACAGTAAGTATACATCTAAGTGTAATATAAATTATGCATTTTAGCCACCTAACATGATACCCCGTTACAAAAATAGACAATCCACCCGCCATCAGCGCAAACCTCATTATAACTCGTACAAATATTTCATATCAAAACTTTCCAATAATTCTTCATAATATACATGAGTGATTATTATACATCGAAGGCTTTACAACACACTTATTTAGCAATATCAATTTGCACACGAGGTACAAAGTTTTTGTATTTCATAGATAATATAAATTACAAAAACGTTATGCCCCTAATCACCACTATGTTTATTTATTTTTTTTTTACAAATGATTAATACTGTTCCAGAAAAACATTTTAAAATAATGAAATTATCACAACAAAGCGAGATTTCTAGCTGCCAGTAAACCACTGCTAAACAAGTGTGTCGAAAGATAACATTATTCATTAATAATGTTAAAATTATTTAATACCTAAGCTACAACGTTAATAAGTTATACAAATCCCAAGGTTATTCAATTAATAATTATAAATACTAGCTGTAAGGGAATTCTCAAAAACGTGCCATGGATTTAAAAGTAGCAAAGCATATCGCTTGTGGGCTTCATTATTTAATTTTAAGTACATTAAAATATTACCTGGAACAATTTATTCATGATTATTTAAAATAACTGAAAAATCTGAATATGAAACCGCTATAACAGTGACCTTTAATGTTTCTAGCGAAGATACAATTTGGAAAGAGAGCGAACAGGCAATCAATGTTAAATGAAACTACATAATGTATTATTAAATAATTTTACTAAAATAATAAGCACCAAACCACGTTTGGAATGTTCTGTATTGCACCACATGTGAACAAAATCCAATCTTTACAAAATACATTATGTTGATATTGTAAAAAAACTATTAGAGTTGCAACACACGACCAATACATTGTCGAGTGTAAGAAAGACTGTAGTTGACAACAATAATCGGGCGGCTATCAACACGTTGACTACGTGCAACGGCTGATAAGTTGGCGGCATCTTTCGCCCAACCACGATAGGATTGGCTACAGACAATATACTTGTAAGCCTCGACAACTGTCGCTACAATAGATTTTTATAGATTCTCATGTCATCGACAAAGTATCGTTTGTGTATTGCAACCCTTAACAACTATCAATATGAATTAGGACAACAAAAAATGAATCCAAAATCTGTTAGTATAATTCAATAAATAAATTCAACTGTCACACAATAAAGGTCACCATTACAATCCAATCAGAATGGAGATAATAATTTACATAAAATGGATGCTAAACAAATAATAATGAGCAATAAAACATTATACACATACATATAATACCCATACGATTAACGGTTTGTACAAATAGTGACTTCATTGTGCTTGTTTCACGATCACTGCACGCAGTCTTCACAGAAGATCACATATTACGGAACCTCTTAAATCTCAGATGACATATTATTTATTGTCGCAGTAAGATTACAAAACCTTATACAGCCATTTTGTTTTTACTCTCTTGAGTTTATATTGTCTATGGCATTAAAGGAGAGTTCAGGAATAGTTACTTTCATACATTGCAGCCTGAAAAGACAAGGGATAATAAATATATGAAGTTATGGGTGGGAACCCCCGGTAATAAGTAAGACCAATATTCCACAATAGGAATGTAGTTTTTTTTTATTGGACTTATAAAGAAACTTACAAGTGAATGATGTTTTGTGATCTTACTGCAACATATCCTTTCACAATAACTTAAGTTTCAGCGCGAGGGTCCAAAGTTTCAAACTTTTCAATCCACATTGCAAATTGCCCTCTACTACACACGTCATAGAGTTCTAGTAGATTAAAAAGTTTGAACAACAATGCATTGCCGGACCGCCTCAACGCGCCACCATATCTATCTAAATAAATACTTATTTAATATCGTAAACAACTTTAAAGTAATCATATGATAGGAAGTATCGCAACTCATATTCGTTTCGTTTCATCATAGTAGCATAATGGAAATGTATGACATGCCCTATTTGCTCGGGAACATTTAGGCTGACCGCATACTACTGGTAAAAAAACATTTTAAAATGCTTAATACATATTATATCACAATAGCATAATTTATAACAGCGAATGCAAAGTTGCAAATTATATTCGAGTAAATAGCTTTTATTTATATTATTTATCGTAAGACTCGATTTAAGTTTACTGGTTAGTTTGTAGTACTTCTTTATTGCACAAAAAAGCGGAAAGACACTCTAAGGTTTCCTATTTCACGTATTTAGACGTTTCATCAATCTTTTAGTGTTATTTCAAAGACTTCAAGAATGTTTAATTATACATATCAGTGTGTGCATAGTCCCATTCAGAGAAAAACGTTTTAAGACTACCATCAAACCAAAATCGAGCCTACACAGTATACAATTGAAATCAAAGTTCACAGATATGTTTGAAAGACATTGTTTAAATTCATCGACAGCCGTCAATGTCCCGAAGTGCGGGAACTCGCATACTTCAACAATTATAATAAATATTCACTCTTGCGTCAACGCGTGTTAATCGTAATGCCAGAAGCATTGGCCTAATAAAACAACATCCAGCTTCTGAAAGGCCAACTTACTCAAGGACAAAATTTTACTATTGCGAATCTCCATTACTTTCTAAAGAGTAGAATTTTCTAGCCTAAACTCCACTGAGTATTAAATGCCTTCAAGAACTAAGCAGATTTATAATACGATACGAATGCGAAAAATATCTCGGGAATAATCATTTATTTCATAACCATTAGTTGTAAACATGATCTTAAACCAACAAATTAAGTACATGTTATACTGTTATACTACTATTAACAATCATAAGGAAGCGCAAATAACGCAGAGAGCTGTTCAAATGTCGTTACATTGTTGTTAGAATACTATCTTATTCGCTTAGTAAATATATTACAATAATGTGTGTTGAGTAAGAGATTGGTACAGATTCAGACCTACAGAAACTGGATGCAACTTGACATACGACTAGGCGATATACATGTTCGACATTAAGGGGAGAAAGTAATGCAAAATATACTCCTTGATATAGCTTTAATAATATAAGACCAATAATTCCTCCCTGAGGTACGCTCATGGCAACATCGTGTGCGCCGAACCCGTAATATCTGTCAAGTCTTTATACGACCGTATTGGCGTGATGTGGTCGGTACGGATACAAAGCGTCAGTATAAAACAAACTAGAATTTGAGAAGACCGTGACTTTTGAGTCTTCAAATTGTGCATTACTCTATCTAAACCTTATTGGAAGTCAATCAAATATACCAGTGTCACTGGTTGAAGGTTTTAGACGTTGACCACGCCGCGCAAACACAGCCGTGTCTTTAAAAGTAAAGCTGCACGTCATTATAGACTAATTGCGCTTAATTTCATATACACTTTGACTAACAATTCCATTCTCTGCTTTTCAGACTTTCCCGTGCTGACCCTGAGGTTTCTTCTTCATTCATTTTAAAAAAGGATTTCGAGTGTGTGACTTTGAAATTGTAGGCTCAAAATACAGCATTCCCAAGGCATCCATTAATAATCTATAAAACAGTCCTGAATATTTTTTACACTCAATTCTACGCTCATACTTATCTAGATGTTTCTGGCCCCCAAATCTTTGGCTAGCTACACAAATCGATCATTTACTGCCATTCCATTAATTTACAATTCAATGAAAGAGATGCAGATACGATTTGTTAGATAACCGAAGATTCCTGAATCACTGGACATTCGTGGACGCTTGTATTCGCCTAACTGTGCATATATCTTGTATCTTATACGAAGTCAGCACATCCATTCCCTGTCAAAGCCCGTAGACAAAATCGTTGATCGAGTGCAGACAACTATCGACCTTGCGGCCTGTAATCTCAGGCGAACCGAAGCGATAGTCCGCTGCTAAATAAATAATACGCTTACCGGCGCCGCGCGGCGGGTAAAGTACAAGCCGGAGAGTACTGAGAGGGTCGCGCAGACCCCGGGGCGGTGCGCTGCACGACTTATGTACCTGGAAAGGGATAAAAACGTTTACAAATGAAAATATTTTTATAGATAGATAGATATTCTTTATTGCACAGAAATTACGAATTACAAATGAAAGTCTAGCTCTGGGAGGCGTGGCTTAGCGCGCGTCACACATTTAAACTTTTTGTTGGCAACTAATCTCGCGATCCAACGGTGTGCGGCACCAATCAGGATAAAGACGTGTCTAGTGAAGGCGAAGGAAGGATGTATCAGACGATCAAGCTTTGCTGTAACATTCAACTATTGCGGAGTCAGCGATATATCGTACTTGATTAATGTATGTACACTATGTCTTGTCTATCATATCTTTTGTAGCCATTTACGGCAGGCAGCTAGCACTCAGGCGAAGAGTTAAGACCAGCGGCGGCGGGGCTCAGCCCTCGTCAGATAATCAAGCTCGATTGCCGCATCTGATTTTGTTTATACTACCAACTTATGTTTTGTATTCTAGACTTACGGTTGGCAGCTAGCACTTGGACAAAAGGTCAAACGGCGACGGTGGGCGGGGCTTGACGCTCGTCGACAGGATCAATCTGCTATATTCTTTCACTAGCTGGCCATCTAAATTGTTTACTCATGACACTATGTCTTGTCTATCCTACTTATGTTATGTAGCGACTTACGGTTGGCAGCTAGCACTCGGACGAGGAGTTAAGATCGAGCGGGGGCGGCGGGCGGGGCTTCGCCCTGGTCAGGCGGTCGAGCTCGGCGGCGGCGTCGGAGCGCGCGCTGGCGGCGCCGCCCCCGGGCTCCGCGCGCGGGCCGGCGGCGCCGGGGGAGCCCGTCTTCTTGTACAGCAGCGAGTTGAAGAAGTTGGCTAGGACGCCCTCGTTGCCGGGAGTGCCGGGGCCCATGCCGATCTTTGTGCCGTCCAACTGGAAATTAAGAATACATCCATATACTCTCGGCGTTAAAAAATTGCACATTTGCCTATACTCTGATTTTTAAACATGTAGAATAAACTGACAGATGCAAATGTCAAGTTTATAGAAACTTGACATTTAAAATGTATAGACATTTTAACATTTTGCATCTGTCAAATTGAGTGATAATGCCCATACCTTATGACACATTGACATCTGTCAGTTTACTCCACATGATTAAAAATCAGAATTTAGTTCTCATATTACGTCATACATTTGTAACATGGCTTTCTGCCCGTCTGTTAACCAGGTTTCTTTATTAGCCGTGGAAACTTCCTGATTTAATTAGCAATGTTCTTTTCCCATACAATGTTCTATGGAAGTGAAAAATTGATTTACTCTCTTTGGACGAAGGACTAAGTTTTTTGGACTATTTTGGTATTTTAATTTTGGTTATGGTGTTTGCAATTTATTCTTAAGTAAATAACGCACTTAAAAATTAATCGACGGCTTCAGGTAGGTTATTTATTTTAATACTATTTCGTGCCATCCCATGTTACCCCCCTTGAATCTCTGTTTTACCCATGCGGGAGTACAAACCCTCAGGTTAGGAACCACTGCCCTACGGGCTATTGCCCATGTTAGAAGTTGTACCTATTGCGCAACGCGATGAGCGCTGTTAGTCGTTGGGCTATTGCCCATGTTACGAGTCGTAACTGATGCGCAACGCGATGAGCGCTGTTAGTCGTTGGGCTATTGCCCATGTTACGAGTCGTAACTGATGCGCAGCGCGATGAGCGTTGTTAGTCGTTGGGCTATTGCCCATGTTACGAGTCGTAACTGATGCGCAACGCGATGAGCGCTGTTCGTCGTTGGGCTATTGCCCATGTTACGAGTCGTAACTGATGCGCAACGCGATGAGCGCTGTTAGTCGTTGGGCTATTGCCCATGTTACGAGTCGTAACTGATGCGCAGCGCGATGAGCGTTGTTAGTCGTTGGGCTATTGCCCATGTTACGAGTCGTAATTGATGCGCAACGCGATGAGCGCTGTTAGTCGTTGGGCTATTGCCCATGTTACGAGTCGTAACTGATGCGCAACGTAATGAGCGCTGTTAGTCGTTGGGCTATTGCCCATGTTACGAGTCGTAGCTGATGCGCAGCGCGATGAGCGTTGTTAGTTGGTGGGCTATTGCCCATGTTACGAGTCGTAACTGATGCGCAGCGCGATGAGCGTTGTTAGTCGGTGGGCTATTGCCCATGTTATGTGTCGTATAGCTGGAGGCACGAAAGTATAGCGATGACCGTTATTTTGCGCACTTGTAAAAAAGAAGACTTTCTATCAAAATTTGTTTCTGCGCACTCAAGGTCATAACTACACTTTCTTGCCTCGGACTATACCTGTTGCGCGGCCAGCTGCCGCTGCAGGACGCCTGCTCGTCCTCGCCTGCACCGCTGGCCGCCACACACTAGTGTCGCTGTGTTACCTGTTGCGCGGCGCGGTGCGTGGCGCGCAGCGGCGAGTCGGCCCGCGCGGGCGCCGGCGCGCCGGCCTGCAGCGCGGCCAGCTGCCGCTGCAGGACGCCTGCTCGTCCTCGCCTGCACCGCTGGCCGCCACACACTAGTGTCGCTGTGTTACCTGTTGCGCGGCGCGGTGCGTGGCGCGCAGCGGCGAGTCGGCCCGCGCGGGCGCCGGCGCGCCGGCCTGCAGCGCGGCCAGCTGCCGCTGCAGGACGCCTGCTCGTCCTCGCCTGCACCGCTGGCCGCCACACACTAGTGTCGCTGTGTTACCTGTTGCGCGGCGCGGTGCGTGGCGCGCAGCGGCGAGTCGGCCCGCGCGGGCGCCGGCGCGCCGGCCTGCAGCGCGGCCAGCTGCCGCTGCAGGACGCCTGCTCGTCCTCGCCTGCACCGCTGGCCGCCACACACTAGTGTCGCTGTGTTACCTGTTGCGCGGCGCGGTGCGTGGCGCGCAGCGGCGAGTCGGCCCGCGCGGGCGCCGGCGCGCCGGCCTGCAGCGCGGCCAGCTGCCGCTGCAGGACGCCTGCTCGTCCTCGCCTGCACCGCTGGCCGCCACACACTAGTGTCGCTGTGTTACCTGTTGCGCGGCGCGGTGCGTGGCGCGCAGCGGCGAGTCGGCCCGCGCGGGCGCCGGCGCGCCGGCCTGCAGCGCGGCCAGCTGCCGCTGCAGGACGCCTGCTCGTCCTCGCCTGCACCGCTGGCCGCCACACACTAGTGTCGCTGTGTTACCTGTTGCGCGGCGCGGTGCGTGGCGCGCAGCGGCGAGTCGGCCCGCGCGGGCGCCGGCGCGCCGGCCTGCAGCGCGGCCAGCTGCCGCTGCAGGACGCCTGCTCGTCCTCGCCTGCACCGCTGGCCGCCACACACTAGTGTCGCTGTGTTACCTGTTGCGCGGCGCGGTGCGTGGCGCGCAGCGGCGAGTCGGCCCGCGCGGGCGCCGGCGCGCCGGCCTGCAGCGCGGCCAGCTGCCGCTGCAGGACGCCTGCTCGTCCTCGCCTGCACCGCTGGCCGCCACACACTAGTGTCGCTGTGTTACCTGTTGCGCGGCGCGGTGCGTGGCGCGCAGCGGCGAGTCGGCCCGCGCGGGCGCCGGCGCGCCGGCCTGCAGCGCGGCCAGCTGCCGCTGCAGGACGCCTGCTCGTCCTCGCCTGCACCGCTGGCCGCCACACACTAGTGTCGCTGTGTTACCTGTTGCGCGGCGCGGTGCGTGGCGCGCAGCGGCGAGTCGGCCCGCGCGGGCGCCGGCGCGCCGGCCTGCAGCGCGGCCAGCTGCCGCTGCAGGACGCCTGCTCGTCCTCGCCTGCACCGCTGGCCGCCACACACTAGTGTCGCTGTGTTACCTGTTGCGCGGCGCGGTGCGTGGCGCGCAGCGGCGAGTCGGCCCGCGCGGGCGCCGGCGCGCCGGCCTGCAGCGCGGCCAGCTGCCGCTGCAGGACGCCTGCTCGTCCTCGCCTGCACCGCTGGCCGCCACACACTAGTGTCGCTGTGTTACCTGTTGCGCGGCGCGGTGCGTGGCGCGCAGCGGCGAGTCGGCCCGCGCGGGCGCCGGCGCGCCGGCCTGCAGCGCGGCCAGCTGCCGCTGCAGGACGCCTGCTCGTCCTCGCCTGCACCGCTGGCCGCCACACACTAGTGTCGCTGTGTTACCTGTTGCGCGGCGCGGTGCGTGGCGCGCAGCGGCGAGTCGGCCCGCGCGGGCGCCGGCGCGCCGGCCTGCAGCGCGGCCAGCTGCCGCTGCAGGACGCCTGCTCGTCCTCGCCTGCACCGCTGGCCGCCACACACTAGTGTCGCTGTGTTACCTGTTGCGCGGCGCGGTGCGTGGCGCGCAGCGGCGAGTCGGCCCGCGCGGGGCGCCGGCGCGCCGGCCTGCAGCGCGGCCAGCTGCCGCTGCAGGACGCCTGCTCGTCCTCGCCTGCACCGCTGGCCGCCACACACTAGTGTCGCTGTGTTACCTGTTGCGCGGCGCGGTGCGTGGCGCGCAGCGGCGAGTCGGCCCGCGCGGGCGCCGGCGCGCCGGCCTGCAGCGCGGCCAGCTGCCGCTGCAGGACGCCTGCTCGTCCTCGCCTGCACCGCTGGCCGCCACACACTAGTGTCGCTGTGTTACCTGTTGCGCGGCGCGGTGCGTGGCGCGCAGCGGCGAGTCGGCCCGCGCGGGCGCCGGCGCGCCGGCCTGCAGCGCGGCCAGCTGCCGCTGCAGGACGCCTGCTCGTCCTCGCCTGCACCGCTGGCCGCCACACACTAGTGTCGCTGTGTTACCTGTTGCGCGGCGCGGTGCGTGGCGCGCAGCGGCGAGTCGGCCCGCGCGGGCGCCGGCGCGCCGGCCTGCAGCGCGGCCAGCTGCCGCTGCAGGACGCCTGCTCGTCCTCGCCTGCACCGCTGGCCGCCACACACTAGTGTCGCTGTGTTACCTGTTGCGCGGCGCGGTGCGTGGCGCGCAGCGGCGAGTCGGCCCGCGCGGGCGCCGGCGCGCCGGCCTGCAGCGCGGCCAGCTGCCGCTGCAGGACGCCTGCTCGTCCTCGCCTGCACCGCTGGCCGCCACACACTAGTGTCGCTGTGTTACCTGTTGCGCGGCGCGGTGCGTGGCGCGCAGCGGCGAGTCGGCCCGCGCGGGCGCCGGCGCGCCGGCCTGCAGCGCGGCCAGCTGCCGCTGCAGGAACGCCTGCTCGTCCTCCGCCTGTACTTCGGCTTCGCGGTTCGCGCCACTCTGTAGGAACACACACAAATGTTAATGTGTCTTAACGGTGTGAGACCGAAAAGCCTCATACGAGACAAAAACAATTAATTTTCTATTGTGTCTGCTGTCTGGGCCTTACGACGTTAAAGCAACACCGCGACGATAATAGCGCCGCTAATTGATTTATATTAATTGTGAGGATTATGAAATATATTTTAAAAAATCCAGCAATGAAAACATGAAAGAAAGTATTAAACATTTTTTGGGACACACTTATGTAATAATTTCTTCCTACACATCACAATAATTGTTACTTGGCGGGTTTAAAAAACATTGTTGTGCATCTCAAAAAAATTTTAATGCATTTAGTTTTTCGAAAGAAATTGTATTACTCACTTTCCTTATAGCAGGCTGCACTATGACATCTCTGTAGTAGTCGTCTGGTTTACACGACTGCATGTTTTCATACAATATGCTAATTTTCTTCATACTATCCCAGCCTGCCGGACTGAAATGAAAAATATAAAAAATATCAATTAGGTAATTACGAAACAATAAAAATCGACTGTTACAATGATTGGAATATAATGCAGATTAGGGCCGCCTAGGCTTTTTCCCGCGTTCCGCTTTTTGGGCCCAAAATTTGAAGTTCGTCTGCGGTAGAGCTCCATCATCATCATCATCTGTGGGAACTCCATCATCACCATCATCTGTGAAAACTTTTTGTCCTCCTTGGCGCTGCTGTAGAACAGCGCCGCGCCGTACTGCAGGCAGTCCCATATGTTACGGCTATTTGAACGTTAAGATCAAGGCTCTAAGACTCACATTAGCACGGCGTCCTTCTCGACGATGAGCGCCGGCGTCCGGAAGGGCAGCCCGTATATCCTGTGCGTGAGGTACTTGTACAGCAGGTCGCAGTTCTTGTCCTCCTTGGCGCGCCGTACTGCAGGCAGTCCCATATGTTACGGCTGGTTAAACGTTAAGATCAAGGTTCTAAGACTCACATTAGCACGGCGTCCTTCTCGACGATGAGCGCCGGCGTCCGGAAGGGCAGCCCGTATATCCTGTGCGTGAGGTACTTGTACAGCAGGTCGCAGTTCTTGTCCTCTTTTGCGCTGCTGTAGAACAGCGCCGCGCCGTACTGGAGGCAGAACCGCCGGATCCACTGCTGCATGAAGTCGAAGTGCTCGTCGCGGTAGTCGTGCTCCTTCTCCAGGGTGCTCATGTAGTCAGTCTGGAAATAAAAGTAGTAGACCGTTTGTAGACAGAGAAAAGTACCAGCCTATTTAATGTCCCACTGCAGGGTAAAGGCTTCCATCTTAGATATCAAGTCATCGCTACTATATAATGGGGTTAAGCTGCGTTTCCACTGTAGCTGACCAATAGATTTTTTTTTTAAGTGATAGGTAGCAGACGAGCAGGCGGATCACCTGATGGTAAGCGATTGCCGCCGCCCATGGACACATGCAACACCAGTGGAGTCACAAGTGCGCTGCTAACCTTTTATCCCCTTCCCCCCGATGGGCCTCCGGTACCCTCACTCACTCGGCTTAACACAGCACAGGAGCTGCTTCACGCCGGTTTTCTGTGAGGCAGTGGTACCTATCACTCCGGTCGAGCCGCCATTCATGCCGAAGCATGGCCGTCCCACAATTCAGAATTGCATAAACACTACGTTTCTTAACTAGTAAGCTTTTTCTATTGAAGGATTTCGCTCCGCTCCGCTACAGTGGAAACGCAGGCTTAGAGATAAACAGCACGCTTGCCTAATACGGATTGGTAATCACAAACCCTATCTATCTATGTTCAAAAATTCCTAACCATACTTTTTGCTCGAATCGGGAACCGAACCCAGAAGATTACGGCCCTGTACTTAAACCTGTAGACCAACAGAAAAAGAAAAATGAGAAAAGAAAATTGTCTTAGCACAGAGGACTGTCGTTTTCATCTTCAGTCTCCAGGGCGTTAAAGATGTTCTTGAAGACCTCTTCATGGGCGGCGATCGCTAACCTTGTAGACAAGAATACATGGCTCTTACCTTAGTGACAACAACCACAATATCCAGCCCCAGGTTGGTAGTGAGGACACCTTCGGGTAGAGGACTGTCGTCATCGTCCCCATTCTCGAGGTCGTCCGAGAGGTTCCTGGAAGACCTCTTCATGGGCGAGGACGCCGTGGGCTCCAGTTCGTCTCCGGGCTCCGTGTACCTCAGCCACTTCTGCACTTGCTGCTTTTTACTATTTAGTCTTTGTTCTGGAAATAATTAAAGAATGTTTAAGCTTAGAGTCATTATTGATGTCAGCGTTACATTCTCTGTTGCGCTATAGACCAATGGACGGACTAGGAACATGATTTGGTATGGCTGGCAATCCTATCCTATTACTATTATAAAGGCGAAAGTTTGTAAGTATGGATGTATGGATGTTTGTTATTCTTTCACCTAAAAACTACTGAATGGATTTGAATGAAACTTTACCACAATATATTAGCTTATACATCAGAATAACACATAGGCTACAATTTTTGAGGTTTCTACGAACCTGAAGTCCACGCGAACGAAGTCGCGGGCAAAAGATAGTTAGTCTATAAGAGTAAGAGTCTTGAAATTTTGTTCGGGCTCCTATTATAGGGTAGGAGAGGACTGAGAAAGTATTTTTGTAAATTCCGACCCTAAGGGGGTACCAACGGGTTTTCAAAATTAGTAAGTATGCCGTTTAAAAGTTATTCTAGTAAAATTCAGTATGAAAGTATTTTATCAAAAGTCATGAACACATATCTAAAAAATATTTTCGTAAATCATCCCCTGAGGGGGTAGAAAACATTCAATTCCCAAACGAAGTGAGAGCGAGCGCTAGTTAGAAGTAGGTAAAACCAGATTAGCATTAAGTTTCAAATGTTCAAAATGTTACATCAATTTGAATAATGAAGAAGATCTGTATGTTATTTCCGGATGAAACGACTTTTTATCCTGATTGAAACGTTTATGCTTATCCTGATTGTAGTAACTCCTTTGTGTTCTGTATCTTTCATTGGTATCTTCTCTATTTTATTAATTAGGTTCTTTGTTACCCCCATCCAACGTCAAATTTATCCCTGCGAGGGTAATTACAGGTTAGATTTCCAGCACAAACATTTTTTTTTTCTTAAACTAAAAAAGTTTCGTGACATTTTCAATACTAGTGGAACAGATCAACTACTGGAGCGAGTCTAAATATACTATTTTGTTACTAAGTCGAGGATCTCACTTTAAATTCTTTTGTAGCACAAAAAATTCAAACCAATAATTTGTAAACTAATATTTCACGCAATGCTATTTACACTTTCATGAATAATATTGCATTGCACACAGTCAGACTGAATGTGAACAGAATATTGATAATAAATTATTTACAATTGTACCAATAAAAAGTGTCTATCTAGAATTGATCTAGATTCGTGTTCATAATTCATATTTTTAATTTGTGTTTTTGACGCCTTCACGAATAAACACAGATTTTTATTTGAGAATGATAAAATTCAGTAATATAGCCATTTGGACACAGAATGTCGGTAGAATGCAACCCCTTTCCACCCGATTGGGCCTTCGGTACCCTCACTCAAACACAGCGCAGACGCTGCTTCCAAACTCTTGTGAGGTCTATAACTCAGATCGAGTCAGCCCATTCATGCCGAAGCGTGGCTCTCCCACGCTTAAACGTTCGCGAGATAGACACGATACGATACATATATTTCTTGGCGTGCATGTCAACGAACTCTTCAATATACTCGTAATTCTCATAATAGAGTAGGTATACCTGTCTGTCAGTCTCTACTTATTTATTTTGTGGTCACAAGACTAGAATCTACAAAGATTGCAGACGAAGAACGAATTTGCCAATATTATACGTCGAATGTTTCGTTAGCACGTGTCGAGCGGGCGCAGTTTAAACGGATGTCAATGACAACTACTCGCTAAAGTAAAGCGAACCCGCGGATTGTGCGCCTTTTTATCCTATAGGAACGCAAACGAGCAAGCGGGTCACCTGATACCTGATGGTAAGTGAACACCGCCGCACATGGACATCTGCCATACTACTCTCGGCGTCAAAAAAATCGCACATCTGCGTAGTTTTCATACTAACGAGCTCATATCACGGCTTCGTATATAAAAAAGTGAAACATTTGATTGCAATATTTTTTACGTAACATGGTTTTTATATGGTCGTCTGTTAATCATGCTTCTTAATTAGTCGTGAAAACTTCCTAATTTTCCCAAAAACATAAAAAAGTAAATCAATGTTCTTGTCCCATACAATGTTCTATGGAGCTGAAAAACTGATTTACTTTTTAAATTTTTTGGACGAATCAAGTAAATTCCATGGATGATGAAAATGTTGGATTAAAAGACAAGCATATATTGGTAATGATACCTTTAAAATATTGTAATAAAATGTTTTACTTTTTAATATACGAAGCTGTGATATGAGCGCGTTAGTATGAAAACTACGCAGATGTGCGATTTTTTTGACGCCGAGAGTAGAAAGCTCACAAGTGTGGATGCGTTGTCGGCCTTTTAGGGAGGTATAGTCTCGTAGGCCTGAGCAGAGGAACTATTTGAAACGAGGAAACTGCCGACTAATGGTATAGGTAGAAATACGTATATAAAAAAAGAACTACCTCAGATTCGAACTTACGAGCCCGCATTCGCAGGGGCACGTTATTATCCACTGAGCTACCATCGATCGCACCTAAATATATGTAACTACAGCAACATTGTTTAACTACAGTAGCTAGCAGCTATCAAAGTTAACCGTTATCATCACGACCACTCCTTTAACCTACATGTATATTTGTTCCAAACATTCACTAGTTTACTAAAAACTTCAAAGAGATATTCGATGGCGCAGTGGCTAAAGTGTTCGCAAGAAGCGCGAAAGGTCCCGGGTTCGATTCCCGGTCAAGTCAATTTAGGAAACTACATTTTCTAAATTTTCTTGGGTCTGGTCTGGATGTTCTGGGTTGACGCCCCTAGTTAATTATTGTCACTTGGTACTCATAGTACAGGGGTTGCCCTAGTTTGAAAACAGGTTGATTGGTGTGATTGTCTGGCGCATTTATTTATTTATATCGAAGTGGCTATTATGGCTTCAAAACAGGTGATCCGTCTGCTCGTCTACCACCTATCACATAAAAAAGCGCAGAGAGGAACTGCGATTCGGCTTCACGCTTGCTTCAAATTAAGCTATCAGGAATTAAGCTAGGAGATTAAGCTATCACGAGAAAAAGATCGAAGTTTCTATGGCATACGGGTTTCACAAAACCGATATACCACTTGTAGATCATATGGCATTGATTTGCATTGCGCGACAGTAGAATGACGTAAGGGCTGAGTCAACGGAATATAAATACGCCGGTGCCCAAACCACTTGGGAACCGGTAAAGTGGGTGCCGTAAATATTATATGGGAGAATTAGAGACACTTTTATTAGATTTTTTATGTTATTTCTATCGACCACTGTGCATTATTGAATTCAACTTTATACCTATTCTTATTCTTAAGTGATTGAGATTTCAATCTGCTTTTTTTCAATTTTGGGAAAAAAAAACATTATGAAATTTCCAGAAAAAAATTGTTTATCTATTCAATAGTGATGCTTTTACTGAATTTTTCAACTTGTGTATAAGGCAAGCGTTTGCGATATGATCACATAATTATTAATTCACATCACGAAACATTTTGGCCTTGAAGAAACATGGACAATTTTATACAATAAATCATGTTACAAAAGTTTCTTAATTTAGATAATGAACTAACTTTTTAAACCTTGACATTTATTCGGATAAATGAAAAAATATTAACATTTAGATTTTATCTGATTATTTTCAACTGTACTAACTAGGTACTTATACTATAAAGGTTGAGAAATATTTACGTAAATAACCTAAACATAATTTATAAGCATCTTTTCATAAGAATGAGACATTAAAATAAATTCATACATCTCATACATTGACCTGAATCCGTACAAAGTAGCTAAAGCAAAGCCCTTACGTAATGGGTATAAAAAAACATTCAAAATAAAAAAGGTAACAAATGTAAATAAGTAAAAAACCTAAAATCCACTTATAAGTAATAATCTAAATCACGCGAGCAAAGCCGCGGGCTCAAGTAGTTTACTTAAGTAGTCCCAATTTACGAAGCAACGAAGTTAAAATTGTTCCAAACTGAGAATAACCCCAACACGAGATGTGAAAGTAACATCGCGGGCAAGTTAATAATCAGAATTAACTGTTCCTACTTATTCAAATTAGACATTGTCTCTTATGTTGTGAGAATTAACTTGTATGCGCTCTATAATAAACGATAACATTGGTTTATGTCATATAATTAGACTGCCAAATAAACAACAACACTTAAGATATAAGCAACAATTTTGTAGTCAAAATATCCTAATTAGGACTTTAGCCTCCTTGATATTAGGATCAGAATGTGTTAGAAGAGGTTAATTAGTTAAAGAAGCAATATATCTCAATGCTCTGACACATGCAACTAGTTAGAATCTAATAAGGATGCATCAATGCAGTCTTAGTCATTGCAGCTGTGGCCATGAAGACGGCGGACGGTTATCTCGTTATCTTTTGGAGTATTTAAGAACTCTCACAAAAAATCATACTTCTCGGATTTATACACGCAAAGATACATACACACGCGGTACATTTATACCCCAAAAAGCTTTAAATAGATAGTGAGTTTTTATGGAAAGAATATTTAAATAACCTAGTACTGCTGTAAGGCTCATTCCCTCTTTGCGCATTGTTAATTAAGTGAAAATAATAAAAAAATATAAATATTTAACTTTTATAGCAACATTTTATAATTTAATCTTCAGTAAAAATATTGTATTCTTAAAATAGTATTGCAAAACATTTTGAGCTACAAAACTTCAAAGTTATGAATATTTGTAAGGCTAAATGGAATGGTGAATAATGCAGGTATGTAGCAAATACCAGCATTAGTAAGTTGTCTTATAGAAAAGGACATATTTTTGAAATATTATATGTTTTCGTGTCTTTCGTGGCCTCACAATATTGACTCAGATGCATAAACAAAACGATATATAACATTGCATTTTCAGGTATCAAAAAAGGAAAATCTTTATAATGATTTACTTACTTTAAGATGCTTACACAAAGTTCTAGACAATTAGTTTAATTAGAAATCGCTGTAAGCGATAAGACCGCCGAAATTCTGTAATGTCAAGTTCTGAAGTTGTGAATTTTGTGCAATAAAGTACATCTATCTACTTATTATTCTCTAAGAGACTAATACAGAACACAAATTGATATCATATTATGTCTAGTATCAGGTCAGACAAAGGATTAGTCACTTAGCTATAATTAAGTTACACAAGATCAGTAAACTAACTACCTACAATTTCACAACATACAGCTTAAGTTATCTATTTAATGTCTTTATGACAATAGATAAGTAGCATACATAAATAATTTGTTCTTTTACTTGCTTTAATTTATAACATTAATTAACATTATTGGTCCTTAATGAAAAATATTTAATTTTTATCTCCATTCATCTTTCTATTATTGTTGTATCAAGTAGGGTTCAATACATACAATGTCCTTCAACTACAATACATAATATGGAATGCAGTAATCCTTTATAGGATGAATTGATTATCATTTGTTAACCATGAGGATAATATAGTTACTTATTTGATATTTTTTTGATAAATTTTAGGACCAATTTTGAAACCTTATCACCAGTAGTAGAATGCTATGTTATGACCACTGTACAGTCAGCCACACATCAGGTTACCACAAACTGTCAAATTTCCTCAATTGATTTTCAACCTAACGTGTATGACAGTAAGGTGAAAGTAGATTGAAGAATTTTGACAGTTTTGTATACTTTGATGTGTGACTGTATGCACCCTACAGTTTTCTATGGGAACACATGATTTTGTGTATGCAGGCTCTGTGCGGAAACCTAGTCATGAAATGAATAAAGGCTAACTATTTGCAAATATCCAGGTGGTATCTCTATGGAAATTGAGAAATTATTTCAGACCAACTGAGTAAACAACTATTGCACTGTACTTGTCATTTCCTTAAATAAATGTTTCTTTGTGAATGTTCATAATGTACACAAGAAACACAAATCTCTTCACATTTTGGACATGTATTTTAAATTAATACACATACAGTTTTATGAAATAGTGAAGGCTTACACTTATTTTCAGGACCATTGATTTGATGTAAGTTCTGGTGCTGGGTGTTGATTACATTGCAAATGTGTTTTGGCTTTTCAGTCCTGTGGTTGTCTAAAAAACATATTTTTTTGCCCTAGCCAGGGGTTGCCCTAGTTTGAAACCAGGTTGATTGGTGTGATTGCCTGGCGCATATATTTTATTTATTTATTTCATATCTAGCTACTTTTCACAACTGATGACTTCAGGGACATGGGTAGTATAGTTTAGCATATTTAGCTAAAGGCAAATAATATTGTTCAAAATGATATTTCAATAGACAAGGAAGTTAGGCGGAATGTAAACATAGGTTTGCACTCTAACTAATGAATGTGTAAGTAGTCATTCTACACATTTTTTGTAATAGTTTTTAATGCAGTAGGTATTAGATACCTACTGAAAAAAACCGGCCAAGTGCGAGTCGGGCTCGCGCACAAAGGGTTCCGTAGCAGCAAATATAATAAACTTATTATGTCAATTTATACACCTGGTGAATGGAGCCTTAAGCACAATAACTTAACCAAAATTACAGTTAAATCAACCTATCTCAAAAACTATAAGAGATACTTTTGATCAAACCAAAAATCGTTGAAAGAGTTAATTAGCATGCATCACCTCTATTTTTTTTAGAATTTTATACCCCGTAGTTATAAAAATAGAGGGGGGGGACATACTTTTTACGACTTTGAGAGCTGATATCTCAAAAACCGTTCACTTTAAGAAAAATGTTTTTTAGAAAACTTTATATCATTTTAAAAGACCTTTCCATTGATACCCCACACGGGTATGTACATCGAAAAAAAAAATTTCATCCCTCAGTTACATGTATGGGGGGCCCCACCCCCAATTCTTTTTTTACTATTTAGTGTCATATTTTTGTAGCGGTTCATACAACACATATTCCCATCAAATTTCATCACTGTAGTACTTATAGTTTCCGAGTAAATCGGCTGTGACAGACGGACAGACGGACAGACGGACAGACGGACATGACGAAACTATAAGGGTTCCGTTTTTGCCATTTTGGCTACGGAACCCTAAAAAAAGGTACAATAATAAAACTCAATTGAACTATCTCAGATTTGCAGCACATAGTTTCATCTTAGACAAAATATAGTATGAATATCACCATATGATTTATACTTATTCATGCATCATACAAGTCAGAAAGTTTATCTACAAATTACTGGGATATTAGAGATAGTGAATGAATGATGGTATGAAGCACATTGGAGTGTGAATTTGAGAAACATGAGATTAAGTTGATTGGGATGGGTCTTTCTTTGGAGCAGCCTTATTTTCAGCAGTAGTTGGTGATTGGCTGATTGCTTTCATATCTCTACCTACTAGGATAAGATATCAAACAAAATTCTGTAATAAATGAGGCTTTACTTACCAGGTGTGAGATCCAATTTGTCTATGTGGTCACCGAGCACTGATGCCCAGCTTTGCAACTGGTCTAGTACACCCCACGGTGTCGTCATGGCCACCGTGAGCAGCGCCAGTGTGTGCGGGAATGTTTCCTCATTGAGGGCGAATTTGAGCAGATTTGTGTGACCTGGATCACCATCCAGCACCCATACGCTGAGGCGTGTGTGGTCTACGAAGATATTTCAAAGTTTATTAACATCTAATATGAAGAAGTTGCAGCAACTATTGGAGATGAGACAAAAATTCATGTGAGATGTATGTTTGTTTTGTCAAAGTGTTTTGGGAATTAAGACTATGTTGCATACATGCTCAATGCACATCTACCTATATTTCCAACACAAATGTTCATTGATGAAAAATTTATTTGTGTTGGGTCTGGGTGTTTGTGGTTCCTTATAAGTTGCTCACTTTTACCCTTTGGTATAGTTAATTGTAAGGGAGATTCTGTATCGATTTTCCTAATGGAAACTTACTTTTCAATTGATACTGTAGGTACATAATAAGTTAGATATTATTATGTTTTTGTGATTGTTTCTATCTCTCAAAATGATCTTATAATCATTTTGGTATAATACTGGACTCACGGGCCTAGACCAAGTGAGCCACAGTTTCTGCAGTGATTGGATTTGTATGAGTGGTGTCGTCCTGTAGGAACTTGCGAACTATTCGACACATGTTTAATATTGCTACCTTTTGCATGGTTATGTACGTACTCTCCAGTAGATTAAGAGTGCATATTATCATGTAAGAAGGTACAATTACTTTTCTTGTCTTTTTATATGATACAGGAAGGCAAACAAACAAGCAGGTCATCTGGTGGTAAGTGATTAACTTGGACATAGCCTATGGACATCAGCTACACCAGAACATTACTTTTAATTTCATTCAAATAAGAATCCAACTAAAAGGCTCCATGTATCCAAGTGTGGAAAATGGAGTTCACTTTACAATACAAGGCTCCATGTATTTATGCTTCATGTAGAATATAGCCTAGAATTGTTTACTAATTACCACATTGTGGTTTTGTTTACAAGCAAGGGCTATGAAAGTAAACCCAAAACACAATCTGTATAACGTATCAACAGATAACACTTACCATCCCTGTATTCATCTCTAACGTCTATATATGCATATTCCAGCGCCGACCCCTTCTTGGGGTCCTCTACTCCTTGTAATTTTGCTACCAGAGTGGTTTTACCAGTCTCATTGTCACCCAAAACTAGCACATTTTTGTTTGAAGGTAGTTTTGTGTTCCCTTGATTCTGGACTTCCTCTAAGACCGAAGACCTGAAAGTAGTTTTTATCGTCAATGATCGTAAGCGAAATAGGTGACAGCTAAACTGTGATGCGTCACTACGCGGTGAAATGTCCCCATCACAATTATGAGATTTCACTATTACTTTACATACAAAAGCAAGACGTTGCAGCTAGGTCACATAATTCTCAGGTATGAGGCTTGACATCACGTAGGTGTGACACATTGGATCCCCCTATATGGGGGCTGCATGTTAGTACAAAAATTAACTGTGGATTGTTACCAAAAATTATCCTTCGCGTCTTCTTTATCTTTCTTTTTAGATTTAAGCCCATTAGCCTGGCCGTTTGTCTCCATTCTTCAGAATTAATAGAAGATAACAACGGCACAGAAAGGCTTTTCTTTCGTTTTCGTTTCTTCGGCCGTTCATACGTCACTCTCTCGCGATGATTCCTGTGTGACTAGTTGAATAATTTTAAAATCTACTAATACGACCACGAGGAATCATCTTCATCTTCGATTCAAACAAAAGTTTACCTTGCTGTCTTTCCCACTCAAATCGAATGATGAAGATTAAATACAATTCACAGAAACATAAAAATAGTATAAGATTATTTCGGTAGTTTATGAATCCAAAGCACTCCTTGATTTGAGGAATTTTCAGATTACAAGTTATAACAAAACGTTGCGTACAAACTAATTTTATTGTCTTATTACGCATGTAATTAATACTCTGTTTTGTTTCTTTAAGTTGAAACACCGCAATATTTAAATCCTGCTTGAAGTAACCAAACTCCCAAACGGTAGCATTTTTAACTACTGGTATTACAATTTTTACTTTTAAAGTTATAATCAATCAAAGACATAAAACTTAAATTCTATCCAGCGATATGTTTTTCAACAAAATTAAAGTATTAAACAAATATCACACATTTGTTTAATACTTTAACTAATTAAAACTTAACAATATTAAATTGTAAAACTTATAAATTATTTACCTTTTATTTTTTGATACACGACCTTTGAGTATATAGCCACTGGAGATGCCATACCGGGCGTTTCCCCTCCGGCAAAGTACATTGGTCAACTTTCGGAACTGGTCAACTAAGTTATACAAAACTACTTGGATGTCGCTACATCGCCATTTTGCATCGCTCCGTGTCGCGTGACGTTTCTCTTAAAGATGGTGAATTGTGCAGTATTTTCATGTAAAAGGCGATCTGACAGCTAAAATTCGCAACAAGATCGCGTTTCCTATCATAAGTAATGACTTTTATTAATTATTAAATGTGTATTAAACTAGAAAATCTATTTTAATAAAAAACCGTTACGATACGTAAACGACAGAAAAATTTAATAATGATATCGTGGTATCGGTCCTAGTGATGGGACCAATTAAAATCAACTCGACATTTGAATGAATCATTCACTCACTGCAGTTAGTTTCAAAATCCGTTCTTTTCATTATATTTTGAATAAAATAGTATAGACGTATATTATAATATTAAAACATTGTAAAGTGAATTAGAGAAATTACTGTCCTTTCTTCTGGTCATACGATGTTGGAATTTATTCTAAAAATAAAAAGAATTGGTGGCTATAAAATATTTCGAGGTAAAAGGAATAAAATATGTGGTCCGGGAGTATCATGCATGATAACGGAGTAGATAGTAATCCATAATTGGAGCTCGCTAATTTTAATATAGAAAAGTATACGAATGTTCGTTTATCCAATATTTCAAAAAAATTAGACCCCCAGAAATATATTCGACACGTGTACAATAAACTTATTCATTTTGAAAATCAATATAAATGCGTAATAAGGAATTTTTGTAATATTTCAATAAATCATTCTAATTAAAAATATATTGTTTCATTTACTCTCCCTTTGTTTGTCCAAATGTTTAACCCCAAACTAGCGCACATTTGTAATTTTTACGTTTTAGTATGTATTGCACAACTTCACCATTTTTTAGGGTTCCGAAGTCTACTCGTAATGTCTGTCCGTCTGTCTGTCTGTCTGTCCTGGCTCGTTCTCCGCCGTTTCTGCACCGATTGCCACTGAAAATTGGTAAAGAGATGTATACTGATAATCAAAAATTTGTTTTTAACATTATTGAAAAATAATTATTTTTCACCCCCCTTTCCATACAGCGAAAAGTTAATTCGAAAAATAAATTCGACTTACCCCATCGTCTGGTCGGTATCATTAAAAAGGTATCTTTAAATACAACAAAAATTGCCTTGACATAATGTGGATCAAACCCCCCAGTTTCGAGATATATTAATACAAAGTTAAAATTAGAGCTTCCTCTCCCCCCCCCCCCCCCCCCAACTTCACAGTAAATACTGTCATACACATTAAGTTGAATATCAGTTGAGGAAATTTGACAGATTGTGGTAACCTGATGTGTGGCTGACTGTACTTTTAACGAAAACTTTAGCGGACTCTGTATCATACATAGTATTTTTAATACAACTTAACCAACTTATGACGTGCAGTTGCCCTAACTAAATGGTAATGTATGGAAATAACTACCTAACTTAACTATGAAAATAAGGTTTAAGGCCCATCTTTTGGATACGGAACACCTTCATGTGCGTGTCCGACACGCTCTTGGCCGGTTTTATTTTACAAACTGACTAAATAAATATTTATTTATCTTCAATGTGCAGAATTTTACACTTACAATTTTATATTTAAGTTCATTCACCAAACTGATTTGACTCATTCTTTGTGTCCCATCACTGTCTTTTTCGTATGTATGCTGCATAGTTACGTGAAATCTTTATTTGTGAGCGTGTATTTTTTGATGTGTTAAATTTTTCTGTAGTGTGCGTTTATCGTGACAGCAAAATTTGTGACTGTTGAGTATTAAAATTTTTGTTGGTGTGCTGTACGTGTTTACCTCGTCCCCCGCAAAAAATGGTGAAAAAAATTGTTAGAAGCGCGGACGTTAGGGCATCTCCAGTGGCTGTCTGCTCTAAGTACACGACACTCGACTATTCCGAAATATTATCTGTATTATGCTGTCAGATCTTTTATGACAGTGACAGTCTGCTATTCGGTCGGATTGTCAAATTTTGTCAGCACAAAAAATACAGAGAAGTCGTGTTTTTTTAGATGAAAATAAAATAATAAAGAGAGCTGAACTATTATTTTCATCGCTACAATCTTAGCCTAGTGTTGTTTGGTTATTCAGTTAGTTTCACATACTTTTAAAATGTTTAAAAAGCCTAGTTCCGGTAAGAAAAGCAATTTGTCCCAGGTGAGTCATTGAAAGATTTGTTTGTCCTTCGGGTCCTATCGCGTGTTTTCTGCAAACTGTGGTTTATTTATAGATAATTGCCTGTATTAAACAGTTGGTCCTTATGATAACTGTTAAATTACGGCTCCATAGACTGCACGACTACATAGTTTCTGTGTGGTACTTATCAGCTGTTAATCGGGATCGTAAACAAAGACTCGCTGTTAGGTCGTACTTATTTCTAATTGAAACATTTTTTCATTCTTAGCTATAGCTGTATACTTAACCTCATTGTATCAGCGATTATAACTGTATCGACAATGAAATGAATGTAGGGAACTGTGAAGAAATAATGAGCATTTGTTTTGTTTTATAAAATGATACCCACTTGCTTGAATTAATACAATGTCTTGGATTGTTCTGTTGTTGTTTTTATTCAAAAAACAGTGCACAGTTCTTGAGTAGAAACTTTCCCAATAAACATTTACAATCCATGTTGCTCTAAGTGTTATTCCTTTGTTAACAATGCAACAATTTCCTATTTAATTTAAGTAAAATACTGGATATTTAAATTTTTATTGTGCTGTCTTATTGTAACTTTGACTTGCACTTGAACTCTTGCAATTTTTTTGGGTGTGATCACTTAATTACCAAATCACCCTCTCTTGCTTGTTTACCTCCCTATCTCATAAAAGTCAAAACAAAAGAACTATAGCTGGAGGCACGAAAGTATAGCGATGACCGTTATTTTGCACACTTGTAAAAAAGAAGACTTTCTATTGGTTTCTGTGCACTCAAGGTCATAACTACACTTTCTTGCTTTGGACTTTAACAAACTAAATATGTTATTTCTTGATGTCTGTACTTTTAAACTCGTCCTATTTCAGTTTGGTCTACTTGATGTAGACTTGGATGATGATGATGAGCCTATGGACCTTGATGATGATGACGACATGGATCTTGAGGCAGAACTGGCCGCCATCAGTGGTGGTGGGCCCAAGAGGCACCGGCCTCGGAAGCCAGCTCCTGTGCCATCGGCTAACCTTGACGCTATGATAGCTGCCAGCCTGAAAGATGTTCCTTCAGATGAAGATGATTCAGGTGATTGATTGATTGATTTTTTATAAACACAATATTATTGTAGTTATCCATAGCAATTAATTATACTATATCAATATTTACGAATCTGTATTTTTTTTCATTCATTGTTACTAATTAACTTTACACTTTTGACTCATGTTACATAAGATGCAACTGTGTTTGTGTGGCTAGTGGTAGGTGCTATATTTTATTAAGTTACAATAAGCATCTGTATCTATAGATTCTGTGACAACTATACGTTTTTAGGGTTCCGTAGCCAAAATGGCAAAAACGGAACCCTTATAGTTTCGTCATGTCCGTCTGTCCGTCTGTCCGTCTGTCCGTCTGTCCGTCTGTCCGTCTGTCACAGCCGATTTACTCGGAAACTATAAGTACTACAGTGATGAAATTTGATGGGAATATGTGTTGTATGAACCGCTACAAAAATATGACACTAAATAGTAAAAAAAAGAATTGGGGGTGGGGCCCCCCATACATGTAACTGAGGGATGAAATTTTTTTTTTCGATGTACATACCCGTGTGGGGTATCAATGGAAAGGTCTTTTAAAATGATATAAAGTTTTCTAAAAAACATTTTTCTTAAAGTGAACGGTTTTTGAGATATCAGCTCTCAAAGTCGTAAAAAGTATGTCCCCCCCCCCTCTATTTTTATAACTACGGGGTATAAAATTCTAAAAAAAATAGAGGTGATGCATGCTAATTAACTCTTTCAACGATTTTTGTTTGATCAAGTATCTCTTATAGTTTTTGAGATAGGTTGATTTAACTGTAATTTTGGTTAAGTTATTGTGCTTACACTGAAACGATGGCTGAACCTTATAAGATAGATCAAAAACTATACTACAGTATTGTACACCTTTAAAAAATCTTATATTTGCTGCTACGGAACCCTTTGGTGCGCGAGCCCGACTCGCACTTGGCCGGTTTTTTATTGGAGTAGGTAGTCAGGGTGATGGAGGGGTAAGTTAGATTGATGGAGAGGTAAGTTAGATTGATGATAGGGTAAGTTAGATGGATGTAAAAGTATCGTAGATTGATGGAGTTTACACTATTTTTTGCTTTATTTACCATCAATATAATATGTACCTAATATTACACAATTCTATAAATAATATATTTAATAATAGGTGAAAATAGTTTGAAACAATAAAAAACCCTTTAAATACTTTTATTTTATTTTTTAATGGAAAACGAACAACATTAACATAACTAAAGTAGTATGTAGGTTTTCGTGAATAGTACTGCTTTACAATTCCAATTGTGTTGTATATTGTATCTGTTTTGTAGTGTGTAATATGTATATTGTTAGTGTGTCTTATCAAATAAATAAATAAATTGGATATTCCAGTGGTTTTACTGTTTATTTCTACTTAGGTGGCGAAGATGACCCAGAGCTACTGAGTGAGCTCAAGGAACTAGCCATCGACGACGACGAAGCGCCGCCGCCCCCGCCCCGCACGTCCCGCCCCGCGCCCCCGCCCCCCGGCGCCGCCAGTGGACAGAGCAGCACCATCAGCTTGTTGCAGGATAGAATTTCTAATTATGCGTTGGCTGAGAAGAATGCGAAGGAGAGTGGGGAAAGTAGTAGAGCAAGAAGGTAGGTGCGATGTGAAACATACAGATTTCGTCTAATAAGGGGCTATCGCTTCAGATGAAGATGATTCAGGTGATTGATTGATTGATTTTTTATAAACACAATATTATTGTAGTTATCCATAGCAATTAATTATATAGGTATATCAATATTTACGAATCTGTATTTTTTTTCATTCATTGTTACTAATTAACTTTACACTTTTGACTCATGTTACATAAGATGCAACTGTGTTTGTGTGGCTAGTGGTAGGTGCTATATTTTATAAGTTACAATAAGCATCTGTATCTATAGATTCTGTGACAACTATACGTTTTTAGGGTTCCGTAGCCAAAATGGCAAAAACGGAACCTTATAGTTTCGTCATGTCGTCTGTCCGTCTGTCCGTCTGTCACAGCCGATTTACTCGGAAACTATAAGTACTACAGTGATGCAATTTGATGGGAATATGTGTTGTATGAACCTGCTACAAAAATATGACACTAAATAGTAAAAAAAGAATTGGGGGTGGGGCCCCCCATACATGTAAATGAGGGATGAAATTTTTTTTTTCGATGTACATACCGTGTGGGGTATCAATGGAAAGGTCTTGTAAAATGATATAAAAGTTTCTAAAAAACATTTTTCTTAAGTGAACGGTTTTTGCGATATCAGCTCTCAAAGTCCGTAAAAAGTAGGTCCCCCCCCCTCTATTTTTATAATACGGGGTATAAATTCTAAAAAATAGAGGTGATGCATGCTAATTAACTCTTTCAACGATTTTTGGTTTGATCAAAGTATCTCTTATAGTTTTTGAGATAGGTTGATTTAACTGTAATTTTGGTTAAGTTATTGTGCTTACACTGAAAACGATGGCTGAACCTTATAAGATAGATCAAAAATATACTACAGTATTGTACACCTTTAAAATCTTATATTTGCTGCTACGGAACCCTTTGTGCGCGAGCCCGACTCGCACTTGGCCGGTTTTTATTGAGTTAGGTAAGTCAGGTTGATGGAGGGGTAAGTTAGATTGATGGAGAGGTAAGTTAGATTGATGATAGGGTAAGTTAGATGGATGTAAAAGTATCGTAGATTGATGGAGTTTACACTATTTTTTGCTTTATTTACCATCAATATAATATGTACCTAATATTACACAATTCTATAAATAATATATTTAATAATAGGTGAAAATAGTTTGAAACAATAAAAAACCCTTTAAATACTTTTATTTTATTTTTTAATGGAAAACGAACAACATTAACATAACTAAAGTAGTATGTAGGTTTTCGTGAATAGTACTGCTTTACAATTCCAATTGTGTTGTACGAGTATATTGTATCTGTTTTGTAGTGTGTAATATGTATATATTGTTGATGTGTCCTTATCAAATAAATAAATAATGGATATTTACCAGTGGTTTTACTGTTATTTCTACTTAGGTGGTGAGATGACCCAGAGCTACTGAGTGAGCTCAAGGAACTAGCCATCGACGACGACGAAGCGCCGCCGCCCCCGCCCCGCACGTCCCGCCCCGCGCCCCCGCCCCCCGGCGCCGCCAGTGGACAGAGCAGCACCATCAGCTTGTTGCAGGATAGAATTTCTAATTATGCGTTGGCTGAGAAGAATGCAAAGGAGAGTGGGGAAAGTAGTAGAGCAAGAAGGTAGGTGTGATGCGAAACATACAGATTTCGTCTAATAAGGGGCTATCGCTTGTGATAAATCCGCGATCACGTGTGGTGTGAAAGATCTGATAGAGTACTGTTACACAAAGGTCAAACTTCAACGTCATTAGTTGTCTGGTGACATTTTGACATCAACATACGGGTCGAATTGAGAACCTCCTCCTTTTTTTTTTGAAGTCGGTTGAAAAGAACCAATCATCGTGTAGGCACCTCAATTTTACAGTAAGCCATCTAGCGGATTTTTTACACGCGATAGCACCTCGCAAATAAAATCAAGCGAGTACATGAAATGCTTACAGAACGACGCCAAAGGAACATTATTTTAATTTCTTTAGATTTGGACGCGGCCTCAAAACCCTGAACGACCTGCTCAAGCAAGCTAAAGCCGGCAAACCGATCAACGATGAGGACATCCCGCCAGCAGTCAGCCTCGGCAAGCCGGCACCCAGTGCGCCGCCACCGGAACCGACTCCGGCTGAACCGGAGGCCCCGGCGGAGCCAGACCCGGAACCGGAGGGGCCGCCTAGCCTTCCGGAGCCGAAGGAGCCCCCGCCTCCTCCCCCGGAGGATGATAGCGCAGGATTAGATCCTGAGAAGCAGCAAGGGTTGCAAATGATATTACGTAAGTTTTTAAATCTATATTTTCTACATTAAATGTAATGAAATTTTCATCTCGAAATCTGGCACAATACACCTTTCCCATTTATTTTCCCAACTAGCTTTTGCCCGCGGCTTCGCTCGCGCCCCCCACTTCCCTAAAATGGGGGTTTAGAAAGGGGCAAAAAGTAGCCTCTATTACTCTCCATCCCTTAACTATCTTCACTTAAGAAATCACGTCAATTCGTCGCTCTCCGTTTTGGCGTGAAAGAAAGACGAACATACAAAAAGACACAGTATGGATTGGCCTTTGGACAGTTACTCTATATATCACCTTACTCTGTATAACACCTTACCCATTTATTTTCCCAATACCCAGGGCGTCAAGGCGAGTTCAAAGCGGCCGCTCTGTCATACAAGCGCGCCGGGGACAAGACAATGGCCCTGGAGTTCCTCAAAGTGGTGAAGCAGTTCGACATGGTGGTGGAAGCGTACAAGGCTGGCCAGGAGATGGACCTGAGCGAGCTGCCCACCACGCAGAGCATCGAGGCTGCGCTGAGGAGCCAGAAAGAGGAGGGACAGGTCCAGAATACTGCAGGTTAGTCGCAAGTGATTAAATAAATAAATGCGTCATACAATCACACCAATCAACCTAGTCTCAAACTAGGGCAACCCCTGTACTATGAGTACCAGGTGACGATAATTAACTGGGGCTTCAACCCAGATCACCCAGACCCAAGTAAACTTAAAAAATGTAGTTTTCTAAATTCAAGCCGGTCTTCTGTGAGGCCGTTCTATTTCTCTGGTCGAGCCGGCTCATTCATGCCGAAGCATGGATTGTGTTTCGTCGCGTGAGTAGGGTATCGGTGGCCCAATTGAGGGGAAAGGGGGTTAAAGGTTGGCAGCGCATTGTGACTTCCGGTGTTGCAGGTATCAGACAGCGGCAATCGCTTACCATTAGGTGAGCCGTCTGCTTGTCCGCCACCTATCACAAAAAAAAAACAGTGAAGAATACACACATAAAAAAGCAATGTTGCAAACTATCATTGGGTGGGGCCTTCCCAAAAGCTTGCTATCTCAGTAGCAAAAAAATGGGTTTATACTGTTATATTCTGAGTGAATCACTTCTTATGTAGTTCAACGGCTTAATTATGACCTTCTTGACGCGTAAGCGGTTACGTACACAGTACGAACGTAAGATTAGACTTGTGATAAAACTAAAATGTGAATAATAAAATTGGCTCAAAATGAGGACAGAAATTGATAGATATTTTTAAAACTATGTTTACCGAATCACTTTTTTTTGTTTTCTTCTTCAACTTACCACTTGCCGGGCTAAGATGCGCACCACGAGATAATTTTGTCGACACTCGTATTGGGTCGGCGCAAGTTGCTTCTCGCTCTCTTGACTGAGCGATGAGCAGGACAGAAGGATACGCTCTCGCAAACGACAAAATTTTGTCGCGGTACGCATCTTAGCCCGGCTGATCCTGTTTCTGTACTTAGCTCGTTGAAAAGAAGATTTTTCACTCCGCTTCGCTTTTCACATTGGAAACCCAAACTTTGCTGAACTTAGATAGGTTTTTTGGTAGATGATTTGGTTTTGCCATGTGTACTTACTATAGTTTTTTCCTTGGGTTCTCCTTTGTATGGGTATTATAGAATTATATTCGGTTCCTTTTAGAGCCAACGCCTCCACCTCCAGTGGCGGACAGCGGCGGTCTCATCACGGCCTCCAGTGTAGATGAGGCGTTAAGACAGAGGCTTGCAGCTTTCCAAGTAAGAAGTTGAATTATTTTAATGACTAGCTTTTGCCCGCGACTTCGTTCGCGTGGACTTCAGGTTCGTAGAAACCTCAAAAATTGTAGCCTATGTGTTATTCTGATGTATAAGCTATATTGTGGTAAAGTTTCATTCAAATCCATTCAGTAGTTTTTACGTGAAAGAGTAACAAACATCCATACATCCATACTTACAAACTTTCGCCTTTATAATAGTAATAGGATAATATAGGGGGCAGATAAATAGACGGATCACCTGATGGTAAGCGATTACCGCCGTTCATGAGGTGCAACATCAGACCTTTTAAAAATGGATTTGCTCGCTTTTTGAAGGTTTGCAGGTCATAATGTCCAGAAATAGGCGACAGTTCATTCCGCAGTTTTGTGGTACAAAGCAGAAAGTTTTTTGGATCTTGTGTGAAAACAATTTATCAGTTAAGTTGGGAATATAAGTGACGCCACGGTCGCTTATGTTATTGTATGATAGCCTCATCTTATGTAAAGCATGGGAAACTCGTTAGTTTTTGAAAAAAAAAACTGTTTTCACGACTTTTCTGACATATTATACCATCATTTAACTTCTCACGCAAAATGTACCGTTTGCGTTGAGAAGTTAGATGCTTTTTCAATACACATTTCAAGTTCACCGTTCCACTCGACAACAGTTCCACCCACATCATTTAGATGCTTGGCAATCTTCAACTGTGCGTTTCTTAAGAAACTTTCTGCCCCGAACTACAAAACTATGGAATGAACTGTCATCAGCGGTATTTCCGAACCGATACGATCTACAAACCTTCAAAAAGCGAGCGTATAGCGTCGGCAGCGCATTTGCGACTCCTCTGGTGTTGGGTATCCATGGGCGGCAGTAATTGCTTATCATCAGGTGATCCGTCTGTTCGTCTGCCCCTATCTCATAAAAAAAAAGTTATTTGTTAGCAATTATTTGCAATTTGAAGTGTTTCATTATTTGCAAGTGTCCCATGGCGGCGGCAATTGCTTGCCATAGTTGATCCGCCTGCTCGCCTGCTAACTATCACGTAAAAAAAAAAACTTAAGCATAAAATTAATGAAGGAACAATGTTATAGCAACAGGAAGCGAAAGCCAAGGAGGAGGGTAATTCTGCCAAAGCGCGCCGCCTCGGCAGGGTGGTGAAACAGTACCAGGACGCCATCCGCCTCAACGCCGCGGGGAAGCCCATAGCGGCCGACGAGCTGCCCACCCCGGCGGGGTACGCGCCTATACCCACTGGAGGGGTAAGTTACATAAACCGAGGGGAACTTAGATTTTTTTTCCCAGGGGAAACAATCATGGCCTTCACCTTGCCACATGTGGGGGACAAGGTGGTGTGTGGGCCTCTAATCCTAACCAAAACCCCTGTCCGGTGTCCATCTCAGCGCAATCGTGGTCGGATACCCCACAGCCGGGACTAAACTGAACCGCAAATCGCGCTCGCCACTTTGAGCCAATTTGTTTGGCGCAATGCAGCCCTTCCAGAATGCGCGGCCTACCAGGACACCCAGTAGGATTTTTTCATTTGCTTTTTACCTTTGGTATTTTCTCATAAAAAAAAAACACTTTTCATACGAAGTTGGTCACGTGACTTGGTTATTTTGTATAGGTCGTCGAAATTTTTTTCGATGAATTTCGAAAAGTCGTAGTACAAATGTTGTTTAGAATAGTGAGTAGAACACGTGATTAACGGGATAAATGTTCACAGATACAGCCTGTATAAATTCCAGCTTAATTCCCCCCAGAGCCCATCATCAGCGCCCCCCCGCGCGGCGCCGCCGCCCCCCGCGCCGGGCCCGCGCCCCCCGCCGCCGCCCGTGTCGTCCTCCCGCCACGACAAGCAGCTCGCGTTGCTGCTGCACAGGCAGAAGCAGTTTAAACATGCATTCTCATCATCATCATCATCAGCAACCCACACTCGTCCACTGCTGGACATAGGTCTCCCCTAATGCACGCCACCGCTCCCGATCTTCACCCACTCTTATCCAGCCCACACCAGCCAGCTTTCGAATGTCATCGTCCCATCTTGTCGCAGGACGTCCAACACTACGCTTACCGAGTCGCGGTGTCAACTCGAAGATACTACGGCTAAGGAAACAACTTCGAGAGAGAAGCCAATAGAAGAATTCAGCTAGGCTTTGTAGCATTTGGTAGGCTTCGTCGAGTCTTCTCGTCACTCATCCCTCAAAGTCTTAAGTCGAAAGTCTTCAGTGCGTCTTCCCGGTCATGACTTACGTTGCCGAGACGTGGACACTCACGGCTGGATTAATCCACCGGTTCAAAGTCGCTATGGAAAGGGCTATGCTCGGAGTATCTCTGAAGGACCGCATCAGAAATTCGGGCAATTGGCATATAATTCCATCTCATTCCGCCCAGAGCCCGTCATCAGCGCCCCCCCGCGCGGCGCCGCCGCCCCCCGCGCCGGGCCCGCGCCCCCCGCCGCCGCCCGTGTCGTCCTCCCGCCACGACAAGCAGCTCGCGTTGCTGCTGCACAGGCAGAAGCAGTTTAAAGACGCGGCGTTGAGCGCTAAGAAAGCTGGTGAGTAAAGTTACAAATAACCTTTTTTTTACATCAGTGTCAAAGGATCAGTCATCATCGTGGGAGCGACACGCTTCGAATCATCATCATCATCATCAGCCTGTTGCAGTCCACTGCTGGACATAGGCCTCTCCAAATGCTCGCCACTTTGATCGATCTTCGGCTACTCGCATCCAGCTCCAGCCAGCCCTCTTGCGCAGATCATCACTCCATCTGGCCTGAGGACGCTTCGAATAGGCCGCCTCAAAGAAGATGGGAGTAAAAGCGGCGCCTGCGTTGTGTTCGTCGAGTGAGTGAGGGTACCAGAAACCCATTTGGGGGCAAGGGGGTTAAGTGTTGGCAGCGCACTTGTGACTCCACTGGAGTTTCAGCTGTCTATGGGCGGCGACAATCGCTTACCATCAGGCGGTCCCCTGCGGATTGCTCCAGTTCCCTTTAATTCACTGATTTATGGATGTTAGTTAATGCTTGTCTACCTTTTTAAAGTATACGGAGCGTTGACTTATGTGCGCGAGGTGGCGCCCTCTCTCCCTACTCTCTCGGGGTTATAATGAAGATCAAAAATAGTGCGCGCAGTTCGGTGTTCGGTGAGATCTGTCCGGAAGGCGGGCGTGCGCGTGCGAGTATATGTTCCGTCCTCGCCCCGCGCGTCCCGCGCAGCCCGCTGTGTTCGTCCCGCGCATTGTGATAGTGATATCATCTCAGTAGAAATCGACGTTCCGAACCAGTGGTAGATTATATTATGTTTTGACATTCATAAGTGTTTTGTATGGACCTAACTTGAATAAAGATTTTTTCTATTTGTATTTCTATCTCTCAAAAATCAATCAAAATCAAAATCTCTTTATTCAATGTAAGCCCTTTGCAGAACATTTATGAATGTCAAAATTTGTAATCTACTGCTGATTCGAAAGGTCAATTTAAAATAAAATTTAAAACTAGCCAGTAACAATATTGATGAGATTATCGTCAGCTCATGGCGAGTTAAGCACTTACAAAATTCGTCGGCTTAGTTAGGGGTTCGGATGGTGTAAACTGTAAAGTGGATAGCATATCTGCCCGGTCTGTGGAAGGTTGTGGGTTCGAGTCCCACCTGAACCCTCCGAGGATTTTTTTAAGTGCAATATTTACTTAAGAATAAATTGCAAAGAATTGCTATACCGAAAATAAAAATTAACTAGCCAGTGTGTTTAGCCATATCCTAATGTTGCAGGAGACATAGAGCAAGCGAAGGAGTACCTCCGCGCGGCGAAGGGCTTCGACTCGGTGATCGAGGCGGCGCGCGGCGGGCTCGTCGTCGACCTGAAGTCGCTGCCGCTGCCGCCGAAGGCCAAGGCGCAGTTGGAGAATACGTGAGTGTACTAAAATTTAAAATCCGATAGATGGCGTTAGTGCGTGGCCGGTTTACATTTTGACGTCTCATGTCAAAATAATGAAAAAAGTATTTTGTTAAAGTTGGACCGACTAGTCGTAAACCATCTATGAAATATTTTATTCAAACTCAAACTCAAAATATTTATTTGCATTATTTTAGGTACCTACATTAAGTAAGTAAGTAAGTAAACATTTATTGACCAACCAAAAACAGATACAACACGACAGTAGTAAGACACAGAATACATAATAAGAGGTAGATAGTTAAACGGAAAGGAACATTAAGTGCTTACATACATAGACAGATACATAGGTGGTCAATAAGGTCCAAACTCAGCATATGCTGCAGCTGCTTCATAGAAGCCACTGCAGCATTACACTATTTATAAGGTAGATTTTTTAATAAAGTTTTATTTATTATTATTTTATTTTATCACAGATATTACCTATAGCTAAATAATAGTCTCGTTAAAATTAGACTAATTCTTTATCACAAAACCCCTCTTAACTCGAGTTCACGTTGAAGGCGAAATAATATAGGGATATCGCGTGAGAAAATCCACTAGATGGCGTAAGTTACGCTATACGCTATAATTTGTAATCACATCCGAATCAATTTAATGCATTACTTGTGATATACATATAGTGTGTGATTGCCAAGTCAACAAATTAATAACCGACTTGGCAAAACATGGATCTCACCACTTTTTGTTACGAGGCTTGGTTTTTTTGAGTATTGTTTTTGATGGGATCAGTTTTTTCATTGGCAATAACCTTCATTGGAACATAATAAAAAAATTGAGTGGAAGAAATATATTTAGCAACCGCAATTAATTTTCACCTTCAGTTTCGACATCGTATCAGCCGAAGACTGCGGGCCCTCAGATGACGGCCCCGCCACGATATCCTCGGACGACGACGACGTGTTCGGCAGCCTGCACCGGCAGCTGGCCACGCAGCTCAAGCTGTGCATCGAGAACAGAGACCATAACAGGGCCATGGGCCATGTAGCGGAGGCCAACCGGTTTGAACACCTGGCTGTTAGCGTGCAGCAGGATTTGGATATAGTTGCAGTTGCTAAAAGGTAAGCTAATTTGAACTTAATGTCTTTAATGACAAGATACAAATTATTTAAGCACGTAGCTTAAATTGTACATCACAGACAAGGAACATTATAGGGCCATGGCCCACGTAGCGGAGGCCAATCGGCTTGAACTCCTGGCCGTAAGCGTGCAGCAAGATTTGGATATAGTAGCAGTTGCTAAAAGGTAAGCTAATTTGAACTGAATGTCTTTAATGACAAGATACAAATTAGGTAAGCACGAAGCTTAAACTGTGCACCACAGACAGGGATCATAACAGGGCCATGGGCCATGTAGCGGAGGCCAACCGGTTTGAACACCTGGCCGTTAGTGTACAGCAGGATTTGGATATAGTGGCAGTTGCTAAAAGGTAAGCTAATTTGAACTTAAAGTCTTTAAAGACAAGATACAAATTAGGTAAGCACGAAGCTTAAACTGCATCGCAGACAAGGAACATTATAGGGCCATGGGCCATGTAGCGGAGGCCAACCGGTTTGAACACCTGGCTGTTAGCGTGCAGCAGGATTTGGATATAGTGGCAGTTGCTAAAAGGTAAGCTAATTTGAACTTAATGTCTTTAATGACAAGATACAAATTGGCTTAGCACATAGCTTAAATTGTGCATCACAGACAGGGATCATAATAGGGACATGGGCCACATAGCGGAGGCCAATCGGTTTGAACACCTGGCTGTTAGTGTACAGCAGGATTTGGATATAGTGGCTGTTGCTAAAAGGTAAGCTAAATTGAACATAATGTATTCAATGATAAGATATAAATTAGCTTAGTATTAGCTAAACTGTACATTGAGAACAGTGATTAAATGTATTAGGACCCTGGGTCATGTAGCGGAGACCACGCCGTTAGAACATCAGCGTACACCAAGACTTGGTTATAGTTGCTGTTGCGAAAAGATAAGCGAAAGTGAATATAATGACTTCACAAATAAGGTACAAGTTTGCTTAGTACGCAAGTTAAACTGTGCATCGAGAATAGGGAACATAAAAGAGTCATTACATATATAACGGTTCTTATGTTAAAAGCAAACAACTTCTGTTTCAGTCTAAATCAAGCCCCTCCAAAGTTCCACTACGAGTCGAGGCAGTTCACCGTGGTAGAGTGCAATACAGACCTAAACGAGAACGACTTAGAGCTGACAATCGTGCGCGGTATCGCGTACAACGTACCCAACCCGAAGGAAGTCGATACCTACGTCAAGTTTGAGTTCCCATACCCACAGGTAATAATATATTATATCGTATTTATGTTATTGCAGTACCCCTGCAAGGTGTCACGTGACCAGCGACCCCCTACTGTTGGGCTGTCTGCGACCTCGAATTCTGCGTATCTCATCATTCCTGACTCGATCACGCAAGGAGATTCCGAGCCCTCTCCATTGCCTTCTGAGTGATTTTGAGCCTTCTTAACGTTGTAAGGTCCAGACAGCAGACACAACAGCAGGCAAGCAGATATATTTAGCGGTTCGACATCCAAATCTTCGAGAAATGAGCCTATACCTTCCTAAAAGGCCGGCAACGCATCCGCACTCCTTCTGGTGTAGCTGATGCTGATGTCCATGGGCGACGGTGGTCACTTATCATCAAGTGACTCGCTTGCTCATTTGCTTTCCTATATATTAAAAAAGGCAATGGAATATCAATGAGAGTTTTTGCAAATGCAAAATTCGATAGTGGACATTACGTTGACGTCAGGTCCAACAACGAGTGGATTGGTTACATTTTGACGTATCATGTCAAAATGGGGGCTACCGCGTGTCAAAATTCCGTTAGATGGCGTACCTATAGACTGAGGTCCAACTACACGATGATTGGTTCTTTTTGATGTAAGATGTCAAAATGTCACTAAACGACCAATGACGTTGAAGTTGGACCTCAGTCTACACGTACGCCATCTAACGCATTTTTTACTCGCGGAAGCCCTCATTATGAAGTTATGTTATGAAACAACCAATATCGTCAAAGTTGGACCTGACGTCAACGTAACGCCATCTATCGGACTTTATTATTATAGTCCCATTGTCGTGTCCCACTGCTGGGCAAAGACTTTGCATTTGCAAAAATCCTCATGGTTTTTGGGTCTACCGTAAACGTAAATAAATGCTCTCTAATCTATTCCCTTCAGAGAGGGGAGGGAATAGATTATAATCGTTGGAGCCGTAAAGTCCTTGAGAGGAGACCGCTACTCGGTAAGCGTAGTGTCGGACGACAAGATGGGATGATGACATTCGGAAGCTGGCTAGTGTGGGCTGGATGAGAGTGGCGGAAGATCGGGAGCGGTGGCGTGCATTAGGGGAGACCTATGTCCAGCAGTGAACGAGTGTGGGTTGCTGATGAAAGTATTCCCTTCAGGACGCGCCAGTGTCCGACCGGACGTCTCTCGTGAAGGACACGAACAGCCCGGAGTACAACGCCGTGTTTCCATTAGCCATCGCGCGCGGCGCTCGCCCGTGTCTACGCGTGTTCAAGCGACACGCCATCAAGCTCGAGGTCTACTCCAGAGGGTGAGTGGATGACAGTTTACAGGGTGTGTCGGTTCACTGGTACATGGCTCATTCTCACAAATATGTCATTAACCGTGCTGCGTTGATATATCTAAAAGGCTGTTAACTTTATAATATGGCTGATTTTGATTATTCTTTTTTTTTAATATTGAGGATCATCAAGATGACCCCACTCCGCCTGATGGTAAGCGGCCGTGAGATCCAAATATGAGATTGACAGGCACAAAAGAACAGTGTCCATTGAGTCTGTCACTCTCACCCTAAAGGCCTGCTAAGATGCCGTTTCACGCTCCGCCTAAAAAAACCCAGGAAGTCTTCTTCCTGGGAGGAAACACTTGAACTGGAAAGGCATTCCATGACTTATATAAAAGGCCGTTAACTTCATATTATGACTGATTTTGAGTATTCAACCTTGTAAATATTATTTACTTAGATTAAAATACGGCGCATACGGATATAACACAGCAGCATGGCAGTCTCCAAACCCATATACTTTCCAACCCATATACTTTCCTCCCAAATCAAATTCAGAATCTTAAATTAGTCGTATACAGAAGGTTCGGCCTATTTGAAATGTAATTATACAGATTCGATGTCGATTTCTGAGGTAGGTAATACTATACTCTGATTCATAATCATGTAAAGTAAACTGACAGATGTCAATGTGTCATCCCCATACATTATCACTCAATTTTAAACATGCAAAATGTCAAAATGCATAGAAACTTGTAATTTTCATCTGTCAGTTTACTTTACATGAATATGGATCAGAGTTTAACATATAACATCTTGACACCCAGTATCAGAAACAACCTATGTATGAAATATCAGCTGAACACTGGTTAAAAACTTGAAATTTAAAACATTTTAGAGCATAAAAAATCGTTTCTGCTGCTGCGTTAACTCAAAAGCTTTACTTATGAGGTTATGGTATTGCTGAGTTTTGGTTCTTCTTTCATGGTGCATGAGTGAAATAAATATAGAAATATTAAGCCTTATTTAATTGATATATATAATATACCTCTTGCTTTATGTCCCCTCGTCGTAGATAGTCCTTTGCGCATGGTGGTGGTCGCATGTTGTATTAAGCTACAAAATATAGCTTATCTTTTGCTATTTTGCGACAGCTAGGTAGGTAGTAAAATTGCAAAAGATGCATGCATAGGTATGTAGTTGCGGGCGGTCGGTGGCATGCTGTCGTTCGTTTGCATGCTCCACGTCTTTTCGACTTCAATGTCGAGTGCACAAGAATTGCTTTCTTAAGGACCAATTCTCGTGCACTCGACATTGAAGTGGGTGTTTGGAAATGAAAAATCCAATAAATGGAGTTACGTTGATGTCAGGTCCAACAACGAGTGTATTGTTTCCATTTTGACGTATCTTGTCATAGTTACGAAGTTACGTACAAAACGACCAATGTCGTCAAAGTTGACCCTGACGTCAACGCAACGCCACCATCTAGCGGATTTTTCATCCGCAAAAACCCTCATTGCAAGACCAATGCGAGATAAGTCGTCGCGCGAATCAAAAATATAGCTCCTGAGGGGCAAGTCTAATTAGAGATTTGTATATGGACGAATGTATGACATCTCTATAGGGTGTATCTGTGAACATGAATTCCGAAAAATTGTTGAACAAATGTTGTTCAGAACGGTTGGTAGAACATGTGTTTAATGTAAATGTTCACAGATACATCTTGTATGTTCGACTTCAATGTCGTGTGTACGTGAATGCCCATCTGTCCCCTGTTTTGTGTTCCCCTCGCATGGTGTCGGTATGGGCATGGTGTCGGTGCGGCACGGTGTTGCGTGTAGTATAGTGTAGTACAGGCTGGCGTGTGGCGTGTTGCGCGTAGTTGTTGCGGGCGGGGCGCGGCTGACGCGCTGTTGTGTTGCAGCGGCTGGTTCAGCCGGGACGCGCTGCTGGGCGCCGCCGCCGTCAAGCTGGAGCCGCTGCAGACCAGCGTCACGCTGCACGACGCATTTCCGGTGAGATTTATTTTATTTACATTAAAATTATTCCTAAACCTATAACGTGCAACGTACTCGCAATGAACTCCAATGGTTGGAAGGGCATGTAAAAGGCCTACTACCGAACGGAACGCCGATCAATATAGATTGTCAATAAATAATAAATAAATATTTCGGCCATAACGGCCAATCTCAACGATCAAAGCAGAACATTTATAATGCTCAAGTGTGGCCGGAAACTCGAGAGCACTCTAGTTATTTAAATTTTAGCGTTGCATTATAATTGCAAATAGGCATAGACAGGAATGAACGCAACGTTAATTTTTAAGCACGTTATTATGTACGTATTGTTTGAAATTTAGAATTTGAAAAAAAAAAAAGTTAAGTCTACAGCTGAATGGTTAAGTGTTATATTTGTGTGTCCTCTCTTGTTTGATATAGATGAACACAAGCTCTAGCTGCTTGTTACAGAGTCAAGTCAATGTATGAGAAGTTGTGTGAATTGATTTGATTCATAATCAAAGAATCGCCTGTTTTCCCAGCTGATGGACGGGCGTCGTCCCGCCGGCGGGTCGCTGGAGGTGAAGCTGCGCGTGCGCACGCCGCTGCTGCAGCAGCAGGTCGCGCACACCACGCACCGCTGGCTCGTCGTGGACACCTGATGCTGGACACACGTGTGTAGCATTGTAAATAAGACAGCTTTATTCCGATAGTTTACACTGCATCCGATGTTATAGTGCGCGAGAAATCATTTGGTAGCCAAGGTATTAGTTTCTTCAGAAAAAAGCTCGAGGACTATATTTTAAGGTTCGTAATAAAAGGTGTGTCAAGGTTTTTTAAAGGTCCTCTAGAGTTACATTCCTTGTAACCTAAAATTAGTTAAATTTTTTGAAAAATCCTCTTAAGCGAGCTATCGCGTTTTATAAAAAACACGAGTAAATTCGATAAAAAATTGAATTTTTGCACTTGGATTTTTTAAATAAATTCACATCAATCCATACTAATATTATAAATGCGAAAGTAACTCTGTCTGTCTGTCTGTTTGTCTGACAGTTGACTGACAGTGAAAGAGTAACAGACAGACTCTGTCTGTTACTCTTTCACGCCAAAACTACTGAACGGATTTAAATGAAATTTAGTATACAGATGATCTAGACCCTGAGAAAGGACATAGGGTACTTTTTATTGCGAAAAGAGGGTTGTAAGGGGTTAAAAGGGGGGTAAAAAGTTACTTTTCCACGCGGACGAAGTCGCGAGCGGCCGCTAGTGTACCTATATATTTACGCCACTGCGTAGTATGATGCCGTTGGAAGCTACCAAATGAATTTTCGCCTAAAATAAGTATATTACTTTTCGAGCACTACAGTCGTCCCCACTGTAACCATAAGTGAATGGCTGGAACACTCGCCCATTTATTATCTTCCCCGGTAGCTAAGATGATAAGAGCATTTACCTGGTCATCCATTTTTTTTGCATGGTCGGACATGGTTGTTTGTCACTGACCTAGCTAGATCTATATTAGTTCAAGCTAAGTACACTTTTTATTGCAGTGTAAACGTAATATCCATTAACTTGTGAGATTATGACGCTTTGTACCGTGACGTCCACGACTGTATGTCTAATTCGTACGTAAAATGTGTCAACATCATTATTAGTTTGTATGTACATTGTCTATATTTTATAATTGGAATGGAATTAAGGTATTATTCTGATAGAATGATTCAATACTAAGATTTTTTAATAATGCGAATTAAACTGACAGATGTCAATGTGTCATTCCCAACACAACAAACATTAATTGCTTCTTTGGGGATTCTGTGGGTAACCGTGAAACAAGCCGCATCGGTTGATGCAATCCAAAGATTTTAATTAGTATCTAGTGGTTTTTAGTGTACAAATTTGGTGTTACTTTGTGCAGTGAAGTGCCGCAGGGTGATATTAATATAAGAATCATTGAATTGTGTCGTTTTTAACACTGCTATTGTGTGTCGAGTGAGTTGTCACGTGAACAATTTGCTTTGACCTAATAGAGTCTTAAAACCTACGGCTTTGTTAAAAATAGTCTCCACAGAATCCTTAGGACATTAAAACGCTAAACACCGGCGTTTTATTGAGTGACTATGACTTCGACTGACTTCGACTGTTGACTACACTTTATCAAACTACACTTGACATTGGCAAAATTAAATGTGTCATGAACACAATACAGGCCATTTAAAAAAAAAAAAATTGCTTCTTTTGACTTGCAAAATGTCAAAATAATCTTTTTGACATTTGCACCTGTCAGTTTGCTTTCTCGTAATTGAAAATCAGAGTAAGCGGGAATAGGGGTGGTAAAATATTTTATTATTGTTTAGTGTATAGATATTTAATTTATGAATAATGAAATCTCAATTCTTTCGTATAGGATCTTTCTTTCGAGTCACAATTGATTTTAATTGTAATATAAAATATGTATTTATGTCTGTATTTTATTAAAGTAATATTATTTACTATTTATTAAAGCTTGCGTGCCTACCTATATCTTATAGGGTTATTCTAAAACTAGTCTATAGTAGTCAAAATTGGAACACATTTGCCACATTATATTTAACCTACAGTCAGCCTCAACTCAGTCTAAAAAGTTTGCTCAAAGTTTGGCTGTCCATTATATGTAAGTACAGATTTGAATTTATTGCCATTGGTTCCTTATATAAGCAACCAATGACATTATTTGCCGACGACAGCACAATAATTATTGAATGTAATGACATTAACGATTATAAATTTGACATTAATGAAACCTTGACATCAGTAATCTCATATCTTAATAATAATAATTTGAAAATAAACTTAAAAAAAACTCACATAATGCATTTTAGCCAGAGATTTGCGAATCCTACTAATCTTGAAGTATCATATCAGGGTGATACTATCAGCCAAGTGAATACAGCGAGGTTTTTGGGATTGCAAATTGATAAAAATCTAAATTGGAAGTGTCACATAGATGAAGTTATTAAGAAAAATAGTAGCGCGGCATTCGCACTATTTAGGTTATCTAGAACAGTCAGTGAAGGAACGTTGATAACTGCTTACTATGGATTGGTGGAATGTGTACTTAGATATGGACTAATCTTTTGGGGCAATTCAACCAATAAAGAGATAGCTTTCAAATCTCAAAAACGCTGTATAAGAGCCATGTTCGGTCTACAAAGCACTGACAGCTGTAAGCCAATTTTTACGAAATATAAAATTCTTACACTTCCGTCACTCTACATACTGGAGACAGCGATATTTGTAAGGAATAATCCCCACCTGTTTCCACGTATGTGTGATAAAGTTGTACGCAATCGTCGCAACAATACAAGGCTTTGTCTGCACCCTGCTAAAACTACACTGTTGAGAAACAGCATAGTATGTATGGCCCCCATAATTTATAATAAAATTCCAGATGAATATAAAACTCTTAATGCAAAATTATTTAAGATGAAATTTAAAAGATTTTTAATTGATAAATGTTATTATAATATAAATGCCTTTTTAAATGACAAATTCAAATGATGTTAATGTGTGTAATTTATTATTGTATTATTTTATTGTATTATGATTTTTTCGACATATTTAATTATTTTGCAAATATTATGACGATTTTTTTAAATGACATGTTATAAATATTTCTTGCTCAATTTTTTTAATACCTACTTAACTAAACATAATTTGTACACCGTAACGGTACGACATGTTGAAACTAGCTATAATTTACTACCTATATTGTACACATGTTTGAACAAATAAATTATCTTTATCTTTATCTTTATCTTTATCTTTATCCTTATCATTGTTTCTAAAACTTAAGAGAACTTCGGTGTGCCACAGTGCTCCTAAGTCTGTAAATGTTGTATCATGTATGAGTCTTGATAGCATTTAAAAAAAAGTAAAATGTATTATTTTCATGCCTAATCTTTTAAAGTTATATGATACTGTAAATAGAACAGACGACCACAATACTGTGGTGGGATACTAAAATCAGTATTTTTTTTCAACTGATGTTCACCTTAATGTCAAAACACATTTAGATTCATATCACCAGATATGTAATAGATACTAACACAGTCATATAACAAAGCGCAACAATCTCGGCGTGGTTCGGCATGAGACTGAGACAAAATTTACTGAGAGTGTGCGGGAGACACGATACGTTATTCCACAGCGTAGGTCAAAAAACGCTTCCATATCAATATCAGTTAGAGCCGACCTTCTGAGTCCATTTATTATTGTGTTGTAGTAATCCATCCAAACGTCTGGTTGTCCCTACACTAATGCGTATTTATTATATAGTAAGAATATAATTATATAATATAAAGGACGGACGTTACATTGAATGAGCATGAGTGTTAGCTAGCTGCCCTATGGCCGTAAATGTCGGAAAACAAATTATCTATTATCCAACATGTTTACATAACAACTTATTTATACAGCAAGGAAGTAGTTAATGAAACTACAGTTTGCATTTATGTTCTTTGTATTATTCTCTTAACGAGGTCTTACCTCATGTAAAACATTAAATATTTTTAGTACTTACCAATAAAATTTGTTTTGTATTAACAATTTTATCTTCTATCTTTTACTATACAATTTATAAAGAGGTAACTTCTGAAGACAAAGGTGAGGCTTAAGGGTAAAACGCGTAACGCTTGCGCGATACAATTGACGCGTAGCGCCATCTATTGGTATGTTTAAGAAATTAATACAGCCAAGGTAGGTACCGAAACAAAGTAAGGGCAGGGTTCTAGTTTTTATGTAATTGGACAGCTTTTTATATAAATTGCCATGTTGTCTATAAACTGACCAGTCGGACCACTGTATATCGTGTTCAGTTTGACATGTCAGTTTACCTGCTTTTTTAATTAAACGATTTTCAATTGGCATTGGTATTGGTAAAATAAGTATAACAAAACTAGGATCCATCCATGTACTAAAAAAATATTCCGTTATCAAGAAATTTACTTAGGTGTACCTATGCTATATTCATAGCATTGTATGTTTTTTTTATTGGTTAGCCTGATCAGTGAACACTTTGTATATAGACTTTTAGTTGTATTTTATCGTTGTATTGTTTCAGTAAAATGTTTAATTTCTTAAATCGAGTGTGATACTTTAAGTGTCCGCTAAGTATATGAGTACTGTGTAGATTTGTGTGATATATTGTTATTAATTATTGTATAATACCTATTGTTAATTGTAATTATTGATAAAAATAAAATATGTCATCATCTTCATCTTAAAATGTGTTTTATTTTAAGAAATTATATCTGTGAATATTTACAGCCCTTTAACCAAGTGTTCTACCTACCATTCTAAACAACATTCGACCGTCCCTACGTACACTATGAAAATGAAAATTTGCGTTGTTTTCTTATCATTATTATGCCTCTCTTTTGGTGTTTTATTTTTCGCCAAAACTAAATATTTATTCTTTATACGAGACAAAGCTTAAACCTTTGTTTCGTTATAAAGGCAAATATTTAAAACAGGGATGTACAGTCAACTCCAAAAATATGTATACACTTTAAGACCTTGTCACAATACATAATGTAAGAAAGTAGAACGACCTCTACTTTCTTAGTGTATTGTGAGAAGGTCCTAAAGTGTTTACATATTTTAGCTTTTAAAAAAAATAAAAACTAATTTTGATTGAGTTTATAAAAATGAAAGGTTAATTCCAGTTCACGATTGACGACGACGGTGTAAAAAAACTACTACACTACGAATATTATTAGATCACGGAAACCCACAAAAATGCACCGTTCGTCACCTTCACCATGAGAAATAAAACAATATGCCAAGAATGTTTGTTTTGAAAATCACTTCCTTCAAATTGAAAATAGACACAAAATCAAGGCAAACGTGTCCACCAGGCATTCGTGTTTGAATCTATAAAATGTATTGAATCCAGATATAACTGGTCCGTAAACAATTTATGTTTACAAATGAGCAAGGACATGCTCCCAAACCATCAACCATTGTTATCTGACCTCTAGTTTCACCTAGGATGTACGATTTGAAGGCCTTTTAAAATTTGGCGGTAATTGTTACTTCCAGTAATTTGTGTTTATTCACACCTGTGATTACACTTCACGCCAATTTGTACTTTAGTACTAAAAGTTATGAATCATTATACTGTGTCGGAATGTACAAAAACATGGGGAAATCACATTCAAGGGAAATTGAATTCAATTATGGAAGCATTAAAATACGTTTTTGGAGACTGGGTGGTGAGCAAAGATGATCACGTCGACGCTGCGTGCTCCACAAATTATAGTAAACAGAGAATTACAGTAAAGAAATGCTACTTCAGACGCACAGTACACGCCCACTTTTAAGGCCCGACCAATCTTAATTTAACTATTTCATTAAATTATGTTTATGGTTTTTTGTCTTAAACTAGATGTCTAAATGCAATTAGGACGAATGAAGCCAGTTACTGGTTGATTGTAACATGAGTTGACTTTAAAATGTGAAGAACTTTTGTTAAATCATGGAATGCTTCTGATAAGATGATTTCCAAAACTGTTTTTTTTCTATCAGGCCTATATGGGCCTGTGTCGTGACTGTGGTCCATTTGTATAAAAATAAAATTATTTTTATTACCTTGTGTTTTATATCTCGGTGTATCTCGATGAGCGGCGGTTATGCTTTTACTATCAGTTGATTCCGCCTGAAGTGATCGTGCCACCTATCATTTAAAAATGTGTTAGGAGGCATACTAGCATACGCACCAATTGCAAGCGATTGCAATTTGTTTGAATCACTACTAGTTCGTAAAATCGCTTTACCTTAGAAAAAACCCGGTTCGTAGGTAGGTACATACAGCCACACTTCAAAGTATACAAAACTGTCAAATTTCTTCAATCGACACTCATCTTACTGTCAAACACATTAGGTGGAATGTCAAGTGAGAAAAATTGTCAGGTTGTGGTAACCTGATGTGTGACTGACTGTACAAGTATAGTATAGCTGGAGGCACGAAAGTATAGCGATGACCGTTATTTTGCGCACTTGCAAAAAAGAAGACTTTCTATCAAAATTGGTTTCTGCGCACTCAAGGTTATAACTACACTTTCTTGCCTCGGACTATAAGTGTCCAACTACGAGCAGAGATAGCTCACTGCTCCCTACAGCATTATGTCGCAAATCGACAAAGGTCGTTGTGTAACCGGTATAAGCCGGTTCGGATCGTGAACTCGTGAGTGAGTTGTTAGGTGAGTAGGCGGTTGCTGCAGTCGCTAAGTGTGCTGATGTGAAGGTGTGACTTTTTTCTTCGTTAGCATTTGATTTGATCTGGCTGAGTTATTAGTTGAGGCAATATAGATCAATAAATAAATAAAATAAATTGAGACAACAACATCACATACATTGTCCTGGTCCCAAACTAAGGTTTTCCCTTGTACTATGGAAACCAGAAACAACGAAGGAACCACAAACACCCAGGCCCAACACAAATAACTGTTTCATCAACAAACATTTTGTGTTGGTGCGGGAATCGAACCCGCGACCCTTACGTCTCAACTGGCGCTCAAACCATTGTGCTAAACGGGTCGTTAATAATGCACTAAGGTGTATATTAGTACTTTATCAGGGCTGTTTCGTTACTAAAATCCTCATCTTGATGGTTGGCGGTCCAGCACGGATTTTTTTTCCACGATCTCAGTTTTGTGGACCGCTTTAGCCGCCGCAGTATTTCTTCTTCTTTCTTTCTTAACGGCTATGACTATCAAGAGAAGAACGTAGTAACTCCTTCTTAAAAGGCCGGCAACACATCAGCGACCTCCCTGATCTCGCAGATGTTCATAGGCGGCGGCGATTACTTACTAGCAGGTGACACGCTTGATCATTTGCCACCTTAAGTATAAAAAAATAATATTTAATAAGCGTTAGTATTCCGATAAATCTTTACCTACTAAATGTTGAGCTATAATTTCTGATCTGAATGTGGGCGCTTAATGACTTACCTAAACAATCCCACATCACATACAAAATGAATGGGGGGTAGGTCCCGTTAATATTTTTTATATTTTAGACATACATAACATGAAATTAAAATCATGTCATATACTTAGGTACACAACATGAACACAAAACAATTGAGGTCAGGATGGAGTCAAGGTCAGTTTTAAACAATTGAGTAGGAAAGTTGTAGTAAGTAGGCCTGTATTTATTTTTATTTATTATTTATTACTGCAGACGTCACAAGGTGTGTTTAATCCCTAAAGACATAGTAAAAGATATCGTTAATAAATAATATCAATCCATTGACATTACATTTACATAAAAAATTTGAGCTAGCTTGATTTTAATTGATAAATAATAATAAAAAAAAGATTTCGTGGCCCATGAGGGGATCGAACCCGCGACCTTCGCGTTATTAGCACGACGCTCTAACCAACTGAGCTAATGGCCGTTGTGGGAGCGCGTGAAAATGTGGACTGGCTAGTGAGACGATTTACGGTAAAGGATAATGGTTTGGTAAAAGTGGGTGTGATTCTTTCTTCTATGCATTATTTTTGATTGATTTTAACTGTTTTCCTAATAAACTATCGTCTTTAGGGTTTTAGCATTTTACGTAAAAAGCTACCTAGTTAGGAATATTTTTGTATAATCAAATTACCTAAGCTAAATGTAGGTAGGTATAATTATAGGTAATACCTATGGTTTCTAGAGAAAAAACACTAAATATGTAAATAAAAATCAAAGGTGTTTTTTTAACATACCTACTGATTTTGAATGATTTTAGCATCTATCTGCATTCATTTGATTTTCGCCATGCTCACAGTGAAATGTAGGTACGTAGGGAGACTCGAAAGATTTAGAACAGTCCGAGACCTCAGCCACATATCAAAGTATCTATACAAAACTGTCAAATTTCTTCAATCGACACTCATCTTACTGTCAAACACATTTAGGTGGAATGTCAAGTGAGAAAAATTGTCAGGTTGTGGTAACCTGATGTGTGACTGACTGTACAAGTATAGTATAGCTGGAGGCACGAAAGTATAGCGAGGACCGTTATTTTGCGCACTTGCAAAAAAGAAGACTTTCTATCAAAATTGGTTTCTGCGCACTCAAGGTCATAACTACACTTTCTTGCCTCGGACTATAAGTGTCCAACTACGAGCAGAGATAGCTCACTGCTCCCTACAGCATTATGTCGCAAATCGACAAAGGTCGTTGTGTAACCGGTATAAGCCGGTTCGGATCGTGAACTCGTGAGTGAGTTGTTAGGTGAGTAGGCGGTTGCTGCAGTCGCTAAGTGTGCTGATGTGAAGGTGTGACTTTTTTCTTCGTTAGCATTTGATTTGATCTGGCTGAGTTATTAGTTTAGGCAATAATGCACTAAGGTGTATATAGTATAACTTATCACGGCTGTTTCGTTACTAAAATCCTCATCATCTTGATGATTTTTTTTCCACGATCTCAGTTTTGTGGACCGGCCGCCGCAGTATTTCTTCTTCTTTCTTTCTTAACGGCTATGACTCTATCAAGAGAAGAACGTAGTAACTCCTTCTTAAAAGGCCGGCAACACATCAGCGACCTCCCTGATCTCGCAGATGTTCATAGGCGGCGGCGATTACTTACTAGCAGGTGACACGCTTGATCATTTGCCACCTTAAGTATAAAAAAATAATATTTAATAAGCGTTAGTATTCCGATAAATCTTTACCTACTAAATGTTGAGCTATAATTTCTGATCTGAATGTGGGCGCTTATAACTTACCTAAACAATCCCACATCACATACAAAATGAATGGGGGGTAGGTCCCGTTAATATTTTTTATATTTTAGACATACATAACATGAAATTAAAATCATGTCATATACTTAGGTACACAACATGAACACCAAAACAATTGAGGTCAGGATGGAGTCAAGGTCAGTTTTAAACAATTGAGTAGGAAAGTTGTAGTAAGTAGGCCTGTATATTTATATATACTGCAGACGTCACAAGGTGTGTTTAATCCCTAAAGACATAGTAAAGATATCGTTAAATAAATAATATCAATCCATTGACATTACATTTACATAAAAATTTGAGCTAGCTTGATTTTAATTGATAATAATAATAAAAAAAGATTTCGTGGCCCATGAGGGGATCGAACCCGCGACCTTCGCGTTATTAGCACGACGCTCTAACCAACTGAGCTAATGGGCCGTTAGTGGGAGCGCGTGAAAATGTGGACTGGCTAGTGAGACGATTTACGTAAAGGATAATGGTTTGGTAAAAGTGGGTGTGATTCTTTCTTCTATGCATAATTGATAATTTTGCTGTTTTTCTAATAAACTATCGTCTTAGGGTTTAGCATTTTACGTAAAAAGCGAGTTAGGAATATTTTTGTAAAATCAAATTACCTAATAATGTAGGTAGGTATAATTATAGGTAATAAATGGTTTCTAGAGAAAAAACACTAAATATGTAATAAAATCAAAGGTGTTTTTTTAACATAAATATACTGATTTTGATTCATTTCAGCATCTATCTGCATTCATTTTGATTTTCGCCATGCTCACAGTGAAATGTAGGTACGTAGGGGAGACTCGGAAGATTTAGAACAGTCCGAGACCTCAGCCACATATCAAAGTATCTATACAAAACTGTCAAATTTCTTCACTCGACTCTCATCTTACTGTCAAACACATTAAGTTGACAGTTTGTGGTAACCTGATCTGGCTGTCTGTACTTACTTTTTTATTGGTATAAAAATGATTTTATAATACAGGATGGACATTATACATTATGTACGGGATGATAAGTACTTAACTTTTTAACTTTATAATCTGTAGCAGCCCACAAGGAGGTTTTTAATTCGCGTGAGTGTGGATCAGCGTTCTGCGTGGGCGCGACCGCAGCGCTGACGTCACCGCGAGGGAATGACGTCACGAACAGGTGCAGTCAGCACGTGAATCCAGGGTGACGGGGCGCAGCAGGGGAGGTACGAGTTAATGTCAATATTATTGGACATTAGCATGTGAAGAGACGAAATTATTTTTTTTAACATTAAAAAATGTCATACTGATTCCGTTTAAGAGCCGCCGCAGCTTAGGGCCGGTTTTTTGAACTGTAAACTAAATACTTAGTTAAGGTTAACTTACTTACCTTTTGAATAAATTGACCATATGACTATTTGGTTAAGCTAATTATTGTTCGAAAATATTTGACCAAACTTTTATAGCCATTTCACAATTTCGTCGTTAAACTTCAGTTTAACTTTCAGTTCAAATTCAGTGATATCTAAAAACCGGCTCTTAGTCATGCATGATGTGCATGATATTATTTACTTATGAACGCTCAGTGAGTCATCATTTATTAAATCATGGATGGTAGGTATGTGTTAAATAACACTTATATGTCAACATAGATATATTCAATGAATTGAACGTCTATGTGAACAATACCACTTAAAAGTCAATAATTTTGCGACGATCGAAGTGTATATGTTTCTTGCCCGCTCAGGTATATCTGTAGCTTGTACCTACCTACTATAAGTACGGCGTCTTATTAATTTACTTAGCGTCAAATGCTAAAATCTATGTATTTGTGATGCATCAGGTGTTGCCGATGTCCATGGGCGGCGGAGATCATTTACCATCAAGTTAGCCGTCTGCTCGTTTGTCTTCTATAATGTAAAAAAAAAGATAAAAAAACAGTCAGTCTATTTTTCCACGGGAAACAAACCAGTCTATTATCGAAGCAATTAGCACCGGTCCAACATTTAAACACTTCATTAGATGTCACCAATAGATATTAGCACCCGAAATCATCTCAATAACAGGAGCGATCAGAATGTCAGCAGCGTGACACTCCGTCTTGTAGGGTTGCCAGCAGTGGCAGTTAATTGTGGGAGAGCCACGCTTCGGCATGAATGGGCCGGCTCGACCGGAGAAAGAAAACCGGCGTGAAGCAGCCCCTGTGCTGTTTCGCCGAGTGAGTGAAGGTACCGGAGGCCCACCCGGGGAGGGGAAGGGGATTAAAGGTTGGCAGCGCACGTGTAACTCCACTGGTGTTGCAAGTGTCCATGGGCGGCGGCAATTGCTTACCATCAGGTGATCCGCCTGCTCGTTTGCTACCCATCACATAAAAAAAGTGGCAATTTCGATTTTAATTGACTTTAAAGCTATTTCACAGTTTAGATTATGTCTTGGTTGACATTGTTCACTTTATTATTTGTCCCGTCCACAGATAATACAACTAACGTATCCCTTAGAATAATAGAGTTACCTATTATTTTAAGCGTATCCCATACATTTTTGAAGGATATGGTACGTAAAACCACACAACAAAGTATACAAAACTGTCAAATTTCTTTAATCGATTCTCATCTTACTGTCAAACGTATTGAGTCGAATATCGATTGAGGAAATTTGACAGGTTGTGGTAACCTGATGTGTGGCTGTCTGTACTAAGCGTAATCCTAGTGTGGGTACGTACGACACATAAACGTTATGATTTCTTGAAAAGATCTTGTTAGGCCAGTAACTGTGGAAGCGTGACACGCCCCGATGGCAGAGGGCCAAGGAAACCGGCTCGAACCGGAGGTGAGCATTCGAGGCGTTGGGAATGTCGTGACGTGGAAGTAGGTGCCCGCTCCAAGTATGAGTCGCATTTAATATATAAGGAAATAATGTAAAGGTACGTCCTACATCATCTTTCTATCGGTGTTATTCTCTTGCTGAAGTAAAGCCGCTAACCAAAAGTCGGTTTATTTAAATCAGAAATAATATTTGACATTCATAAATGTTCTATAAGGACTTAAATTGAATAAAGAATATTTCTTTTTCTATTCTACTTTGCTTAAAACATGGTTACATACAGGGTGTACCTATCTGGGAACATTTTACATCATTTTAACCACGTCTTCCACCAATATTTCTTAACAACATCGAACACACCCACGTTCTTGTTGTTGGCTTTAGGTAGGTAAGTAGGTAGTAATAGAACATGTATGTACAATACATAACTATGTATTAGAAATAGCAAACCCGTAGTTGCCCATTCAAAATGGAGTCCCACGTTTGTTTACTTACAGCCATGGAAAATTGAACCGATCGGCGTCGGGCGAGGTCGGGAGCGCTCGGCAAAGGTCACGGGCTGACGTCACGCGACCCTCCCTCGGGAAGGTCGTGGTCGGGGGCACTCGCCACTCACAAGGGGGGAGGGGGGGCGCCCGCTGCGGCATCATCGCTAATGAATGAAGCTTTATGCCCCAGTTAGAGCTTCGGAATTTGGACAAATCAACATGTTGAGTAAGTTAACTGACTTATCGCATCTTTCGGATTGAGTTGTACTTAGATTTCAGTTTCAGCAAGAATTGAAAGCGCTGATTCTTACAACGTCGACGATAGTGCTAGTCCATTGGATAACTCCGCATCTTTGAAAAGTTTAGCCAATCTTAAATACGTCTTACGTCATAGGTGTTGCAAGTGTCCATGAGCGGCGGCAATTGCTTACCATCAGGTGATCCGCCTGCTCGTCTGCTACCTATCACATAAAAAAAAATAGATCACTGGGCTAACGGTTTCGACGCCTTTTTGACGAGAGTTAACTTTTTCAGACATCAAAAAATATTGACACTTACCCGCGTGGTTTTTCAAACGGTAAGTATCTATTTCTACGACACAGTTTCAGCTTTCAAGATATAGAAACAAAAGCATATAATGAGGAGCCTTGGTAATGAGGATCTCTGCTTTGTGCCGCATTGGTTTATTGTGATGCAAGTCTTCTATGAGTGAGTTAAGGTATTTACCAGAACTTGGATAAGCACATAAATTAATTCGGCCAATAATTATAACAGACAAAAATGCTGAGAGGAGACGATCATTCCTTCATACATTTCTATGTCATAAGTGACCTTGATAAACCGTATATTTTTGTAATTTTTTCCCAAAATAAAAGCCATGTTGAATTTCCCCGAAGCATCTCATGGCGAGCACAGGTGGGCGTCCAATCGCAATTGTCTCTGTTGCGTGGGCGCCTCTCGAAGGGGATTGAGGAGGATTTAGTCCCTTTGTTCCAGGATTTCTTCCAGGAATAAGCACCCTAATGGGTTCTATACATTATTATTCTGTTTCATGGTCTAAGCAGTTAATCTTGATCCGTCAACAGATATGTAGGTACTTTTACATCAACGGAAATTCGAAAAATTTTAAGCAAGTAATTTTGGAACGAAATGGAATAAGTAATAGAATTAAATGAATTATATTAACTATAGTCTTTAGGTACAGCAGAGTCGAACCCTTGAAGTATTGCGTAAAAAACGCTATAAAGTCCAATCAGACCATGATCTAGATAAACTTGTTATGATTAGAGGACTAGAGTTGTAGGTAGGTCTTCTTTACCTCTTAATTGGGTCCGTCCGAAAATTCGGAAAAAGTCTTTAGGTAAAGTTAAAAATTCCTTTGTTGTAATCTTACAATGTTCCCTAAATGTCAAAGGTAACCTAGAAAAATAGCTTTGAAAACTAATATTAAAACGGCGCAAATACATAGCGAAAAGGCTAGCACAATTTAATTTTTGTGAATCTTCGTCGAAGAATCGCGAGTAGGTGGGTCAATTTAAAATCTCATCTTAACCGACAAATCTCACTGTATTTCTGTCTTCTCTATTACTTCTTCAGGTTTGAGGCGTGGACTCACTTACAGAGATCAAGACAAATTAAATTGTAAGGTGGCCAATATGCTTGATTATTGTCCTATACTCTCGACGCAGACGAACCATGTAGGTACCTACCGAGACGGAAGACTAGGTATGTACATACCTAGTCTTCCGTCTCGTTAAGTCTTGAGCTTCTCACTTGACTTCACTCCAAATTTTGCCAGTTTTCATCGCCTTCTCTGTAACAACTGCCGCCAAGTCACGGCTGGTATTAAAGCAATAGGTCATTTAATAGAAATCTTTAGCAATAGCTATCCTAATTAAGGCTAGAATTTATAGGAAACATAGGGTCTAGTAATACTCGTACAAGTGAAGGAAGTTACATTATAGCCAAAATACCCAAATTGCCTAAAAGCCTGTTGAAAAAGCTTGACTAGTTTTTGATATGCTGTGATTATAAGTCTAAGCAAAAAATGTTTAGAAAATTAAAAAATATAAAGCTTAATAAGAAAACAGCCGTCACGCTTCCACCGTTCATTTGCGACCCGCTGGCACTCGCACCCCCGCCGGAGGGTGGCGTAGGCGACTGACGTCAGCAGCCCGGCGCCCGCCCCCTTCAACTTGACATTCGCGAGGCTGTATCGACCAGCGCAGCCGAGGCCGGTTCTGTTTACGTCGTGAATGAGTCTGCAGCCACCGGCCGGTGTTTCAGCTAATAATACGACCGCCCACATTTTTGGTGCTTGCAGATGTAAGGATGCACTTAAAAGGATGCTAGGAGTAGTTTCTAATTTTCTATATTACAGATGGGCAGATGGCAACCCCTTGCCATGCTCCTACCCGTTGGCACCTTTCCTAAAAAGGCATTGCCAGGCTGTAACTAAGGAAATCTTGTTGGAATGTCACTAAGACAATGAGTGTGGTAAGGAAGGGATAATACCGTGTGTGGACATTCGCAAAGCTGTATCTAGCAACGAAACCGAGGCAGGTTCTGTTTACGTCGTTAATGAGTCTACAGCTACCGGCCGGTGTGTCAGTTAATACTACTTAACCGCCCACATTTTTGGTGTTGCAGATGTAAGGATGCACTTAAAAGGATGCTAGGAGTAGTTTCTAATTTTCTATATTACAGATGGGCAGATGGCAACCCCTTGCCATGCTCCTACCTGTTGGCACCTTTCCTAAAAAAGGCATTGCCAGGGCTGTAACTAAGGAAATCTTGTTGGAATGTCACTAAGACAATGAGTGTGGTAAGGAAGGGATAATACCGTGTGTGGACATTCGCAAAGCTGTATCTAGCAACGAAACCGAGGCAGGTTCTGTTTACGTCGTTAATGAGTCTGCAGCTACCGGCCGGTGTGTCAGTTAATAATATGACCGCCCACATTTTTGGTGTTTGCAGATGTAAGGATGCACTTAAAAGGATGCTAGGGTGTTTTCTATATTACAGATGGGCAGATGGCAACCCCTTGCCATGGTCCTACCCGTTGGCACCTTTCCTACAAATGGCATTGCCAGGGCTGTAACTAAGAAACATTTTATTTATTTAATGTTCTTACTTACTACGTTAGCAGAGCCATTCTTCTTACCATGTGGGATGTGATTATTAATCACTGGTATCAGAATTTGTAGCAGATTCTTTGACGTGACTGGATTATATCTAACTAGCGGCCGCCCGCGACTTCGTCCGCGTGGAAAAGTAACTTTTTACCCCCCTTTTAACCCCTTACAACCCCCTTTTCGCAATATAAAGTAGCCTATGTTCTTTCTCAGGGTCTAGATCATCTGTATACCAAATTTCATTTAAATCCGTTCAGTAGTTTTGGCGTGAAAGAGTAACAGACAGACAGACAGACAGACAGACAGACAGAGTTACTATCGCATTTATAATATTAGTATGGATAGTAACGGTTTAACATCACCATCATCATCATCATCAGCCTGTTTCAGTCCACTGCTGGTTACGGTTTAACATACTAAACCTCTACCATGACGTCGGCTTTATAGTCACTATGTATTAATTTTATTTTTTTATCACTGTAACTCTGTTGTGTGTAACTAATAAAAATAAATAAATAAACCGTTATTTTGATACTACATACGAAGATTACAAATTTATACTATCCTCACCTTCTGTAAAGGATGCGAACACACAGCCTGGTGAAAAAAGAGATGAAAGCCACACGTTGGAGATACCTCCAACGTGTGGCTTTGAACGTGACATTCGTAAGGCTGTATCGACCAGCGCAGCCGAGGCCGCTCATGTTTACGCCGTGAATGAGTCTGCAGCCACCGGCCGGCGTTTCAGCTAATATGGCTGCCCACATTTTTGGTGGTTATAGATGTCCTTGTAAGATTGCATTTTACTGAGTGTTTTGATAGGAAATAGGCGCCTTTTTACCATGCTTCTACAAAGGTAATTGTATGGTCGTCGGTTACTTAAACTAAGAAAGGTAGTTCGACTTCGAAGAGCTTTTGAATTAAGATAATAACGGCCGCTGACAGAGACGTCATTTAAGCTAATGTTCAATTACTTAAGTATCGGTAGTCTTTATGCGTATTGAAATAAGTGCCAAATATATTTTCTTAAGTAGGTAACCAACTTATAGTTAATCAACGACTCTGAGTGCGGCAGTAAGAGCAGCTAAAAAGGGGTTAAGGAAGGAAAGGGTAAATTTGAGAATCACATGGAGAATTAAAAATCAATATATTAACCAGGTCCCCACCTGGTTAATATATTGATTTTTAATTCTAAGTTGATGAGCAAAATGTGATATCATAGTTAATAATAATTATGCTCATGCACGCCCTTGATTATCATATTATAGTCAAGATAATTGCCGGTTTAAAGCTTCTTCGTACGGGTTAGGCTTCCACCTACTCTTTGTTAATCTAATAATACAACCGCCTACGTTTTTCAGAATTTGCTTTCGCCGAAGGGCAGCTAATTATATAGAAGACGAAAGCTTTTCTAGCTCGCTGGTTTATTTCAAATAGCTACTAAAATTAATGGGGAGAATCAAAGTATTCATACTTTTAGAAATGATCGATACTCCAAAAGTATTGGTATTCATCTTTCACCCACGAACATCGGTTTTGTGGAACGGTTTAGCCGCGCAGTATTATTTCCCGACGGCTACGACTGAGAGAGGCCACACGGATGAGCTGCGCTGCGCTGTGGTGATGACGGATTGTCGTCAGAGCGTTATATTACATACAAATTGAAAAGCATGCCACACGGTCCGTTGTGGACGGTTGGTGGCGACGCACGTCGTCGCCAGCGGTGTGGCGCAGCGCGCTGCGTTACGACGACGCATTCGGATCATGTGGCACCCATTGTCGAAAGCTTGTGCTGCGTCGTCGCAACGCAGCGCAACGCGCCCGTGTGGCCTCACCCTTAGGGAATGCGTGCTCCTTTTTAAAAGGCCGGAAACGCATCAGCGACCTCTCTGACCTCGCAGATGTTTATAAAAAAATATATTTGTAAGTAAAATTATCGAGAATGTTTGCTGTATAAAGACCGCTAGCCAATTTCCAGCCATCACGAACCATTATAGCGGTGACTCCTGCGGTGGCATGAGTGGGTGTGGCTGTATGTACCTACTATAATGGCTGGCTCGCTAAAGCTATATAAAGCATCACAGAAAAGTTACTTTCCCCCACAGCTGTAAGTATGTACTCGTATGCAAATAGATTCTACAGTCTTATTTGGAAAACGTCAACAAGATCAACAACTGCAGTGCTATTTTAGAAAAGTGTTATTAGCACAGTGTGTTAACAGATATTTGTGTTGGGTCTGGGTGTTTGTGGTTCCTTCGTTGTTTCTGGTTTCCATAGTACATACTAGGGAAAACATTAGTTTGGGACCAGGACAATGTATGTGATGTTGTCTCAATTTATTTATTTATTATTTTATTTATTTAGTACCCGCCAGACATCGAGCTGGCAACACTGATTTTAGCCCCTCTACCCCGAGGGTGTTTGAGAATCATTTTCACTTTATGCTTGAAATAATGTGTTTCTTTTGTGGTTATTTTTGAATCTGATTGGATTTGCGGAATTTCGGAAAGGTATTTTTAGCTACACAAAAAATGTTTTTATGTGATATGCAGACGAGCATCTGGATCGACTAAAGGTAAGAATTGAGGACCAGCGTGTACTTACGGCTCAAAGGTGACAGAATTATACGGAATTACACGCTAAGATGAAAGAAAGAAATAATTATTTCCAATTAATTTAGCATTTCTTCAGATCATTCATCGGCCAGAACAGCCTTGTCGGACTGTGCGGTTAAGCTATAGGTATACATCTGTCAAATATTTTCAATCGAATCTCAAAGTTGTACACACATGTACACATTTGGTTTAATTTGGTTGGTGACTGGCCGGATGGCGCGTTTGGTAGTGCCCCTGCCACATACGCCAAAGGTCGTGGGTTCGATTCCTACCCTGGACAAACATTTGTGAGATGAACGCTTGTTTTTGTTCAGTGTCTGGGTGTTATATAAATGTATTTAAGTATTGTATTTATGATTCTCTGTTGTCTGACATCTGTAATGCAAGTGCTTATGCTAGGTACTTAGTACTGAGTCAGGTCAATGTATGAGATGTTGTGTGAATTTAATATCAATGAAGCAAATTTGATAGATTGTATTAGCCCAAAGTGTGGTTGTTTGTACATGCGGCGTTCGAAGCCTGGTCCACACTGCGGCACTCGGTATCGATCGCACCACATCCGAATGATGCCCTTATTTCTGGGCGCTCCACTACTTGGGTAAACACAATTTACGGCTAACACGGAAAAATTTTTGCTTTTGGCGGACTAAATATCAAGGGTATGTACAGTCCCTTTTTATTAGTGAAGAGGCCTGCCTTCACTTCGTCTCAAGACACAGTTTTGATTATTCCACTTTCAATAGATGGCGCTGGGTGTCGATTAAACCGCACAAGTGGTTCGTCTTTTTGGGTTACATATCATAGGCCTTATTAAGTCGAAAGAAGGTTGTCTAAAGAAGTTATTTAGTATAGATAGTCTAGTGGCCCGCCCTCACTTCCTTTCGGGACATTCGTTTCAAACAGTATCAATAGATGGCGCTGGGCGCCGATTACATAGCGCAAGTAGTTTCCTTTCTCTTTTTCGGTTTACCTACAAGCGTTGTCATCGTCTTTAGAATTTGTACAGATATAGAAGATAGGCCAACGCCTGGACACTGTCGCTCCTAAGCTTCGTCTTTTCGGGTTACAATTTATACAATGTACGAAACTGTCACCTTATAAGTAAGTAGTAGGTACAGATATATAATAATAAATAATAATAATAAAACTTTATTGGAAAATCATAAGAACATCAAAATACTTATACCCTATTTATTAAACTAAGTGAGCAGATTTAAGTTTGTTGCCTGAACTAGGAAAAACCCTGTATCTCAGGCAAAAAAACAAAAAGTGTTCCCCATTCGATTATTCCCCATTCGATATAGTGTTCCCCATTCGATTACGTCACTACTACCTACACTTACGTAGTCCTAAACAGTCCACCAAAACACGAATATTTGGTTTGTGGAAATAGGCTCGTCCTCAATTCTTTGCCGGCGTTTTCACCCACGCCCATCCCATACTCTGAATGACTAACCCGAATTGGGGTGTGATTTTTCTTAACGTGATTGCGGGTCACGTCGTAAAGCAAATGATTTTATTTTATTTAGGGTAATTTAAGCTAAATTATGTAACTTCTAGAGTACTTAAGTATACACTTTATACGAAAAGAAGACGTAAAATAAGTTGGAAATAAAATATGCACTGGCAAATTTTGGAGGAAAGATGCCAGTAAGAAGAATCTTTTATATAAACTTATGTGGGATTAGATACTTATCAATTTATGCAGCCCGTTACGACTGCAAGCCTTCAAAAAGAGAGCGTATTCAATTTTAAAAGGTCAACAGCGCACTTGTTACTCCTCTAATGTTGTGGGTGTCCTCCATGGGCGGCTGTAATCGCTTACCATCAGGTGATCCATCTGTTCGTCTGCCCCCTAAGTATATTAGGTGTAAAAAAAGTTTGAGTTTTTGATTTTGAGAAACTTGACCGAAACTGAAAAGTATTTTTATTTTACTTTTTCCTTGATTTTACCCCAAACCACAGAATACATTAGTCCCAAACCACAAATCCGATACAGAACAATCGAATTCCTCAATAGAATCGGTAGTCGTTATTATTTTGCGCAGAAACCGGGAGTTTCATTCTCAATACTGCGTCGCAATTTTCTAGGTGGGTTTCAGCGTGTGGGGCAAGTTATAATCGCGCGCGCAAGAGAGCAAAAGATCACAACGTAACTTTGTACCAGAGAGCCTACAAAAAACCTACTTACTACAATCGAGAATATAGATATTTACAACGAAGGGGAATTCAAGAACAAATCTTCTACCCTTTGCGTCTTTTGTTTAAATGCAACAAAAGACGCAAAGGGTGTGGAATGAATGAGTCCAAAGATTTGTTCTTGAATTCCCCTTCGTTGTAAATGATCTCATTGAAAGTATTATTCCATTAAAAAAATTCGGCAGACCAGAACTCATCACGTGGTTATCTAGTACATACTAGTGGCCGCCATCACTTTGTTTCGGGATCCTCTATAGCCTCCCCCCCCTAAACTAAACCTGGCTACGGCGTGTGGTTACTCGTTTCAAAAGCTACACGTGTAGGTTTTCCTCAATTTTACCCGCCACCTTAAATTAAAAATTCAACTATTCACCTACCAGCTGGTAACTTGAGGCACACCACACCTCGCCCGGGATCGACCCGGCTTCAGAATGGCGCGCTGACGTCACGCCCGGAGGGGAGGGGGGGTAGCCTTGAACTTGCATCGATCCTGCACTTGGACTCTGCACCTGAACCCGCGGGGGAATTCAACTGTGTTGGTGATTATAGTTTGTTTTTGGAAATGTATTTTTAGATTTAACATACAGTTAGCCCAAAAAACGATCACCTTTTATGCGGGTACTATTCACCAGCGACTACTCACCAAAATACCCGCAACAGCCGAGTGAGTGAGGGTACCGGTGGCCCACTTGGGGGGGAAGGGGATAAAAGGTTAGCAGCGCACTTTAACTCCACTGGTGTTGAAAGTGTCCATGGGCGGCGGCAATTGCTTACCATCAGGTGATCCGCCTGCTCGCCTGCTACCTATAACATAAAAAAAAATAAAAAAAAAAAATCATCCAGTCTATTTTAGTGAATAATGATGTGTAACAGCCACACATCAAAGTATATAGTTATGTTATAGTATAACTGTTAATATTTTTTTTTATATTGAGGACAATCAAGATGGCCTCACTCCGCCTGATGGTATGCGGCCGTGAAATCCAAATATGAGGTTGACAGACACAAAAGAACAGATTAAGTAGGTACCAATTGAGTCTGTCAACCTCACCCTGGAGGCCTGCTGAGATGCCGTTACACGCCCCGCCTAAAACCCAGGATTGTAAGAAGGAGGAAACACATGAACTGGAAGGGTCATTGGATTGTCATCCTACTATCAAACACAGTAAGTTGAATATCAACTGAGAAAATTTTACGATTATGGTAACCTGATGTGTGGCTGTTTGTACATAAATAACAAACATACAAATTAATAATTATAAAAAAAACAGTGTAATTAGAACCTCCTACTTTTTTGAAGTCCGTTGAAATTGGGCCGTAGGGTCGCTTTTATCTATTTATTATGTGGCAGACAAGCAGACGGATAACCTGATGGTAAGCGATTACTGCCGGCCATGGGCACCTGCAACACTGAGATAGAGTCACAAGTGCCAACTTTAAAACTCGCCTTTTTCCGGATAGGTTTCCTTTCTTTTGTTTATTTCAGAAAAAACACGATTTACAAAATAAAAAAACGAGCAAACACCTGGTGATAAGTATCTTCCATTGTATTCTATAAATAGAATGGCTATTTTTATGAAACTCTTGTACCTACAAATTTTGTATGTTACACAGCATCTTGTAATGTGGGTTTTACGCGGTGACACTCAAGATACACGTGTAGAAATAACGTTGACGGGGGCTTTACGAATGAAACTAGCGTCGCCAACCTATTTACACTGATTGTGGCGAAAATATGATATTTTGGTAGGTTGGCGGTTATGTTTGTCACTTACATGTGACTTACATCGAGTTTGAAAATCCCTGTATAGGGTACTTGGAGTAACTATACAGACAGGTGTATTTAAAAATGTGCTGTTGATTGAAACGAACATTGTGTACCTACACATACTACGAGCCTACAACGTAGCTTAGTAAGCTGAGTCCGTAGCCGCAGCTACGAAACTCTGGCTTCGTAGCACTTGTTATACCTCTCCTCAAGGGATCGTTCGCGAGGATCGACTACGAGTATCCAGCCAACCAATAGATTAGACAGTCACTTTTACATACAAACAATGGAAACTTATTTGAAATTCAGACACGTGCTAAACTTCGCGTGTAAGTAATAAACTTGGAAGACGGATGACATAATAGAATTATTATATAATGTTTGATGGAAGACGTGGTTAAAGGGATGTACTTAAATGTTCACAGATACACCCTGTATTTTACTTTTATAAATTAATTCAATGCGATCGAACGTTTTGGAAATGTCCTAAAAATTATTTGTTATTGTTTTTACTTATTTTGTCCCAGACTATTTTGAAATATTTTCCTCATAAAAAACCGCAACAAACCTATCTAATCAACCTTTCGCGTCACGCCAAACGTTTCGGCTTTCTCGCGCCTCCGCGTCTCGCGGCGCACGCGTCACCGCCCGCGCTCGTCACATCTCGTCACCGCTCGTCACCGCGCGTCACCGGGTGACGCAAGCGGCGCGCGCGACGCGTCATCGCCGTCACCTGATAGCGCGCAGACGAATTCCGGTTCTATGCTGATTTCATCATCATCACGATACGGTAAACATCTATTGTTGTTGTTGTTGAGGGTGGACTGATTAGTGAGTTTTTTAAATATTTGTTTGGTTTTGTCATCCGTTATCGGTTCATAAGCAATTTTAGCTATTTATGGCCAAGGGTGTCCCAGTTTATGGTTGGTTCAAGGATTTGGTACCTGATAGTTAAGAATCACATAGGATGAAAGGGCTGACTCGAATGATATGATACCATAGCCTCACAAAAAACCTGCATGTAGCGCTGCAGTAGCGCTTGCGCTGTGTTTCCAATGAAAGAGGCAGCGCACTTGTCGGTAACCAATCTTACTTTCGAAACTTGGATATTCGAATTTCAAATCTTCGAAAACGGCATATCGAAGTTTTAAATCGAAGATATCACATTGTCACTTCAATGGTATTGTTGTGCCATAGGTATCTATGGGCAGTCGCTTACCATTAAGTGATACAAAAAATGTTCTGAGATACTTCCACCCGATTATCCAAACGCTTGTTGCAGTAAAATTTTTCAGACGTTTATTCCCTGACATAAAGTTGACAGAAAGCGACAGCATCATCTTTGAGCAACTGATTTGGCTATTTTGGTATTATATAGGTTTCTTGACCTATTGTCTGCGGACCCCCAGAGTACCGTGAGCATACGAAAGGGGTCTAAGACAACTTTCTCTATTGACTTTATAAGGGCATCGACAAATGTGAAGAAAAGATAATGAAATACCTATAGTTTATAGTTAAATTGCTACTTCAGTTTTAGTCATCATCCGGTAGCTGCTCTTTACTTTCGTTCACCTAAAGCAAAAATCTGGAAAAAACAGATCTCGTCAGCCTTTTTTGTTACCAAATATTGTGACGACAATTGTGATAAATGCTAATAGTGACTTTCAAAGTTAGAAGGAAGATTACCTAGTAGCTGGTAATGGTCGACACGTGACACATCACGGTAGTATCACGCCTGCGCTGCGTGTGCGCACCTCAGCGAGTCATACAGCAAAACAATGATATTATCTCATGATGCAAGATAGCGAGGAATTCTCACGCAAATATGCGCAGTACTACGGAACGGTCCTGTTGATTCAACCGTTTTGCTAACAGGACTTTTGGTCGAAAATTGGATATAATAATTAGGCGTAGATGCGCGCGCTTTAGGAGAATGTAAGCCGGTGAAAACTACAGCTATACTTACTCTGATTTTTAATTATGTAGAGTAAGCTGACTGTTAATGTATGAAATGTATGAAAACTTGACATTTACATTTGTCAGTTTACATGATTAAAAATCAGAGTTTAGTCAATGGGGGCTTTTGCGAAAAATCTGCTAGATGGCGTACTGTTAAACTTTTTACTGTTTTAGATAGATTATTGTTTTGTTTATGCTTTGCTTATGGTTTGAACGTGTCCTGTAAAGATATATTGTGATTCAGCCATTTTATCGTCAAACACCAGACATGACCACCAGACCAGACCAGAAACACATGTATCAGAACTTTAATATAATTGTAATACATATAATGAACAGTTTATGCATGTATTGTTGGTGTGTCTCAATAAATAAATAAACACCAGCATAAGGGCTCAACCTAAGGACTTAAGCATAACATTATCCTAGTAACTCAAATTAAGGAAAGCCGACCCCGTTTAATCGAGTAAAGGCGAGAAAAAAAAAGCAAAAATTATGTAGTTTACTTCGATTTAAGTCAGTAGGTATGAGATAAGGTATCTCTAAACTTGATGATGGCTTTTGAGAATCCTTTTTTATTACGCCTGAGTTTATTAAACTGATCCATATTATTATCGTAATAAACCGCTAAGTTGATTGCACACAATGACGGTGACATAAGAAAATCATTGATACACAGTTATCATACTATAACACAAAGTCCGCTCGTAAATTATAAAATGCAGAAATAATAGGATTAACTAAGTCCTCGATCTCTTTCGGATAGATAAAATAATAAACCCTTGTTGTGCAGTTTCTTTTAATATCTCTCAAGGCTTACTTATACTTACCTTGTGTTCCAACCTTTAATGTACCTATCTACCAATCGTCATCTATACTATCCATCCATACTATTTATAAAGAGATAACTTCTATTGACAAGGCTTATAGGTAAACCGAAAACACGAAACGCTTGCGCGATGTAATTGGACAAAGCGCCATCTATTGGTTCATTTCGGAATTACGGCCCCGAAGCGAAGTGAGGGCGGGCCACTAGTACTATATAAAGAGGTAACTTCTATACTTAGATAAACGACAAGGCTTCTAGGTAAACCGAAAAGACGTGTGATGGTGGTATATCGAAACACTTACGCGATGCAATCGCCTTTCAGCGCCATCTCTTGGTTCGGTAGAACTAATGTTCTTAAGCTAGGTGATGAAATATGATTGACTAGGGTTGCTAGGGTCATCACCCTAGTATACCATTATTTTTGGTACTTGCAACAATAATGGGTATTGCATACTTGCAAAAACAATTATCCGCCAATGCTTGTGTTTGTTCAGTGTCTGGGTGTTATGTATGTATTTAAGTATTGTTTTTGTGATCTTCTGTTGTCCGATATCTGTAACACAAGTGCTTAAGCTACTTAGTACAGAGTCAGGTCAATAAATGAGATGTGTGAATATAATGCATATTTGTGATCCCGTAAATGCAGGGTAGTGCTGAAGAAAAATTGCTAGCAAGTAAGTAGCTTGTTGGTGCAGCTAGTGTGAATTGTATTTCAAACGTTAATAACTGGTTATTTAATCTAAAATGCAAGTATTTTTTTACGCAGTAGTCGAACACAGATTACTTTAAATTTGAATGCATTTTTGTTAAGTGTGGTCATCAAAAAACCTATTACGTTATCTCGCCACTTAAGCCAAACCGCATAAAGCCTTTATTGACATTTATTGCGCAACGAAATAAAAACCGGCCAAGTGCGAGTCGGGCTCGCGCACAAAGGGTTCCGTAGCAGCAAATATAAGATTTTTAAAGGTGTACAATACTGTAGTATATTTTTTGATCTATCTTATAAGGTTCAGCCATCGTTTTCAGTGTAAGCACAATAACTTAACCAAAATTACAGTTAAATCAACCTATCTCAAAAACTATAAGAGATACTTTGATCAAACCAAAATCGTTGAAAGAGTTAATTAGCATGCATCACCTCTATTTTTTTTTAGAATTTTATACCCCGTAGTTATAAAAATAGAGGGGGGGGGACATACTTTTTACGACTTTGAGAGCTGATATCTCAAAAACCGTTCACTTTAAGAAAAATGTTTTTTAGAAAACTTTATATCATTTTAAAAGACCTTTCCATTGATACCCCACACGGGTATGTACATCGAAAAAAAAAATTTCATCCCTCAGTTACATGTATGGGGGGCCCCACCCCCAATTCTTTTTTTTACTATTTAGTATCATATTTTTGTAGCGGTTCATACAACACATATTCCCATCAAATTTCATCACTGTAGTACTTATAGTTTCCGAGTAAATCGGCTGTGACAGACGGACAGACGGACAGACGGACAGACGGACATGACGAAACTATAAGGGTTCCGTTTTTGCCATTTTGGCTACGGAACCCTAAAAAGGACCTAGTTTTGTATATTTGTGTCTTATCAGAGTCTGGAAGTTGGCGGTCTTGTACCTACCCCCAAACCTCGGAAAACTTATTGATATATGAGGGTAAAGGAAGATCTTTCTTCCTTTGCATTTGTGTCTATGCACATGAAGTTAGCAATCATAGTTTATAGATAGGTGGCAGACAAGTAGACGTAGACATCTGCAACACTGGTAGAGTCACTAGTGTCTTGTCAACCTTTAACCCTTTTCGCCCCAATTGGGCCTCCGGTACCCTCACTCACTCGCCCAAACAGCGCAGGCGCTGCTTTCAACCGGTCTTCTGTGAGGCCGTGGTATCACTCCGGCCAAGCCAGCCAATCAATGCCGAATTGTGGCTCTCTCAGGGTAAAAATGTGTTACTAAACCGGACATTAAATTATCCATACTAATATCATAAATGAGAAAGTGTGTCTGTCTGTCTGCATGTTTGTCTTTCTTTCACGGCAAAACGGAGCGACGAATTGACGTGATTTTTAAGTGGAGATAGTTGAATGGATGGAGAGTAACGTAGGCTATTTTTTGCCCCTCCCCGAATTTAACGCGAGTGAAGCCGCGAGCAAAAGCTGGTTCTGGAATAAACGATTTATAATAAAGCCACCCTTAAACCTGAGTTGCCTACGCCTACTAAATGCCTAGACATTGCCAGTGAGGCTACGTGACTGAGTGGTCGTGCGCACCGCTGCTCACTGCCGCTATCGGCGCGTGCGCAGCCTCAACGCGATAAAAATAACCGACAACACCGGAGACCTTGTTTACTATTTCTTGTTTGGAGTAAACAAACTTGTTGTGTTGCGCAATGGCAACTGTGATAGAACTAGAACGTTTTTAACGGGACAATTCCCTTCATCTTGACCCTTGATTACTTAGGTCAAGTCCAACAAAGCAAGATGACGTCAAAAATTGGGACGAGTTGACCCAGATTTTTATCAACCTCACTCGGTCTATCCATGGGAGCTTCGGCATGTATGTAATACCACCGTCCGGAGTGATACCACGGCCTCACAGAGGCGTTATGCGCCTGCGCTTTCGTTCAGTGAGGGTGCCGGAGTCCCAATTATGGGGAAAGAAGGTCCAAGGTTGGCAGCCCACTTGAGACTACTGGTGTTGCAGGTGTCTATGGCTGGCGGCAATCACTTACCATCAGGTGATCCGTCTGCTCGTTTGCCACCTACCACATAAAAAAATACTGATTCACTTTTAAAGGCCACGAAATTATTTTCCAATCTTTTATACGATTGAGTCACTCTGTAATGTATGACTAACAATAAATTGTTTTTATAATCTAAGGCATGTCTAGTGTAATACCTACAATACAAGTTCGTACAAGAAAAAACTGAACAATTCTTTGTTCTACTTGCATCAGACATAATTTAGTAATCAAGCATATTAAATGCTTGATTATATGCATGATGCATTCTGGGTAGCCCAATTCTTTGTAATAAGAGCGACAGAACTGACGTATCTTTTGAGGTGAGTATGTCATAATATTTTTGCAACAACAAGAAATGTTATTTGGTAGATAGGTACTAGTATTTTCAATGCAGTATCAATCGTAGCTAAATACACATTGCTTTTTCACAAAAGCACGTAAAGTTCAAATAGTTTTTGAGTTATGGGGGGTCAAAAGTCGCTCTAAATGTTTCGTGTAATGTTACACTCTGCCGCGTGGCTCAATTATTTTTTACAGAATATTTGGTAGGGCAAACCGTACCCGTAGTTTACCTGTAAACGTTACAGCCCTTGAACCACGTCACCTACCAATCATTTTGAACATATCTGTTCTATGACTTTTGCAAAATCGTTGAAAGTTTTGACAAATTTTTCGACTCCCCATACAAGATTACCAAGTCACGTGACAAATTTAGTACGTATGAATGAATTTGTTTCCAGTGAATTTCCAAAAATCATTGAACACAATTTTGTTCAGAATGGCAAGGAAAACACGTGATTAAAGTGACTGTAACTGATTACATACTCCCTGTAAGTATCAGGTAACTGAATAGAATGATGAATAAAAATAAATAACATGATACAACATCATGAGCCCATAAATCTATCTAGAATAGATTAATGGGTGTGTTTACAACAACATCACAATACACGCGTCGATATTGAAGCAGCTAAGATCATAGAAAAATAGAATTTGCCTGTTCACGATGATATTATCATCAAAGTATCGAAGCTGACACAATCGAGATCTGGGAACAGATGCACTTCAAAGATATCGGAAGTACCCAGTCACTTTGTATTTCTTAAAAATACGTTGTCAGCTGATTTGTAGTTACCTACTCGATGTCAATTATAATCTATATCTATACTATTTATAAAGTTATAAGTCTTTAGACAACAACAATTAAAGTAGCCCGAAAAGACAAAACACTTGCGCGAATGTAATCGATACCCAGCGCCATCTATTGGCAAAATTTGGAACTAGCATCAACACTAAATCCTGAAACGAAGTGAGGGCGGGACAGTTTCCACGGACAGTGGTTCTGTCTTTTTTTTGCTTGTTAATTGTTTTTACCCGCATAATATACAAAGCCAAAATTGGCGTACTGACTCCGATAACCCGATATATCTTTGGTTATAGTATTCATGTATTTCAAACCACGTGCAAAAAATGGTTCAGAACTCACAACTACAGTTTAGTACTATACAATTATTTATCAACACATACCTACTGAAAGTGGAATTTGAACTCCAGCAAGGGCACAGATATGCCACGGGCCCACTCAAGCCAGCAATATCATGGTATCAACGATAAGCTAAACACGGCCGCTCCCACGGTGCTGACGTGCGTCAGATAACGCCGGCTTATTGGAATATCACGTAGTGTTTATTTAATATCATTATTACACAATAATCAAGGTTAAACACCACCGTGGGAGAGTCACGCTTCGGCATGAATGGACCGGCTCGACCGGAATGATACCACGGCCTCACAGAAGACCGGCGTGATGCAGCGCCTACGCTATTTCGTCGAGTGAGTGAGGGTACCGGAGGCTCAATAGAGGGGATAGGGAGATGAAAGTTGGCAGCGCACTTGTGATTCATCTGGTATTGCAGGTGTCTATGGGCGGCGGCAGTCACTTACTATCAAGTAATCCGTCTGCTCGTCTACCACCTACTTATCACATAAAAAAAAATACACAGTAATGGTAAACAAACAAACACCACCTTGGGAGAGCTACGCTCTGGCATCGGCTGTGCCGCCCGGTGTGATACCATGGACTCAGAAAACTGTCGTGAAGCAGCGCCTGCGCACCGGAGGCCCAAACTTCAGCACCCATTTTTTCAGCATCTGCACTTTCAGCTGCTGGCCTAGTCCACTTTCAGCATCGACTGGCCGGATGGCGCATTTGGCACGGGTGTTTGTGGTACCTTCGTTGTTCTTGTTTTCTCATAGTAAAATGAAAAATCAACAATCAACTTAGGAAAGTACATTTTCTAAGTTTTCTTGGGTCTTGTGTTCTGGGGTTGACGCCCCCAGTTAATTATCGTCTCCTGGTACTCATAGTACAGGGGTTGCCCTAGTTTGAGACCAGGTTGATTGGTGTGATTGTCTGGCGCATTTATTTATTGAAATCCTCGTCACGTATAGACAGCGCAGCGCGCGCGCAGAAGTTTTCCTTCACGCGCGCGCGGCGTGATCCGTCGCGTTTCGACAACGCTCTCCAAGCGATAAGATATAAGAGCAGGTGCGGGCCTAGGCGGGGGGTGATATTCTAGAGTTTACTCTTTTGCCTTTTTTTATATTGACTCAGTATATTGGCTCATCTCAGCCTGAAGATAAGCAAGGGGTGAGCCCACATTGCAGTTACAATGGACGCGATGGCACTAACTAGCCCTCGAGTGGCTTCTCCACGCTTCGTTTGAGGGTTTGCCTTTTCCTAACTTACTAACTTGTATCTATGTGGTTTTCTCGTCTATCTGCTCGTCTGCCACCTATGACATAAAAAATATATCACTGAACAGACTCTGTTCAGACGAGAACACCACCTAATGGTAAGCGATTGCCGCCGCCCATAGACACCGGCAACACCAGTAGAGTCACAAGTGCGTCCCCCTTTTCCCCCAATTGACGAACTCACTCACTCGACTGCTTCATGGCGGTCTTGTATGAGATTGTGGTATTTCCGGTCGAGCCGGCTCATTCATACCGAAGCGTGGCTCTCCCATCTCTGTTGCGTATATCCGAGCCAATTGAATGAGATTATTTTATAAATTTATTTATTTATGAAGGAGTGTTCGTGTAGCTCGACTGTTGATTCAAACTTATTGAGAAAAAAAATCTTTGCAAGTTCGTACCTGCCTTCATACATTCTAGTGCAGACAATGTATTTAGAGTTGTAAGTCACAATTAGGTGTTATATCAGCGATAAGCAACGCTATCTCTCTCATATCGTTATATTGTTTTTAACGATTTATGTGAACAAGCTTTACTAGATCCTTCTGTTTGATGTGACAAAAATACGAGGATGTACTCATGCATAACAATCTTCATACACATTTTGATGAATCTGTTTTTAAATATTTGTGACTTGAGAAAATAACCTTACTAATACTCTTGAAATTCGACAGGCCAACATAATTTCTATTTGCATACTAAGTACAATTTTTTTTTTTTAATTTTCTCTGTAAGTAAATGGATGTTTGTTTTCTAATACTTATCTGAAAAGTCGCTGATGCGTTGCCGGGGCTTGGACCGCTTCGTGCGAGCAAACCACGACCGTCTTTCAGCGCTCCCTAGCATACGGCGTCCAGCGGCGGCTGCCTGTTGTATTAAAACCTCAGTAATTTTATAAACTATTTTTTTTTATTTTAACGACCGTTTGACCACGCTTTGGCATCTATCGGCCCATCGGCTGGCTCTGTCGAAGTGATATTACGGCTTCACATAGAACCAGCCAGCGTGAAGCGCCTTCGCTTTGTTTCTTTGCGAAGGGCCCTCTCTCAATCGGCGAAACAAAGCGAAAGCCCCTTACCCTTAAGGGGGTTCCATTCAGCAGCTCACCGTGCTGTAACTCGGCTGGTCTTGCGGCACCGCTGTCTATGGGTAGCGGCAATAGCTTATTATTAGGTGATCCGTCTACCCGTCTGCCATGTATCACTAAAAATATGTCTCTTAACCTCCATTCGTGAAAAACGTGAAAATGTTTATCATTAAGATACTAGTCACACTCTTATCCTTGAGATAAATGTCTGCAGTACCTATCTACCAACTTGCTGATAAACCAAATATGGCGATTGGCATTTATCATGATAAACAAATGCTGGATTAGTTCTGAATTGAACCAGATCGTCAGTTCGAACCGTCATCATTAGTTGGAGATATTTTTTATTGATATGTTACCGTGAAAAACCCCGAACCGGTTTTTTTTTCAAATTAGTTTTTTTCATGTGATAGGTGGCAGACGAGCAGACGGATCACCTGATGGTAAGCGATTATCCGCCCATAGACACCTGCAACAGCAGTAGTCACAAGTGCGCTACCAACCTTTAACCCCCTTTCCCCCCAATTGGGCCTCCGGTACTCTCACTCACTCAGCGAAACAGCGCAGGCGCTGCTTCACGCCGGTCTTCTGTGAGGCCGTGGTATCACTCCGGCAGATTAGGTGATGTTTGAAGTGGTGACCCCAAAGCGAGCCAGCTGATGTGGGGTTGACCCCACATCGGTTGGCACAACTGGTTAACAAACAGTTAATAATTAATAAATAATTATAATATATGTAATAAATAATATAATATGGTGTTGCATATGTAATAAATAATATAATATGGTAATCGCTTACCATCAGGTGATCCGTCTGTTCGTCTGCCCTCTAAACTGTTAAAAAAAAACAAACAACATCTCAAACATTGACCTGGCTCCGCCGTACTAAGTAGCTTAGGCACTGTAGTTGTAATACTTTTAAATCAGTACATAATTATTATATTACACGCAGACATTGAACAAACAAGTATTAAACACACAAATATTGACGTAAGCAAAGGTTAAGTATGAAATAACGTTCTCTTAACCATCATGACGCCTTTTGTTGCGTAAACCTCAGATTTTGAATGGCGATGTAATGAATGAACTTTCGGAAGGCAAGGCTGACGTCAGGTTTCCTCATTTCTAAACTTACACTCAGACGCAGACGCCTTCAAGACAGTTACGCAAATCAGACGTCAAATCTTAATGTTAACTAAAACTAAGTAGGTTATTCAAATTCATACGTTGTTCTAAACAAAAACTTCGGGGAGCCCGCTAAGTTATAGCAAGTCCGATCCCTTTGGAGAATTTTTTATCTGTGGGAGAGCCACGCATTGGCATGAATTGGCCGGCTCGACCGGAGTGATACCACGGCCTTACAGAAGATCAGCGTTTAGCGGCGCCTGTGCTGTTTCGTCGAGTGAGTGAGGGTACCGGAGGCCCAATTGAGGGAGGTTGGTAGCGCACTTGTAACTCTACTGGTGTTGCAGGTGTCTATGGGCGGCAGTAATCGCTTACCATCAGGTGATCCGTCTGCTCGTCTGCCACGTATCACATAAAAAAAAAACTTTTATAAGTCAATGGTGACGTCTTTGAACCCAACTATCGCCCACATAACTCAAGGCTTTTTCCGAGTGGGCGCGCCTCCCCACGCCTTCACAGAGTGACTGTATGTATACCTACCAGAGTTCACCGTGAGGGCGCGTGAGGGGGCAAAGTCCTCGGCCATCAATAACGATTAGCCGACCAACTGTTTGCACGGAGAAGTCGCGGTAAATTTACTTCTATTAGTTCACATTGTATCACGTACAATGGATCAAGAGAGAGTAAGTGCGAGAGTAGGAGCCCACTTTTTATAGTTCACCTGGTAGAAGGGCCGGGGTGTGGTAAACTGCAGCGTAAATACCCTTTTTTTTGCGTTGGGGAATGCTGTCGGCCCAAAGTGCAATGGGCCGACGTCCATATGCATACCCGTCTGCCGGGGGCGGACGGGTTATGTCGGGCTCTCCTCCGGTAGACTGAAGGCCTACAGACTAAACCCTCCAACGACGCTCCCTGCTTCGCTAGAATGGGAAGGAAACATGTGTACTAGTTGATGAACTTTGACTACATGTTGTTCCTTGCCAGGCGGTGGCCCCGTTACATCGCGGGCCCTAAAATCCCAGCGTAAAGACCCTAACTAGGTCTGGCTTCGGGTATTAGGCCTGCGGCATGCCAAAGATCGTGGGTTTCATCGTCCCCATGTCAAGGTATTTTTATAGTATTTTCAGGCGACTAACGAGCAGACGGCTCACTTAATGGTAAGTGATCACCGCCGCCCATGGACATCTGCAACACCTGAGGCATCACAAATGTACCTAACTCTTAAGGAAGGAATAAGCCCTTTTCTTGAAGATCACTAAGTCGTATCTGCTTAGAAACACCATAAAGCGCGAACAACTGACTGAATCGTTAATGATTTTCTATTTCCATCGCTGGTTACTGTTTAACCTTTTATTTTGCTTTTATTTTTGTGTTGAAATTGGATATAATTGGGATTTGCCGGGTTCGTCTCGCTTTTGGGTCAGAATTAAATGATGCACGCGGTATTTAAAGGTCCACTGTTTTCCTCGGGTTTGTTTAACCATTTTCTTTAATTTAGCCTACGCTGTCCCACTGCTGCTCTACGCATTGGCAGCCAGTTGAACGTCGTTTTTAAGAGGCAGGCCCAAAAAGAGATGGCGTGATGACTTGGACCACTTCTCCAACAATTGGCTCACCACCGCTACTTACAAACAAAGCATTGGCGGCATTTGGGCGAGTCTTTTGCTCAGAAGTGGGACAACGTAGGTTAAACCACTTTAGTTATGAAATATTGGTAATGGTTGCGAGACATGTGATGTCTTGCAGTGCAAAAAACTATTAAGTACTAAGTATGTGGGTCTTTTTCTTTATATTCCGTTTCGATTTTTTTATTCCAAAATGTTTCCCCAAGAAAACTCTGCAGACCATGCCACTGTTCTGTAAAGCCCTTCTACATTAGCTTAAAATAGTACAAGCTATCCATTCACCTATAATCCGGCGCAGACTGGCCCTCGTTTGTAGGGCGGGTGTTTGACCCTTCACCGGTACGGACCCTCAAAGCCTTGTATAAACAGGACTTGAGCTAATTATACCGAGCCCTAATTTTCACGATGACGACAATGCTAAATCGGGTCAGAAATTTAGCACAGTGTAGCCTACATATTATATACATGTATGGACATTTATCCTACCTATGATGTGCCAATGTGGAACCACTTACTTATTTGAAAAGAGTGACTACTGAGTTTCTTGCTGATTCTTCTCGGTAGAAATCGACTTTCCGAATCAGCGGTAGCTTACACAATATTTGACATTCATAAATGTTCTATACTGACTTAAATTGAATAAAGAATATTTCTATTTCTACTTATGTTTTTTTTATTCGTTCGTCTAGTATTAAAAGGCCAGCAACGCATCAGCAATCTCCCTGATCTCGCAGATGTTCATGGGTGCCTGTGATTAATATTTACCAATAGGAGAACCCCCTTGCTAGTTTGTCGCCTCTAAAATGAAAAATATGGAATGTAAAGTTTTTAGGAAAAAAACAGATAAATGTTACGGTATATACCTTCTTTTTAGGTTGACCATTTTGAAAAGTTTATATATAACTGTTATTAATTTAGTAACATTTCCGTAGTCAATCATATCACAGCATAAGGTGTATGTATCAGCATATACATTAGGTTAAACATTATGATAATATAATATAATAATATAATATTTCACTACATCACATATATTGATCTGACAAACATTGGCACATTAAAAATTATTTAACATTGCGTATCATCGTTGCGTAAAACTCTACATGACCCATTATTCACATAAAACAACCCGATTTCTGTGTCATATGCCAATTTTTCCATTTCTAAACCTGGTAAAAAGGTTACCTTAACAAACTATTTCTGTTTTCTCCGTATCTAGTTCAACAATAGACATTATTATAGGTTGCCACTGCAACGTTTTCTAGCAATGAACTAGAATTCTTTAGATCGGCAGACAATTGCGGTGTATAAAGAACGCTATTTATTGAAGGTTACTCTGGGCACATAAACTGGGTACTTTACTCTGCAGTTGCGGTTTTTTCAGTACACTGGAACAGGCATCAATTTTGCTGTAATGCGCAGAGGTTATGTAGGGTAGCGACATCTGTAGCTAGTCGAATCTCCAACAGGAGAGCTAGATAGATACATAGATCGGTCCTTGGATCCCTGTGGTGTCCATCTGGGCTATGGACAGAGAGGCTGTTAAGCCGGTGTGCCTGTTCCGTCTCCAGTTAGACGATGAGAGAGCGCCGCAGGTAATTTTAGAGGGTATGCCTCTGGCCGGCTTCTCATCATCAGACAGACGCTCGTCTCAGACGGATAGCCGTACATGACCCGTCTACCCCCCGGTAGACGAGAATGCATAGAGATGTCGGACCATTGGACCTATGGCCCGGTGGCATTTCCAACAAAAAAAGGGGTGTCCATTTCGTGGTCGGATGGCTAAGTTATCATAAGAAAGACAAAGTTTAATAAATAAAACTGTTTAAAAACACTAATCATTACGAATCGAGTAGGTAAGTATTATGTCGCAGATTCTCGAGTGGTAGACTAGTTAAATTATTTAATTCTATCTTATTATTTAACCATGAATGCCTCAAGAAGTTCTCAACCTGATTTAGATAAGTGTCTGATAAAATAACACTTTTACTCTAGGTCATGTGCTCCAATTAAATTGTTGTCTCAAGTATTCAGAGCTAGTCATAAGATGGTTAGGAATGCTCAGAGAATAAATTTATATAGGCATTTATTTAATTAGCAGTGTATGTATGTATGTTTGTACTTTGTATGTATGCTCCGGTGGAATCTTACAACTCAATTTTGAAGTTGATAGATATCTTTAACCGATTGAGCTAAAATTTTGTATACTCGTAAAGTTTGGATGACAAATCTTCTTCTATACTATCTATTTATAAAGAGGTTACTCTCATATTCCATGTCAGAGCTTATAGGTAAACCGAAAGCACGAAACAGTTGCGCGATGTAATTTGCTACAGCGCCATCTATTGGTAGATAGTGGAACTACTTCCCAAAACGAAGTGAGGGCGGGCCACTATAGTCCATTTCAGCTAAGAAGAGCCCTGTGACACTTCGATTTTTGACACTTTTAGAGATGTCTATAATAAAATGATTGCGATTGTTTCTGGTAATCGATAATACTTCCTAAGGAAATGGAATCGATTTTTTTATACTAACAGCAACACACATTTTGCCAAAAAATAACAAAAAACGTAACAAACAACAGCAATAAAAGTCAACAATAACAAACACAACAACAAAAAGTAACAATAACCGAACACCACGCAAATACAACGAAAACATAACTCGCATACAAGGCTGATGCACTCATACTAATCCGATTATCGAGTAATCGCAACATGGCCGCCGATTATGACATGTCGCAGCTCTATGTTTTTTCCACGTTCCGTTACAAGCAATACGATGTGCATAGGATTGTTTTAAAAAATGTTGTTATTTTCTATTCCATTAAATTAAAGTAAATGATACTGTTTTTGTTTTATAACTTTGAGATGTTTTATTGGAATATTTTTTGGAATAATGCCGCAATTAAATGAAAAAGATAAACAATAAAAATATTTTTCATTGTCAAACATAAAATGCGTAGTTCAGAACGCGATGAAGTGTCACAGGGCTCATCTTAGCTGAAATGGACTATAGTACATGATAAGCGAAAAGAAAAGTACGCTTGAACCATAATCCAGAATTAGTGAGTCTGGTAATTACAATAAAGGGACTTCCATCCCACCTTTACAATCTTTAAACAGGGGAACCACACCAAATGGATCACGGTTGCACGTTTAAGAAACTTGTCCAAATTAAGCGGTTGTCAGTGTCAGTGGTAGCTTACATAATATTTGACATTCATTAACGTTCTGTATGGACTTAAATTGAATAAAGAATATTTCATTTCATTTCATTGTCTCTCGATGTTCTTCCTCACCGCAGAGGTAATATAAATATTGACTTGCCGGATGATGGCGGGTGCATTTGGTAGTGACCCTGCCTCATGCGCCAAAGGTCGTGGGTTCGATCCCCACCCTGGACAAACATTCATGTAATTAACACTTGTGTTTGGTCAGTGTGTGGGTGTAATATATGTAAGATTTAAGTAGGTATTATATTTGTGATACCTCTGTTGTCTAATACTTCAGCTATTTTCTACGGAGTCAGGTCAATGTATGAGATGTTGTAAGAATTTATATACCTACGATAGACTTGAATACTCCAGTGTATGTCAGTGTGCGAACCTAGAATGCGCATGTTTTTGTCCAGTGAGCAACCATCGAAAAACCACTCAAGTGTATCAGACAATAACACTGTAAGTATTAGATATATTAGTGCCACTACACATATTGGTTACATAAAGGATTTGCTCGCAGTTACTCAACTGGTACTTACATTAATTAATGCGTATCGTTTACAACCGCACTGTATGTAAACAGCGTTAGACGAGATTACGTGAGATATCTGTTATACACGGTTCCACCCATTCAGGATAACAGAGGGAGAGCCACGCTTCGGCATGAACGGGCCGGATTGACCGGAGTAATACCACAGCCTCACAGAAGACCGGAATGAAGCAGCGCCGGGCTGTTTCGCCGAGTGATTGAGGTTACCGGAGGCCCAATCGAGGGGAAAGGAGTTCAAAAGTTGGCAGCCTGGGCAAGCTGAGATGAGGGGCAGATAACACACTTTTGTGAAAATATATGTTCATCATATCCCCAATTTTTGTCAATTATATTGTCTTTTAAGTTCCTATAAATATTATTTTTTTGTACAGGAAGTCGCAGCCGTGGCAGAAGCCCTCCCACAGGTGGACCCATGGTGTGGTGAAGGTCGCGGGAATTCCTTGGATGCGGGTGGCACAGGACCGATCTGTGTGGAGAACATTGGGGGAGGCCTATGTCCAGCATTGGACGTCTATTGGGTGAAATACTGAAGTATTTTTTTACATTCTTGTTTAACAAACAACTGCAATATAGAAAAAAAAAACACAGTTTCCACCCATGCTTTGATTGCGTTCATGTTATCTGCTAGTACCTACCTTGTGATTCATTTCAGTGCATTATGCGGACACAAACGTGTTATAACTAATAATACTTACACGTGTCTGTATCCTGCGTCATTATAACCAACAGATGATATCGTGGGTTTGAGTCCCACCCGAAGACATATGGAGGAATTTTCAAGTGCATATAAACGAAACGGCGATCCTCACTGTAGTCTCCAGTCCAGTGTTTAAAGTACCTTATATGTGTTTAACGTCGTAAGGTCCAGACAGTAGACCAGTTAGATGACGCAGAGGTTTAAGTGTTCCGGGTTCAATTCCTGGGGAAGTCAATTTAGGAAACTACACTTTATAAATTTTCTTGGGTCTCGGTGTTTTGGGTTTACGCCCCCAGTTAATTATCGTCACCTGGTACTCATAGTACAGGGGTTGCTCTAGTTTGAGACCAGGTTGATTGGTGTGATTGTCTGGCGCATTTATTTATTTAATTGTTTTGCCTTTTAAAAGGTTTTTGGGTCTTACGACGTTAAACACTACTGAACAAACACAAGGGTTCATCACACGAATCTTTGTCCAGGGTAGGCAGTGAGTATGAGGATGGGTTACTACCAAATGCGCCTTCGGACCAGTCAATGATGAGATGTCGGTATTTTTATAACACGTGACAATCATCAATGAAGCAGCGATTCTGGGCTTATCGCTGTGTTGTGATGACACTAGCCCGCAGCGTCACCCCCAGGACTTTTCTGTACTCCATGTTTTGTGATCGGCTGAGCTTGAGCGGTAGCGGAACTACACGCGGTAGCGTACCTACTTTGATAAAAGCCGCTGATATTTACAACGACAACCCTCATAATAAAAATTACTTTAAAAAAAATCTTTATTTTTTCGTGGACTACCGGATTTTTTTTGTTTGCGGTGGCAAACAAGTATACGAATCACCTGCTGGTCAGCGATGCGCCGTCAATAGACAGATTCACAAGTGCGCTACCAACATTTTAGCCCCCTGGCTCGCCTATTGGGCCTCCGGAATGATGTCAAATAAAGATATCCTGAAAATCAGCGCTGCAGTGGTTACTGGCTGCTGCAGCAAATGCTGAGGCTGCGCCTTGTTGGCCACTGACCACAATGTTTTTGTTGTGTCTTGTTAGTTCGTCCACTTACCTTGCTGTATACTGCTGTATGTACTGTGCTCTTTATGGCCAATAAAAGTTATCTTATCTTATATTATTTTAGTCTTATTTTCAGTTTTTTCTAAGATACTTTTTTAGCTGGCCACCCCAAAACTTAATAGTGACACCAGGTCATCATTGCATGGAGTTAGTAAACACAGCATCACATCTGTTGGCACAGCCTTGCAGGCCCGCGAGATGCTTCTTCACACTTCTTTTAAAGGAATCCAAATTGTAGGACAGAGGAAATCCACGCGACGGCAACGATTGTAACTTGCTTCTCGCTTTCCGCTCCCGCTCCCGCTCTCGCTCATGTCTAGCCGATTGTCAGTTATCACGCTCGGAGTGGCGTTGTACAGTGGGAGGCGCATGGGCGCGCGCGGGTCGCGACCCGCGATACCGCACCGGTTCGCGCCGGTTGCGCCCGCGCCGGCATGCAAGCCCTAATAAATCATATGCGATTATCATAAAGACGAGTTTACCTTCTCGTGGTTCACCTATTTATCTGTTTGTAGATGTAATTGGTATAAATAGATCACCTTGACTATTTGGCATAGATAATCTAATCATTACTAGTATTTTCTAAGAGGCATCAATGCGTAAGTGCATTTTTTACAATGTAGGATAGATCGTCGTTTATGTAACAGATCTATTTAGTCAGGTATTTTAGAGAAAAGTGAGTCACTTTCCGGTAAAATATCTGGCTCATTATCATGAGAATGGAAAAGCTATTCTACACTTACATAATTATGTGAACATCCACATTCCTTTCACCACTGAACAACATTTAATTTTGTTCCATGACTTTTGGAAATTCGCATAAAAAAAACTTTTCATTCAGAGTCGTCTACGTGACTTGTTAATTTTGTATGTCTATTTTGTTTTTTTTTAGTATACTAATCTTATGTATCAAGTTCTCTCTATTTTATGTATAAAAATTAGTGATGCGCCGAATAGTGGTTTCACCGAATAACCGAATACCGAATAATATTCGGTTCAATCTTTACCGAACCGGATATTCGGCCGAATTATTCGGTTTACCGTTTTCTTGTTTCTGATTCTCTTCTATGTACTGTACTAGTAGTATACTAGATAGGGGAATACTCGCCCGAAACAAACTCGCCCGCGAATTCCAAACGGCGACCGAAAATAAGTCAATTCGTACAGAGATATAACTTAAGTGTTTCCATGTCAGAAAATTTCTTAACGTATCTCTGTGTCTATTAGGTAAATAATACACTTAATAAAATCCACAACCCTCCACATACCGGGTGGCTGTTCTGGTATGCGGTGGGTGGTGGTATGTGAAAGGTCGAGTACCACCTGGACTCTTCGATGATTTTTAAGATCACTTACTTAAAAATTAATTGCAAAGAATATCAAAAAGTAAAATAAATTGATTTATCATTAAATAACTTTTTATAAAATTATTTATTGTTGATTCATATTTTTATTTATAATAATTTGCCATATACGTTTTTTATTAAAAAGTGTTTTTATTGAAAATTTAAAATTTTGATCAGAGTTTGAAAACAAAGCTTTATAATTATTGTTTAGTAAATAGTCCAGATATTTATAAGTATAAAAATAAATAGTAAAATTAATATTGATTGATCTGGCTTAAAAATGAATGAATTAGATTTTTTTTAAGTTAATGTTAGCTACATACTATAGGGCAGGAAATAAATATGTGGTCTTTAGATGTAAAAATACATGTTGATTTCATGTTTAATTGCTTTTTAACACATTCCTCGCCAGTTTTATTTAATTTACAAAAACACACACTTATCCTTTTAAATTCCATGTCATATAGCCAGGAAAATAGAAATACTCAAACCGAATATATTCGGCACTAAAACCGAATAATTCGGCCGAATACGAATAGTGAAAAAAGTGCCGAATATGCCGAATACCGAATACCAACCGAATATTCGGCGCATCTCTAATAAAAATAAATAGTTTTAAATATTTCGACGAATTTCCAAAATTCATAGAAGAAACGATGATCAGAATGATTGGCAAACGTGGTTGAAAAGATGTAAATGATCACAGATACACCCTGTATAGAACAGTTACATATACTTTGAAAATTAAAAAACAATTTACGAAAAAGCAGCTCGAAAAATTTTCACGACTTACATCACCTTAAGGAGTTAGGTAGGTAAAGAAAACTAAAACGAATACTAAGTGAAAGCAAAATAAATACACTTTTATTAGAACTTTTTGTTAAAGTTATAGACCTATATGATTGTTTCTTCAAGTTCACGTTTACTGAACAAAATTATGTATAATTTATATTACAAACAAAAAGTTAAAGAGTAACTTTCTTAGAGAAAAAATACAACCACAAAAACCGTAGCAAGTTCTGTAGCCACGTTGTCTACGGACGCGGCACCTGCTACGAAGTGCTACGGAACTTTACGCGGCTACGAAATTTGCGTCTCTGTAATTACTTTCGAATGGCCGTAAAATAATGATTTAGCGTTGTAACAAAAAACATTTTTTATAGTAAAAATAAAAATTGATGTGGCCCATGAGGGGATCGAACCCGCGACCTTCGCGTTATTAGCACGACGCTCTAACCAACTGAGCTAATGGGCCGTTGGGAACATGCGGCGAATTATATCTCCTGTAACCTTTTGTTTCATAAAGGTACTATTTTTATTATATTTTTGTGTGTTGTTGTAATAGCAAATAACTAGTTAAATCAATTTATGTGGTTATCGTTGATGTTGATAACAGAAGTTTAATAATAACGGAAAGCTGAACGTCAAGCAAGCAGTAAGTACATACATCAAGCATAGTAAGTAATCTGTAATATAAGGTTTTTATATAAAAACCAATCTCAGGCACCATCAGTCCCTCGCACGTAAGCACTATTATTGAAACCAAAGATGATTTAAATCTTTGATTGAAACATATTTAAAATAAGTTATAAATACATATTGACAGTAAACTTTGTAAGAGAAAAAAAATATTATGTACTTTTTAAAATAGCATTGCGCAAATTCCTGTCATTAGTTACTACAAATTTTTGCCAACAGATGGCGTTGGGTGTCGATTAGGTACAACGCGCAAGCGTTCTGTGTCATTGGGTTGCATATAATATACCTTTGATACACACTAAAATACACTAAAAATAGAAATCCTATATAATGTTCAAAGTGGATCCCTGGCTCCAAAGCTACAGCTTTGTATGCAACTTACATGCTTATATACATACATACAACTTACATTCTATATGCTACGATAAAAGAGATGCAATAAGTTAATAATAAAATAATGATACAATACAAACGGATGACTAACCGACAGCAATAAATAGGAAATTCATTCTGATGTAATTTTATTTCATCACCGCAAATCATTAACTTCAGCTACACACTGTCGCACTCAAAAACATTAGTTAACTTTCATGTTCATTAACTTAATTATGGATAGTCTTTATGCGTAATAAAATAAGCGTCAATATTTTTTTTTCTTTAGTGACAATTATTGGCTTATCTGACTGCGGAGTTAGCTAGTAGTATTTCTATAATAGGAACTTTTTTGGCTAAAACTATCTTTATCTTTTTTGATACTTATTGATAAAAGTATATTTTTATTGCACAAAACAAAGTTATGGGTTACAACAACAACAACGACTGTACTTAACTGACTGACTTTATAGTAAGTACTATTAACTTACCTGACTGCACTGCGCATAATAAAATGATGTCACATCTTCGACCTGGTGGCTGCTTGCCGGTTTTCTGCAAGGTCCGGTCGAGACGGCCCATTCATGCTGAAGCTTGGCTTTCCCACGGATATAGATAACTAGCGGCCGCCCGCGACTTCGTCCACGTGGAAAAGTAACTTTAACGTAACCCCCTTTTCGCAATAAAAAGTAGCCTATGTTCTTTCTTAGGGTCTAGATTATCTGTATACCAAATTTCATTTAAATCCGTTGAGTAGTTTTGGCGTGAAAGAGTAACAGACAGACAGACAGACAGAGTTACTTTCGCATTTATAATATTAGTATGGAAGTATGGATATTAGTATGGATTCAGAACATTCAGAATCTTTAAAGTTTGAACAAGGATGTGCGTAAAAATACTCCGACTTACGTAAGTGAGTTTCCATCGCGAGTGCAGATTAACTAAGCGAGGTTATCTTTTATTTACTTATTTTTCGACGATGTTTACTTATTTTTGGCGAATGTTTACTTATTTTTGAGAATGTTTTATTTTTTTAATTGCAGACAGGGTCAGGTTCCTCATTGTTTTTGATCGGTTGTTACCTACTCCGATGATATTGTTTTGTGGAGTATTGAAATCACGTTTCAGTTTGGGAAACTGGATCTGTTTTTTTTTGCAGAGGACATATTAAGGTTACTGAAGGCGGAGAAGCTCATGGCACGGAAATTTGACTAATAAGAGATGCATTTTTTATGTCAAAAATGCATTTGTGACTGCACTGGTTTGCCTACAATCAGGTGATCCGTCTGTTCATCTGCCACCTATCACACACAAAAATGGTTGGTCTAGTGGTCTGAGTACCGGGACGTGATCTGGGGGTCTTCGATTTCCGGGTCGAACAAAAAGTATGTTTCGTTTTTTTCGAACATAGTTCGTGTTCGTGATCTTCAATCAGTAGCGATGACTTGATTTCTATGGTGGATGCCTTTGCCCTGCAGTGAGAAAGTACATATTATGTGCTTTCTCACTGCAGGGCAAAGGCCTCTAAGTATAAGACAGTAGTAAGAATCTTCTTCTATCTTATATTCTTCTTCTATACTATTTATAAAGAGATAACTTCTATAGACAACGACAAGGCTTATAGGTAAACCGAAAACACGAAACGCTTGCGCGATGTAATTTAGCACAGCGCCATCTATTAGTTCATTTCTGAATTACGATCCCGAAGCGAAGTGAGGGCGGGCCACTAGTAAAGTATAAGATTATTTAAATAGTATTTAAATATTCTTATACTTTACTTTACCACGCGGGCATTGAGTGCTCATACGTAATTTTGAAAACATTTCAAGCTAACAATGTGATAACACGATAATATTATGATAGATTACAGTGATACACATTTAAATACAAAATATTCATTAAGCTTTAATATTTGTGACGTGTGTACCTACAACGTTTCCATGCGTTGCTTGCGTGCATTGATAAACGAAGAGATAATTAGATAAGATCCGGATTAGAATCTTAACTTTATTTTGTTGCTACATAAGTACTTGAACATGCCTACACCTTATCGGGTATTTTACAGAATTGTAGCCTTGTTATTTGGTACTACTGACTATTGGAATTTTTGAATTCGAAAGAAAGAAGGGACAGCCGTGGCATGGCCCCCACAAGGTGGACCGACGATCTATTGATAGGTCGCGGGAATTCCTTGGATGCGGGGGGCACGATCTGTGTGGAGAACATTAGGGGAGGCCTATGTCCAGCAGTGGACGTCTATTGACTGAAATAAAGAATTCGAAACAAGCAAGCGTTCTCTACTCGAATAGCAGTTTCTCTCCTCTTGTTTAGATGGGTCTTCTTTTTGAAGTGCCGTTTCATTTTTATTATTTTTCAGTGATAGGTAGCAGACGAGCAGGCGGATCACCTGATGGAAAGCAATTGCCGCCGCATTACTGAAGATTGGCAGCCCTTTACATCATGGCTTAGCTATGGCAAGCTTAAAATGTTGTTCGGCGAATTTGTTGCCAGTCCAATATAGATCCTGAGCTGACTGATTGAGGTCTAACTTCAACGTCATTGTTTAATGATGTTTTGACATCTCACATCCAAAATAACCAATCACCGTGAAGATAGGACCTCAGTTCTACAGTGCGTCATCTAGCGGATTTTCCACATGCGATAGCGCTCCTATTGGATGCATTTTGAGTTGTTATGCCAATGTGAAAAAAATATGTGTATTGTTTTGGAAAAAATATGTTTATCGCAACTTTATTAAAACACGTTAATTAGTACTTACCAATTTAAATATTTTACTCATATTACTCAGTGACGCAATTTAGACTGTCATTATCAAGTCATTTAAAAATATCGTGTCTGTTTGTTTATTTACCGATGCGTTGGGTTACTTTATATATCTGTTTTACGTTTGATGGATGAATCTAGAGCTTCCAAAAGAGGATGTTTTTAACGTTCTATAATTAGACTATTTATGACTTGCAAGTTGATATTTTTTTACTTATTTGTACGTCTTTAACATATTTTTATTCATTTGATTCACAGTCATATCCTGTTGTAGGAATTCCTTGAAAATCAGGCACTTGTTAAAGTGATATTAATGGTGTTAAAAGATGAATGTCATCATTAAAACTTACCGAATCGAATCGTTACCAGTTTTCAGGAACTGTTGAATTAAAAATTGTAGAATTTTGTGACCTGAAAATTTTGAGACCGCAGAACTGTAACCTATTTATTGCTAAGAATTAAGGGCCAAGCCACTCTATACCCCTTGTTACAAATCGTGGTATTAAGATAGTCTTGGTTCAACTTAAGTCTCCATTTTGTAATAAGGGTATAAATATGTGAAATTGTGCGTGGGTCGCTAATAATAACACTTGCGTGAAAAACTCTAAAGTATCTAATAGTTGTTATACCTAACGGGCTTAGGTATGTTTTTGTCATTCAATAAAATAATATTGTTTCAAAACTGTCACACAAACAAGTACATAATTAATAAAAACATACCTACAGAAAAAATACATCTAGTCTATAAATAGGTAAGCAGGTCATACACCAGCAGTTGTATTTACCTACTATTCTAGAAAAACATGTTTTGTGATCTATTTTAACATTCTTTTTACTTTTGTTTTGCCCTATACTAGGACATTAGGCAACATAATGTCATCGTTTAGCATTAATTACAGCATAAAACGCAACAATCATGTGTAGCGTAGGTACCAGCATTGTGCAAATACAAACAGCTTGGTGACCCCGCGCAGGCGTCCGCGTCTGCGCCTTATCAACTGTTGACACTTGCCAATCGTATGCCATTTGCGTAAGCACTACATCCATATCAGCACCAGCTATACTTGACCCATACTCTAACCTACAGCTGCATCTCATAATTCTTACTTCGCAATGAAGCACCGGGGCGCGGGAGGTCAACCTCCACTGGACGTACTTATCAGGGAAGTAGTTTACGTGGGGGCTACCCGACGCACGGTGCGCCAGTCGGCGGTGGATCGTCGCCGACAGCAGACCTCTCTGGTGGGGTCTTTAGGTTTTAAATTTTAATAACCATTATTGTTGGTACAGAAATAAATTCCTACGAATAGACATGAAAAATGTATGAATGAATGTTGTCAAAATCTGACTTATCGTATACGTTGGGTGGGTGCTAACATTAATATTTAGATTTTTGACTATAACTTAGCATTTTTAAGATTAAATAATATCTTGTAGACGATCCAAAACTTAATGAATGAACAAAATATGGAATTTATATTTTAAATAAACAGAATTATGAGTCACAATGTAATCTTGTGAAAGGAGATAGCAGGAAAAGTTTATTTTTATTTTATCAAAAGTTCTAATTAGCATATCAGGTTAGTCCAATTAACGTATTTACAATTTATGTGATAAGAGGAAAGCGTTCATAACTCTATGCTTAGTTACAGCGCTGATAACGGGTACAATCAAATGTGCACGATGTAAATATGTGGCACACTAGCACGCATATCCAACATGGCCGCGGTCGCCGAGCAAAACAAAGCCACGCGCACTCCGCGTGGTCGCGCGCGACTACGTTTAAATATAGAACGCACTGCGCTAAAATCATTAACAAAACTGACTTGACCCGTCACTTCTTACAGTAACTAATTCACCACAGATCAGGTTTCACTGGTCGGTACTTTAGCACAACGCCTCCGACCACACCCTGATGATGTTCAGGCGCCGCGTTCCAAATTTGAATTTGTTGGCAGTGGTGCCGGTGGACTTTGATTGGTATTTTGGCGCATTTTTTAAATGTTTCTTTATTTATTTTACGATTTTAAAGTCTTCCTGTTTTTGTCCAGTATTATTGTAATGATTTATTTAAAATAGTTTACTTCGGACTCTACTAGTGTTGCTGTGCAGGTGTCTATGGGCGGCGGCAATCGCTTACCATCAGGTGATTCAGTCTGCCATCTATCAAATAAAAAAAGAGTAAAGTTGTCTGATTGTAGAACTAACAAAGTCTTATCACCAAATTATTGGAATCTATGATGCATATCTTTCATTGGTTCGGTTTGGAAGTAAATTCTATATTATTTCCAACATTATTTTTTGTTGAAATTCTAAGTAAATGATTACGTTTTGTGTCGTTGCACATAAATCCAAATTTTTAGCCGTCCACAGTAGTCTGGTTAATCGAACATTATTCGTGACCTATCAGTTGCCGAATGTTCTATACGATTAATTGCTCAATAAGTGCTTGGTCTTTCGAAGGTGCTCTTAAGATTACTTAATGTACCTCTCGTGTGAGAACGTTTTGTAGGTTTATGATGTTAATTGTTATGGAATATAGATTGCATTGGTCAAGCGCATTGAGACTTGCGCATATGTATTACACGTAGCAAGAATCCATAACATTATGTGCTGTAATAAGGACTCCTTTTTCCGCATTTTTCTAAGTCCTTCTTAGTTTATCCTTATTTAGCTTACTGATGATCACCGTCAAGAGACGAAGCCAACGGCTTATGAATTACGTTTTTTTTTGACAGTAGGTAATTCAAGTCTGCAACATGTTTAAAAATAAATAAATAAATTGAGACAACATCACATACATTTTCCTGTGACCAAATTAAGGTTTGCTCTTGTATTATGGAAACCAGAAACTACGAAGGAACCACGAACACCCAGACACAGCCCAAATATATGTGTCAACAGCAAACATTTGTGTAGTTGACGATTCGAACCCGCTACCCTTACGTCTCTACAAGCGCTAAACGAGTCGTCAATCACAAGGCTACTTTTCTAAAAGTTGTAACAAACAGGTATCGTTCTCAGGTCATCAGGAGCATGGTACATAAACCCGATAAAAAAAAAGTTTCGTGGAAGTATGGTGACTTGATTTTTTTCTCCTCAATCATACCAAGTACTTCTACTTCGATAAAGGTGTAGTGTGAGCTAATTCGTTAGGTTAATGAACTTCAAAGATAGTTTTATCTTAAACGGCATAGCAATAGTATTGTCATTAGCAGACGTGCTACACGGATACGAATTTTAGGTACTTAGGTATAAACTAGATCGTGCTTGACTATTTGTCTATATACAACGTCGGTGGAATACAAGCGTGCGGCTCGCCTGATGGTATAACTACCGCAGCCTTTAGACGCTTGCAACTCGAGCACCCCGACCCCTTGAGAACCTTATAATCCTTTTTAAAACTAATGTTTTTTTTTATTGAACTGAATTCATCACATTTTTTTTAAAGGACAATAGTTTGAATCAAATTCAGTATGTAATTATTTAAAACTCTACTTCATTACCTAGATATCTATTGATTAAAAATCTTAGAAATAAAGAAAATGAAACAGTAAATTAATAAAAAAACTCGTAGACATATAAAGACCATTTCATACACTTTTCCCAGGTAATATTCCAGGAATATATCCGATGCACACAAATAAACCGTGGTAAGCCCACCTTGATATTTTGAACTGGATTTTGTATGAATTCTGAGAACCGCTTCTCTAGAGCGTCGAATTACAGGAAAATGTTGTAAAAAACTGTACGGTGTGTGGTAGGTACCTAAATCTGTTTTACTGCGCAAATATTAGGGCTTTCACATGGGATAAATGGGCCGAGTCGTCCGGTGTCGTACCAATACCACGGCCTTACAGAAGATCTAAGCTAAGCATCTAATCCACCGGTTCAAAGTCGCTCAAAGAGCTATGGAAAGGGCTATGCTCGGAGTATCTTTGAAGGACCGCATCAGAAATGATGTAATTAGACAGAGAACCAGAGTGACCGACATAGCCCACCGAATCAGCAAACTGAAGTGGCAGTGGGCTGGTCACATTAGCCGCAGAACTGACAACCGTTGGAGCTATAAAGTCCTTGAGTGGAGACCGCGACTCTGTAAACGTAGTGTTGGACGACCTGCTACAAGATGGGATGACGACATTCAAAAGCTGGCTGAAGTGAGCTGGATGAGTGGATGAGAGTGGGCGAAAATCGGGAGCGGTGGCGCGCATTGGGACGAGCGTGGGTTTCTGATGATGAAGCTAAGCATCTAAGATTGAATGAGAGTATCGGAGGCACTATCGGGGGAAAAGAGGGGTAAAAAGTTGGCAACGCACTTGTGACTCCGCCGGGGTTGCGGGTGTCTATGAGCAGTAGAAACCGCTTACCATCAGGTGTTCCGTCTGATCGTCTGCAACCTATCAAATAAAAAAGGTAGGTATAAGTGTTGGTAGTATAAGTGCTGGGTACCTAATAAAGTCTGCACTCGCAATCTAATTCTGTTTTTGTTTCAACAATTTTTAAACAATTCTACCTCAGTAACACAGTAGCTAAATCAGTTGCTGAGTCAAGCAAACACTCGTAGTAGTAAGCACGGCTGGCAACCTCTAAAAATGGCACAATGTTGATCGTTGAGCTCTGCGCCGCCTGCGCCCGCGCTGCCAACGCATCGAAACCGGTGCGCAGGCGGCGGTATACTGCGCGCAAGGACCAGTGAAGAAGCGGTTATGTAGCGTTAGGCTAGCCTTATGCACATCACTAATTTTAAAGTGACTATTTTTTTATTATGCTTATTTTGTAGCTGCTGTGAAGGAAATAAATGATTTTGACTGATTGATCACTACCCTACGAAAGAATAGCAAGCTGTCATTAGATTCACGGGTAAAGATCAACGTCAAAACCGCAGCTATTTCTGAAGGAACTTGCCACTTTTACAAGTGGTCCGTCTTCAGCTTTCCTCGTTATCAATCGATTGACTCCTTCCAACGTTTTGGAGTGTCCCAAAGTTGAGATAGCAACTTGAACGTGTAGCCATAATCGACTTGGTCTGCTGGACACACGCAAATTCGTTGCGGCCTCCGCCGCAGCTTTACACCGGTTTTCTGTGAGTATCATTTTTCCTCTTTAGCCCTCTTTGTGGGTATCATGAATAAAGTTCTTTTAGCAACTTAGATCAATAAAATAAGCAAATAACGCGTATAACGCGCCATCTTCTCTGATAATGTGGGCGTATCAGTGTCTATCTCTCGTCAAAGCGAAGTTACTTCGCTGCCTCTCCGCTCATCTGTGGCGGTGGGCGCGGTGAGCACGCGGGCTCGGCGTGCTCGTGACGTCACGCGCGCACTGCGCGTCACCCAGCGTCAAAACAACGCGATAATCCTCACCATTCTGAACCCTACTGGGTCGCGATAAGGACATCCGATTGGCAACGTTGTGCAATCCGCCCGTAGTTTTCCGTTCGAGCTGTGCACGCTTCGCGGCGTGGCCGAAATTTCGCTAGCGTATTTTACGTCACTTTACGACTGTTTGTAATGCTTTTGTAATGACAATTGGTACATTGCTATATTGGAGCTGTATCTTTGACTACTGTCTTAGGATATTGTACAACAAGTACAAAGGATTACACATCGCCTCTTACTTCGTTTGGTTGTAGTAATATAATATTACTTTCAATGTTTTCCTGTAAGGCGGACAACTTTATGTTATGGTTTTGGGTGGAGTTGCGTTCTGGTTGCATCAAGCAAAGTATTTTTAGGTGAGTGAGTGAGGGTACCGGAATCCCAATAGGGGAGAAAGAGGTAACTAATGGTAGGCAGCGCACTTGTCACTCCGTCGGTGTTTCGGGTGTCTATGGACGGCGGCAATGTTATGTCAAATTATTAAGATCAAATAACTCTACAAACAAAAAAAAACTTAAAAACATGATTCAAAACAACAGTTGTTAACTCGCTCGAAATACCCAGCAGAATAATAATTCCTAATTCAAAATGTAAGTAAACATGCGTGGACGCCGCGTTATCAGCCCGGGCGAGACTATAAAATGCGCGCGCGCACTGCCTCCGCGCCCAGTGCGGATCGCACGGGCACACTATCACCACCTAGTAAAAAATAAAACATTCCATTTTCAAATAAAAAAAAACATCGTTACATATTTAACAATGTAATGCATTAGGTACAATGAATCCTCCACTTACAGCATAAAGTCATCTTTATTACGCAAAAACAGTACATCTTGATAACCTAATTAAACTGTAAATTTTATCAGTCTCTTCGTATAGTAACGAACTTATACCTCCCATCGCTAAATTGATTAATTACGGAAATCAATTAATAATTTAACCACTGATAATAATGTAAACAAACTAATTGAATAGTAATTCAATTGCAGTTAGCACGCGACTAAGTGATTTAGTAAGCTATTGAGAATCGACCTTTGGGAACTCTGATCCCTGACTAACAATTGTTTATTTACCATAAATTGAAACAACTGAATTAATTTAAAAAATCTAGTATATACTAGTTGCATACATCACTAAATATCTTGATAGTAAATGAACTAGTAGTACTTTGTAGTACTATATTCATTTGAATGATAGCCATTCGAAGGCTGGCTGGAGTGAGCTGGATGAGAGTGGCCGAAAATCGGGAGCGGTGGCGTGCTTTGGGGGAGACCTATGTCCAGCTGTGGACGAGCGTGGGTTGCTGATGATGATAGATAATTTCATTCATTCAACTACTTTTGGATAAAATGACGAATAATATTTGATGCATTGCAGAATAATGTAGGTCATGGTTGGTTTGTTTGTTATTTACAATACGATTAACTGGTGACTGCTTAAAATCTTCTGGTTTAAAATTAGTAGCCAAATAAATATTTATCGCAGAATTTTTCAATACCGAGTTGCTGCAAAAGTATGGAAGTTAGATTGTTAACAAAATTGTAAAAAATTGTTAATAATAACAATAATTAGCTTATCCATACTAATATTATAAATGCGAAAGTAACTCTGTCTGTCTGTCTGTTACTCTTTCACGCTAAAACTACTGAACGGATTTAAATGAAATTTGGTATACAGATGATCTAGACCCTGAGAAAGGACATAGGCTACTTTTTATTGCGAAAAGGGGGTTGTAAGGGGTTAAAAGGGGGGTAAAAAGTTACTTTTCCACGCGGACGAAGTCGCGGGCGGCCGCAAGTGATTATATATATCATCTCATCATCATTTCTAGTAAGTCTCACTTCTTATGTCTTATGAGAATAATCTCAATAACCAAAGTACCTTATATTTAAAAAATCTTCGCTCTCCTTTTACATTTATGTGTTTATGTTTTGATGGGATAATTGTTACTCCAAGAATAGGTAGTATAAAGAATATCTCTTCTTGCGTAAGATTCTCTCGGAAAAATATACATTAAGTAAACAATGCAGACAAGGCGATAACTGAGTACCTAAACCTATCATGTAGAAGCATATTTTTCAATCAGTAAAATATTACACGATTTATTTCATTTTTTAAAGTCAACAATATTTTTGTTTAGTTTTAACCTAATACCTACTTTCTTACCTAAGAGTAAGCTTAAATGTTTTTTTTTATGTCATAACAAGCGCAAAACCAGTGGAGTCTCAAGTGCACCGCCAACCTTTTAACCCCGGGTTAGCCTACGCACGCCACTCTCTCTCTTCACGCCGGTCTTCTGTGAAGACATGGTATCACTCGGGTCGTGCTGGCCCATCCATGTTGATGAGGGGCTCTCCAACGGCCATTTTACGAGGTTTCTACCATACTTTAAAAATCATGTCGGAATACAAAAATGTTTACAATTGTAACATGTTTTTTATATAAGTACTACTGACTTTAATCGTAAAATGTGAAATTAAACATTCTAATGTTGGTAACAATGTTATGTAAAAAGGGGGTTTAGGTTCATATATATTTCACCCACCGCTCCTTCAGCTCAGACGATCCAGTTTTTAGGTGAATGAGAAACCGGTCACCGGATCTGTGGGGGAGCTAACGGGGCCTGAATGCCGATACATCTGATGATCTGATGTTACCGTATTTCTTCTTTTATATATTATGGTTTGTGAAGCGATGTATAAACCTATTATTGTACTTATCACTTATAGTTTTCGGTGTTGAAACACTGGGCCAGTAGGGTCCCGATGCTCTATCTTTCTTACTAAGCGCTCCCAAAGGCTGGCCGCTACGTCGTCCAGCGAATTTCCCATCGCTATAAACTTTCAAAACTAAAGTTTTCATCAACACACTGGGTTGACTTGATTGTTGTTGTGGGTGGCAATTGCTTGTAGATGCACCTATCATATTTAAAGAAAACTTCGCGAGATGCACGTGCTCTTCACTGCACTTCGTACGCAAGTGCTCAAATATAGGAAATTCCCCCAACAGGACAGAAATAGAAGATGTATAGGGCTGGCTCTTGCCAATATTCCTGTATTAAATTGCCAGATATATTACAAATTATTTTTAACATCTTATTATATTTAACATCTTAAGGCTGTGCGAAACCTATTCACCCTAGTTTTAAGACTCAGGGGTAAGTAATAAAACAGTTTTGAAGCCATTTCTAGAGTTTCACGTGGCAATGACATTGTCTCCAGTTAAAATTGAACATTTGTCAACCCTACGCAAAGTGTGGACTTTGATCTCTGTATCGGGCATGTGGGAGCACTGTGATAGAGCTAAATAATTGTGGTTACCATAATATATTGTAGTAATGCTAGTCATATGACAAGTCAGGTGCATATTCTGGACTGGGGACGGAGCCGGGCGGAGAGTCCAAGTCGCCGCCCCCAATACTTTATCCAAATAAAATGCAATCGAATTCAGTATTATACAAAATGAAATTACCCTCATCATGTTGGAGCATAGGGTTCTCTTGAAACATCATCCAGGATTTAAGTCTGGCACGTTTTTGACCTTCGCAACATGGAAACCAGATCTACTATATCAACAATCTTAGGATCATTATCTCGACAATTGTGGATACCTATGGAGACAAATTATTCCTCACGAAGTTTTCCCTTATTTATGTTTGAACCTCCCTATTCGAAAGGTGTACATTCTTATCCATTGCGTTACCGTCGCTTAATTATGACAATATCCATAGAAGATGCAGAAAACGCTGCGCACTGACAACAGTCGGGGTAGAAAAGTTAGAATAGAGACCGTGAGTCGGAGAGCGGGCCCTTCGGCTAGATGGAGTGACGATCTGCGAAAAGCCGTTGATATAGACTGGTTGCGCCTACCCGAAGATAGGGTGAAATGGCGAACATTGGGGGAGGCCTATGTCTATGGCCTGAAATAGGCTGATTATGGTGATGATGATGACTGACAACAGAAACAAATTCACTTATTATAACATATACAGAACGCAAAATACAGCTACCTAAAGGTTATATCGTTCGTTTTAAAATGCGCGCATCGCAGGCGCGGCAGCTGTCGAGTGCGCGCGCGCAGGTCGCCGTGACGTCACGCGCACGCAGCCAGCGCGTGGCGCTCACGCCCTCGCAGACCTAGATGTGAAACTGATCGAGTCAGTGGCACATACTTAATACTCAGGGGCTCGACAGTATGGCCAAATAGTCACATAAAGTGTTTTTATTATGGCTCTACTCGTACTATGTTAAGTTTAGCGATTTCTTGACCCACGGATTCTGTCGACACCTTTCTTGAGAAATCGCAGGTTTGAGACTATTAGGTCCTTAAGTTCTTTGATCACTCACTCGACACAATTATCAATAAGACGTTGATGACAAGGACGTTGATACAAGGGCAACAAAACGAGACGTATTGTCAGTTTTAACCATAACCATATCTTTCAAAAGATTAATAGGTAAGTGCACGATTACAAACTACTTGCATATTTCATTATAGTTCACAAATTATGTAGTAAAAAGTAAGTAGAGTAAATATCTTGACACAATGTTTTCCCTCACCGCTGAGTTGTTGGTTGGTAGGAACAATAGTAAGTCAAACCATACCAGGCCTGTCCCACTCCGCGTGTACCTACGAATTTGCAAGTACATGCGGCGTCACCTCCGGAGGGGAAAATTAGTATAAAATCACGAACGAGCGGCGACGCACGTGCGACAGTTGCTTGCGATAGAAAGAGAACGCACTTCTAGGTATGAATAATGGTAGGCATTGAACGCTGGGCAGTCGGAATTTCAACGTTAGATTGTACTTATCACTTATAGCTTTCGGTGCTGAAACACTGGGCCAGTGGGTCCCGATGCTCTCTCTTTCTTAGCTAAGCGCTCCCAAAGGCTGGCCGCTACGTCGTCCAGCGAATTTCCATCGCTATCCAACGTTTAAAACTAAAGTTTTCATCAACACACTGGGTTAACTTGATTGTTGTTGTGGATGTGGCAATTGCTTGCAGGTTCAGTTATCATATATTAAAGAAAACTTCGCGAGAAGCACGTGTTCTTCACTGCACTTCGTACGCAAGTGCTCAAATATAGGAAACTAGCGGCCGCCCGCGACTTCCGTCCGCGTGGAAAGTAACTTTTACCCCCCTTTCAACCCCTTACAACCCCCTTTTCGCAATAAAAGTAGCCTATGTCCTTTCTCAGGTCTAGATTATCTGTATACCAAATTTCATTTAATCCGTTGAGTAGTTTTGGCGTGAAAGAGTAGCAGACAGACAGACAGACAGACAGACGAGTTACTTTCGCATTTATAATATTAGTATGGATTCCCCCACAGGACAGAAATAGAAGATGTATAGGGCTGGCTCTTGCCAATATTCCTGTATTAAATTGCCAGATATATTACAAATTATTTTTAACATCTTATTAAATTTAACATCTTACGGCTGTGAGAAGCCTATTCACTCTAGTTTTAAGATTCAGGAGTAAGTAATAAAACAGTTTTGAAGCCATTTCTAGAGTTTCATGTGGCAATGACATTTGTCTCCAGTTAAAATTGGACATTTGTCAACCTACGCAAAGTGTGGACTTTGATCTGTATCGGACATGTGGGAGCACTATGATAGAGCTAAATAATTGTGGTTACCATAATATATTGTAGTAATTAGTCTTATGACAAGTCAGGTGCATATCTGGACTGGGGACGGAGCCGGGCGGAGAGTCCAAGTCGCCACCGCCAATACTTTATCCAAATAAATGCATCGAATTCAGTATTATACAAAATGAAATTACCCTCATCATGTTGGAGTGGAGCATAGGGTTCTCTTGAAATATCATCCAGGATTTAATTCTGGCACGTTTTTGACATTCGCAACATGGAAACCAGATCTACTATATCAACGATCTTAGGATCATTATCTCGACAACCTATGGACACAAATTATTCCTCACGAAGTTTTCCCTTATTTATATCTAGATGTTTGAACCTCCTTATTCGAAAGGTGTCCATTCTTATCCATTGCGTTACCGTCGCTTAATTATGACAATATCCATAGAAGATACAGAAAACGCTGCGCACTGACAACAGTCGGGTAGAAAATTAGAATAGAGACCGTGACTCGGAGAGCGGGCCCTTCGGCTAGATGGAGTGACGATCTGCGAAAAGCCGTTGATATAGACTGGTTGCGTCTATCCGAAGATAGGGTGAAATGGCGAACATTGGGGGAGGCCTATGTCTATGGCCTGAAATAGGCTGATTATGGTGATGATGATGATGACAACAGAAACAAATTCACTTATTTATAACATAAACACAAACGCATACAGTACCTAAAGGTTATATCGTTAGTTTTAAAATGCGCGCATCGCAGGCGCGGCAGCTGTCCGAGTCGCGGCGCGCAGGGTCGCCCGTTGACGTCACGCGCACGCAGCCAGCGCGTGGCGCTCACGCCCTCGCAGACCTAGATGTGAAACTGATCGAGTCAGTGGCACATACTTAATACTCAGGGGCTCGACAGTATGGCCAAATAGTCACATAAAGTGTTTTTATTATGGCTCTACTATGTCAAGTTTAGTTTATAGTCCCACGGATTCTGTCGACACCTTTCTTAAGAAATCGCAGATTTGAGACTATTAGGTCCTTAAGTTCTTTGATTACTCACTCGACACAATTATCAACAAGAATTTGATGAGAAGGACGTTGGTTAATATGCTAAAATACAAGAGCAACAAAACGAGACGTATTGTCAGTTTTAACCATAACCATATCTTTCAAAAGATTAATAGGTAAGTGCACGATTACAACTCCTTCTGCATATTCATTATAGTTCACAAATTATGTAGTAAAAAGTAAGTAGAGTAAATATCTTGACACAATGTTTTCCCTCACCGCTGAGTTGTTGGTAGGAACAATAGTAAGCCAAACCATACGCAGTGTCACTATAAAAAGTACAAGAAAAAACTTGCAAAAAGCACTACAGAGTCATCATTCGCAAAATCACGCTTCTATTACTGTAGCTCGGAGTCAGTAGGATGATGGTTGTGCGAGGTGCGCAAGCGCATGACGTCACGATCACGCCGCCGGCGCGTGGCGCACACGCCCTCGCGAGCCAAGGTGAGACGTGTTCGGACTGCTGATGGTGCAAGACAAACACTCGCTAACAACTACTTTGTGTTGTGATTGTATGTCTAACATATGAGAATCAAGGTTTAGGTGCTTAAAAACTGGATAATGGTACCTGTAAATTGTACACATTTAATTAATTAATCAGCACCGGACCGGAGCAGCTCAAGACCGGGTATTTTGGCAAATTAAGAAAGAAGGTAATCTCCTCGGACCCATGACATCTTCTAAGATGGATGATGAGGGAGAGTCCCAGGGGTTTTAGTCAGTAAATCCCCGCCTTCAGCGGGGGGAGTCCGACATAGCCCGTTCACCCCCCGGTGGACGGGTATGCGTAACGCATTTCCCCTGGGTCAACAAAGAAAAAAGTAGGTAATCTCCTGCCAGGCTCCATAACTCATTCATATTTTTATGAATTTGCTTCGCAGACGGTAGGCACGTCTTAAATTTGCTGTTCTTTTCGTCTACTCAAAGGTTTTGTTATTGTTTCTATGCAATCTTCTATATCTCTATACTATAATAAAGAGGTAACGCCTCGGCCTGTGACTGGACCTGGACTGACTGACTGACTGACTGACTGACCTGATCTATCAACGCACAGCCAAAACTATGGACCTAAAATCATGAAATTTGAACTACATAGGTAGTCATACTATGTAGGCGCGCACTAAGAAGGGGTTTTGCGAAATTCACCCCCTAAAGGGGTGAAAGGGGGGGTTTACGTTAGTATGAAAGTCTTTCAATTTTGATGTTAGAGATTTGAAAATTTGGATTATGGTTGTTTATCAAAAATAAAAATTGACCTGTTTTAGTTTTTTTTTAAATTTAAGCCATAAAGGGGTGAAATGGGGGTTAAAACAATGTATGGGAGATTTATTATTTTTAAAGCTAGAGTCTTGAAAATTGGTATTTGGGTTTTCCATACAAATTAAATGAAAGTAATTTCAGCATTTTTTTTTCTTCAGCTTACAAAGGGGTGAAAGGGGGTTAAAACGTCGTATGGAAAATTCGTCATTTTTAAAGCTAGAGCTTTGAAAATTGGTATTTGGGCTTTGCATGCAAATGTAAAGAAATTGAATTCGGCATTTTTTTCTTCAACCTAAAAAGGGGAGAAAGGGGGATAAAACGCCGTATTGTCAATTTTAAAGCTAGATTCTTGAAACTTGGTATTTGGGCTTTGCATACAAATGTAATGAAAGTGGAATTCGTTATTTTTTTCTTCAACCTAAAAAGGGGGGAAAGGGGGTTAAAAAGAAGTTATTGTCATTTTTTTTTGAAGCTAGAATCTGAAAATTGGTAGGTATTTAGGCTTTGCATATAAATTTTTATAAAAGTCCCCACCTATAGGGGTGAACGGGGGAACTGATTAAATTGACAAAGTAAAGTTATAGATGTTTCCAGCATTTTTTAAATGAACTCTTTTTTGAGGATTCCTTCATTAAGGTTTACGATCACCAAAATTATCAATCCTATAAGTATCAGTTAAATTTCTTTTTGCTAATACTTTGGATTGTGTGTGAATTCTACTTCGTTAAAAAATTAAAATACCGAAGCGAAGCAAGGGCGGGCCAACTAGTAAATAATATAGCAATATAGTAGATTCTTCGCATTTGCAAAATCACTCTTCTAATTATATCGGATTCAGCAGTAGGATGTTCGTGAACCGGCGAGGTGCGGCTGCGCCGATGACGTCACGCGCACGCATCGCCCGCGTGGCGCGCACGCCCACCGCATACCGCGCAGGCGCGATCGTGCCAGCGCGGAATTTGCGCTCGTAGTGACACCAACTGGGAAGCCCCGGTGAGAGAAAACCACAGATTTGTTTTTTTTTTGTCGGGAAAGAATTCATCTCTTTTATGTGGTAGGTCGCAGAAGAGATCTGGTCACGTGATGCGTATGCGTTTGCCGCCGCCTAGGGATACCCGTACACTAGTGAGTGGAGTCACAAGTTTGCTGCCATCCTTACCGTACCCGATGAACTTTGATATATTTTTTGGAAGCGCTAAAGAAACACTTTGTATTTCAACAATGAAGTTCATGCTTGCACTAAACGGATAGGGAATCCTGTCTTCTGGTATGGCTATCTAATGAGAGGAGAGGAGAAATATAGGTAATCAAAAGAGTGATTGGTATGAATGTAAATAGGTGGAGGAACAGACGGCCAAAAAAAGAAGAAAGATGGTAACTGATCTCAGTTTGGTTGTATATCCTCGTCCGTATGAGACTAGTTGGAGACCCCAGCTTAACGCTGGGCCAATCCCTTCTATGCCAGGCTTGTACGGAATTCACGAGTGGACTTTGAGTCGAGAGATCTTGATGACCCACTTGGGTTGTGATGAAACAAGTGGAGAAGCACCCAGATCTTACCGTCGGCTGCGTATAAACTTAGGTATAATAGTACGCCCCATTAGTCTAGTTGTTTAAGTACCGGGTCGTGATTTCGGGGTGTCGTTCGATTCCCGGGTCGAGCAAAAGTTTGTTTCGAATTTTTGAACATAGCTCGGGTTTGTGAGCACCAATCCGTATTGGGCAAGCGTCGTGATTAAGCCAAATCACATCATAGTACTGATTACTTGATTTCTATGATGGAGGCCTTTGCCCTGCAGTGGGACAGTACCTATTATAGGCTAATAATTTACTTTACTTTATAATAGTACAGTGTGATTGAGCAAAAGTTAACTACAAGACGAATGATGATTATCACTAAGAACGCCTTCCATTTATGGTCAAACCCATGCATGCAATACTTACTACATTTTTCACATCTATGTGCGTATTTCTACCATCCTTCGATGAGGCAAACATAGTGAGGGAATCTGCACGTTTCGGATTTATTGCAATTGATCTTGCTCTGCTGTTGAAGGGCTGCAAAGTTTAGACGGCAGTTGCTTCATTGTAGCTTCCAGCCTCCACAAATCCTGAATAATGGTTAAAGAAAATAGTCTAAGCCACATAGGCTCAAATGGTCTAAGCTACACTAGGCTCAAATGTTCTAAGTCACATAGGCTCAAATGGTCTGAGCCATACTGGGCTCAAAAGGTCTAAGCCACATAGACTGAAACGGTCTAAGCTACTTTTTGGTGAACAGTTAAAGAATACATTTAAGACAAGAGGTTTTATACTCGTAGTTATAAATAAACGAATATCTCTTAACCAGTCGTTTTCCCCGCGTGGGCCGGTAGTCGCTCCTTGCCAGAGGGCTACAATGAAACGGGATTCACGACAGAACGTTTCTCCCTGTCTGTGTGATCTATATGATTGGATGCGACAGGTATGTTTTCCTTCGTTAGACGGTTTCGTTGTAGACCTTAAGACCCGTGGGAGGCAACTAATAAGTTGAAAGGTTAGTGCCTGCATTTGTTCAAATTAACCGATCGAGTACCTTTAGAATACTGTTGAAGAAATGAAAATTATATTTTTACTTTATGCTTAGTTAAATTAAGATTTTTTTTTATCTTAATAGTGTTCCTATCTATTTTTGTAAGTGATAGGTAGCAGACGAAGAGACCACAGATCACTTGATGATAACTGGACCGCCGCGCATACCACTATACTGCGGAAAACCATCAATGCGCTGCCAACCTTTTCCCATTCCCCCACTCACGCCGGTTTTCTATGAGGCGAAGGTGTCACTCCGGTCGCGCCGGCCCATTCATGCCGAAGCGTGACTCTCCCACGGTTATCGAAGCGTTGGCGAGTCCTACAATGTTTTTTTAAGTAGAGTTACTTAAAGGAAAGCAGCTAATTAAAACTATGGAGAATCTATTTTCGATTAATTACTTTATAATTTAACAAATGCCACGCGACAATGTCCCTGGTATAATTTATCGCTTGTTTGCGTGCGCATGCGGCGATGGTGATGACTAAAGCTTTATCGCATTGCATTGAGTTTCCATTGTTAACAAAGAAGTACGTACAAAACATTAATTAATTAATTATGGCTATTATTAAAGAAGTTTCCTATTTCTATAAATAGCTCCCCAAGGATCGCCACAGGATTGTCTTGTAAAGTTGTAATAACTTAGTTTATGTATAGGTGGTAGACAAGCAGACGGATTACCTGATGAAAGCAATGCGGGCTATCGCGTGTGAAAAATCCGCTAGATGGCGTACTGTAGAATTGAAGTCCATCGTGATTGGTTATTTTTGATGTGATATGTCAACATGTCACTAAATAACCAATGACGTTGAATATTGTTAAGTACATTGTAGGTACTGCTTGACGTTTCGATTTCGTTGCAGCAGCCGTGGTCACAAGCGGAAGCGTGGTCCGCTATTTCTGTATGGAAATGTTAATGCGGAGTCACAAATTACATTATTGGAACTTACCAAGTTTCAAAATCCTAATACTTTTTATAGTCTCTTGGGAAAGTGGCTGTACGACGTAAGGACGGACAGACATGGTATGACGAATCTTTATACATCATTCTCATCGAATTGTCATTACTATGGCATAACCAGAGACTTTAATAAAGTCTTGGGTAAAATGGCCACAGAACCCTAAAAAGACCTAAAAAGTTTTTAATAAAAAGAAAATAAAACCAAGGTAAGGCCGACACCACAACCGACACCCTACAATAAGGTATAAATAGGTTAAAATATTATACAATTGCGATTATTTGTTAGCTGTTAACCTCGGAGTACCTTTGTCCACTCCCTGGCCTCGCTCGCCCTTCGGATATGTTCGCTGCGCAGTTTTCGCTTGTTTTCGTGTGCGTTAATTTATTCATGACTGGACTTCTTTTTAATTTAAACAATTGTGTTTACAAGCCTCGGTTGCTCAATAAACATATTGAAAACACGCGGAATAGTTGGACTAGAAAAATACGGGTTTTATTGCATAGTTAGAGAGGGTTTTTATTTGCAGTGTGGTTTTCGCTATACCTACTTATTATAAAGATTAAATGAATCTTTAACTCATTTGACATGATCGGGTAACAAGTACCAAATGATAAGTTAAATCTTTTACATATAAGTAGGTAGATCGCATCTGACAAGCCTAAACAGTTTTTTTATACTTTAAGTAGTCCTCCAATGTACCAACGGGATCGTTCAAGGATTACAGCACTGACGTGGCGGGGGTCTCCCCCCTGGCTTAGCTTTGCTTACTTTGTACCTTGCGCACTTGCGACTCTACTGGTGTTGCTGGTGTCTATGGGCGGCGGCCGTCGCTTACCATCAGGTGATCCGTCTGCTCGTCTGCCACCTATCACATAAAAAAAGTTTCTGTTATGATATACTTAGGTGACAAAAAACAAGACCTCTAACAACTTCCAGATTCAACCGAACAGAATTTAATATCAAACGCAGATTACTTCTGTGACTTTCACGCCACTGCATAGAAACGGTGCATCACTGTCACATCGCAAAAGAATTCGGCTAAAGAGATAATCACCCCGCCAGTCCGGGACACACCTCGCAGTATGCGACGCGTTGAGAATAGCGCGCTTGCGTCACCCATTCACGCGTACTGGGCGTGCAGCGCACGCGTAGCGCGCTGGGGAGCGTGCATTGCGCGCCAAGCGCTGGTGAGGGATACACCGTAATTTGTGTTTATTATGGAATAGAGCAGACGGACCACCGGGCATTTATGGACCTTCAATAGAGGAGCGTACGTACTCCTCTTTCAAACGCCGGAGACGCATCGGCAATCTGTCAAATCTCGCAGATTTTCATTATTCATGAGTCTTATTCATGGACGGCGGTGATTACTTACCAACAAGTTTGCTCGTTTGCCGCGTCTAGTATAAAAGAAAGTTATAAACAAAATAATTTAGTAGGCTGATAGATAGAGAATATATATTTTTGAAAACTTCAACACAGTGTGAAGGTTTGGGGGAAAATGTACATTTTCCCCCAAAACTTAAGCTTGTGCTACCTACCAACGCCCCGTTGGTCTAGTGATCTAAGTACCGGGCCGTGATCACGGGCTCCCGGGTGCGATTCCCGGGTCGAGCAAAGAACATTCGGCTCGGGCACAAGCTCGGGTTTGTGATCACCAATCCGCGTGGTGATTAGAAATAGACATAGAAAAAATCTTTATTCAAGTTAGATCCATAAAGAACACTTATAAATGTCAAAACATAAATAGAATCTACCACTAGATTAAGCCTAATGCCATCATAGTAGTGATAACTTGATTTCTATGATGGAGGCCTTTGCCCTGCAGTGAGACAGCCTATATAGGCTGATGCACTTGTGCTACGAACAATTAGATTCGTTACACCTATGAACATGATACATGCAACTTCTGCTACACCAAGACGCAGTTATCTTGCGCAGGTAAAGTAGCACGGAGGCGCGGCCGGGCGTGACCCGCGTCTGCCTGCGCGCGCGCCGAATGCGGTTGCCAAACACTTTAAATGCAAAAATGCGTCGCGCCGTTACCTCACAGTTCACGAATTTGGTTAGGAATATTTAACTTGAATTCTACTTTGTACGGGTCAGTTGAATAAGTATTTGGAATTGAGAAATAATTATTATGAGCAGTGAAAAAATATTATTTGATTAGCAAAATAAGTCGTTGGTCAGCAAATTTTTATTGCTGCTTTAGTAATTGCTGATCAATTATTTGTTTGGCTGACCACTCATAATATTGAGTAGGTTAAGTGTTGTTTTTTGTTTTTTGGGCTTTATTCATGATATCGGGGCAATAAAACGATACAAAATAACGGTGCATATGTCACCGACAATGGGGTATGGGAACTAATTTTTAGGTATCTTTTTTATATTTTATTTTCAATACCTTTTTACTATTTTAAGCAATCAATTTGAATATTTTGTAATCAAGACAGTAGTTATGTTTTAATTAATTTTAAAACATTTTAAATTCAAGCGTATTTGTGACGTCACAAGGGCGCTACACTATATTAATAGTGTTACCACGTGCTTTTTTCCCCAAATCGTGGCAAATAAAATATATGTAAACCTTTTACTTGTGGGCAAAATCCCTTTTAATCGGGGGAATTGGTTCACATCACTGTCTGACAACATTCCGGCAAAACAAAAACAGAGAGGTATCTCTAATCAATTTTTATATTACCTTTCAACTAAATGTCAACTGGTGGTAAAGGTTTTATTGTATCACAACTAGCGCCCAATTGTGGTTCTTCCGATAGAATAAGTGTCAATCACAGTAGATGTTGCATTTATTTTATCTTGTTAGTACAGTATGACTGGAAATTCTGTGACCTGGGTCAGATGAAGGTCAAACGCGATTTTATTGAAAATATCATTGATCTTATGCTTTTAAATTTTAAAAAGCAATGAAATATGGTATGAAAGACAACATGCCTCGAAATGGTTTTCGAACCAACTCTCCCAAATCTACCACGAGTAGAGGATATCTGACACTTAGCTATTTTAGACGTAGATATTGTACAAAATGCTTTTAATGTGGGAAAATATTTATACGCGAGAAAATCACTGTGTTTACTTCGAGTTTTATTTTGCGCACTTCAGTTCTTTACGATTTCATTTTATAATCGTTTAATTAACATCTGATTGCGGATTCGTCTGCGCCCACGCTTGTTAAATGCCGGGAGTTTAAAAATAATGCTATGCTACTTTGTAGAAGTAACATGGACTCTTGGTAGGGCGAGGTTAACATCAGAAGTAGCGTTACACTTTACTTACAGGGTACATCTATTCTCAATTACAGTTGGAAATATTACCTAAAAACTTGGTTTTTAATGGTTCGCGTAAAATACTAGTAGAATTACCTACTTATTTTATAGAAGGGTGACGTGACTTAAGTCACATACAGTAATTATAATGATAGTTTTAATAGCCTACTAGGTACATCAGTGACCTTCATTCATTAGTTACATATCTAATGATTTTAGTAATTAACCTTTAATATTTCTTTTGTGGTCACGTGGGCGAACTAAGATTCTTGTATTAGGTAGGTACTTTTCGACCTTTTGTAATATTTAAGTAAGTATCTGAATAGATAATAAAACATTATTCATTACAATTTTAATAATTCCTTTGTACTTGCTTCGCTCTTTAATTATTTTTCTCATAATTTATTTAATTTTCAGTACAAGGATTTTTTTAAACATAATATTATGATGTGATTGCCTATAATTGTAAGGACATTTAGTTCTAAGAATCTTATATAAAATTGTAAAAAAAGTAATTGTGTTAAAACATGATGAAATTTAGTCTTAGTTTAAAACTGAATGCTGTTACTTTTATTTGTGACATTTATTAAATAAAAGTGATAGCATCATTTTTAAACCATGACTAATTGTAGCTAATGTTTTGTAAAAAACGAGTGAAGGGGTTATAAATAACCCCTTCCCTAATCATCAAAAAAATTACATTGACTAACCAACAAACCTTGATTTGGTGAGGTAAGTTTATGATTTTCTATTATTAATTCCATTTTCAAACGCGCAAAAATAATTTCATACTTTTTTTTTGAAAATCGAATATTCACCTACGAGTATTTTCTAATGTGATTCCATTTTCAAACGCGCAATTAAATAATTTCATATTCTTATTTTGATTTTCGAATACTTACGAGTACTATCGTGAGACGTTCTATTTGTTTTTCCGCCGCGAGCATTACGTTCCATTTTCGAAAAGTTCCCACCGCGCGCTATCTGTTTTTGAGCGGTGACGTCACACGCACGGCGGCGCGACGTGCTCGTGCGCCCCATGTGGCGGGCCCGTGGTCGCGGAGTGCTCTGACGTAGGGTGCCCGAGTTGTCGCGAAAAATCGATCTTCCGAATCGATATGAATCGTATACTTGACGGATGATATCAGATGAAAACAAAACAACAACTCCTTAAAAACAAAAGCAGACAAATTGTTATATTTGATGAATTAGGGCAGGTGACCCGGTTTTGGCCATTTTAAGAATTTTGTAGACTTTGAGGCTATATCATTTTACAGTTTTTGTTATCACGGACATATTTCTTGTAAAAAGTGATTAAATATGTATAAATCTAGCCTAAGGATACATTTTTTTTCATAATGATTCAATGGAAAAATAATCCTGTAGAAAAGAAAAAAAAATGGGAATTTGTGCCATTTTTGGCCAGATTTACCCCATTTCTGGCCACAGTCATGTGCCAGTTCTGGCCATCAAAATTCGTCAAAAATAAAAAGCAGATAATTCAAAGTAATAAAAAGTTTATTCGAAAATCGCATATTTTACGACCAACGTCTTTATTTAGAGAAAAATAGCTAACATAATATTGACAACAAATATGAAATATAATATCTCAGCTTGAATTAAAATTACAATTAAGAAGATCAACATTAACCTATACGAGGTAGATATCTATAATATTATAATGACCAGTCTTGATAAGTTTTCTTATAACTATCACTAGGTATGATGCACAGTCTTCAACAGAATCCAGTAATCCTTCCTTGTTGATAGGAAATCCAGCGCGAGCGCAATCTTTGACCCATAACGACACCGATTTTTTTTAGTATTTGGTTTCGATGGAGGCATTATAATCGTAACTCTGAAAAGGAATAGATAACTTATATCAAAATAGCTAAGTAATTAAGTTGAAAAATCACGATAAAAACTAAATGGCCAAAAGTGGGGTTCTACGTGCACCACTTTTGGCCAGTTATGTGGCCAAAGATGGGAAAATTCATTCATTTTGCTCCATTAGTGGCCACCTCTCTTATCCTCACTTAATAAACAAATAGCGATAAAATATCATTAGTACCACTTAGACAGTGTATTCTTTATGAAGGATTAACATAAACATTAAAATAAATAAGAATGATTTAAAAAATAATGATTGATTACTCACCCGCTCGCCTTAGCCTTTTTGCTAAGACTTAAAACAATTGACGCTCGTCCAAAACTAATGACTTGTTGGATTGAAGTGAAGTTTGACACATCAAAGCTGTTAACGCTATCAGTGTTGCCAATATTAGATATTTTTATTCCCGTAAACCATAGAGTAATATATTTGTCTTTGCCTTAGTTATAACGATTTGAAGTTCTAAATGGCCACAAAGGGGTCGGTGGCCACAACCGGGTCACTTGCCCTACCTAAACACCTCTAAATATTTAAAATCTATGAGCGTGTTTCTATCAACTCCCTGTTGTGAGAAATGAAACCATCATGTTTCGGATTTTGTTTATGTCATAAATGGCAGACGAGCAGTCGGATCACCTGATGGTAATCAATTGGCGCCACCCATAGACACCTGCAACACCAACCAACCAACCTTTAACCCCCTTTCCCCCAATTGGGCCTCCGGTACCCTCACTATCTCAACGAAACAGAGCGCAGTCGCTGCTTTACGCTGGTCTTCTGTGAGACCATGGTATCACTCCGGTCGAGCCGGCCCATCCATGTCGCATGAGAGCCACGCCTTCCGACGGTCAACGCTACCTTAAACCTACCCTAAACCTACACGTGACATTATTGGTATTGTGGTGTTATATACACCAATAATGTTACTTCTTAGTTAATTTTTTGTGCTAACATTATTACTAAACTTCTTATCGATTAAATCTAATCGTAATCGAAATCCCTAGTCCTGAGGCGTGGCCGGCGTGACTCGTGACGTCACTGCGACCTGCGTGTCTTGGAATGTTGACAACAGCTGTAATTTATCGTTTGATCTTTGCTCGGAAAAAACTGTTATAGAGGGAAATTAGAAATGGCCGTCTGTTTCTATGGCAGCTGCATTGACAGTTTTTATTTGGTGAAAGGTAAGAAGGGCCGACGTATGACCTGGTGGAAGCGCTGCCACCCTTTTGACCCTCAATCACTCACTCAGTGAAACAGCGCAAGCGCCTGCTTCACGCCGGTTTTATGTGAGACCGTGGTATCACTCCGGTCGAGTCAACCTATTTATGTCGAAGCGTGGCTCTCCCATGGTTTGCGAATTGATCTAGTGATTGTTGGCATTTGGTACCGAAACCATATGTTTTAGTGAGCTACTTTATTTGTAAAGATAGTTTATTTTAAGTCAAAAAATTTAAGACTTAATCATATCAAGGTATCAAAGTTTGGCAGCACACTTGTGACTCCATTGGTGTTGCAGGTGTCTGCTCGCCTGCCACCTATCACATAAAAAAATATTATAAAGATCCTTACTAATATTATAAATGCGAAAGTAACTCTGTCTGTCTGTTACTGTTTCATGCCAAAACTACTGAACGGATTTTAATGATTTTTTTGGTATACAGATGGTATAGACCCTGAGAAAGAACGTAGGCTACTTTTTATTGCAAAAGGGGGGTTGCGGACGAAGTCGCTAGTATAGAATAATTGTAGACCTATACTGACGTCACTCAGTAAACAGAATCTTAAAAGTTACAGAATCAGCCCAATGTAAACATACCGTCATCTAAAACCGGATGGTGGGAAATTTCCGAGAGCAGAGGTCGAGAGAAGCGTTTCCAACTGACTTCTATGATGCACATATACCAAATAATAATAATGCCCTCCTAACCGGAATTTCGTGTTTATACTCCCTGGCTGAAAGAAGTCCCACAAACGTACAGCCTAGGGTTGCCAACCGTACTCTAAAATAGAGTATTGTACTCTATTTCATGTAAGCGTACTCTGGAATCTATAACACTAATAGAGTACGCTAAAATACTCTTTTTTACAACAATGACTTTAAAAATAATGAAAATTTGTTATGTGCTGCAAGAAGTACTAAAAAATTCCTTTTTAAAAGATAAAAATAAAAGATTCTCTTTTTTATAAGTGCATACTCTTTATTTACCTGCTTCAAAATCAAATATAAGTACTTTATGTCTGCTAAAAAAAGTGGGCAACCCTAGTACAGCCACATATAAGTATATAAAACTGTCAAATTTCATCAATCGACTCTCCTCTTACTCTAAAACACATTAGGTAGATATCAATTGAGGAAATTTTGCAGATTGTGGTAACCTGATGTGTGGACGTCTGTACCTTCATCGGAACTTGTTCTTTATTTTTGTACCAAGGTCCAATTTTCCTGGGACGTTTTCATCTGAGTGCTAAATGGTAGTAGGGAGAGTCCCACGATATTTCGGCTATGGCGACCAATTTCAACGATCGGCCCAATTGTTACATATGTTTAAGTTTTGGCATTAAAAGAACTGGAGTATTAAGAATAACCCGATGTAATTGAAATAATAATTTAACTCACTCATCGACTTCTGCGACACAGGCCTGCGAGCCTAGTGCATAAGTCACTGAAATTATGTAAATTGTCTCTAAATTTTGCCAATAAAGAAATTTATTATTATTATTATTTATCGTTTCATGCTATTTTTCAGCTCTGAAGCCGGTAAAGAGTACAGTTGTTATTATTATTATTTAAAAACTTTCTCCCTCCTGCTACAAGGAGTGGGTAATATCCTGATACGCGGACCTCAGTCAAGCGATTATTATTAATAGCTGCGACTGCGATGCGAGGATGCGTCGAAACGCATGACTTATTTCATAGAGCACAAGTGTGTACGCAGACACAAGACACCCTATTCCATCGTTCCATCGAGACGGGTTTCCTACTTAATTTAGAAAGTTGATGAGTTGATATTTATTATAACCTGTTAAAAAATATTATATTTTTTATTTTATACTAGTTGCGACAAACGAGCAAGGGGGTTAAGTACTCACTTCCGCCCATGAACATCTGCGAGATCAGAGAGGTCGCTGATGCGTTGCCGGTCTTTTTGAAACTCTTCTCTTGAAGGTCCCGTCTTCCCTTGAAAGTCGTAGCCGTCGGGAAATACTGCTAAAGCAAAACCGTTCCACAAAATTAATTAATTATCCGATAAATTTCTGCAAAATCTAGAAAGATCGTATTGAAAACTGTTAATAAAAACTTGTTTTTCATTAAGTGGCAATGAGTTCTTTTCATTGACATTTAAGTTTAATGGTAGATAATGTCAACAACCCAGACTATTGCGTCAGATTTTTTTTATAATTACAGTTCGAGTGCCGTAATGATGTGACGTCAGAGACCTAGAACGAACTTTTACAGAAATCGTAGCGTATGCGCATCGTAAACAATTTGTATGTAAATTGAAGAGCTCTCTCTATCGTATGAAATCAGAACTAAAATTGAGCGGACAAACGTCAGAAAGGAGAATATCGCAACGTGAGGGCCCGTCCACGGTACGATACGATACGATATCATAGATGCTGTGCTAAGTAAGTAGCGTGGTCACTTTGACCATTGGTTCTAATATTGTCAAAGTTAACTAAAGTCAATTTAACCAAAACAATAAATAAATTCCTACAACACCTTATATGTATATTGACCTGACTCCGTGCTAAGTAGTTTTAAACACTAATACTAGGAGGTAAATAGATATCAGAGAACAGAGGTAACCACAAATATAATTACTTTAAATTACTACATCCCACCCAGACACTAAACAAACATAGGTGTTCATCACACGAATGCTTGTCCAAGATGGGGATCGAACCAAAGTTCGTGGCTTATGAGGCAGGGTCTCTACCAAATGCGTCATCCTGCCAGTCAAAAGGTAACTGCTTATCAAAAAACCGGCCCTTGGGGTAAGATCTACCATTTTGGAATATTTTCCGCATTATGAATTCAATCTTATCAGAAAGTACCGGGCACGGTTCCCGTTAAAGATTCGATGTTGTTTGTGTGGTCCTTCTCAGAGGCGCCCACGCATCGTCTAGCGATCTGCTTTATTCAATTAAGAATCGTTTTAGTGTTTTCAACCGCTCTTGTTCGTCACTATACAGATAAAGAAAAAAAAATGTTACCTACACATAGGACAAATCCAAACAGGCTGGACAACAAGAACATATTACTCAATATTAAACTAAAAAATAAAACATAGGGACAAAAAAAATACGAAGAAAAATACAAATTCCTGTTAGCCGGGTGTATCGGTAGATAATTGAATATACCGCGTGTTCTACTACTTTTTGGTCCGAGATGGTATAATTTCTATGATTCAGCAATCTATTTGCACTGCCTTACCCCCATTGCCAACACGCTGTTTTCTCTCCTCTACCTAAAGGTTGTCTGGAAGAAATCGCTACAAGTGATAAGACCGCCTTATTGTAGTAGCTGTTGCTTCACTCATGTATTCTATTTCTGTGCAATAAAGAATATCTATCTATGATACATCTGAAAAGGTAGAGTCAGTGGCGTAGCAGCGTAGGCAGGACATTTTTTCGCCCCCTTGAAAGTGACTCCACTATGCTACGCTACTGGGTGGAGTGACATTATGCCCGAGAGGTGCCGAAACAGCAGAGAAAATCCTAGTAGGTACTTAGTCCTTCCAGTATCACGTTGGACCGTAAAATCTACGAGACTTATTGGACTATAATATTGCGATATATGTAATTGTGGACTTATTTATCCACAATTACATTTATTGCTACATCATGTAGAGTCATTTTAGATATTACGTAAAATACTAAGATTTATCTAGAAACTCAATTTTGGTGATCTTATCTCTATAATTTGGTCTCTACCCAGCAACTTTCAGAAAGTTATGATTGTAATAATATTAGGCAATTCATTTAATTTTGTCGCAAATACAATGTAATACTTATTACTTAGTTTTGTAATTTGTAGTCCTTGAATAACTAGCCGAATAATAAAATGTAGAGTTTCTAATTTAGCTAGCGCATTTGTTAATTAAGTATACCAGTACTTGGGTATTTTTATGGGGACATTTAGGGGAGGCGTTTACCCAACAGAGGGACAACGTAACCCTTGCCAAGACTAACTGTTATTTTTTTCATTGGAATTAGCGAGGTAATTCGTCCTTAGTCTGACTCGCACGTTAAACTATTTTAAGGGACATATGCTTATCGTGAAGTAAAATGTTTTTTTGTTTTCACTTTAGTAAATTCAGTTAGTTATCTTTAGTTTGAGGTGGTACGGCCGGCATCAAAAGTAAGTTAACACTTTAGCACCATGTCATGTACAATTGTGTGTGTGCCCCTCGAAAACTACTTTGACCTGGGTTTTAAGTGTAAGCTACTTTTGATGCTGACCGTACTAGATATTCTTCCTATTTTTTTCCAGTACTGAAGCGAGACGTCTTAAGCGAGCGAAGCTTAGCGATATCGCAGCGATAACAACCGCTGGGCCGTTATCAGCGGCGGGTCGAGCGACGCCGGGGCTCAGTCGCGCGCTGGTCGGCCGCGCCCGCTCGCTCGCCACCACTCGCGTCGGATACCATCGGTATCACGAAGTAACAGTGCCCACCAAACCTGACCCTTCTATCACTGGGCCAGACTGAAGCTACGTCAACCAAACAAGACTGGAGATCCCTTGCAAGAAACCTCCAGGATTCTTTGGATAAGTGAAGTGATCTAGTGTTCTCCTACTGTGTCAATGCCACTAGTGTACGGAGTGGCTGAATCCCTCCCTAGTGTATAGTAGTAGTGACAGTGTTGAGGAATGTGAATCAAACAAGGAAATTGTATAAAACACTTCTTTTTAATCTGAAACTTAACTATTAACATAGACTTAACGCTACCACTTAAGTAGTTAGATAGGACAGTCTTAAAGATGAGTAGCTACTTAATGATCATGAGATCTGAATCACAGTCGGGGGGCGCGTTAGTGCGCGGTTTGCACGGGCATCGGCGACGGGAGCAGCCGGAGCACCGGCGCGGGCGGCGCCCGCTCCTTGGCGTGTCTCTTCACGTGCTTGGCGAGGTGGTCCGAGCGCATGAACCGGCGGTTGCACACGCGACAGACGAACTTCTTCTCCCCTGTGTGCGTGCGCTTATGCCTGGACAGCTCGTCGGACCGGGAGAACCTCCGCTCGCAGCCGGGCCAGCCGCAGCGGAACGGCCGCTCGCCCGTGTGAGTCCGGGCGTGCGCCTTCAGGTGGGAAGATTTGAAGTAATTTTTGCCGCAGCCTGGATACGAACACTCGTAGAGGCGACGTCTCGCGGCGGGCGCGGGCGCGACCAGCCACACGGCTGTCGTCGGGAGCAGCCCGCTGGGCACTATGACGGCGGGCGTGGGCCGCGGCGCCAGCGGCACCCAGCCCGGCGTCGCGGCTGCTAGGGGCACTGGGGACACTTGCGGGCCTTGTGGTAGTTGGGGCACTCGCAGCTCCACCTGGGGTTTCGGGCACTCGGGGTGGGGCGAGGGCACGCGCGCCTCCTCCGCCTTGGGCGGCGGGCTCGGCGCGGGCGCGGGCTCGGGCGCGGCCTGGGCCTGCTGCGCGATGTATTTCACTTGTGAGTAGGTGTGGCCGCGGTTCATTTTGAATTTGAGCGTTTTCAGGATGTTCATGTCGGGCGGCGGCGGCGGCAGCGGCTCGGGGCTGCAGGTGCCGTCCTTGTGCGCGCGCATGATCACCGAGGGTCTGCAGCAAGGTTCCTGGCGGCGGCGTGGTGAGGAGGAGCCTGGCCAGCTCAGCGCTGCATCGCTGGCGTTTGCTGAACTCCTCCTCACCCTCGGAGTCCGAGGGCTGCGGTGTGACGAGGCCGGTGGGCGGCGGGGACTCCCTCGCGCGCTTCACGGCAGCCTTCTTCAGAGGTAACTCGACCTGAGGGACAAAGACAAACGCACGTAAGTGAACGGTCGCTGGCTCGGGCACGCGCGCGCTGCGTGATCGCGCGCTGTTACCGGACTTTCGATTGCACAAACGGCACACTAAAATCCGTTCCTCAATTCTTGTAACTTAATTTTACACTTGATTTAATTTTTTTTTACTTTAGTAACTTTTAAAAAGTTTGAAAAAAATTTAAAAACATTTTCGGAATTCCCGAAACTCACTTTGTTTTCCATTAACGGAGGAGTCGACGGCGGCGAGAGAGGACCGCAAACTTCTAGTAGAGTAGACATTATGATTACGAATTGAACATTCAACGAGTTAAAACTTTGTTGTTTAATTCACAAACTTGATTTGTTTTGGTTGCGTCTGCGCGGCTTGGAGCCGTGTAGTTCGGTCAGCGGATGGCAGACGAATAAACCGCTTCGAGAGCTGTCGCGGCACGAAGCATGGGTGGTTGGGGGGTGCGGGGGGCGGGCGGCCAATGGGAGCGGGCGGCGCGGCCGGCGCGGCCAATGGGAGGCGAGTGATCACGCAGGCAGCGCGTGGTCGCGCGTGGTGTTCACGTGCTGAGCGAGTGTTCGCGAGGCCGCGTGACGTCGGCGGCGCGCCCCCGGTGACGTCGCGCGGGCACGCAAGGTCGCTGCAGCAACAATCAATGACATCGGCCCGTAGCTCCGTATGCCGCTTTACTATTTTGACAGTGTCGTCAACCTCGCCGATGGAACTGGTCCGTCCATCGAGGAATGTCACCCGCAAACAAATGCATAAGTTGCATCGTCGTCATGTAGAGTATTTCGTCATAGTCATCAGGCTGGGGCGTGACAGTAGCATTGTGATTAGATTATAGATTAGGCGTAAGTGGTGGTGCGTAAATATTTACGTACTTGTCTAGCTTTTGAATGATAAAAAAATTACAGTCATATTATTATTATTTATGACACATTGCAGTGGGAAAAACAAAATGTTTATTTACGTGTTTAATAATCTTCCAACGACTTTGGTGGTGTTAACGACTCTACATACAAAGTAATAAACATACGAAATTTATTTTTAAAATATTAGTATTTAAAATTTAAAAGTAGCATACTATCTCATAGTATTTCTGAACTTTCAACCAGTTGTGTGAATGTAGAGTCGTTGAACTCTCCAAAGGCGTCGGGATAAGGTTGCAGTTCATGGCCTAATTACCGGAAGAATGCAAGGTTGACTCTACTTTTGTTGACTTTACTTTCTACAACAGATCTTGAAGTAGAGACGCTAAAATAAAAAGTTTATCTTATTTTGACCTCTATTATTCTTATTCTTATCAAAATTATTCATGGGATACAATATACAATGATGTTTTTTTATGCTAGAGGGTCGCCGACAAACGATCAAGCGGGTCACCTGATTGTAAATCATATTTACCGATGGCCATGAATTTCTTCGATATAAAAGAGGTCGCTGATCCATTGCTGACCTTTTAGAAAGGAGTACAGTCAACAGCAAAAGTAGATGATCAAAATCAAAAACTCTATACTCACTATTGAGCGGAGTTCGCGTCAGAACTGTATGGTGTCAAATTCATACAGTTCTGACGCAAACTCCGTATAGACTCAAAGTTATTCATAAATTCTCTCTAAGGTTCCTGAGTGGAGACCGCGACTCGGTAAGCGTAGTGTTGGGACGCCCTGCGACAAGATGGAAGATGACATTCGAAGGCTGGCTGGTGTGGGCTGGATGAGAGTGGCCGAAAATCGGGAGCGGTGGCGTGCATTAGGGGAGACCTATGTCCAGCAGTGGACGAGTGTGGGTTGCTGATGATGAAGGTCCCTACCCTGAACCGTAGCTGTAGGGAAATACTGTTTTTTTTTCTTTTATGTGATAGGTAGCAGACGAGCAGGCGGATCACCTGATGGTAAGCAATGCCGCCGCTCATGGACACCTGCAACACCAAATCAACCCACAGAAGTGATGAAATTGATCTGATCTAAAAATACGACAACACTCAAGTAGATACAAAACTCTACCATTTAACTTTCTACTCTATTTATAGAACATACATATACAATCATGTTAGTCGGTTGCACATATAGTAGAGCATGCAATCGTGTTACTCATGGAGAGCAAGCAGAACTGGTCAAAACATGACTCTACATCTTACAGAACGCTCCGGAGATTTCTAAATTTAGTTGAAAGATGTTGAAACAAGTTCCAATGTTTTATCAGAGCGCGTGTCCTTACGCTATAGATAGAGCTGTAGAGATCGGATATTTCTGATCCACTAATAAAGTGTTTATTTTACTAAGACGCAGTAATTAATGTACTTAGTTATTTATTTTTATTTAACATAGGTTCTTTTCATTGTTTTTGTATGTACATTTTCATTGATTTTTTTTGTTAGGTTAGGTTAGGTTAGGGTTACATATCATTTATTAGTGATTTTCAAAAAAAAGGACTTGTTCCATTCGGGCTCTTAAAGCCGGTAATTTTTGATGCCTCAGGTGTTGCAGATGTCCATGGGCGGCGGTGATCACTTGCTATCAGGTGAGCCGTCTGCTCGATTGTCCGCTATAATGTTAAAAAAGAAAAAAATTAACACCATTTACGTATCCGCCCCTGAATCTATTTTCAACTTTACTGCTAAAAGATAGAGTTCAATATCAACTGGATTGTTGCAGATTTGAGAAGTTTACATTTGGACCTGCCTATGAAAAGTAAATAGTGTTATTTCTGGCATTATATACGCCATACGTTTGTTTAATTAGAAAGACCTTGAGAGCTAAAATTGACAATAATACCGGCACATATTGCAAGGAAATTCTTCCACAACAATTCATTCAAGTACGTACCGGCACACATCTTCTATACTATTTATAAAGAGATAACTTCTATAGACAACGACAAGGCTTATAGGTAAACCGAAAACACGAAACGCTTGCGCGATGTAATTGAGCACAGCGCCATCTCATCATCCAATGAACTAATGTTCATTTCTGAATTACGGTCCCGAAGCGAAGTGAGGCGGGCCACTAGTCAAATATACTTTGACTATACTTTTGTATACAAAACTGTCAAATTTCTTCAATCGACTCTAATCTTACTGTCATACACATTAGGTTGGATATCAATTGAGGAAATTTGACAGGTTGTAGTAACCTGATGTGTGGCTGACTGTACAGTGCTGTAATAATAATAATATCCTCCGACTGATTCAGCTACGGCAGCCGATCTTAACGATCTGCCACGTACGCAGGATTATAGTACACTTTACTGTGGGAGAGCCACGCTTCGGCATGAATGGGCCGGCTCGACCGGAGTGATACCACTGCCTCACAGAAAACCGGCGTGAAGCAGCCCCTGTGCTGTGTTTCGTCGAGTGAGTGAGGGTACCGGAGGCCCACTCGGGGGGGAAGGGGATAAAAGGTTGGCAGCGCACTTGTAACTCCACTGGTGTTGCAAGTGTCTATGGGTGGCGGCAATTGCTTACCATCAGGTGATCCGCCTGCTCGCCTGCTACCTATCACATAAAAAAAAATAGTGCTCAAGTTGCTTGGGTGCACTCGGTATATCGTTACATCAACAAACATTTGTCTTGGTGTGGGAATCGAACCCGCAACCCTTGCATGTCAATCGGCACTCAAACCACTACGCCAAACGGGTCGTTATGATGTGACAGTCACATAAACTATTATTTTATGCATGTCAAAAACATTTAAATGAAGAGCTGATTACTTTCAACAGTTTTTAACCTCAACAATAATACTTTTGACCGCAGTAAGTATGACCAGATAATATTCATAGCAGTTTAATTGTGTGACTCACTTCTGACTCAGAAACATGGGAGTATGAATAATATTCACTCACACACTATCGTATGGCGTGATATATGGGCTTGTCATTACAATCCTTGGGTATTTTAGGTGGGGCGTGAAACGGCATCTCAGCAGGCCTTCAGGGTAAGAGTGACAGCACTCAATGGACACTTTGTTGTTCTTTTGTGCCTGTCAACCTCATATTTAGATCACATTTATGGAAGGCCCCACCTAGACCCACATACAAAACTGTCAAATATGTGTTTAATGAATTGTCATCTTACTGTTCGCCCAATTATTAACTGTGTTGTCTATTGTGTATGTTTCGTTTGTTTTAGGTGATCAACATCTCAATGAATTAAAGAGAATTATCTCAGTCACCGACCAATTTCCAAGTCTCTTTAATCACTTGACATTGGCAATATTAACTGTGTCCTGAATACAATACCGGCCAATAAAACACATTAAGTTTAATTTGACAGGTTGTCGTAACCTGATGTGTGGCTGTCTGTATTTAAAAAGTGTTTCAGTGCAATAAAGTATGTATCTCTATTTATGATAACACAACAATCACAAAGGGAGCGATGACAAACATGTAACAAAGACAGGTCACTTTCTACGCGTGGAGCGCATGCGTCGTGGCTGCACCGGCGCGCGCGCCGCGAAAGTGAGCGGCACCACGCGGCGGCTGAGTGATCGGCGCTGGCGCAACGCATGAGCGATCACGGTGGACAGATAAACTAAGTACTTACGAGTAAACATAGAAACTTAGCTTTACCTGACATGCATATTGAAATGTTATGGCGAACTTTTTGGTACGGAGTTTAGTCACTTAGTGTATTGATAGTAAACTTTGATATTGGTATTTATACCTATATTATTACCAAATTTTGATATATTATTACCAATTGCCTAAGGGCCGGTTTTTTGATCTGTAGTCAAACTGAATTAATGCCAAAAAAGTGAAATGGTCTAGCCGAAAACTGACCAATTGTCAAAGCTAAATAGGTAGTCAAATTAACTAAAAGGTAAGAATCGGAATCGATCTTCTTCGCACTCTCGGTGCGGTTCGGGCGTACGGGGCAAACCCTTTACCCGGGCTGCTTCTCGAGCCAGTCGTGTGGCACGGTGTGTCTCATGCTCCAAGAGAAGAGGCCTCCCGACAAGGAGCTGCTGGGGCGGTCTTCGATCCCGAAGGGCCTGCCTGCTGCCCGGTCGCACTCATCTGTCAGGGAGGGGGTCTGTCTGTCAAAAGGTAAGTAAGTAAGTATAACTGGTGCCATCTATTTGAAGTAAATTTGTCATGTTAGTCAATACAAAGTGCTGCCATCTATAGTTACTGCCACATAGACAGTGCTGCCAATTTCCCAACGGTTGTCTTAGAGGATGAATGCTCTAAATAGGTCGCATGTTTTGAGGTGAATCCTAAAAATTTACTTTTACTTAATTAAGAACCTCGAACCCTATCAACACTTATCTCTGTAGGCGTGTTCACTTATCTCTGTAGGCGTGTTGGCTAGGAATTGTGCTTAAACGAAAGGTATCAAGTTCGATTGGCTCAGCCTCAGTTGGGCCAATCATAGCTCTCTCTATATTTGGTTGATAATGTTGATATTAAATTCTCTATTTGGTTAGGTCTTAATCAGGTTGATTGGTGTGATTGTCTGGCGCACTAATCCATTTATTTATTTATTCTTTTACACAAATTGAGCTCAACAAAAAGCCACGCCCACTTACCAAGCGTGCTCCACCCGCTACCGCCCATGCCTCGCCCCACCCGAGCCACACGTGCGTTGAACTCCGGCGCAGCGCGCCTCCTGCGTGACGTAGCGTGTAGCTGTTACTCATCAGAACAGGATACAATAAACAAGAATCGTGTATCTAATTAACTGTTGAGCATAGATCGTAACAAATGTTTAGTACTTTAGTGAAGAGGTGATTTCTCAATCGTACCTAATGAAATCGAAGAATTTAATCTGATTTTAAATAATTGGTTTTTGAATAAATTAATAAATACGCCAGACAGTTCTAGACTCAAACTAGTTCTATAGTTTCCCCGTACATACTACTCATTAGTAAGAAGAGTGCAATGGAGAGGGCTACGCCCAGAATCTCCTACATGATCGTGTCAAAAATAATCTGCGGTCGCAAACATAGCCAAAGAATTGCATGGTTCAAGTGGCAATGGGCATGGCACTTTGCAAGGAAAACATACGGCCGTTGGGGCGGAAAGGTCCTTGAGTGGAGGCCGCGTACAGGAAGTCGCAGCCGTGACAGGCCCCCACATGGTGGATAGAGGAATTGGTGAAGGTCGCTTATATGGATCGTCGACCGAATCGAACATGCGACCTTTCAAATAATACTTTGTCATTTAGGTCGTTAATAAAATTAATAAATAACTTTATTGACATTCAAAGAATTTATCTTTTTCTTACTTTAATAATATTCAAGTTGCGGTGAGAAACAGACAGACATATTATTTTTGAATAAAATGAATTTACATCCAGCTTGTTGTACACAAAAAAAAATAAGAGCAGATGTTTAATAATTTACTGGTAGCGCCATCTACTTGCTAATGATATAACTAAATGCTAAGGTTTCAGCGCCCTCTATCAATTTATGGAAGAACTATCACAATACTGCTTTTATTTCATCCACAGTCTAAATTGGTTAGTACGTAGTTTAAAAGTAATCAAATAGATGGCGGAACAAGCACTGTTATGTGAATTCAGAGGTTCAGAGAACTTGAAACATCTCTAGATCCCGTCCTTCGTAGTTACTTTCGTAGCGATACATTTTCGTAGCACAGCGTACTGTCACGCATCCTGTGGTACAGCTAAAGATTTAGATTTCTGTTACAAAAAATATTTTCTATTATTTTTTCGTATAAAATAAATATGTTTTTTTAGTGAGCCAATATTATGAGGTAGAAAAAAACTTTAATTTTAAAAATATTTAACTTACTCGTAGTTAGTTAGAAAAAAAATAGACTGAGCGACATTTTTCAATTTAATAATAGTGTTTTTTTTTTCAGAAGGACCAAGTCAGAGCTTGAACGGGGTCATTTTTCTTACAGTAAAAATATTTCAGGTATTGATCAGAACAAAAGACTTCAACGAGACACATTAATTGTTATTTTTTTTAATTTACGATACCCCTTCGAAAAATGGAAAAAAAGGATTTACACCTCATCTCTTTTTGCAATGACTTGATATAAGTAGGTAGGTATTATGTTTTGAATTTCTTTCTTTGGTTTGACAAGTGTCTCAGTTTGAGTAAGACAGATAATTAAATAATATGATAAATCTAAACCTTTTTTTCCAAAAGGGAAGACGAAGAAGTATTTTAAATTATCAAAAAATCGCTATCTTTCCACTACCTACCCAATTTCTTTTGCCACAGTGTTTTTAATAACTATTTGAGACATTTTAGTTCTTTACGAATGTTTTTTTGTTGTGTTGAAGGTAGCAGACGAGCAGACGGATCACCTAATGGTAAGCGATTACCGCCTCCCATAGACACCTGCAACACCAGTAGAGTCACAAGTGCGCTGCCAACCTTTATCCCCCTTTCCCCCCAGTTGGGCCTTCAGTACCCTCACTCACTTGGCGAAACACAGCGCAGGCGCTGATTCTCGCTAGTCTTCTGTGAGGCCGTGGTATCACTCCGGTCGAGCCGGCCCATTCATGCTGAAGCTTGGAAGCTCTCCCACGGTAGATATTGTGAGTACGTATCTTATACAAACAGTGTAAAACCAAATTTTTCTTAGATAAATCTGGGGGCACGGCAGTGCAATCTTGTTGGCAATCATATTAAACAACTGAATCATTTTAATGCATTACTTGTGAGATATTTGTGTGATTGCCAAGTCAATAAATGAATAACCGACTTGGCAAAACATAGATCTCACCACTTTTTACGGTAGTTGCGACTTGCGACTGTCGCCGGCTGAAGAAAGCCTTTTTTTTTTCAAGATGTATGTATGTGAAATATGTAGTTGGTATTGTTGTTCACCGACTTCGCGAAATTCGACAAAATTATTGTGTCCGACCTTGTATGAAAAGATGAAATTTTTCTATAAGAATTTCCAAAAGACATACGTAGAACAAAAAATGTTCATATCTAATGATTGGTAGAAATTATGTGGTGTTTACAGATAGGTACATCCTGTAGAACCACCAAATCACTCCCTCAGAATATGACTTCACCAGGTCTTGGTACTTTTTTTACTTAACAATATTTGCTTATTTCTTTTCTCACGTCATGCCTAGTTCACTCTCTTTTGTTAGCTTGTGCAGCTGAAACCAACTTGGATACGACAAACCAGATGAATCCGTACAGGCCGGAAATCATCTATGCCGGTCTTAAAGGCTGTGCGTGCAGTACCCATACTTACTTACTAAGAAGTCACTGCGTTTTTATTAATGTAACATATTCATAAAATAAAACTTTTTAGAGAGACACGAGAAAGATATTTTTAAAATTGGCGTCATTAGTGGGCAGACGGGTCCCTCTTAAGAAATGTGTTTTGTATTCATGCTCTTTATACCAAAAGTCTTTTTGTTTTCATATACGGCGAGGATAGATATACTCTTTTTTAAAACAAATATATGAATTATTAAATTAAATCTATTTTATAATACAGAATATGTGGCCAATTAGCAGATTTTAATTCTGAATAGTTTTAGATTTAGATGCGTGAAAACAGTGCATGCCAAGTATTACTTTTTCAAAGTTTTTGGGTTTTATAACTTGGCGCCCAACGTGAGGCAACCACGTTGGGCGCCAACTTGTAATATGTTTCATACGCCAAATTTTAATGTGACGAACGTAAGTAAGAGTACAGATTCCTTTTCCTTTAATTATGGTGGCGGAAAACTGTATTTTTTTCTCATAAAATGATGTAAGTACTTTATTTCTTATACAATATCTGGGCCAAAAGCTAACGAGCCGGAATAGAGTTAGTCCGAGGAGAAATTTTGTTTAAACTGAGCACAATATAAGAGTAGACACCACAGTTACAAGAAAATAACTGACCGTATGTGGCCACCAAACATTCGGTTTATTCAGTTAGACCACTCATTTTTTATATTAGGTATTGTTATCGTCTAGGTTGATTGCGTATTAGGCAATGAGAAATGACTATGACAACACTTTGGTGACACCACAATTCTAGAAAAAAACAAACTGTGAAAAAAAGTAAATATTGTTTTAAATATCCCAAATAAATATCCCAAATAAATTTAGGAGCTAGATCATTAACTTCATACAACTGTTTATAACAGCGACTGCCTTAGTGACGCAGTGGGTAGTGGGTCGCATTTTAAAGCGACGTATGCGCTTGGGGTTCCGGGTTCGATCCCTGGGTGGGGCTACAATTCGTACCTGAGTTTTTCTGTTCAGAAATTTTTAGTGACAGCCCGAAGTCTGGAAGTTGGTGGTCTTGTACCCCCGTGCTTTGAAAAGCACGATAAGCTGTTGATCCTGCGCCTGATCCTTCTTCGGTCATGTCACACTGGTTTACCATCCAATTAAGAGGGTAAGGGAATAGGGAGTGCACTTGTGTTTGCGCACACACTTGAGTACCATAATTTAATATCCTGCGTACATGGCTGATCGTTAAGATTGGTCGCCGTAGCCGAATATCGGTTGGATAATTGATTTATATCAATAAACTAAGCTAAACTCATATTTTGATCCTAAATAATAAATTATTGCCTGATAAACAGTAAAAATTTGGCGCCCAACGTGGGGCAACCACGTTAGAGGTCAAATTGTAAGACCCAATAACTACGAATCATCATAACTCGACTTGCCGAATGGCGAATTTGGTAGTGGCCCTGCCTCATACGCCAAAGGTCGTGGATTTGATCCCACCCTGGATAAATATTCGTGTGATAAGCACTTAACGTTTGTTCAGTGTCTGGGTTTTATTTATGAACTAGCGGCCGCCCGCGACTTCGTACGCGTGGAGTTAATTATTGACACTTACCGTCATATTTTGGACAATCCACACAATATATTTTTTTATAAATTGTAGCCTATGTGTTATTCTGATGTATCTATACTAATATTACTAATATATTTATTTATTTATTTAATATAATAAAGCTGAAGAGTTTGTTTGTTTGTTTGTTTGTTTGTTTGAACGCGCTAATCTCCGAAACTACTGGTGCGATTTGAATAATTCTTTTTTTGTTGGATAGTCCATTTATCGAGGAAGGCTATAGGCTAAATAACATTACGCTATGACCAATAGGAGCAAAGACAGAGCGGTAAATGTGTAAAAAACGGGGAAAATTATTCATTTTTGAAGGCTTTCTTTGCGTGCGCTGCGAAAACGGTTCAAGGATACACAAAAAATATGTATGAAAGAATTATTCCTCTATACATGATCTAAAAAAAAGTCCGCGACGGCATATGTCTATCTTTTAAGGTTTAGTCACAATGACCGTTTTTATGGTACCAAATTTGGTCGAAATAATTTGTTTAAGTTGTATCAACATAATAATATTAAGGGGGTTGTAAGGGGTTAAAAGGGGGGTAAAAAGTTACTTTTCCACGCGGACGAAGTCGCGGGCGGCCGCTAGTAAGCTATATTGTGGTAAAGTTTCATTCAAATCCATTCGGTAGTTTTTACGTGAAAGAGTAACAAACATCCATACATCCATACTTACAAACTTTCGCCTTTATAATAGTAGTAGGATTTAAGTATTATATTTGTGATCCTCTGTTGTCTGAAATCTGTAACACAAGTGCTTAAGCTATCAAGTATGGGTACAGGTTAATGTATGAATTTATTATTTCTTTTATTTTAGTCATTTATAATTTAGTTTTTTGATTTGTTGTCCCCTTTGTTTTCTGTTTTCTGCTGTAAGTACGTGAATTTTGGTTGGTTTGTATTCATTTTTGTCCATAATAATATATTTATGAGAGAGGTAAGTATGAAATGTTGTGTGAGTTCATTATAAACATTGGGCAGAAAACAGTAATAATGTGGCGCCCAACGTGGGGCAACCACATTAAATACTGAAGACCCAATAGCTATGAGAAAATAATTACTGGCATTGTTTTTATTTTGTCATTACTGGCATAACTAAATATTTAACTATTTCAGTCACAGAATTTACAAATAATAAATATTTTTTTTAATTTAAATTTATTTTCAATTCTTTGACTGATATGATGGATGACGTTGACTCTTATTACAAATTTTAATCAATTCAATAATTTAACGACTTCTCATCATTCATGATATTCATATACAAAACAGATTTCTTAAGAGGGCTCAGTCTGCCCATTAGAGACGCCAAATTGTGAATATCTTAGTCGTGTGTCAGAGAGTTTTATTTTATAAGTTAAAAAAACATCATTGTCAATAAAAATGCATCAATGTTGTTTGTTAGTGTCTTCATTGCGCAACATGCCAACAGCCAGTAAATAACCTTCGTGCGTGGTTTGGCATGAAATAGAGAATGGCTAAACGGAACATATGTGGGAGAGACGAATGAGTCAAGACTACTAATCCTCCTAAATGTGAGGTGCACCAACATGAGGCGATAGGTGCAACATAGACATCCTAAGCTGTACCTATATCCGTAGTCAAATAAAATACCTATTTTTTTACCACGCTAGTACCTATAATTTACATAGTTAAGGGCTTTCACGAGTGTAAACCGAGAGAGGGGGCCCACAGTAAGTCAGGAATACAACGTTTTTCTATACTAATATAATAAAGCTGAAGAGTTTGTTTGTTTGTTTGTTTGTTTGAACGCGCTAATCTCCGAAACTACTGGTGCGATTTGAATAATTCTTTTTTTGTTGGATAGTCCATTTATCGAGGAAGGCTATAGGCTAAATAACATTACGCTATGACCAATAGGAGCAAAGACAGAGCGGTAAATGTGTAAAAAACGGGGAAAATTATTCATTTTTGAAGGCTTTCTTTGCGTGCGCTGCGAAAACGGTTCAAGATACACAAAAAATATGTATGAAAGAATTATTCCTCTATACATGATCTAAAAAAAAGTCCGCGACGGCATATGTCTATCTTTTAAGGTTTAGTCACAATGACCGTTTTTATGGTACCAAATTTGGTCGAAATAATTTGTTTAAGTTGTATCAACATAATAATATTAAGGGGGTTGTAAGGGGTTAAAAGGGGGGTAAAAAGTTACTTTTCCACGCGGACGAAGTCGCGGGCGGCCGCTAGTCTTTAAATAAGTAGCCAACTAACATCGCCATTCGATGCTGTAGGAGTCGGAGTCAAAGAAATGACAGCAACTTTTTTTCATCTCTAGCACAATAGTTGGAGCCTTGGAGCCCACGCGGGTACGCCAGAAAAGACAGTAACTGTTTCCCACACTAGGAATTGTACGCTCAAGGAGAGATAGACCAAAGTGAGTGAACACAATTTTCTTCTCCCAATGCTTAGAGCAAGGTCCAACATGAGCCCTTCCATGTTTCAGGAACCGGAGTCGAGGAAAAGACAGCAACTAATTCCCACACTAGACTTCCACACGTGTACGTCAAGAAGGAGGAGGAGGCTACAGTGAGTCGTATATATAGACCACAGTGAGTTGTGAAAACAATTTTCTTCTACCAATGCGAGCAAGGTCCAACATAGCCCTTCCTTGTTGTAGAAACCGGAGTCAAAGAAAAGACAGCAACTAATTCCCACACTAGACTACCACACGTGTACGCCGAAGGAAAGGAGGCTACAGTGAGTCGTATACACAGACCACAGTGAGTAGTGAACACAATTTTCTTCTACCAATGCATACAGCAAGGTCCAACCCTTCCATGTTGTAGAAACCGGAGTCAAAGAAAAGACAGAAACTTATTCCCACATTAGACTTCCACGCATGTACGTCGAAGGAGAAAGAGGCCACAGTGAGTCGTACAAAATCTCCTTCTATCAAAGCGTAGAGCAATATTCAACATAGCCCTTCCATGCTGTAGGAACCGGAGTCAAAGAAAAAACAGCAGCTCATTCCCACACTAGACTACCACACGTGTACGCCGGAGGGAAGGAGGCTACAGTGAGTCGTATACACAGACCACATTGAGTAAGAAACACAATTTTCTTCTACAGATGCATACAGCGAGGTCCCTTCCATGTTGTAGAAACCGGAGTCAAAGAAAAGACAGCAACTTTTTCCCACACTAGTACATAGTCGGAGGCTTCCACGCGTGTAGGCCGGGGGAGGGGGGGCGATGGGCGGGGCCAGCCCACGCCCCGCCGCTCGCGAATCGCGAGGCGTGCTAGTTTCGCGCCGACCGCCGCCCCGCGCGCACGTCCGCGCCCGCGAGTGTTGTGACTGTGTCATGTTGCGAGAATAGGACATGTCACGGAGAAAACAGAGCAACCCCAAGCCGCTAAAACGTAAGTTTAGGATATTAAGGCTTATTTATAAAAACAATAATTGAGGAAACTTTTTTAAACAAGATTGAGGCTGATTCTGAAAAAGTTTGAAGTCCTTACATACCGAAATATACGGTTTACGTGTAAACTTAAGTCTTTAACTTTGTGTGTTCTGCGATAAAGAGTAAAAATTTTAAAATAAGTTCAAATAGTAAGTTTCCATATGATTAATATCAATAGTAAACTTAACGCATATTTCTTGTAAGAGTTTTCAGTAACTCTGAAAGGTATGAAAAAGTTTGAGTCGTGACAAACTTTTAACGTAAAACTATAAGCATAAATATTTTTACCTAATTGTTTTTTAAGTATACTCTAAGAGCTAGAATTAAAAATAAGTCAGTCCATAAAGGAACTTTAGTTAAAACTCTATAGCACTTTACTTAAGTTTAAGACTTAATAACATTCCCAATTAACATACTTAAATAAGTTATTGTTCCCGAAGAATGAAATATGTATTAACATTGAAAGTAGTTTTGCAAAATATTGTAAAGATATTGTAACAATTAAATTGCTTTGTAAAGATGAAAATAGTTATCGTCTTTTGAAACTTAACAATTCATAGGAATGAGTCAACCTCTTTATATAGCACGGCGAATATATTAATTTAAGTTACCGGTTAAAACGTATGGGTCATTATGTTGATAAATAACTGATATCATATTGTAACAAAACATTGTGTCACTCTGTTGTCCTATCGAAATAAGAGGGTAAGGGAATAGAGAGTGCATCTGTGTTTGCGCACACACTTGAGCATAGTGAGCTATAATAAGTATATCCTGCGTACGCGGCTGATCATTAAGATTGGCAGTAGCTGAATATCGGTTGGAGGATTTATGGATTTTATGTAACAAACTATAATATTAAGATCTGTGTAATATGCAATAAAAATATTAATGAATGTATGAAATTGATTTGTGAACTTTCAAACCAGCCCAAAATTAAAAAAATTAAAATGAAAAAACTTTACTTCATAAAGATTTAGACATTTTTTTCCACTTCCTATGTAAAAAATCATGTCACGTGACCAATTTTGTTTGAAAAGTTGACATTTTAATGCGAATTTCCAAAAGTAATGGACCAAATAATAGGAAAAATTGTAGTAGAAGTATGGAATGGATGTAAATGTTACACCCTGGAATGAAATGCGGGTGAGCAGTACTTTTTGTAACGCTTGAAGAAAAAGTTTTAAAGTTTCATTAAAATAATTAATTAGAATTTATTATAAATTTAGAATTAATTACATTTTCAATTTAACTTTTTTTTAGATGAAAAGGTGAATATTTGCTGATAAAAAGTATAAAAATATTTTTGACTAACTCGTAAATCAATGAAGACTACAAATCTTAACCTTTATTATGTCACACAATAAAATTTTAGTGCCTTAGTAAGAGATCTAAAAACGTCAAGATCTTTATTCAAAATAAATCAATGAAATATTTGACAATTCATAAATACAATAATTTCAATTTATTTTACTACCCTTACCCTTTGCACCATTTATACCCTTTTTATTTCTAACACAAAAAAACAAATTTTCGTCAAAAATGTTGCTTCAAACTTGCAATGTGTTAATTAACACATTTAAGTTACAATATTACATAATTAGTCACTGGAATAACTACATAATATTGTCACCTGCCCTCTTATTACAAAATGTAGTCTAGAGTTAGTCTTGACTTAAACCTGATGCTGTCACATTTATTTCTATAAATTGAACATGTCATTTATCAGAAATATTGTTTAAACCAAGTAGTCTTGGAGTCAAAATGGAGACTAAAGTTAGTACTTTAGTCTCCATTTTGACTTATGAGGACTAGGGTACCTAACTCACTTGAGGTCTACCGGTGACGTCGCCACATTCCTCTAAGCCTCAAGGTAAGGTGATAGCGGTTATTTATATTTTTTATTTGTACGGACGAATCAAAGTGCGCGGGAGTTCGTTAAACCGTTATCTTGAATTAATGTATTCTTCGATTGTCTGGTTATCGGAGCCGTGATATCGTGTCATGCCGGTTATATATAATAGCTGTTGAAACTGAGGACGATGGAGTAATAAAGTCTTACAGAGATTGCTTTGAGAGATTTTTTCTATTTATACTAGTATTTGTAGAAAGAAGCTTTTTTGATAAACAGACTTGTTTTATTGCATTAAGATGTAATTTGTCATTAATGATCCGTTGTTACCTTTTGGTTAAATTGACTACCTATAGTTAACTTTGGTTAGAAGCAATGGTCAAAGTGACAGGTTGTTGGTTGTAATATGACTACTTACGTACTATTTAAGCTAACCATTGTTCGAAAATATTTTTTTGTCTATATTTGACCATAATGTAACTTTTTAGCCATTAGTTCAGTTTAACTAAGGAATGGAACAACTTGCCGGCTTCTGTGTTTCCAGAGAGCTACAATTTGGCTGTCTTTAAGTCGAGAGTGAATAGGCTTCTTCTGGGAAAGCACGCTACATCTTAGACCTCATTGCTAATGAAATCAAATATCGGCCCTAAGTCACAGATGTATCATTTTGTCCAAGCAAATAAAAATTACTTAAGTAGAACCCATGTTAAAATTAAATAGAACCCTTGTGGACAAAATTTAGCTACAGGTTTGAGAATAGCTCCATAGATTAGATTAGGCAGACGGGTGATTGGGGGCAGTTTATAAATTATTGACTGAAATAATTTCATAGAAATAAAAAGAAGAGTTAAATGGTTTATTACTACAGTAGCGTTACGTCGACTGTAGCAATAACTTACCATCAAGTGATCAGTCTGACCGTCTGCCGCCTATCACACAAAAAGTATTACCCATACATTAAATTCAATTTAATTATAGATTTAAACGTTTATCTCTTGTCTCTTTGCTATCTCTGCTGCCAGGACGATGAATTTGGTCGATCTTTGATCCAGACAATGCTAGCAATGTTGTTACTTCACCGATAATACTCTAAGATAGGAAAATCGTCTAATTACAATACATTACTCGCACCTAATATAACGATTATTATTATGATGAAATATAAAGTGATACAATTTAATGTAAACTCGAGACTGTTAGTATAATTAAACAGCAAAGGTAGGTATATTTTGACGTTGACTTCGTTGTACACTTAGGAAATTGTTCCGTACCTCTTCGGTAATGGCATAGAGTGAATAGGCTTCTTCTGGGAAAGCACGCTACATCTTAGACCTCATGTCACTCTCCATCAGGTGAGATGAGGTCAAGTGCAAACCCATCTTATATAAAAAAAATTTGGGTTTCCATCTCCCATCTCGGGAAAACCTCTCCCGGGGCAATGAAAATTATGGCCCATAACAAGGTGTCCACCAAAATCATTTACATTGCTCACAGGATTATTAACAAGCTCTTTAGCTTACACTTTAGTAATTATACGGACGGGCATACAGCTGCATATCTGACAACCGCTGGGGTACACGAGTTCTGGAGTGGAGACCACGTCTTGGTAAATGTAATCTAGGACGCCTTCAGGCCAGATGGAATGACAATCTGCGTAGGATGGCTGGCAAGAGTTGGATGCGAGTAGTGAAAAATCGATTGGAATGGCGAATATTAGGAGAGGCCTATGTCCAACAGTGGACTGCAACAGGCTGATGATGATAATGAAGAAGGCATCTATCAACAAGCGGGGCGGCACTGAGATATGCAAGGTCTCATGGGGAATGCAGCTGGGAAACAATACTTTATCAACACGTTTATTGACAATCAAGACACTAATAGAAATTAATAAACACTTAGAATGTGGGTAAAATATGAATATCAATAAAGAAGACTATCAAAAGAACAAATTCAAACACAAAATTAAAACACTTATAAAAACCCAAAATTAATAAAATACCTAGTCTGTCGCTAACATGCCATATACTAAGTACTGCGATAAGGTATTAATCAACTACAAACTATCTTAATACCTAAACTTAAATTTAAGTTTTTTTTACGATACATGGAGGCAAACGTTCAAGCGAGTCACCTGATGATAAGCGCCACCCATGGACATCGGCTACACTAGATGGAGATGCGTTGCCGACCTTTTAGAAAGGAGTACGCTCTAGCAGAAGAAGTCTCTTGGAGGTCCTTAAATACCGCTGCAGCCGATCCACTATACTGAGAGGTATTTGGTAGAAACCATCATTTATTATATACAGGGTGTATCTGTGAACATTTACATCTCGTTAACGTGTTCTACCAACCATCCTGAACAACATTTGTTCTATGAATTTTGAAAATTCGCATAAAAAATTTCAACTTCTCATACAAAGTCGGTCACGTGACTTGGTCATTTTGTATGGAGAGTCAAAATTTTTTTCGATGAATTTCGAAAAGTGGTTGAACAAATGTTGTTGAGAATGGATGATAGAACACGTGGTTAAAGGGATGTAAATGTTCACAGATTTTCCCTTTATAAGTAGTATAATGTAGAAGTGCGATTTGTCAACCATAATTTTCTCAACGATTAAATGAACATGTTGGGAATGTAACGTCCATTTCTCTAGAAAGTTGTTTATCTGTGGGTTAACGATACGGTATCTGTGTTGACCTGATATCTGAGAGGAGAGGTAAACAATAGGTTTGATTATCGTTGTTTTTTAAACATGCTGGTATAATGGTTACTGTGTTCGTTACGAAAGTTAATTCTTAATTAAATTAAAACTCAAATTTTGAAATATCCAAAGATTCTTAAGATAAAATCTGTTTCACAATTCCTGCGTAAAGTATTGTAAGAAATTTGTCAGATCAAGTAAACAAGTAGGTATTTTTTTCACCTCTCACAAGATAAGTTAAAAAAAAATTATTTTTGCCACATAATTAATACATAATTTACCATAGACACATCTATCATCTATCAAAAAAATAAAATAACCACAATTTTTTGTAGATTAATGCCTCAAAAAAGTCGTTATAACATAAATTATGTAATGTATGTTTATTAAACTAAAGGAGTTCTGTTTCCGACAAATCCTACTATTATTCTACATTTCACATGTACGATTCTGCATTAGGTTCTTACATCCTAATATATGAAACTCCCCTTAAGATTAAGGACATTTTAAACATACATCTCTGTGTGTAGTCTGATATCTGTAATACAAGTGCTTAAGCTACTTAGTACGGAGTCAAGTCAATGTATAGATGTTGTGTGAATTTATTTATTTAAATACATTTTAGTTAAATATTTATTATCAATGTATTTTAAGTTCTATAAATGTCAATTCGCGGTAGCAGTTTCACACATCCCCTACCGCTTCTTAACACCATTATTCTAACCCCTCATCTCATCAATGAAATAAAGTCAAAAGCGTCGCTCGGTCACTTCGACCCCAAAGTCAGGGTTGGCACGCGACCCGTGGGAAGATGGGGCGCGAGGGTTAACCCCCTAATGGACATATGGTCGTAAAGACCCGTAAAGTGTTGCGAGCGCGGGGTTGAGAGAAACAAATAGTCCAATAATAGGCTGCAAATCGGTGGGTCTTTTAGACCTTTGCTGTTGCGAATAGTTTTGATAAAGTTGGATTGATGCTGTTAGTCAAACTAAGGTAAATTGATTTTACCTTTTTGTAGTTTGTAATTTTATTTTATTATTCAATGGTTTTTAATTTACTTATTTATATAACGTAGTCTATCATTAGCTTAGCTGTGGGGGAAAATATCGTTAAGAAATCGTCATTTTTCGAATAATCTGAAGCGTCTTTATAAATAAATAAAAATTATGAAATCATCTTATTTTTTGTCGTTTTTTTTTATTCATACATATCAACAATCCAAAATGACTCAAATAATAAAAATGTTGGTTAAGACATAAAAAAGTACTTAATTATTATCAGCTTATGTATCTAATTAACAAACATCCACACTAGGAGTGTAACACAATCTACCGATAACAACTGATAAAGAAAAATAATGCAATATTTTTTATACAAGTAATAATAAATAGGATTTCAATCTACGATCTATCTGGATACTAGGCGATAATCGCTTGCTTGAAGTTTCAGACCAGCGTTTATACGCGCGTATAAGTTCGTTTTTGTTCGTTCGTTCTTTTAGCAGTCGTAAGAGGGTTGAGCGTTGTCTGCCACCTATCAAATAAAAAATGTGCTTCTTAGCTCGTATAGTCAACAGAGAAACTTTACTATGGAAATGTCATGGCAATAATTAGGCATTAGTCGGTTCACATGGACACGTGGAAATACAACCATGCGTCTGGTTTTTGAAGCGCGCTTTTAATGAGCGTGTATGCTCGTATGCTGAAACGCGCGTATACGCGCGGAAATATACGCTAATCTGAAACCACTCTAGAGGGATGAGCAAAGTTTATCTCACACATAGCGTATATGCTTTTTGTGGCTAACTGGAACAATCTGTCTCGAATAATAATCCTCTATTAAACAACTATTATTTTGTACAACAAAGAATACTACGTCCAATCTTGAACTTCACGCATCAGGCCCTCTAGTAATGTCCATAAAAATATATAATAAATTGCCCGACCTAATAAAAAAATTAAGTATTGAAAAATCATTTGTAATTGAAATAAAAAAAATTCTTAATAACAAAAACTATTACTCCATCCAAGAATATTTAGAAGATAAGTTATAAGTTTAGAAGTGCAATATTTGAAATAAATCATCTAATGATTACTAATTAAGCGTAAGGTGTCTCATCCCCTCTCTTACCTTTGCCGTGCCCGACAGGGTCCATATTGTAACTAATTACCTATTCTGTTTTTTTAACACCTTTTGTAACATATGGAGCGCAATAAAGAATATGAATATGAATATGAATATGATATGAATCTCTTTAACAAACTATTTTAGATGAGTTTATTATACTGAGTTCATTATGTTGTCTACAGTTATAGTTATGAGTCTAGATAACGTTATCATGGTTATCAGATGTGTACGGACGAGCAATAAACCAGTTATTGCTACTTGATTCTGATAAAAATATACTGTTCAGTGTCTTCTAGAAGAAAATATTAATGAAGATAAGCTAATTAAAAGAAATTGTGTTTTTTTAGGTGAGTAAATAAAAAGGTTTCTAAACGGTGTAGTTATTTGTTAATAGTTAAATTCCTTAATCACGTCTTCTACCAACCATTTTGAGCAACATTTTTTTTTATGACTTTTGGATATTCGCGTAAAAATGTCAATTTTTTTTACAAGGTCATCCACGTGACTTGTTCATTTTGTTTTTACCCTGAAAAACTCCTTTTCACTATATTCGTGTATGTAATTCAGGTTTTCATATTTATATTTGATCTTATCTTGATTCTATATTATGATGGTACTTAAGTGAAACCGCCACTGGACATGAGCTAGATCAAAAAAGGTGCGGATGGGCAACACATCCGCACTTATTTTGGTCTAGCTCATGTCCTCAAGCCTTTAAGGTCGGTAAAGGCTCGTTTCTTGAAGATTTTAATTTTGTGGCCTGATAGTAAACTAGCCAATCTGCAAACTGTAAACGTTATTATAAGATGATGACCTACTTTTATCATAAAAAATATGTTGTATTTATTGCCGATATTGTATTTGTAAATCATATTACAAATACGATATTGTATAGGTACCATATGATCAAGTTTTCTAATATTTTTGTGCAATAAAGAGTATCTATCTATCTACTTTGTAAGTATCACTGTAACATTAGGCAACTCGTCAAACCCCAGCTGAAGCGATAAAGGCGCTATCGTAAAGAGCGGCGCGGGCGCAGGATGGCCGACCCGCTGAAAGCGCGCACAATGCGCGGCGCTCGTTTGCGTCGTTTGCTCTTGAGCGTCTCAGGGCTGTCAAACTAAGATTGTGTAGTTTAATTCTCTCTGTCATTAACGTTTTTAGGGCTTTACACTGATGGAAATACAGATACTTCCCCAAAGTCCAGTCAGTCACATTAGGTTAAGAGTCGTAAAAGTAGTAACGTAAGCAGATTTTTTGGAAAATTTACACCCCCTCCTGTCCCTCTTGTCAGCACAATAAAATTCCTCCATAATGAAGAAATTTTACAGATTTGTTTCTATGGACTTAATGGATGTCCGTAAGGTTCACTTTTTCTAATGCTTTCAGTATGGAATCTGGTTATATTATACTAGCGGCCGCCCGCGACTTCGTCCGCGTAGAAAAGTAACTTTTTACCCCCCTTTCAACCCCTTACAACCCCCTTTTCGCAATAAAAAGTAGCCTATGTTCTTTCTCAGGGTCTAGATTATCTGTACCTATACCAAATTTCATTTAAATCCGTTGAGTAGTTTTGGCGTGAAAGAGTAACAGACAGACAGACAGAGTTACTTTCGCTTTTTATAATATTAGTATGGATTAGTATGGATTGATCCATAATTTTAAGAAACAAGCTACTATTATTAATTAGGTACTCTTAGAAAAACACTTTTTGAAAAATATAAACATGCCTGATTGAAGTCAAGCCTACCTTACGGAAGGCTCATGCTCTCATATACGACCTACAAGACCTCGCTCTCCCATAAAACAGAGTCTTCTTCTTTTTCTCTTTTTTTATGAGATAGGGGGCAGACGAACAGACGGATCACCTGATGGTAAGCGATTACCGCCGCCCATGAACACCCGCAACACCAGAGAGTCGCAAAGCGCTGCCGACCTTTTAAGAAAGAATACGCTCTCGTGTCGATGGCATCAAGATATTAAACTTTCCCAGCCCAATTCTCCGCCACAACGACTGCGCTATCGGTAGGCTGCAGGAGTTCACCGTATATGCAGCTGTCTAGGCATAAAATCGAGTAACCAGGTAAAACGTCCACAGTTTTTCCTGAGGCAACCCTAGGACTCACAATGAGCCTTTGATTCCGCCGCTCGTATAATTCGCGGGCGACTGTACTGTCGGCTGCGATGACGCCGGATTACTGCGGCGTAAGATATGCACTCCTTGTGCATGGCTAGCTTCCGCCCACGGGTTTACGTGAGACGTGGATTCCTCTCGAACTCAGTTTCAGCGGACATACAACGTGATATCGAAATATTAGAACATTTTCTCTGAAGATTGTCAGCTCATGAAGTTGAACATCTTTCACTATGTGATGCCCGAATTCGGAATTCGAAGTCGGAAAAAGCATGTGTGCGGCCAGGCTTAAAAAAGCAGACAAGTCAAAATGAAGACAAGAAAAGTAGTCGGATCTATGTAAGCTTCCGTCACAGTAAGAGCCTCGTTCACCATCTCTAAGTAAAGTTTCAAGTAATTTACTCCTCAATTTAAGTGGGTTTGCAGGAAACTGGCCCCTGATCGCTGATCTAGGTTGGATGAAAAAAAAGTTTTGAGTTTCGGTTCTAAGTATGGGGAATTCTATTTCTATCCATACTAATATTATAAATGCGAAAGTAACTCTGTCTGTCTGTCTGTCTGTCTGTCTGTTACTCTTTCACGCCAAAACTACTGAACGGATTTAAATGAAATTTGGTATACAGATGATCTAGACCCTGAGAAAGGACATAGGCTACTTTTTGTTGCGAAATGGGAGTTATAAAGGGTTAAAAGGGGGGTAAAAAGTTACTTTTCCACGCGGACGAAGTCGCGGGCGGCCGCTAGTTTCTATATAAAATCTTAATGCGGTTCACAAAATACATCTACTTACCAAGTTTTAACAAGCTCTTACAGTCGAAAAAAATACTGTGATATATGGACGGACATTCACACATGAAGAATTTATAAGGCTTCCGTTTTTTACCATTTCACCAGGGAACCCTAAGTATAAAACGATCAGCGGGCGGGCCAATTTGTAAAAGACAATTCTTAATAAGAGTGAAATTCTTTCATTCATAAATTACTATGAAGCCAACCTCAAAAATGACAATTAACTCTCAGAATAACCCTGCGACCGCAACGCGGGTGACCACGTGACAAAGCCGTTGCGGTCACAGGAGATAAACGCGTCATGTTTTTGCAAAATTTGAGGAAAATCAACAGGAACTTGCGACTAATTACTAGGTTCTTCCCTAAAGACAGATTCCTCCTGGGTCACCGAAGAGATTGCTGATCAATGGATCCAAACAATAATAATGTCCTCCCTGGCCAATAATACGGCTATGGCGGCCAATCTCAACGATCGACCATCGACGCAGGACATTTTTATAGAGCTCAAGTGTGTGCGCAGACACGAGTGCACTCTCTCCCTTATTCTCATAATTTGATGGGACACCAGTGTGACACGACCGAAGAAGGATCAGTCGTAGGACCAACCTAACGTGCTTTCCGAAGCACGGGGGTACACGACCGCCATCTTCCGGACTTCGGGCTGACACATTTTTGAAAAATTTTTGGACTAACCCGGGGACTAACCCGGGGATCGAACCCGGGACCCCAAGCGCAGCTGTCGCTTTAAAATGCAACCCACTGCCCGCTGCGCAGTCACACAATTACATTATTATGAAAGAAAGATTTTTTCAAAAACAAAAATCTAGGTATTGATAAAATTTGACGTCGTAAACATCGATGTGTGGATGTTCCTATATACATTTGAAAAATTCGTATCTTCTCAGGCAAAAAAATATTACATAACTAATGCTTAGTGTAAAACGTAGGTACTAATTTCGAAGGTAAAGATAATGAACTAGCCCTATAAGTAGAAATGATATAGCAGGCGTCAACTTATCGATGGACGGATTAAAATCGGCCGGCTCAGCCGATAGCCATCTACGATAAGGCCCGAAGCGATGCCCAGTAGGCGACCGTAGCTCTGCGTACAGGCAGACCACAAAATGGATTGATTTACCACCTACCTTTTTGATGTGGGAGAGCCAAACTTCAGCATGAATTGGCTCGTGATACCACTATAGAAGAGCGTGAAGCAGTGCGTGCGCTGGGTTTTATCGAGTGAGAGTACGAAGGCCCAATTGGGGGCAAAGGGGGCTTAAAGTTGCCAGCACACTTGTGACTCTACTGGTATTGCAGGTGTCTATCACTTATACGATGTAACCACAAAATAATTATGTAATTATTTTGTGCTGTAACGCTAGTGGAGCCTCTTCAGCATTGTTTCCGTCTCTGTCCTCCTGCACTTTTAATGTTTTTACCCCCTTAAGGGTAAAGTTACGTAAACTCTGTTTATACTACGTTTATATTTCTGCCAAATCTCGAATGAGATTAGCACCAACACAAATGTTTGTTGATGAAACGTATATTTTGTTAGCTGCTTGTGTTACCTCCGTTGTTCATGATTTCCACCGTACAGAAAATTTTAGTTTAGGGCCAGCACAAATGTATGTGATATTATCGCATTTTATTTATTCACAAACCAAAAAGGTCACAAAAACAAAAGTATGCTTCGAATTTTACGAACATAGCTCGGGTTTGTAATAACCAATCCGCGATTTTAATAGATATTAGGTACGCGTGGTGATTAAGCGTAATCCCATCATAGAAGCGATGTCTTGATTTCTATGATGGAGGCCTTTGCCCTGCAGTGGGACAGTATATAGTCTGATACTTTACTTTACTTTTACAAACCACCACATCCTCCGTCTGTACTCGAAGTAATCCATCGAAAACATTCAACATAGATGTAATTTGATCAATATCAGGTCAGCATAATCGCTGCCCGGGGATTTGCTGATAACTCGCTTGATCGATGATTTACCGATGTATCGATAACGATGTTTATCTATCAAGAGATTTAATTCCAAAGCGATGGATTAGAAGGTACTATAATAGGCGGAGAACAGGAATTTTGAGCTGGTTTTGGGTTAATTATAAGGAAGGTGTAGTTAACGAAATTTTAGGATATTGGAGATCGTTTAAATCTTATAGAAATTTGAGGTTTACAAAATTTTTGTAAGATAGCCAGTTTTGAAGATTCGGGGTATAGTTCGCCGACGTTTTAGCATTAAAACAACTGGTTTTTAAAAAAAATATAACCTCAAGGAATCTGTCAAGTTGTGTAAAACACTTTTAGAAGTTGGTGAACCAAATCCAAGAGGCGACTCTCGTGTTCTCGGCATTGTATTCGAATTACAGATTTGCCGAAAGCCTATGTACCTATGTATATGAAATCTCTAAATTCGACTTCAATGTCGAGTGCACGAGAATTGACTATCTGATTATGGTCCAAGCATACCCGGGCTCCGAAGCGATGTCTTTACGTAATGGGAACACGTAGAGATAATGTGTTTCTTTTTTCAGTTAGATTTTTCCAATATATCGTCGTGGTAAGAACGTCGTATGTGTAGTAGTAGTCGTACAGACAGCCACACATCAGGTTACTACAATCTGTAAAATTTCCTCAGTTGATTTGATATTGAACCAAAAGCGTTTGACATAAAGGTGAGGTTCGATTGAAGAAATTTGACAGATTGTAGTAACCTGATGTGTGACTGTCTGTACATACACACACTTTACGTTTTTAATTTATGCAAAGATTTTTTCAAATTCTCGAAAAAGTAGTTTAATGCAATGTAATTAGCCCTCGCGTATTTTTAAAATTTTTATCGAAATTTTCTTTACTTCAACCATATAAACATTTACAAGTCCCACAAACACTTAGATGAAATCGCAACCCCGATCGCTATCTCCACGACCCGCAACCAATGCAAGTAAGTCCGGGACTTAACCCTTATTGTAACTAATCATGCGATGCCAATTAAACTCAGCTTTTTACCTCACCGAGTTAGATCCTATACGTCGATTTACTTAATTTATACTCAGCTGGATTGATAAACAGTTTGATGTTATCGAGTGTGGGTGGATTTATGCACAAGGCTACATGTGTCGCTAGCGTTGTCACCGTATTTGCAAGGGACGTCCCAATTTTTTAAGAGAAGGTAACGTCCCTATTTACATAATAGTTGTCCCAATTTTCCAGTATGGAATGAAATTTCCAAAGAACTTTGTCGTTGTCTAAATTTACACATTAGGTATTGCAAGTAGGTACATAGGCGAGAGTAATTATAATATTTACAAAATGTTTTCATTACATGTTTTAAAATAACTAATTTAAAATATTGTATTCCGAAAATTTATTACAGGTACCTATATATTTTGTTTGTATGGTCACCATTACTAGAGTTTGAGTTTGGTATCTGAACGAATTATTTTGCCTACTACGTTATTTATGTTTGCACTTTTTGCTTTTATAACCGGAGTGTCCCGTCTGTCTTGATTCATAATTTTTTGCAATTCTTAATTTTACTGTCCTTTTTTATATAATTTATGTCTAGAATGTATGTAAATTGTTTAAGTATAAATAAATGAAATTTATATATCCTGATGATTTTTTGCCAATGGCTCCCTTATTTATCTTACTGCTGTAGTTTTAACTATGTGGGATGATGCAGGTGAATCTATGATGCACCTTTTTAAACGGTTTTATTTAGCTCACCCCGTTTTTTTAGTTTGTGCCCAGAATTTGATATCGTTTCGATGACTTTTTCCAACTGTCCCAACATTTAAAACTCTGTTGACAACTCTATGTGTCACGGACTTGGGATGTAGATGTTGGCACCTTTGTTTTTAGCTGGTGTCCCGATGATTTTTTCCAACTGTCCCAACATTTAAGACTCTGTTGACAACACTATCTGTCGCGGACGTGGGATGTAGATGTTGGCGCCTTTTTGCGTTTTTTGACAGCAATTCGTGGACGTGTTTATGCGTGACTTGTTAAGGATTCGGATTTGATCTCCTGCGGGATAAGATCGTAAGATATGGCTTTGGGTAATATACGAGTACCCTGTATCTGGGTGCGGTAGGTATTAGTGTACCTGAGTTTTTGGCTCTCTGACAGCCGAGCAAAACTTATTTGCAGATGCTCCTCTCACTTGATCGGTCCATCTGGTTGGGGTTCGTACTCGTGTTCATTTACCATCCACGTTCCCAACAACGATCACATTATCATATTAATCATTTCGATCATCATCATCACATTATCAGCCCACATCCACCCACTGCTGAGTATAGGCCTCTTCTCTATCATGCCACTGTCTACGGTCCCCAGTCAGCCACATCTATTGTTTCCCCACTACCATTACAAAATCGTCAAATCAACGGGCAGGTGGTCTACCCACTATACGTCGTCCCAATCTTGACTGCCATTCGGTAAGTTTTATTAGTCCACCTATCATCCTTGCGCCTTGCCAGGTGTCCTGCCTAATTCCACTCGCGTACCAACATCGACTACTAGTTCTCCTTCGGATCACATCGATATTCATTTATTTCTAGAACATAATTCTATGCCAACAGGCTGACCGGGTGTGCCAGGTGTCAGGCCCATCTCCACTCGCGTACCAACATCGACCACTAGTTATCCTTCGGATCACATCGATATTCATTTATTTCTAGAACATATGCTATAATGTTTGCAGACCAAATAAATGAATAAACAGCATGCTTGTTAACAACTATCCGGCAACGTTTTCTCACACTTACATACATTTACCCGGTACAAAGTACACTTATCTCAATGTTTATCGAATGCTGTGCGATTTCGCCAAACCCGGCGGACCTGAGGAAGCGATCATTAGCGCGGCGATACGCTGCGCGATAGGTGCGATGCCATCGCCTGACCCACAAATGAACTGCGAATAGTTTGTGGCTAGGGCTGGGACCAAAGCCTTACAATGTACAAGAACTAACTAACTAGGTTGGCGCACCGACCCATAGTGAGTCTTGGCCTCCGATAATAAGAGCCTCCATCTTGGTCGATCCTGTGCCACCTCCTGCCAGTCATCTGCCGAGAGTCCGCGCAAGTCTTTTTCGACCTCATCCTTCCAGCGATATCTCGGACGGCCGACTGCCATTAGGACGTCCCTGTTACGCTCGTTTTACCGCACGATCGTCTCCCATTCTTTCTAGGTGGCCGAGCCAGCGAAGTCGATGCGCTTTAGTCTCGCCAATGTACAAGAAGAACAATATAATTCGGTAGGCGCTACCAGGCCCCCAATTCTCGTGCTTGTAATATTTATCGCATAAACATAGTTTTCTCAATGGTTTTTCATATCGAAAATCACAAGGATTGGGGTCTTGAAACGGAGCGCACCTGTGTAAAGAGCAGGTAACCACGAGCGCTGATGTAAGGTGCCACGTGATGCTGCTTAAATCATCTGTTAAAGATGAGAAGGCCTATGATGATGATAGGTATACTGTCCTACTGTAGGGCGAATGTCTCAATAATTGGAAATCATCACTACTTTGATGGTTTAAGGCTTAATCACCACGCTTGCCTAATGCGGATTGGTGATCACAAACCCGAGCTATGTTCGAAAAATTCGAAACATACTTTTGCTCGACCCAGGAATCGAAACCCGGGACCGCAAGATCACGGCCTGACTAGATCTAGGAAAATAAAAAAATATCTACTTTCATCGAGAGTCTGTCACGCGACTTATTAATTTTTTATGGAGAGTCGAAAAATTTTTCAAGAATTTCTAAAATTCCTTGTATCAATTATGTTCAGAATGATTGGTAGAAACCGTGGTTACGGGTCTACAAAATACACCCTGCAATGACATGCCTTGAATCCATGGTGGGCCATCAAAACTGCTTCGTTGTTTCTTTGATTTTTCTATCAACTTCCAACTGTAATAAATACCTACATAATAATCATCCGGCCGTTATTTCCTAAACTGTACATCTAGGTACAATTACAGTACTAGTACTTATCAATTGCCTAATAAATACCTAATATACCTCTGGGAACAAATTCCGAAACACCTATCAGAAACAAGGTAAGATCCGGAGAATAGATCTTAAGTCAGTTGTTATAAGGTGGAGATTGGCGCAGACCTTACTGTGCCCTATAGCCCCATCTAAGATCTGCTATTAAGGAGGATGTTCACTAGCTTGGGCACGAAGCTAGGACTAATTTACGTGATTTACGATTCATAATGTACTAGTATCACGCTCTAGCTTTGTTTTGGTACTTAGTTCCAAAGTGAAAAAATAGATGGCGTTGGGTGTCGATTAATTCGCGCAAGCGTTTCACCTTTTCAGAGTGATGGTAATCCACTTTTGGGGTTGATTTCTAAAGATACACGTATATTAGTAGGTACACCATCACACCATAAATACTGGGCTTTATTCGTGTTAACTATTTTATGAGGGATAGTGGCCCGCCCTCACTTCGCTTCGGGACCGTAATTCAGATATGAACCAATAGATGGCGCTGTGCTCAATTACATCGCGCAAGCGTTTCGTGTTTTCGGTTTACCTATAAGCCTTGTCGTTGTCTATAGAAGTTATCTCTTTATAAATAGTATAGAAGAAGATAGATTAAAACTAATAAAATTTAACGGTGAATAGAGTACTTATCCATTTGTATTCCAAGTCTCTTACTACAAAATCTTAAGTCTTTCATACAAACTTTCTACCCCCGTTTTATCGCCTAAGGGTAGACGTCTACACATAATTTTCAGTTTGTATTTAGGTGTTGGACATTAGGTCTCCCCTAATGCACGCCACTGCTCCCGATTTTCGGTCACTCTCATCCATCATCATGTCCAGCTGTGGATGAGTGTGGGTTGTTGATGATGATGATGATTTAGGTGTTATAGTTACTGAGTTTTCGAGATTAATCAGTGACTATTGCGCTTCTAGATATATAGATAATCAGTTTATCTACCATGGCGACTCAGCTTAAGCAGTAATTAGCTTGGTACAATCAGGTGCGCCAGCGCACGTGAGTAGCTATCGGCGCGCGCATCCCGCCCGCCATTACTCACCGATACGGCCGGCCGCATCTGATGCCACATGCTTGCATCAGAGATGCTTAACTGTTTGTGTTAACATTGTACAGGGTGTATCTGTGAACTTTTGTATCCCTTAAATCTGTTTTATTTATGTGATAGGGAGCAAACGGATTATCTGATGCTAAGCGATTGCCGCCACCCATAGGCACATGCAACACCAGTTGCGCTGCCAACCTTTAACCCCTTTTCACTCCAATTGGGACTCGGGTACCCTCACTCACTCAACGAAACACGGAGCAAGACCGGCGTAAAGCAGCGACGCTTTACGCCGGTCTTCTGTGAGGCCGTGGTATCATCGCTCCGGTCAAGTCGGCCCATTCATGCCGAAGCGTGGCTCTCCCATGAATTCTTGAAACAACGTCTTCTAACAGTCTGAACAAAATTTTGTTCCATGACTTTAGCAAATTTGGCGTAAAAGATCATTTCATACAAAGTTGATCACGTGACATGTTTATTTTATATGGGGAGTCGTAATTTTTTTTTACGTCTGGCAACTCCCAAAGATGTTACCTTCAAACCCTCACATTTGCAATGGAAACCTATATTACTACCACACATTACACGTATCATTGTAATTGACATGAAAGTCGATAATGGCGCGATGGCGAAGCGTATCGCTATCGCATCGCCCGGTAGCACGCAATCGGCGATGTCTATCGCTTATCGTGTGTCGATGCTATCGCTGGGTGTAATACGGTAATCATGTTTTATTCACTATCTCTAGACTAAACCTCATTACTAGAGGCATTTCTCATGGTAATAATGTTTGTGTGGCACCCATGCTTTTATCAAAATTATCAGACGTAGCTCTTACAGGACCTATCGGTCAACATTTACATCCCTTTAACAACGTGTTTTATCAACCATTCTGAACAACATTGGTTCATGAAATTAGTCGAATATACTTATTCTCCACACAATGTCGATTATGTGACTTATTCAATTTGTGTGGGGAGTAGAAAAAATATCGACGAATTTTCAAAAGTCGTAGAACAAGCGATATAAATGTTCACAGATACACCCTGTATACGTAGGACTTGCGCATACTTCCTGAAATGTCTCCGGTAAGATCGCGAGACTAACCACACATCTGCTCGAGGCTCTGTAATAATTAAAATAAAATAAATTACCTTATCTACTTATTAGAAATTATTTACTAACCTTTCTTAACACTTACGTCTTGACACCATACTATCTAGGTACCCTTAAACTTCTTTCGACACGTACTTCGAATTGATACTGACAGATAAGCTATGCAAGCTTACAGAAACTTGGTCAACATTTTTTTATCAACTGCAAAGTAATCCACTATTGCAGATAAAAAGATAAAGACTGCACTGATAAAATTATTGCAATCGATTCGATTTGTAAATACGTAATTAGAAATTTTATTACTCAACAGATTTTTATGTTTTTATTTCATGATTAGGTAACTTTTTACTAGGGTCAAGTAGGTACCTTGAAAATTTTTATCGTAAAATAGTCATCCTGCAAGCCAATCACAATTTCGTACTTTTTAAATGACAAGTTAAAAATTTTACTGACCATTCTCAGCGTTTCATACCCAGTAGTGTCTGCGAATCCTAGGACCTACGGTTGGACCATTTTACTACTTAGCAAATGCTGATTCGTCATACCTAGTCCTTAGACAGGAGAACCAGACCATGGTGGGCTGCATCGTGGGTAGCCACAGTTTAAGAAATGATTATTAAAACGAACGTTTCAAAGCAACAAACCTGGAAGTTTTCTCTCGATGTTTTTCTGGTCGTGCTGAGTTAGTACAGTAGTTAAAGATTAGCGTTTTATTACGGGTACGTTTCACGTTTTCGTTTCGGAGCAGGGAGTTCGCATTCATGAAGACTCCTTCACTTCGCACGGTCTTGGGGTCTTAGGCATCCATAGTGGTCAGTTTATCGGCATGTCATTCCGTACGAAGTCAAGCCCCACTTTTGGCTTCGTTCTGCCAGGACCCAAATATCTGGTTTTCACGTCATGACGTTAAGGCGATTCTCTGCTATCCTAGCGTTCTAGCGTTCATTAGCAATTTCGGAGATCATCACCATCATCATAGCGGTTTGTCCCGGTTGCGTCCCAAGCTGTCGCTTCAAAACCCGGGGCCCGCTTTCCTGCTACAACTCCTCCACTTCGCACAATCTTGGCCATCCAATTTCGGCGTTATGGACAATAAATTAAAATGTTGATTTCGCAGTTTAATTTAGTTATCGCGTAACGATACGAGTAATGTTCCCGTTTATCAGATCATCATCGAGCATAAGTCACCGGGTTCAGAAGTCACGTGTCCTACTGAGAAAACGTTATCTTGCTTTGGATATCTACTAATAAGTTATCAGTGACCAAGTTGTAAGATGAATAAATAAAAAAACGGTTTTACATTTTTGACGGGTGAAATTATGTATAACTTTATAGAATACTAGTGGCCCGCCCTCACTTCGCTTCGGGACCGTAATTCAGAAATCAACCAATAGATGGCGCTGTGTCCAATTACATCGCGCAAGCGTTTCGTGTTTTCGGTTTACCTATAAGCCCTGTTATTGTCTATAGAAGTTAGCTCTTTATAAATAGTATAAGACGAGTAAGATCTCTCTGCATATATCTATTTTTATGAATGTTGTTCATTTAATATGAATAGTACCTACTTTAGCACTTTCAATCAAAATTCTTGGTATGGTGCCTGAAAGAAAAGAGTTTGGCTACGGCTTATTTAAGGAAAAAATTAAAAACACCATTATAAATTAGTACTATATTCTAACATCTATGTGTATGTAAACTGCATTTTAACCGCATTTTTATTTCATTCCAGGTAAGTTCCATTTTCATTTTCAAAAGGAGAATAAAGAAGAATTCTTCATAAAAAATTCTTCACTGCGACCTGCTCGATCACACATTGTGGTAAGTGCTTAAACTTTTCTTCAAATTTCGTCACACTTTTTAACTTTGACACCTAACGTAATTTAATGACCAGAGACAAAATCATGTTTGAGCATCTCAAATTAAGCCATTATTTCCAATACACGACCCTTTGACTGGATGAGATGACCTTTATTTAAAGCTAGTGGCCCGCCCTCACTTTGTTTTGGGTCCGCTATTATGTAGTTCTAAACTAAACGAGTAGATGGCGCTAGATGTTTATTACATCGTGCTAGTGTTTTACATTTTCTAAATGCCAAAACTTTTGTTTTTGTCTTTAGACTTATATTAATTGATTTTGACTTCTCTAACAATAAAAAGGTATTACGTTTTCGTCATACCTAGTACCTAATATTATTTTAAGTTTCTTTTTTTTTTGTAATTAAAAGCAACAAACGCTCATAACAATGTTGTTAATGTTTTTTTAATAACTAACTAGACCACGTTTCAATCGTCCAGAGCAGATGTCCACTATCGCTCGATACTTGCGGATGCTGCGATACGCGATAACGCCGATACACTCATTATTTTGTTTTTTAATTTCGAAGCCGATAACACGAGGGAGATGGCAGATAGATAGCCGGCGAGAGCGAGGAGGACAGCCGGAGCGTGATGGCCGCATGGCCGTGATATCATGGCGGGATGATTATCGATGAAATTCTGTTCGTGCGCTCGAGTGGGAAAGTTGGTTTTACTTGTGTTTTTGTTAATGATTTTAATTGAAAATAAGGAATTATGAGAGGACGTATACTGGCAGGTATAAAGTATTTTATCGATGAAATCAAAAGGAGGCCCAATAGGTAAAATCATCATTACCTACCAACAATTTTTTTTTTATTAGAAATTACTCAAGCAAATAGCCTTATGCCTAATCCTGGGTCACCGTATAGGCTTAGCCATCCAGATAGGAAATATTTATTTTAAGTCTCCTGGGCACGAGACAAATTGAGACAACCAAGCATTTTCCTGGTCCCAATTTTTCTCATGGAAAACAGAAATAGCAAAGATAACAAACAAATCTATTTCATCAACTAAACATTTGTTTTGGCGCGGGAATCAAACCCGCGAGTCTTGCGGCTCATCCGGCGCTGAAACCGTAGCATCACGCAAGTGTTTTTCGGTTTATAACCTTTCCGTGGTCTATAGAATGTACTGCTTTATCTTCTTCTTCTATACTATTTATAAAGAGATGAAATCTATAAGACACCGGCAAACCTTATATACAAATCGAAAAGGCGAAACACAAGCGCAATGCAATCAACTTCCAACGCCATCTATGGGTAGACAGTGGAACTACACCTGGGCGGGCCACTAAATAGTAGGCATAGATAGGCTAACACTAAACTTGTTTCTAACTTGTTGTTGTTGCATTCATACAATCGCACCTAATGAGATCTAGAATAACTATTATCATCATCATTATCATCATCAGCCTGTTGCAGTCCACTGCTGGACATAGGCCTCTCTAAATGCAAAGAATAACTATTATGATTTACTCAATTTCCAAGACAGACCTTACGGAAGGATATCTACTTAAAGGTAGCGGTGATCTTATTATACCTTTTCTCGCCCATAAAAATAAACCAGCTAACTACGTCTCAAAACTCCCGCGCAGAACCTCGTAACAACACATTGTAACGAAATCTTCGGTTACGTCCACATTCGTGCCTTATCGTCTCACATCGGAGACAAAGACTGGGTTGCCACTAAGTGATGTAAACTCGCCTGCACTGACATTATGTTATCGCCCGTTATCGGTAAAAATGTATTAGGTACAGTTGGATCCGGGTTAGTAATAATAACAATGGCGATAGCTGGTGCCGGGAAGAAAGTTAGTCGCGGGCAGATTAACCGTTGGCTTCTAAGAGCGAATTGTCAAAGGAAAATCACGTTTTCCTAATTTGAATTTGGAATTTTCTTCTTAAGAATTGAAACTTTTTAATGATTCCAAAACCAGCCAGTTACAAACGGTATAGCATAGCCACATAAATTAGCTAGTTCATACTAATGCAAAATGGCTTTTCTCGTATTCTATTTCTATGCAATATTGAATATCTATCTAACTCAAAACTGGATCTTATAGGGATCATTTATCCCTTACATATAAGGCAGATGCAAGGCAGTGCAATGATTAATTTATTAAATGCTTACCTTGAAATTAATAAATTTCGATCTCCACTTACCTAGCTAGAAAATCTATTCCATCAATCAAGTAACATAGTAAATATTTGTAATATGAAACATATTTCATTTTTCTTCTCCCAGTGTATATGACTTGTTCAAATATATTGTATGTCTAAACGTTTCGAAGATTCATTACGTTATCTTATCAGTAAGACAGCGAGACCATTAAGAGAATTATCTCAGCTCTTATCAGGGCTTATCGGCAGATGAGAGCGTGCGGTGGCCAAATCGGACCATTTGTGACAGCTGACGCAAACCGTAATATGTATTTAATTAAACTAGGACTATCGACTGTTAATCTGGGATTGTGGAAAATTACTTGAAAAGTCGAACGATGCATTATGTAGTACTAGCTGTTACCAGCGACTTCGTTCGCGTAGAGTAGTATCTTTGGGTAGCATTTTTAATTCTTTAATAATTTTCTCCCTCCCCCCCCCATTTAACCCCTTACAACACCCTTTCTCCATAAAAGTAGCCTATGTTCTTTATCAGGGTCAAGACATCCGTATACCAAATTTCATTCAAATCCGTTCAGTAGTATTGGCGTGAAAGAGTAACAGACAGACAGACAGAGTTACTTTCGCATTTATAATATCAGTTAGGATTAATCTAGAGGTTTAATTTAAGAAGATATTATTTAATTGCATAAACTCGTGTCTTGCTGCGAGACAACAACAAGAGAAGACAAGAGAGGTTACAATCTTCGTCTTCTATGCTAATTATAAAGAAGTAATTTCTAAAGACAACGACAGGCCTTATAGGTAAACCGATAACACGAATCGCTGGTGCGATGCAATCGACATCTAGCGCCATCTATTTATAGACAGTGGAACTGTCCCGATATTTATAATAAAATGGCCCATTTTATGGCATGCTTGTTTGCCTGTATAATGTTCGCCGACTGATTCGGCTACGGCGGCCCACATCACCCACAATCACGTACGCAGGATTTATCATAGTCCTCAAGTGTGTGGGCAAACACAGGTGCAATCTTTTTTGCCTTACCCTCTTAATTCGACGGGACACCAGTGTTACACGACCGAAGAGAGATCGACTGTAATCAGTTAATATTTTTTATAGACACTAGATCTGAGTAAAACGATTTGTGAAAGATCCATTGCATTTCATAGTTATTGTTTACAGCAATCTTTTCATGAGATCAGAAATCCAGTCGTTAAAAATTAACAAGTTTTCAAATGAGTGGTGGGTGGATTATTACTGACATAAATCGTAGTCAAACTTCACGATAGTAAATGTTAACATTAGATTGCGTGTTTCCGTTATCGTTCACGATGCGAGATATTTTTGTATTTTATGCGATAGGTGGCAGACGAGCAGACGGATCAACTGATGGTAAGCGAGTGGTTATGGGCGGTGCGGCGCCTATAAACAAACGTAACAACAGTAGCTTTACGAGTGCGCTGCCACCCTTTTAACGCCCTTTCCCCCGCGATTGGGCCGGTACCCTCATGTATGTACGCATCGCAGGCGTAGCTTTGCGCCGGTTTTCTGTGAGGCCGTGGTATCACTCCGGTCTAGCCAGCCTATTCATGCCGAAGCGTGGCTCTCCCTGCGGTAATTAAATAAGTCCTGAGTTAATACGAGATAGAGACATGCCTACTGCATCGGTAAACAGCTGAATAACGCGTGTTTTACGACTTCTTTAGAAAATGTCATAATTATAATTTTTCATACAAAGTAGTTGATTATTATTTCGTACTTGTAGTGAGTACTTGATTATTATTTCGTACGGAGAGTCAAAAAATGTTTAAACGAATTTCATACATATTATGTGAGTAATGAAATGAAATGAAAATAATTTATTGAAGTTTGGTCCATACAAAACACTTATGAATGTCAATTATGTTTACCTAATAATACGCACTATAGGTAGCACGCGTAATGGTTTAGCACGCACTATAGGAAAACATTTTGTGTAATAAATCTACAAATTCTACATACTTCAGTAATAAAAACAGAAGTAAAATACAGACTTTTTAGAAGGGATATCCTTAATTTTAAAGTAGAAATAAGTTGGCGTTGAAGACGCGCCCGTCGGCCGTGAGACAGCGCGAACGCTCACAAACTTTCTGATGTTATCTCGCGCCTATTAACGGACCGTGATTAAACAATGGCGGTGCAATCGAAAAAATAATTCGCCTAATTTGTCCAGAGGTTGGAGTGACGCCCGCTATTTGTCAGCCAGATTAGAGCTGCGATAGAGTTGTAGGGACGCGACTCGATTTGAGTGTCCCATCCTATTGAATCGAGTGGTTTCATAAATCACTCGAATACCACATTAGTGTATTGAGGAATACGCCTGGTAACTGATACTCGATTGTCGGAGGCAGCGCGCGTCATAGGCTCTTTTGTGGATGATGCGTCCCTTCTAGAAAGCATACATTGTGGTAACATGGAATCTTTCAAACAAAACTAGGACTATCACACTCTACTTCGGAGGATACAGAGTTGTGTTTGACTGATCTGATATGATACCTACGTCCACTATTGGATGTAGGCCTCTACACAAGTTCACCACCTCAATCGATCCTCGGCTACTAGGTTCCAGTTTCTGCTAGCTATTTTGTGTAAATCACTCCACCTGGGCTGGGGATGTCTACATTTACAAAGACTCAGGCTCCGCTCTGACCAAAAACCAATTTTCTATCCCCAACCCATTTACACGCTATGATCATTACTTTTGTTTAGATGCGATACATATATGTATTGGGATGGTTATCTTGTGAGTCCTCCAGAATTCGTTTTGCCCTGGCATGGTTGAAATGTGAATTATCTACTACCGTTATCAGTTATATGGCTGATATGACCAGCTCACTACAACTCTAGCTAGCTCATTTGCTGAGCTATGACGATGACTTTTGGTTCATCTCATTTCTGGGAGAAATTCTCGTTCGCTCGACCTCTAAATTTGACTTCAATATCGAATGCAGATGTTAACACAAGTTCTATATTTGAAATTAATAAGTTACCCCTCTGATTCGATCCCGCACTCGCTCGAGTTACTCGAGAAAAATCGAGTGGACACAACACTACACGATTGTTAACTGGGCCTCTAGTAATTAGGACTATTTGTTTTGGCGGGTTATCGGCGCGATCGAACTTTTGGCGCGAACAATGGAAAGGAAACTCAGTAATAATTCGATTAGGCCCCGGTGATTTGTGAGGTTAATTTGTCGGACGCAACCCGTTGCCGATGCCTAGGTGGGAGTGATAGAGGCATTCAAATGTTATCAGTGAGAGAAGTTCTTTATCAACATTAAAAATGTGTCTCAGGTTGGCACTTCCTGGGAAACTTTTACGTTGCATACAGTACGTTAATGTTATTTTAGACAGGGTCAGGCCTGTCCCACTCCGCGTGTACCTACGAATTTGCAAGTACATGCGGCGTCACCTCCGGAGGGGAAAATTAGTAGAAAATCACGAGCGAGCGGCGACGCACGCGCGACAGTTGCTTGCGATAGAAAGAGAACGCACTTCTAGGTATGAATAATGGTAGGCATTGAACGCTGAGCGGTCGGAATTTCAACGTTAGATTATAGTAGTCTGAGTCTTTATTTCCATAAACGGTTTTTAGAAGTGGGTCTTCTGTACCTTGTACTATTAAGTATTCTGTGACAGGGTGGAATTTTGTAATTCGACCTGAAGGGAAGGTACCTGTATTTATTCTATTTAGCATATTTATAACTGCTTTGGGTATTGTGGTTATATTTTATTTAAGACAGACGAGTATAAGACCAAATTGATCGTTTATATGTTTCCTCAGACATCTTGTCCGCTCTACATCTGATGACTGTACCGTTTCGATACAGAACAACATCATATCGAAGTATGATTCATTTCTCCTCCTCGCTTGGAGTACATTTTTCGCCTCCCCAGCAGGCCACCCGGCTGCGCGGGCGCAGGTGGGCCGGTGTTACGTTACGTTCCGAGTATGCCACGACAATAACTCGAATCTTATCTGAAACACACGTAAAGCTTTGTAAGAGTGTGATTAAGCAATGCACGTTGGGAAAGTGCAGGACAAGGACAGAAACAACTACTTTGGTAGGAATTTCTGTCACACATGGACACTTGCAACACCAGTGGAGTCACAAGCGCGCTGCCAATCTTTAGACCCCTTTAATTTTCGGTTTGAATTTCCATTCAAGTTTCATTTGGTCATTTAGCATTAGCGGTTCAGAAAAACAAGAAGTTTCACTATTTTTTTTTCATTCTGTTTGCTTTTTCTTCTATCTTGAGTGACTGATCAAAGTATAGGTAACTTGGTTATAGTACCTACCTACCAACTATTTGGCTGACATTTTTTCCCATTGACTCACAAATCAGCTATTTTATTAGTGAATCATACCAATTCTATAGATTTACAGTTTGCTTTGTTACTTTATTTGCGTATGCCTGACGTCACAACTATCATAAAATATGTAATTATGTTGTCAGATTTAATGGGTATCGTTCATGTGGGGACCAAAGTCAAGACGACGAAGTCAGTTGTAAGAACATCCACCCGGTTCCAAGAATGTTTCTCCAACTGAACTACCGAATGCGATCTAGTGTTCTACCTGGGTTCCGATCCCACTGGAACGCAAAAACGTTTAAAAAAATAATAAGCTCCCTCATACTACAGATCCAAAGTTAAACTAAACTACCTAACATAATTTAACGTATGTCCAGTCAACACCTAAAATATGTATATACTTTAGGACCTTGTCACAATACAATGTATACACATAAGAAAGAAATTGTTCAACTTTCTTACATTATGTAATTGTGACAAGGTCCTAAAGTGTATACATATTTTTGGAGTTGACTGTACACTGTACAGTCATTCACACTTTAGGTTACCACAAACTGTCAAATTTCCTCAATTGATATTCAACCTAATGCCTGTGACAGTAAGATGAGAGTCGATTGAAGAAATTTGTCAGTACTTTTGTATACTTTGATGGGTGGCTGTACGTACCTGATACGCGTTCCGGGTAAGATTCCATAAGGAAAAAAGACAGAGCTTAGCCGTCTCATTCTTAGTCAAATGAGAAACTTCATCATATTCTCTCTTTATGATTCTCTAGATATTTAATCGTCTGATTTTTATCGATAAAAAAATAAAATTATGTTTACGCAAGAATCGCAGGTAGCAGTGTTTTCCCAAGCCTACCAGCCATCTAGGACCTTTTTCAAAAAAGGTGTGAATCCAGCTCTTTAAGGCCAGTGACAGTGATACATCCCGACTGGACCGCCCGCCGTGGCAGTCTCCATAAGTGGCGATAACCGCCTACTTACTACAATCAGGCGGGTTCGATTGCCCGTCTTTCCAATAAAAAATTCAAATTATTTCACTTTGAAATTCATCTCTCGTCACACTTTTTTGACAAATTCGCAGAACCTAATATGTCGCGAAATATTTTTCCTTTTAATATAGTCGCGTTATATTTTTCCTTTTAATTTGTAGCGTTATATTTTTTCTTTTAATTTGTAGCGTTATATTTTTCCTTTTAATTATGTCAGTGTTATAACCTAATATGTCGCGTTATATTCTTCCCCATCAACTTCAAATTCAAAATACTGCATCAAGAACAACATCAGTAGTTTGTGTTAACATCGGTCGTCTGATACTCGAATAGCCCTCGTCCGAGAACGATGTTCGCGTTCTAATCACCTGTCCCATCTTGTTCCAGACCATTGTTCTTTCACTCGCCCCCCAAACGACCGATATTAACCTCTACACTACTAATAAAAAGGTCGATTTTAGAAAACGGGAAGATACCTCGACCTACGGCCTCGCGATCCATTTCATCTGAGCATAAACTACATTGCAGGCGTCAATTGTTAACAGCCTTTCGATTCTCGTGAACCGATACAATCGATTATGTCGTTTATTTTCTCGCACTAGAGTATTGTTTTATTCGATTCGTTTCGCCCCCGGCTCAGATCATACTCGGGACGTTACTCAAAATGGATCTGACAGCGCTCGAATTTATCCTTTAAGGTAACGATGTTAGAATGAGTTTTGAGGTTATGCTTTTGACACTTGCAGCCGTATCGGTGGATCAGATCCTAACAAAATGACCTTTGGGAAAATAGAGCCAAGTTCTGTTGAAAGATTTACATAAGACCTTACCTTCAATAAAAGAGCGTACCTATTCCTCCTTATAAGGCCGCTGGCGCAGTCACTCCTCTGGCGATGCAGTGGGCGGCGCTTACCATCAAGTGATTCATCTTCCTCGTTTGCCTTATATCTAATAAAAAAGAAAACTGGAAGTCGCTCTAAAATAGTTCTGAGTACTACCTTTGGAAAATCAATGTCAACTTTAAGGGCAGTCGCTTTATTAATTGTAATTGCCGATGATTCGGAAAACCTGCAGACGAACCAAACAATGATTCAAGAACGTAGGTAGGTACTTTCCTATGCAGGCTCCGTAGTGTCGGCTATAAATAGTATGTAGGTACTCTTTTATTATGTACGATATAAATAAACGTGCATTTTTAATTTAATATTCAGAACGTTTCGAATACCTATTAGTGTTATCAAAATTCATTACAAAGACTTGGCGTCTCCGCTACCGCGTTTCAAGATTAATACGATGGATATTGTCTTTAAATTTTTTTGTCCATTCTCAACCTTATCATATTTTCAATAAACGTCAGTATGTTTGTGTCTGTGTGGAGACAGTGTCGTATTTTGACGGCTGTACACGTACAGTAACGGCAAGCGATACGCGACTGTAGCGCATTTTAGATCCACAGATAATAACGGATGGACATATGGATTATATGAACAGAGAACACAAAATTAAACAAACAAATTGAGATAGCATCACATACCTACATTGTTCTGGTCTCAAACTAATGTTTTCTATTGTACCTACTATAGATAGGTACCATAAATAAGGAAGGTACGAAACAAACGTAAATACGCCTATAACGTATTCATTCAAACGTTCTAACTTTAGGGTTTCTTATATTAAAAAGTCGATATTGCTTAAATTTTCTTGTAACATGGCCCATGTTATTATTATGGTCTTTAGACCATCTGACACATTTTCAAAAATCATAGACATTTTCCAATTCCGAAAAATAATTTAAAAAATTGGTTATAAATGTGTTTTGCAGATACACCCTGTATTAACACTAAGTACTGGCTTGCACATTACATCAATGTAAAATAAAGTATCAGCGTATAATAATACTGTCCCACTGCAGGGCAAATGCCTATTTTTTTTTATGTGATAGGTAGCAGACGAGCAGGCGGATCACCTGATGGTAAGCAATTGCCGCCGCCCATGGACATATGCAACACCAGTGGAGTCACAAGTGCGCTGCTAACCTTTTATCCCCTTCCCCCCGATGGGCCTCCGGTACCCTCACTCACTCGGCGAAACACAGCACAGAAGCTACTTCACGCCGGTTTTCTGTGAGGCAGTGGTATCACTCCGGTCGAGCCTAATGCAGATTGATGATCACAAACCCGAGCTATATTCAAAAAAATCTAGCTAGTCTAGTGGTTTAGGTACCGGGACGTGACATCGGTGTCCTAGGTTTCATTTACAACCGGGTTCGAATACATTTTTGGCACGTTACCCCAGACTCGTCATCCTTCAAGGCAGTGTGTCCCAGCATGTTCCACATCGCTTTGTTAGCCGTTTACAGCGTCTATGTGTTTTTTGTGGACCCCGTTAATGGCCGATGGGAGATTAGATAAGTCCTACACAATGTTTTAGTTTAATTATATGTTTGCATATAGAGCTATTAATGATTACATTATTTATGGCTGATGAAATTTCGTTCGGGCTACTGCTTCGAAAATGAATAAAAGCAATATACAGACGGGCTATTATTGATTTTGAGATTAGATTTTAAATTGCCATTTAGTTTCAAAATTGGTGTTATCGGAGACATTTTTTTTTGGTTGCATTATAAACCAGTAGTTTGGAGTTCAATTATCTTTTAAATTAATTGTGTCTTGGTGCTTTCATTTAAGTGTTATGTCAATATTTATGGTAACTAATTTGAAATTATAATTGATTCAGTTCGAATTGTATACAGTTGGTATGCTTTATTCGCGGGAGAGCCACGCTTCGGCATGAATGGGCTGGCTCGAATGGAGTGATACATTGATACCTCACAGAAGACCGGCGATAATCAGCGCCTGCGTTGTTTCGTCGAGAGAGTGAGGGTACCAGAGGCCATATTGGGGGGAAAGGGGTTAAAGTTTGGTAGCGCACTTGTGACTCTACTGGTGTTGCAGGTGTCGCGCGTCGATGGGCGGCGGCAATTGCTACCATCAGCCCATCGTACTACTATTTAGCTGTTAGTCTTTTTAAAATAAATTAATAAATTGGTCTCAAATTAGTTACCATGGGAATAATCTTCAACATTATAACACCTTAGTTTTTGTGCAGGAAAGCAACTTTGGATTTTTTTTTGAATTTGGTGGCCTCGATGGCGCAGTGGCTAAGGTGTTCGCCCGAAACACGAAAGGTCCCGGATTCGATGAAATGAAATGAAATAAAAATAGTTATTCAATTTAGGTCCATACAGAACACTTATGAATGTCAATATGATTCCCGGTCAAGTCAATTTAGGAGACTACATTTTCTAAATTTTCTTGGGTCTGGTTGTTCTGGGTTGACGCCTTCAGTTAATTATCATCACCTGGTACTCATAGTACAAGGGGGCCCTAGCTTGAGACCAACCAGGTTTATTGGATTGTCTGGCGCATTTATTATTATTATTTAAAAGTCAGTTTAAATACTAGTTCAATATATAAATTCAATTTTCCGCTTTCCTATTTATTTGCCACATCAAGCCTCACAAGCTGCTACACAGATCCGTGCGACAGTTAGTGTTAATCTGCGCTGGAGTCGCCCACGCACTATTGTTCTTGTGGCTGTATAGCGGCGCAAGCGCAGCGATTGTATCGCCCAACGTATAAGGACTACTTCGATTCTGCTGCTTAGTAACCTAAACAGTTCACTCGAGTGAAAAGATTGTTGCTATGTTAAAAATAAGTAATTGTATAACTCATCTCCATGGTATATCTAATATTCGATAAAATATGTACGTCACGTAATCGAGTTCGATTACCTACGTGATGTACAAACTAATAAAGTGTATGACTTGTTTTTCCAGTCAATAAGCCTGACACTTCATACTTTTATTTAAATATATAGGTATATAATAATTAATATAGTTCATAGCAAAAAAAATATATGGTTATATATCTTCTTTGTCTTTTTCTTCATACTCTAATACTTCTATTCGGGACATTAGTTCCACACTGTACCGATAGATGGCGCTGGACGTCGATTGTATCACGCTGGCATTTCGCCTTTACAGTTTGTTTGTAAGATTTGACAATGTCTATAGAATTACATGGGCCTAGCGCCTAATTGGTTAGATGAAATGAGTACGAGACTGAGTGAACTAGAGTAGTGAAGTGAACTGTTTCAACTGAACTAAACATTGACCACGTCTTCTCCTGCTTTCCTTTACAGTTTAATGTTATCTTTCGTTTTTGGATTGCGCCAGATCTGTTAATGCGTTCTGATCAGAGTGTAATGCCAAGGCATATTGGTGTAAGCAATGGATAAAGCGGCGTGGGCGGGTATCGGTTTGTACTTTATAGGACCTTATTGATAGCATAGTAGTTGGAACTAGGTAGGATTAGATACAACATTTAATAGAACTGCAACAAAGTGAAAGAGATCTTCTATACTATTTATAAAGAGAATACTTCTATGGACAACGACAAGGCTTATAGGTAAACCGAAAGCACGAAACGGTTGCGCGATGTAATTGGACACAGCGCCATCTATTGGTTCACTTCTGAATTACGGTCCCGAAGCGAAGTGAGGGCGGGCCACTATATAATAATAAATTCACACAACATCCCATACGTTGACCTGACTCCGTACTAACTAGCTTAAGCACTTGTGTAACAGATATCAGACAACAAAGGATTACAAATATAATACTTAAATATAACATCCAGACACTGAACAAACACAAGTGTCCACCACCCGATTGTTTGTCCAGGGTGTGGATCGAACCCACGACCTTTGGCATATGATGCAGAGCCAATACCAAATGCACCACATCGGGCCAGTCACCTGTTGCTAGAAATCACTGCCGCTCATGAAAATCGAGATCAGATAAGTTACTGATGCGTTGCCAACATTAATAATATGTCGTTAAAACCTCGATAATGAGTATGACATTCATACACAAAAATGTTCACAATGGTTTTATCTATCGCTGCCATCATGCTTTCATTCCATCTCAATTTTTCAATCAAAACATATTGTACGGGTTCCAAATTATAATTTTCCCAAAATGCAACGATCCGTCACCTAAATATAATAAAGGCAACAGCCACAATAACTATAAAATATTAAAACGGGAATTAACGCGACGTTTATTGTTAAGTACAGTCAGCCACACATCAGGTTCTATGCCTCCGTAAGCCGAAATCCACACTGACACTACTTTAAGTATGTTTTCTGGAGGTTGGGCGTTATTGAACAGCGGGCGTTAATCACCCACTGTACCTTACTATTGTTGCAGGTGTCTATAGGCGACGGCAATCGTCATCAGGTTATGCGTCTGCTTGCCTGCCACCTATCACATAAAAAAGTCGTAGTTAGCTTCTGATTTAGTGACTATACAGTTTTTAATGGGAAATAAATATTCTTTAAACCTAAAAACACATCAACCTATACCATCGTAATGTACACACAATTTAAACAACTCGTATCTCCATATCGACAGCCCATCGCACGGTGCTTAATGATGTGATTTTAATCTATAAAACTGTGACACTATGACAGGTTACTGTTATTACAAACATTACAAAATACAACACTATCATTAACATATCACAGGCCAAAACAACCTTAACTCGTTCAGATAAAGGTTAATTTATCGGTAAGGATATTGTTGCGCAGTCATGTAAGCTTTAGTTTGACATCCGTCGCACGCGCAGGCCGCCGATTATTCGATAATTTCCGAAGATTACCATCGCGTTTTGACAACACTACTTATTTCGTGTTTGGAATGTGTTTAATATGTGTCATTATGTATGGAAATATAAAGGCTGATTGTAGCGTTCTGATGGCCGCGATGATACGGTAGCTAACTTTTAACTTATTTGATGTTTTCAAATTATTATCGTTTACTAATTTCTATTCGGATCTTAGCATGTTATTCCAGAGGACCTTGAACGAACGGGAAGTTACGACCGAAGCCGAGTTCCCATCTCTTTCAATAGCGCTATGTGTCACCTATGTTTGGATGCGACAGGTATATTCTCATTCGATTATGAGACGGCTTCGTTATAAGCCACCTCGATGAGTATAGCTGTCGCTTCAGAGCCCGGGGCACGCTTGAACTATATTTTTTTAATTGTTGATAGGCTAAGGCATAGCTCCAGCCAAGCCCAGCCGAGATGGTTTTCGGTTTCGGCGAATTAGGGATGAAGTTATGTAAGTAGGCGCTAGTGGTCCCTCAACTTGTTTTCGGGACTTAAGTTTACTATTAGTTCCAATAGATGGCGCTGGGTACCGTTTGCATCGCGCAAGTGTTTCGTCTTTTCGGGTTACATACATATAAGCCTTCTTCTTCTTACCGAGTCGATGGCGATAAAGTTATATTTTCTCAGCCACCTATGCTATACAGTATGTATGTGAACATTTACATCCCTTTAACCACGTCTTCTATCAATCATTCTGAACAACATTTGTTTTATGACTTCTGAAAATTCACTTAAACATAATAAAACTTTTCATACAAAATCTGTCAAGTGATTTGTTCATTTTGTATGGGGAGTAGAAAAAGGATTGTAAATGTTTAATACACTCTGTATAAGCCTTGTGGTTGTCAATGGATTATGTCTTTGAAAAGGTATAGATAAAGAAGAGTATTTTTCTAGGGTGGCCTTTTTTAGCTCATCCTGGCTACCCCTCCCTAGCTTAGCTGTTACTTAAAAATGTGACTTCGAAGCGGGGTCCCAACAGGTCATGGTTCCATGAGGATTTGGCTATGAATTCCGTTTCGCCGTCCAATAGTCTCAATATTAGCGTAAGCACAAAGTCAGCCCTGCGCCTAACGCCTGACTTATGTGATTGCTTGCTCTGCTCGCTCGCTCGATCGATCAATTTGCTGCGCCATGATTTAAGGGCTGGCGAAAGGTCGTGTCGATCCGAGGATAGGACACCTCGCGCTGTAGCTTCATAATTAATTCTTGCTTTTGTTGCAAGAACTGTTTGTTTCTTTGGCAGAGTTATGGGACTTATCGGTGTGGTTCGGCCTCTAGGATTTAAAGAAAAGGAAAGGGAGATTGATTTATGTGCGAAAAGGTGTTTGTTTTACTTTTCATTACATATTTTAATAAAAAAAATGTATTGACCAAACTTTATAGCTACCAATTATGTAGTTATAACAAAAAAATAGGCGTCGTGGTACGAACCCAAGCAAGGACCACATCATTTGTCGAATCAATGCATAAGTTTATACCTTCAGCTCTTGCTTTCTGAAACCTGTCCATGATTCAGTTAATCTGGTTCACTGTAATTACAAGTCGCTTCATTTTATGTATTTCCCAGACTCCCCAAACCCTCAACCATGGTAAGAGTACCCCGGGGTCCAAAACAACCCTTTTTGTATGCACCTGGGAACTACACGCTATATTCTACACGCTCAATTCATGACTATAGTAAATCTAAGACATTACATACTTAGGTACCTACTACTACTACCATTGTTTTTGATTCAAATGGCATATCAAAATCGTCATAATTATACTTATTTAGGTCCATACCTACCTACCGACTTTGATCAAGATTGACAAATTATAAATTACTTGAAGCAGAATACATTTTGATACGAGGTGAAATACTCTTATTCATAATAAGTGGTTTCCATCGCAAATAATAATTTCGACATAAAAAATCTGTGCACGAACAAAACGGAGAATGGCCGTAGCGTGTCTTATTGAAAGATCTCACGGACGACACAAAAACTGTTAAAACATTATTGGAACGCAACAGAAAAAGTACTAAAGAGGATTACCTGTTGGCAAATACGATCCGCAATCGAACGAGGCCGCAATCGGCCCATCGGTAATTTGGTAATAAAATGAAAATGCGCTCAAGCTTATCGCCAATCCGTCCTATATAAACATTCCTGCGAAACCGTAAGAATGACGCAAATACCATTGCTGATAGCAGACGAAAATTGCTCTTATTGCTCGAAAAGAATGCCAGCTTGAATTATAAGGCACATTGAAGTTTACGCGAGCGCAGCTAAGGGTTGAATTTGCGCGTGACTTGGGCAATTCTTCGCGATGCACGCGGTTTCGAGTCGGATTCGCGTGGCCGCAAATTTAATTTTCTTTAATAAGCTGTGTGCGTTGGTTTTTCTGGAATTTGAGACTTATCTTGTGGTGGTAGGTTGGGTTTTTGAGTGGGGTGTGTTGGTCGTGTTTGAAGTCGAGTATCGGGATGCAGCGGGTTTCATCGCGCACGATGCGGCCGGCGATAGTGGCCACGCCCCGTTTTTTCGTGGCCGGCCAACAATGGGGTGATCTGCTAACTAAATAACGCGAGATGGATCAGTGGAGCGATCCGGCTCACTCGCTGACGTGACTTACGCGTGATCCTGCTTTTGGGTTCCGTGGTGGGGTTGGAGAAGAAATATGAAGTGGCCAGGCTCATTGTGGAAAATAAAAGTTGTGTCCATTAGGTACACAAAAAAGACAAAGTTAAACAAAAAACATAAAAAGATTTCAAAGTTTACAGACATTATTCAGATAAGCATGTCTTCTTACTTTTGACCACGAAAAAATTACAATAATAAATTAAATTAAATACACACAATATCTCACACATTGACTTGCCTCCGTACTAAGCTTTAATTGAATGAAATAAAGATAAAAGTAAAATCAAAGTAAGTACATATGTAATACTCTCTATACCTATTTCCTACTCACACTACAACACACGGTCATAAATAAAATTGGAACCATTTGAAAATCCTCTGATTGTTATGAACTTTGGTGTACATTAATAATTTATTTCATAACATAAAAAGGTGTGTTTTGGACAGACTCACATCAAAATCTGTCATATACCTAACTTCAGTTGATTCTCACTTTAATATCAAGCACATTTTATTAAATTTCAATCGAGGAAATTGACAGAGTAGTGTACAGTGGATGTAAGAGTAAGAGTAAGAAATCATTTATTGACCACAACATTTACACAGACAAAAAGACAAAACAAGGGAAACAGAAGTTGCGGCCAACAAGGTTCAGCCTCAGCATGATGTCTGTACCACCTGTAGCTAATTTTCTACTTTACACTGGTTACAGTTACAACTACCTACTCTTATTTGTAAAGTAATTTGTACGGGACCCTACCGCGCGTGTTGCGACGCCCTTATCCGGTTTTTTATCGGGCTACAGAAACAGCTTTAGCAAGTGTAAGCGAGGCGATGTGAGAAGGTTTTATTAGGAATTTATTAATTAATGTGAGAAAGTTTCCACACAAACATTTATAAGTAGGATTGCAATATGGGGTTTTTTTATGTTATAGGTAGCAGACGAGCAGGCGGATCACCTGATGGTAAGCAGTTGCCGCCGCTCATGGACACTTGCAACACCAGTGGAGTTACAAGTGCGCTGCCAACCTTTTATCCCCTTCCCCCCGGGTGGGCCTCCGGTACTCTCACTCACTCGGCGAAACACATCACAGGGGCTGCTTCACGGGGGGTTAAATGGGTATGGACTGTAACTTTCCTAGCAGTCCCTCATTATTTGTGTAATATTGGCATATTATGTATCTTGAAATATATTTAAAAGTTATATCATTAATTTAAATACTTTATGATCAATATATTATTCTGGTACCTGGTTATCTAATATTGTATTTAAGGAAAGTTAGATATCGAAGAATGATCAAAATATGAAAGTTGAAAAACTCAAGATTTACCTAAACTACAAGCTAACTCAACGGAGCTAACAATATAAAATGGGCAATATCTTATTGTTTTAATTTTTCCCGGTCCGATTCACGGGCAATGCAACCAAAATTAATAAAAATTAATCCACTTTTTCTTTAAAAAAATAAAGGAACGTTTCTTTTAAATAAAACGTTTTAAATCGAGGATTTAAGGTATTTTCCCTCCAGAGCCCAATGTTTTTTTTTCCAACGTATATATTCGAGCCACAAAAGTGACACGGAGCACCAGGGAACTACAAAAAATGCGTATGACGTATAAGGAAGTAAGAGCTATCGGATTATTAATTAACGTGAGAAAGTTTCAATAGAAATATATTTTTTGTAATATTGTAATATGGGGTTAAATGGGTTATTCTTCGAAAACATAAGGAAGTGGCGGCTATCGATGTTTCTCATTTTCCGCTCAGTTTTCCGGACTCCTCCAATCGTCCGGTTAATTATAAACGCATTAATTATATCTGTAACTATTGTTTTTCCTGCCATAATCGGCGTGATGCTTGTTTGTCGACTCGAAATGCGATTATGCGCTCCTGATTTCAGTTTTGAATATGTTTTTCCTTAGAGGAAAACATTATCAGTGGCGGAATGATCCTAGTTATAAATATGTTGTTTGACCGGTTAAATAGTTGGTGTGCTATTTAACCTAACTAAATTAAGTTAATTAGAATAAATGATAAATGTTATAATAATAATGGGGCTTCCACGTGGGCTTCGCTTTGGGTTGGATGTGTGTGATTAACTAACTACACTGCAGTAACTTGCACTGTTTGGACATCACTTACGTAACTCGCACAAGCGAGTTTGATTTCGCATGATTAACCGAGTTACTATCTTTTTTTTTATGTGATAGGTAGCAGGCGAGCAGGCGGATCACCTGATGGTAAGCAATTGCCGCCGCCCATAGGACACTTGCAACACCAGTGGAGTTACAAGTGCGCTACCAACCTTTTATCCCCTTCCCCCCGAGTGGGCCACCGGTACCCTCACTCACTCGGCGTAACACAGCACAGGGGCTGCTTCACGCCGATTTTCTGTGAGGCAGTGGTATCACTCCGGATGAGCCGGCCCATTCATGCCGAAGCGTGGCTCTCACACAGTTATCTTCTGGCTAGGTAGAAGCTTGCACGTAGTCTTTACAAAGCAGCCAGTCCGCTTGTAACCACGGCTACTCTAACGCAGTCGAAACGTCAAGCCAGTATATGTATATAACTATGTGCTTAGAAATAAACGACGCGTTAATTCACGTCTATAATAATAGTAATTATAATGCAACGGGAAAATTTAAATAATGTTTTCAAAAATTAATAAAGTACGTCTCTAAAGAGAATAACAGAAATCAACATGAACCTAATTCCTATAAACTAAATTTGTAAATTTTTATGTTCTCATGGTAAGTGAATTTGTATGTAATTCTTAATGAGTATAAAGATCTTAAACCTTAAACCTTAACATCCCTTTTCTTTTATTCTTTGGATGCAACTGGGACACGCTAACATGACATACTTAATATACATTAAGTGTTAAACAATAAAATGTAGCGCCTCGTATGGGCATAAAAAAAAATTGTGACAACATCACATACATTGTCCTGGTCCCAAACTAAGGTTTTCCCTTGTACTATGGAAACCAGAAACAACGAAGGAACCACATACACCTGGGTGTAAATATCTATTATCTATGAAACATATATTTGTGTTAGGTCTGGACCCAACACAAATATATGTTTCATCAACAAACATTTGTGTTGGTGCGGGAATCGAACCTGCGACCCTTGCGTCTCAACCGGCGCTCAAACCATTGCACCAAGCGGGTCGTCAAAGTATAGTTAGTATTTTAACCGTTTACCGTTACTTACTTACCTCGTATTTGATGACCAACTCGCAGGTGGAACTGTAGGCGTATCAATTTAGTCATTAAAAATAACAGAACATAAAAATTCATTAAGTATTGCTTTATAAGGAGCTCACAAATAGTACGACTTCTCGCCTATCAAATACTTCCATCATTGGACTAGCTAGTTGTTATCATTCCAATTATTCATACTTTAAAATGCCAGTAAGTGCGAGGACGAGATAGGATCAAAAAGGCAAAAACAGCAACAGAGATACATAATCTACTGGCATAATGTAGTTAGGGTTCTGTGATTGATTAGTAGGAATAAAAGAACCCTGAGTTTGTTCCGATATTCTCAGCGTATTATTTCTGGAGGCGGCCTAAAGCTGTCCTGACAGAAAAATATATTCTGCGCTTTCATTTCGAAGCCCGGGATATGCTTATAGATTAGGCTGCGTGTACCAAAGGCTGGCAGCTACTTTGCCCAACGAATTTTCAACGCAAACCCTACCACCTGGAACCCACTTTATTTAATTTTTTATGTGATAAGAGGCAGACGAGTAGACGGAACACCTGATGGTAAGCGATTGCCGCCACCCATGAACAACTGCAACACCAGTAGAGTACTTAACTTTGACTTTAGAAAAATACAAAAACTTGGAAAAACAAGAAGCCCTCCTTACTAAGTAACTAGTTTTACAGAACACAAATGTGAACAAACCATCATAGTTGTCCCAGGCGTGGGAGTAAAAGTAGTCAAAAGTTTTTTACCTCTATTGCAAATTGGAAGGTTCGAGTAGGATATTCGAGTATACAGAGAGTCTACAGAACCCTTGACGCTCACTACCGACCCTATTCCCGCCTATCTCCGCAGTTCTATCATTGTATCAAGTATATCTTCGCATCTAGGTGGGGGTGGCCCCTCCCACCAGCAAGCTCAGAACCAGTCCAGCCAGTTCCAGCAACCTTCGATTGACTTTACAAGTGGCAGTAATGAACACACGTGCTAAAAACTTGCAAGTAATGTGGCATTTTATCGAATAGCAACATTACTTTGTATTTACAAGAGATGATAGCGAATAACATGGATTACAGCTAATTAAATCATGTTCGGAAGTTGAGTGGAGTTAATGACGTCACTGCAGTGGATTGTCCGCCATGTTTGAGGAGTGAGCTGACTTGTTGAATCTCATTTTCTGATCAACACCTAATTAGACAGCCGGACGGGAATACTAATTGCTAATTAGTTATTTGTGCTGTTAACATTCTCGCACCCTGTTATGGGTTGGCTTGCGTGATATTTATAAAAAGTTATACGATTGTTAACTTTCGTGTTGCAAAATATTAATTGCTAATTTACAGGTATTTAACTGACGCCAGATAAAAAATAATTTAATTAAATCCACTAGGCTAGTCCACAAGTTTAAAGTCGCTCAGCGAGCTATGGAAAGAGCTATGCTCGGTGTAGAGAACCAAAGTCATTGACATAAGTAGCTTACAGGATTAGCAAGCTAAAATAGCAGTTTGCTGGCTAAATCAGCCACCGAAATGACAACCATTGGGTATACGAGTTCTGGGGTGGGGATCACGTGTCAGTAAATAAAATATAGGACGCCCTCAAATCATATGGAGTGACGATCTGCGCAAGATACGCAGTGCGGCTGCTTTATGCCGGTCTTCTGTGAGGCCGTGGTATCACTCCGGTCGGTCCGGCTGGTTTTTGGCAAGGTTCTCCCGAACCAAGTCTTCTCATCTCACCTACTAGGTTACTACCTATTTTGGTTGGTTGGTTTATAGAACTTGGTTAGTTAGTAGAAGGCGGGAAGGACCAGGGGACGGTGGTGGGTGATCTGTACCAACAGCCTGGTTGCTCTGTACTAAGCGGGAATGCAGTCCCCGCTCGTTAATATTTCATCGCGGTGTTTACTCGTTGTCGAGGGCTGGCGCTCATCAATGTATCGCAAACAAATTAGCTGCGCGTCCGCCCGCTTGTTATTAAGAAATAAATTGGGCGAGACGGGGCAGGGCTACCACTCTTCACTTCGAACTTTTAGACCCATATAAAAGTCTTCTGACTGTCGCACGAGACGTCGTTTAATCTTAATGCTCATTATCTTAACTATGGATAGTCTTTGTCTATTAAAACATATTGTTGCTTATTTTTTTATGTGATAGGTGGCAGACGAGCAGACGGATCACCTAATGGTAAGCCATGGCCGCCGCCCATAGACTCCTGCATCACCAGTACAGTCGCAAGTGCGCTGCCAAACAAAATAATACGGATACACGAGACTAACAGTAACTGGAATCTAAAGTTACAAAACTACCAAAAAGAAAAATTAAAACAGAGTAGGCCTCTGTGGCAATGTTTCCAAAATGCTGGCAGCATTACCTCGTTGGATAGCGATGGAGATTCACTGGGCGAAGTAGTTTGGGTCTTCCGTGACTTCAACTAAGCGCTTAAGCTAAGTCCCGGAAGAAAGAGAGAGCATCGTGACCTCACGGGCCCAGTGTTTCGACACCGAAAATTACGATGTGGTAAGTACCGGATAGATGCCTATACTACGCAGCTTTCAGTCTCTCTGCAGCCACGGCCGCGGCGCATCGTAGTCCCGGGTAGATGGGTAGCTGTAAGGGTGTCAACGCATGTAGCGTCCCACACCAAAACCGGCGTGAAGCAGCTCCTGTGCTGTGTTTCACCGAGTGAGTGAGGGTACCGGAGGCCCATCGATGGGGGAAGGGGGTTAAGGTTAGCAGCGCACTTGTGACTCCACTGGTGTTGCATGTGTGCATGGGTGGCGGCATTGCTTACCATCAGGATCCGCCTGCTCGTCTGCTACCTATCACATAAAAAACACTAGGGCACGTCCCATCCTCCAAGGGATGAGAGACATTCTGTCTGGCGTCTTGGCATCACCACGTGAAAACAATATTTTGATTATCAGTCGCCACCCCTGCGGTGGAGAGCGGCCCGCGGCGGCGCATATAAATTACAGATTTCCACATAATCTTTCATTTTTCACAGTCGGCTAATGTCGTGTCGACCGATTGACATGGTTGACGTCTCACAACGTTAATCGTTTTTCAAAATGTATTATGCACTTTTTAATCTACGAGTATGTAGGTAGGTACATTTTTCTTGTGAGGGTAATTTGGCATTGTCAAGTGAGACGGTGTTTAGAAGGCTCTGTTTTCAAAAGCTTTTTATATATCTATGGCTACGGGCTCAGTCTTGAATACTCATGACAAAACCGCAAATTCGTGACACAGTCTGGGTTATTCTTAATTCTAAATCTAACTTTCGTGGCAGTCCTCAAATCCATTCATCATCTAACTAAGCCGACTCTCCATAAAAGTAGGTATTGGGACCTCGAAGAATAGCGATTAACTTATCTAATTCATGTGGTGTTTTCGACACTTTTTGATGAAAGTTTGTCATAGATAGTTGCATGAAAAAAACCACAAAAGTTATAGATACTTATCTACACTAAACCCATATACCTACTAATTTCACTCACACAATATTTAACTAACTTAATTGATTTAAGTATATCAGCATTTAAGTATATCGATAATCATAAGCATTTTATAATTCTCTACATTAGAAATATTTAAACCGCGTAATACAAGTATCTATACAAAATGCTAATATTATAACGAATTAACACTTAAATGGTATATAATATTCTAATAGCCTATTAAAATCCAGTCCGATTCTTGTCATACCATGGTGGTCGATGAAAAACATGTTTTTGCTTAGTTGAATTTTGGAAATAAGCACTATAGATAAAATTTACAATGTGATCATTCGAACAGCGTAAATAAAACTTACGATTAAGTTCACAAGTGCCCGTTATTTTATAATAAAACTAGCGGCCGCCCGCGACTTCGTACGCGTGGAGTAAGTTATTTGCAATAGGGTAAATAATCAATCACTTTTTAAAATTGTAGCCTGTGTGTTATTCTGATGTATAAGCTATATTATTGACAAGTTTCATTAAAATCATTCAGTAGTTTTTGCGTAAAAGAGGAGCAAACATCCATCCATACAAACTTTCACGTTTATAATGTTAGTAGGATTTCGTAACATGAAAATGTATACAAATCTGTCAAATTTATTTAATCAATCCTCACCTTTATGATCAATCATGTTTGGTTCAATATGGTAACCTGATGTGTGGCTGGCTGTACCTGTCTCTTAAAAAACGCAACCGTTAAAAAAAAGTTATTATTTTTTTCAAATTCAAATCATTCTTTTCTTCTTAACCCTAAACAGCGCAAAGGAAATTAACTCCAAAAAAGTATCATACAAATGATTAGTCCCGATCTCGTTTCGCCATGAGTTGTTGTTCATAATCCCCTCCCCGAAGATGGAGGTCGAATTTCCGCCGCGGCCTCACCGGAACCAGCGCCATGTTTACAAATCGGGCGGGAAACGTCATCGAGAATTTTAAGCAGTTGGACGGTGATGAGAAAGATTGTTTTGCGATGGAGTTAGCACTGGATTTAAGCGATGTCAACTTGGAAATTGCTTTTGATTTACCATTTAAAAATACAGTAGGGTTACATACCTACTATAAAGTATAAAAACTACAACCTATGTCGTACGGCCGCTATTTGGTGAATTATGTTTTTTTACTCAGCATTTTTACTGTATAGCGCCTGTTCAGTAAAAAATGCTGAGTAAAGAAACATAATAATAAATTTTAAATATATACTACTTATTTTAAAAGTATTTATTGTAAGTAGTCAACGAAAAAAAATTTTTTTTTCAATTTAACTTTAAAGCTATTTGCAAATGTCATTTGTAAATGCAATTGGTATTTCGTGCTTAATTTTTAGTTAATGTCATTATAGTAGCAATTATTTGATTTCTTTTGTGGTGGCCTTTGCTTTGCAGTAGTTTAGTCTGACACTTTACTTGATACATTTTATCCGCAAGGTGGGTGATCTTATCAGCGAGGTACTTACAGAATGTTGTAAGAAAAAATGTAATTAAACCTAATTGGGAAGAATGTCTCCGAAAACATAATAATTCAGGGCTTAATGTCCGCGCAATTTTTGCTAATGTTTTCGTTCGAGAAATAAGAAAAAACCTTGGGACATTAAAAATAGATTCAGTGTTAATGACTTTACAGTTTTTATGACTTTTTTCCCAAAAAAATTGTATTCATAATTTTCTCTTATCACATTAATGGAAGAAATTAATTTTAATGCGTTGTTAGTGGCAGGGTTAAAAGTGACTGTAAATATTATCAATTAATTAATATACTATTTTTATTTTCAGGTAAGATAATTTGGCTGTATTACTTCATGATTATTTAAACTGTAAGTAAATTAATGTTGATAAGTACGAGTAGTTATCTATTTAAGCGATAATGAAGTGCTCATTTTAAATTGGTAAAATGCACTTTTAGAAATAGCGACCAAGGATTTCATTTTAAAATAACATTAGATAATACAGTTACTGGATGTTTTTATTATCCTTTTGATTGGTTCACATGATGGATGGTTGATCGAGATGAGCAAAAAAAAAACAGATAAGTAGTAAACATTTTGTAAATCTCTTTAACCACTAGAATACGTGGTTTAAGAGACCAATTTGAACAACACTTTCAGTAAATCGCAACACATTTTATAAATCGCAACATATTAAAATTATAATCTTACTGTCAAACATAGTAGTCAAAAATGGCCTGAATTGCTTCGAGAAAAGGATGGTACGGCCGTGCCGCTTTTTTGCTCGACTTGGTGCATTGGTGATTAAGTTGAATTATCAATTGAGGAAATACAGGCTATGGTAACCTGACGTGTGGTTGTCTGTAATTCATCATCATTAACCAGAGCTCTGTTTGAATGTACCTGCAAATCTGAACTTACTAGGCTTTCGAACTCTCGTTTTTAAATCGCATAGAACAATAACCACCAATCTAAAAACTACCAGTCCAGTTGAAATTAAAACATCGCAGCCCCATACATGGAAGCGAAAAGTTTTTAATCAGCTCAGACGTGCGCGGACATAATGCGCGCGCCACGGAGTTGCACAATAGCTAAGCGGGCTTTAAACATGCAAGTGGGTATCTCCCATTGTGGCTCACAGTGCTAATGGGAAACTTTTGTGGAAACGCTGCATTTTTCCATCGATTCGTCTCTTTGTTTCACGCCTAGGTATTCATTTTTGCGTGAAGGTTTCGTTTGCATGGAGGCAGCAACATACTCCTACTCTACACCACGGCACATTATGCTATTTAGGTCTACACATTGCAAGTGGGTAATCTCCCATTGTAGGCTCAGTGCTTAATGGGAAACTTTTGTGCAACACACGCTGCATTTTGTCCATCGATTCGTTCCTTTGTTTCACGCCTAGGTATTTCGACTGTGTTGAAGGCTTAGTTGATGAGATAGCAACATGTATACCACCTAACCCTTTTAATACTTATTGGGTTTATTGGTCTAAACATGCAAGTGGGTATCTCCATTGTGGCTCCACAGTGCTAATGGATAACTTTTGTGAAAACGCTACGATTTTCCTCGATTCGTCTCTTTGTTTCCACGCTAGGTATTCGAATGTGTTGAAGGCTTAGTGATGAGACAGGCAACATGCCTGAATCTTACACACGCATTATGGCATATTTCGGTATAAACATGCAAGTGGTATCTCCCATTGTGGCTCCACCAGTGCTAATGGGAACACTTTTGTGAAACCGCTACATTTTTCACTGATTCCGTCTCTTTGTTTCTTTACGCCCTAGGTATTCGAATGTGTTGAAGGCTTAGTTGATGAGGACAGCAACATGCCTTAATCTACACACGCATTATGGCTATATTAGGTCTAAACATGCAAGTGGGTATCTCCCATTGTGGCTCACAGTGCTAATGGGAAACTTTTGTGAAAACGCTACATTTTTCCATCGATTCGTCTCTTTGTTTCACGCCTAGGTATTCGAATGTGTTGAAGGCTTAGTTGATGAGACAGCAACATGCCTTAATCTACACACGCATTATGGCTATATTAGGTCTAAACATGCAAGTGGGTATCTCCCATTGTGGCTCACAGTGCTAATGGGAAACTTTTGTGGAAACGCTGCATTTTTCCATCGATTCGTCTCTTTGTTTCACGCCTAGGTATTCGAATGTGTTGAAGGTTTAGTTGATGAGGCAGCAACATAGCCTTAATCTACACACGCATTATGGCTATATTAGGTCTAAACATGCAAGTGGGTATCTCCCATTGTGGCTCACAGTGCTAATGGGAAACTTTTGTGGAAACGCTGCATTTTTCCATCGATTCGTCTCTTTGTTTCACGCCTAGGTATTCGAATGTGTTGAAGGTTTAGTTGATGAGACAGCAACATGTATAGCACCTTAATCCATTTAATCATTATTGGGTTTATTAGGTCTAAACATGCAAGTGGGTATCTCCCATTGTGGCTCACAGTGCTAATGGGAAACTTTTGTGTAAACAACATTTGTAAGAGCTTAAACATGATCACCATCGCTACTTATTTATCCTTCTATGGACATCACAGCTACATCTTCAGTTTAAAGTAGCTTTTCTTTAGTTTAAAGCATAATATGTTTAGTTTAAAAAGCTATTTTGTAGTTTAAGCTACATCTTCAGTTTAAAACTACATGGTATTTACATAGTTTAAAGCTACATCTGTAGTTCTTGTTTTAGCCTTATTCCATCATGGTAGCAATGACTGAATTTCTATGATGAAAGCCTTTGCTCTGCAGTCAGACCGTATAAGGTGATAATATACTATACTTTATTTTTCCACAACTATGTCTTGCTTTTTTCGGTATTCCTTTTGATTGACTCTGACATTGGCGGCCAACCTTTCCATAAGGGCTAGTCCTCATTGAAATATAATTTAATTTTAACAATAAGTGGGAGTTACGTCTTGTTTTACCAGTTTCATCATTTTAACCTCCAATCAACAACAGGTAAGAAAAACTCACCTACGATAAAGTTTCGGAAAAGTCACCGCCAGCTATCGCTGGTAAGTGGGGTGTGTTTACAAATAAGTGCAGATAGGCGCTTTCTCCTTATCGCCAATAACAAGTTTATCGAGGACAATGCACTATCGGCTGCAACTGCATTCCTAGGGCTGGGAGAAAAATAAGAGGACGGTGAAAGTTTGGAGTGAGAAAGCTTATATTTTTGTGGGTAAACACTGTCAGTTTTAGAACGATTAACTATTGACTCAAGTTTTTCATAAATCAGCAAAAAAACGTTTAATGTAAGTCTTGGGTAGCAATTCTCGTGTACTCGACATTGGAAGTCGATTTAGGGATTAGTATGGAGTGTGAAATCTCTAAATTCGACTTAAATGTCGAATGCACGAGAATTGGCCCTTTGGTTTGAAATTGCATCAGTCTTTTATAAATGTGACAGCGCCGTTTTTCAGCCATGACTAAGTTTCAGTTTTGTATTAAAGGAGAAACTGTTTAAAATAAATAATAGTGCATTTCAAACATTCATACAATTTTACTGAAAGTATAATTTCATTTTTTTTTACATTTACGTCTTTAAAAAGCTCAAGATATTTTTCTTAAGCAACGACAGAAAAAATATACTTGCAGGCTTACTGTCATGTGGCTCAAAAAGTCATGATACTAAAAACAAAGACAGCACAAAAAGGCGGTGTTGTGGCTTGTAGTGTCTTCCAGACAACCCTTGGGTAGGGTGAGTACAAGTACAGTGTATTTATTGGTGAGGGGGTAGTCGATTAACATAAAGGGTGCCTGGTTGATCTCGTTTCCGCGGTTCTGAGTTTCGCTGGCGGTGTTGCATAGCTCTTTTTTACCATTTCACTATCAAGGTAGACATAAGTCCATCATAGGCAACGCAAAAGATAGAAACTACAGAAACTTACATGATGCTTGGTTGGATACGCACATGGCCGTTTTGTTTAAAGATTGTAGATACTGCTCATTTGATTTTGATTAACATTTTGCTCTATAAAAAAAAGAGGTAATCTAAGTAAAAAAATACGACAATGTACGCGCTTGCTGAATAAAATGAGTGTATACGCGCGCAAAAATACGCTTATTTGAAACCACTCTAATGCATAGCGCTGGGTGTGTAAGTCAGTTGTAACTGTCAATGCTAAATATTTCTTTATAATTAAAGCTTTAAGGAGTAAAGCAGCTTCTCCACTGAACTTCGTTGAGTGAGGTAGGGTACCAATTCGGGGGAAAGGGGTTAAAACTTGGCAGTCACTCTACTGCAACTGCAGTTGCAAATGTCTATGGGCAGCGGCAATCTTTTACCATCAGGTGATCCGTCTGCACTATCTATCTATCCGTCTGCGCTATCACATTAAATAAAACTATAGGATAGACATAAAAGGTGTACATAATCGGTAGCGGTTAAGATTTAAATCCCTTATAAAAAACGTCTTTTCAGAATTTGCAAAAAAACTACTTTTCAACTTCTCTTTGACTTATTACTTAGTCATTCTGTATAGGAAGTCAAACGAATTATCGACGGATTTTTTCTACGATACAATGTTGTACATGTTCGTACTTCTGGATTTGTTCGCAAGGGTCCCCAGCCCTAGGTATCGAGCGAAAGTGCACGTCTCGATAGCGAACAATGTGACACGTCGATAGCGTACCGTGATCGCGCCGTTATCGACGCCCATGCGCACACGCAGCTAATGTCGTGCACAGCTTATGCAGTCTGTGTTCACTCCGTGGGAGAGCCACGCTTCGGCATGAATGGGCTTGCTCGACTGGAGTGTGGTATCACTCCAGTCGAGCAAGCCCACGGTGTTAAGCGCGAATCCGATATGGCGCGAAACAATCAAAAAATTTAGTCAACGAATCATCGAGATTAAAATGCTTAATCCTGGTACTAGTGGACTTAAGTTGAGAGACGAAAAATAAAGGTTTTGCGCTCCAAAAAAGCTATTATATTTTGAAATAAGATTAAGAACGCATAATACTAACACCTAATGACACCGCTGACACCTCGAGTCGTAGATCTGGCGGCCGTCCGAGCGTGCCGCCCGCCCTCGGAAATTAAGGGCGGCACGCGTGAGGCATACACGATGCCGCCCGCCCTACAGGGTTGGTTCAATAAGATCAGCGATCAAACGGTAGCTTAGTGTGTAAGTATGTAAGTATGCGGGCTTCGAACCTAGTAGGAAGTTGTAATTAACCCTTAATAGGACATAAGTCAACGAAAAAATTCATTGGTTTTCGCTCATATGTCAGGATAGATAAGGTTTAAAATCAGATGGTAACTATTTGTCCTTCAACCTTATTAAGAGCTCCAACTACTTACCATCAAGTGACCTGCCGACTTGTCACCTCTAGCTTAAAGGGCTCAGCGACACAAAATAATAATAATAAATCAACTTCAACCTGGTCTCAAACTAGGGCAACCCCTGTACTATGAGTACCACATGACGATAATTAACTAAATAACAAAATGTGTGTGTTAATTGTGGGAGAGCCATGCTTCGGCATGAATGGGCCGGCTCGACCGGAGTGATACCACTGCCTCACAGAAAACCGGCGTGAAGCAGCTCCTGTGCTGTGTTTCACCGAGTGAGTGTGGGTACCGGAGGCCCATCGGGGGGAAGGGGATAAAAGGTTAGCAGCGCACTTGTTGCATGTGTTCATGGGCGGCGGCAATTGCTTACCATCAGGTGATCCGCCTGCTCGTCTGCTACCTATCACATAAAAAAAAATGTGTCTTGATCTTCGATCCTACATAAAACTCCTCTTTGATGATTTGCTGTTTTACGCCAGTGGCCATCTCTCTCATTTTTCACCTTAGTGTGTAATTCCGAGTTGCGCCCAAAAGGCTAGCAATGCATCAATGACCTCTCTGTTTTGCATATGTTCATGAGCGACGGTGATTATTTATCAACAGGTGGCGCTGACTCGTTTGTCGATTCTAGTATTAAAAAAATACGATTTGGAAAATCTGATTCAGATTATTTATTTGCATAACATGTATTTTTTTCAAGTAAGAGTAATGTATACTTATAACTTGTAATGTTTTCTTTCGTCTTCATCATTATCTTGGACTGCATTTATATGAATGCACTTATTTAACCGAGACCTAGGTGACTGCAATCGCTGCAGATAGGCGCTGCATGTCTAGGTCTGATAACGGTTGCCTCGCTATTTTTATCTGTCTGTCTTTATACTAATTATATAATAATAATATATGCACACAACATCTCATACATTGACCTGACTCCGTACTAAGCTTGAGCAGTTGTGTTACAGATATCAGACAACAGAGTTACTTAATACAAATCGACACATCTCGCCGCTCTCACACTTGACACTTGATGTAAGCGATTGCCGCCACCCATCATCAGCAACCCACGCTCGTCCACTGCTGGACATAGGTCTCCCCCAATGCACGCCACCGCTCCCGATTTTCGGCCACTCTCATCCAGCTCACTCCAGCCAGCCTTCGAATGTCGTCATCCCATCTTGTAGCAGGGCGTCCAACACTACGTTTACCGAGCCGCCACCCATAAACACCCGTAACACTAGTTGAGTCACAAGTGCGCTGCCAACCCTTTAACCCCATTTCCACCCGAGTAGATTTCTTACGGAAATATGTGACAAGGCTCGGTGGAACCGTGGAACATATTTATATTCTGCCAAGCCTTATATAGGTAGGTATTATACTTCCGAGCATTTTATACAGTAATTATAAATTCTTGCTGCAAATAAAGACATAAAATGTATGAACTAAACAATTAATAGAATATAATTACATTAAAGTAATTAAAGCATGCGGAAATATTCACATTTAATTGTACTTAGATCCTGATCTACTGTCAACATGAGTAAGTCTAAGTTATTCCAAACACATTTATGCTTCTTATACTAACCGGATTTCCTGTAGCGATTTAGAATGAAATAAAAAAAAATACAGTTTTGTCCGATATAGAATATTATTTCTGAATGTCAGAAATGTAAGGTATGTAATCTACTATCGAATAAATAAATGCGCCAGACAATCACACCAATCAACCTGGGCTCAAACTAGGGCAACCCCTGTACTATGAGTACCAGGTGACGATAATTGACTGGGGGCGTCAACCCAGAACACCCAGACCCAAGAAAACTTACAAAATGTAAGTAGTTTCCTAAATTGACTCGATCGGGAATCGAACCCGGGACCTTTCGCGCATGGTGGCCATTGCTTACCATCAGGTGATCCATCTGCTCGTCTGCCACCTATCATATAAAAAATACCCTATCTACCGGATGTTTTATTCGGATAAATGTCAAAAAAACGCAAACATAAACCTTTAAATATTGTTTTAACCTACTCGTATAAAACAATCTTGAATCAACGCAATTTAATATCAGTCTCCCTAATCTAATATTACAACTAACGCTCAAGATCTAGATGGCATAAATCAATAACACTACCATGAGTTAACATCTAAAACTGACATAACGTAAACTATTCTCTTTCAAATGCATCACAATGAAAGAGACAAAGCGATAGTTTTCGATAGCGAGGATAGTATTTCAAACTCATGGTAGCGCTACAGGCCGGCTATTTTAGGGCGTATACTACACTACTACTACTACTCGTATAAAACAATGTTAAACCAACTGCAATTTAATATCAGTCTCCCTAATCTAATATTACAACTAACGCTCAAGATCTAGATGGCATAAATCAGGCCGGCTATTTTAGGGGGTCGTTAGCGATTTAAAATTTCAATATCTGAACATCGGCGAGTGAGTGTAATGGCGAATAAATCAGTCGGTATCAATGTAGCCGCCGCTGTCAATAGGTGTGAGGTGAGGGCGGAAGAATCGTGAGGATACGCCGGTTTTTTCTCATCTTAGCGTAGAAAACTCTTAGGTATGGCTCAGGAACATCCAACTTTAAAATTCTTATTCCTTATTCCTTCCTTAAAAGCTGGCAACGCATTTGTGATGCCTTAGGTGTTGCAGATGTCCATGGGCGGCAGTGATCACTTACCATCAGGTGAGCCGTCTACTCGTTTGTCCGCTATAATGTAAAAAAAAACTGGGATCGCACAATAATACTTACTTCCTTACTACGCTGGCTCAGCGACCCGAAGTGGATCTTGACCTACGACACGAGAATTCATCTCTCCGCTCTATTCTCAGCCACCTCTTGCCAATCCGGCCTTTGAAGGTGACCAAGATCCTACTTGACCTAGTTTATACAGCGATATCTGGGGTGCCCCACAGGGTTCCCGGCGCTTCTCGGTAGATCGACACAATAATACACATCAATTTTATTATAAAAAGCAAGCTGAAGCTGAAGCTGAGCTGACGTGAAGCACCTCCTGTGCTGTGTTTCGCCGAGTGAGTGAGGGTACCGGAGGCCCATCGGGGGGGAAGGGGATAAAAGGTTATCAGCGCACTTGTGACTCCACTGGTGTTGCATGTGTCCATGGGCGGTGGCAATTGCTTACCATCAGGTGATCCGCCTGCTCGTCAGCGACCTATCGCATTAAAAAAAAATGTCACTCAGTTGGCTCACGGAGAGCTCCAATTGGCCGTGTGTGACGTTTTCACGGACGCATAGTTTTTCCTCAGCTCTTGTCATCATCTTGTGATCATTGTAAAACTCCACATTTCCTGACTGACTTTCACTGTTAATAAATTATATTAAGTACCTTTTACTCTTCTTCCCTAAATTACAAACATTTCTTCGAAAGTACATCTTTTCATTCTTCTTCAAAAACCGAAAACCTGGATTTAAAAGGCTCATGAGAAAATTACGAATCCAGAAGAATAAATAAATGAGTTGTGCTAATTTTGACTTCCACCAACTATACGGAAGTGTGACCAGTCTTACGTGTCGAGTGGTGAATAAAACAACTTCCCAACGTAGGTACAATATATCGAACTTATCTCATAGAAGGCGTTCCGTTTTACTGAAACACGACGAAGCCCATAAAAGGCATATCCGTACTAATCTTTCGTTCGCATCGAGTCCATTATCGAGAGGTGGCGATGGCGCGATAGCGGGCATAATTTGCAATAAATATAAGGCGGGGGTGTCGGGCAGCGTGTTCGATTCCCGGCCGAGACAAATTCTGCGAGGCCCGTGGCGATTATGAGATTATGATAATTATATTATTAGCAATTCGTTCTAAGGCTTTTTTTGTTGTCTTGTAAAGGATATTGATTTGTTTGGTTTGGTTTTTTAAGGTCCGTTTGGGATATTTTGGAGATGGTTCAGTTAAGGACGTTTTACTTTTTTGATTAGGTTACATAGGTAGTACTGGTAGCCTGCCATTACTTTGTTTCGAGACGTTAGTTTCAGATATTACCAATAGGTGGCGCTGGGAATTGTATACATCGCGCCAGTGTTACGTGTTTTTCGGCTTACCTAGTAACCTGCTTATAATAGTATAGGAGATTTACAGGCATAGGTACTTTACAGCTGTGATTTAGCGTCGGGTTTTTTAACCGTTGTTAAATTGAACTAATGGTTATAAAAGTAACCAATTGTCAAATATCAACAAAAAAAGTGTGTAAAAAAGACAATTTGGTTTTTTTTTCAGTTCTTTGAATACTATTTCCCGCACCGACACAAATGTTTGTTGATGAAACAGATATTTGTGTTGGGTCTGGGTGTTGTGGTTCCTTCGATGTTTCTGGTTTCCATAGCACAAGGGAAAACCTTAGTTTGGGACCAGGACAATGTATGTGTTGTTGTCTCAATTTATTTATTATTTATTTATTTAAAAATAAGCTTTTTATATCGGTACAAAACACAAAATTAAGTACCCACATCGTAACAAAAAATATTACCCCACACGCCGGACTGTAGCCAATAAAAATTGCATCAGCATTCAGTAATCAAAACCCTAATGGATTTTATCACTCGATACTTTTAAGCGTTATCGATTTTAATGCTGAATCGATATCCACACTGTCGCGACATGTCGATTGTCGATCGTAACCGCCCACACTAGTGATAAAGTAATGTTTTGAAGCTGTTGTACAAGGGGCAACATTCTAAAGAATACAAAGTATAATGTAACAACTATAAGCATACATTTTGTATGTATTTGTAAACAAAATGTCCTTTTCCAACATCTAAGCAATGGAAATATTCACCGGCTGGTGTTATAATATAGGTACCGACTCTGTCAATGAAATGAAAAAAATGAAAGTGTTTTATTTAAGAAATAACTTTTACAATTAATTATTTGTAGTGTTCTCATATAAGGTCGCCCTGTGTTGTGAGAGACAGGCTCCTCAATGAATTCGTGAAACTTATTCTTAAGGAACTATTTACGGAGGTCCATAGTGCGTGCGACATCATACGCGTGGAGCTCATATTTTGGACTCTCCACACAATATATTTTTATAAATTGTAACCCAAGTGTTATTCTGATGTATAAGCTATATTATTATAAGGTTTCATTGAAATGCATTCGGCAGTTTTTGAGTGAAACAGGAGCAAACATCCATACATACAAAATTTCACGTTTATAATATTAGTGGGATGGGCACCATACTCTATGACTACATGCTACATAATGTTCTTTTTTTTAGCCTAAGAGGTCCCACTGCTGGGCAAAGACGTCTCTCAAACTCCTCCATCGGTCTCTGTTTGTAGCCAGCGCTTGGCAATCCTGCTTGTAGTGGATGCACCCGAAAGGTGGACTCGTCACACAATACCTACAAGCCAACAGATGGGCGACCGTTGAGAGGCAGGTCTGGAAAGAGTTGGCGTGACGATTTACACCAACACAAGCAGCATCATATAATAATAATTTAAGGTGTGAGTGTCCGCATTAGGCAAGCGTGGTGGTTAAACCTAGTCCCATCATACCTAGTAGCGATGAATTGATGCACTAAGCAAGTTCACTACACTATATGCGCGTGCGCTATCGCGCCGACATCGGCGACTCCTGCGACGGCTATCGTGCTAGGAATGGTACGCTGTCGTACGGAACGTAAGTAAGTCAAGTTGAATTTTTTTTTATTATAGGAAAGCAAACGAGCAAGCGGATCACCTGATTGTAAGTGAACGCCGCTGCCTATAGACGTCAGATACACTAGAAGGAGTGCGGATGCGTTGCCGGCCTTTTAGGAAGGTATAGGCTCGTTTAAATTATAATATTTCGTACATTTGTATAATAAAAATCTTTGATTCGACTTCTATGACCAGTGCAGTGAATAAGTCAATTTAACCAAACCTGTATCAAGCAAGTAGAATTAAAAATCAGTCAGAAGTGTTGATTAGTTGCTACCCCGAAACTTTCGTATCAGATTCGGTTACGGATACGGTTATATTTCGGATATCCGGTAATTTCGGTTACGGTTACACTTTCACATCACTATTTGGTGCGCGCTAACACATCGCAAATGATAAGCGCAGGTCTGTAACTAGAGAGCACTTTGTAAGCGCAAGTGGTGTGTTTAGTAAATGTTCGGTTGACGAATCCATAACGATTTGTACACTAAAACCCGGTCAAGTGTAAGCCAGACTTAACTACTGAGGTTTCCGTCCGTAAGATACTTATAAATAAGTAGTTCAGGAGGTCAATCAAGGAGATCAAAGTATACAAAGATTCATTGTATAAATTAGGCGTTCTAATCAGTGGGAGCGGACAACTAGATTTCTAGGTGTAGGAGACAAGTTTCAGTTAAAGATTAAAGGAACATTAGATTAGAAAAGCAGTAACACCGCCTTATTGTACCTACTGTGTGTCACTCATGTCACGCCGCCCATAGAAACCAGTGGAGTTAAATGTGCGTTTCCAACCTTTAATCCGCTTTCCCGCCGATACTCTGGTAACGCAAACCACGGTAACGAAGTTCGGCGTGAAATGTCGCTGTCATTTTTTAGATAACTTCATCATTAGCGACCCACGCTCGTCCACTGCTGGACATAGGTCTCCCCCAATGCACGCCACCGCTCCCGATTTTCGGCCACTCTCATCCAGCTCACTCCAGCCAGCCTTCGAATGTCGTCATCCCATCTTTGTAGCAGGGCGTCCAACACTACGTTTACCGAGTCGCGGTCTCCACTCAAGGACTTTATAGCTCCAACGGTTAGATAACTTAATCTCGCCTTTTTGTACAACTGAACCCTGATTAACACTGAATCGCCGCGTAAACTTTCCAGTGACTTTGATCACCTGTATCGCGTCACCTAGCACTCTACATGGAGTGCCGACTGTATCGCCCGGGGTAATGGCGTGAGAAACGCAGATAACGCCCCTCCCGCCCGCGCGCCTCGCCTCCGCACAAATAGGGGGTTGGAGCAAGGATGCCAGAGATTTTGGAGATCGCGGATTGATATGTAGGGAATTTATGGACGCAAGTCCACTGAATACCGGACTAGGTAAAGAAAGAAAGAAAAATCTTTATTTGGTTGGATATTACAATAAATGAATTATACACTGAAATTTAAAATCTAAATTTAACTGGACCAAAATGGCGCCCACTCAGCATATGGCACGACCGGGGGAGTAGCCCCGATCACACCGTTGGTATTCTGTGGAAGCCAGTTTGTTGAGGGAGCGTCACCAGTCAACGAAACAACAACAACAACAAGGTACAACTGTAATTATGTTGTTACTAGCTGTGCCTCGTGACTTCGTCCACGTGGAGTATCTTTGGGTACCTAAGTAACTTACATTTTTAATTTTTAATAATTTTCACCCCTTTTCGTAATAAGAAGTGACCGATTTGTCTGCCAATAACTTACCTGCAAGAAACTTCAGTCACTCCGTGATCATCGCGCTTGCATCAGTGCTGAAATATCGGAACATCCAGACACTGAACAAACACAAGTGTTCATTACAGGAATGTTTGTCCAGGGTAGGGATCAAAACCACGATGTTTGGCGTATGAGGCAGGGTCACTACTAAATGCGCTAACCGTACACATCATAATAATTTTCATACTTAATTTATTTATTCATAAACATTGGTATCACAATATGTTAAATCACACCACATTTTTTTTTATGTGATAGGTAGCAGACGAGCAGGCGGATCACCTGATGGTAAGCAATTGCCGCCGCTCATGGACACTTGCAACACCAGTGGAGTTACAAGTGCGCTGCCAACCTTCCGCCTTCAACATCACATCGATATTACATAAGTTGTAATTATTTTGCCATTTCCTTTTGTGGTTTCATCACCAATAAATGTCATCTATCTATCTTAAGTTGAAGTTGAAGGTTGAGTTACAAAAGGAGGAAACGCGGGGTGTTGTTTGCCAGCCCTGTCGGTCGGCGGCGAGTGTATCAGGCGGATCCCGATCGGTGTAATTGGGCGGCAGCAGATAATGGGCCGTGAGACTTTGCACTCTTAGACTCCGCCGATTGCGATCTACCTTCACCCTTCAACAGTCTCTTCTGTAGTGAGGTTCAACATTTTTACTGATAGTAAACATGTTTTCATGGGGTCCCGGGTGCGAATCCTGGGTCGAGCAAAAGTATGTTTCGAATTTTTCGAACATAGCTCGGGTTTGCGATCACCAATCCGCATTAAGCAAGCGTGGTGATTAAGCCTAATCCCGTCAAAGTTTTTTTTTATGAGATAGGGAGCAAACGAATAGACGGATCACCTGATGGTAAGCGATTACCGCCGTCCATGGACACCCGCAACACCAGAGGAGTCGCAAGTCCGCTGCCGACCTTTTAAGAAGAAATACGCTCGCTTTTTGTATATAGGGATGACTTGATTTATATTATGGAGGATTTTGCCCTGCAGTGGGATAGTAAATAGTGGGATAGTATTTACCTTAAACATTTTTGTTTGGGTACAAGCAGGGAAACGTACATTTGAATATATTTAGACAGTGTCATTAGAAAAATTAAAGGTTTAGTTACTAGTGAAAGCCTCGCAAAAGTGATAGGTGGCAAACGAGCAGACGGATCTCTTGATGATAAGCAATTGCCGCCGCCCATAGACACGTGCAACACCAGTAGAGTCATAATTCCCTGCCGACCTTTTAACTCCTTTTCCCCCGATTAGGACTCACTCGGTGAAACACATTAACATTTTCCCCATAGCAATAGCAAATTGCTATAATTTATCGTGTTTACGTGTTGTCGGATAATGTTAAAGAAGGCTTTAATCCGCCCATCAAAGTTGACGGATGTCAGTAACACAGAATGTTTATTCAATTCAAACTAAAACTTTAATAGCCTTATAATAAAAATTAATTACTTAGTTCAAACATTTGCCAGAATTCGCCAACGTTTGCCAAAACTCGCCGAGACAGTCAGTGTAGGTGTTGTCTGTTGATATAATTAAAAGCAACGAACCACTCCATCAAAGTAAGTAGCCATCAGTAAGACAACGTTCACATTTATTTAAGTAGGCAGGTATTTTTATTAAATTAAAATAATAATGTACTTTCTTTCTTATATTCAAACCCGAATATTGCCATAATATTTTGCAAAATTATGCCAGAACTCGCCAACTTTTGCCAAAACTCGCAAACATTTGCCAAAACTTGCCGAGATCTCAAGGTTTATCGAGTGTAGGTGTTGTCGGATGATATTAATAAAGGCGACGATCCGCTCCATCAAAGTGGGCGGCTATCAGTAACACAATGTATCACATTTTCATAAGAGATTCATTTAGTTCGCGTTTTGCTCACCCTCACGAAAATTGTGCGCGTTCTCATTGTTTTCCGATTCCACGTCACGCTATGATACGCAATCTAGAAACGAAGTTTTTGTTAGGGATAAAAATAGCTAACAATACTTTTTTTCCCAAAAATTGGTACCTCAAATTAGTATTTAGAACGTTTATGTCATTTTATTTACATGTTCATATCCAAAATCAATAGCTTAGTATTGTTTTGTATTGAGTACTTTGTATCAGTGGGTACTAAGATTCATTGGACAGTAATCTCGCCGTGTTTAGCCGTGAAGACAAACGTGCGGGAGAGACAATATACCTATCATAATATAGCTAAATGAACTCTTCAATTTAAAGGTTAGCCCAAGCCATCCATTTGTGTAATCGGCTGTGTAATGTGTAATACTGTAGAACTGAGGTCCATTTCAATGGTGGTTGGTTATTTTCGATGTCAGAAGCCTAAATTAAACCACCAATACCGTTAAAGTTGGTCTCAATCAACATTACGCCATCCAGCGGAGTTTTGACACGCGGTAGCCCCCATTATTAGTGGCGGTAGTCTACATTTTCAGCCAGGGACGCGCGAGCAACACCTATCGCGATAGCTACAAGTCGGTGTATGACATTGTTATTTTTGTACATTCTATAGACTTTATCGAAATGTTCTATTTCATTGCAGTAAGTAGTGCGCAGTGGCTAAGGTGTTCGCCCGAAGCGCGAAAGGGTTCGATTCCCGGTCAAGTCAATTTAGGAAACTACATTTTCTAAGTTGTCTTGGGTCTGGGTGTTCTGGGTTGACGCCCCCAGATTATCGTCATCTGGTACTCATAGTACAGGGGTTGCCCTAGTTTGAGACCAGGTTGACTGGTGTGATTGTCTGGCGCATTTATTTCGCAGCTCGAACCATTTATTATTTTTCGGACTATCCGTCTGTTTGTCGTCTCGTACCGTCGGACCGTGGAGCCGCGCGCCGGGCGGCGAGGGCGGGCTGCGAGCTGCGATAGCGCGCACGTACCTTTGTTCTGCGATCGGATATCGCCCGGATCATCATCTATTATTTATCCTTTTTCGACGCCGGAGCTGCGAAGGAGTGGAGGTGGCGCCGTTTCAATAAGTGCGTAACTTATAGACGGTATGCTTTTCATCTTTTTCTTTGAATATTTATACGATCCCGACATCTGCTGCTGCTTAACCTGAGGGAATTATTTGCCAACGGTTAGCGTAAAATCATTTAGGACATAAGGATAATCCACCGCATATTAAAAACAAATACCGTGAGGATGCCATGTTTTATTGGTGAATGGACCGGCTTGGAGTAATATCGCGGCCTCACAGCAAACCGGCGTGAAGTAGCGGCGTGTAGTAGCTGCGCTGTGTTTTACCGACCTAGTGAGTGAAGGTACCGGAGGCCTAATTTGGGATCAGGTCGGATCTCAGGTCTGCTAGCAGTCACAGGAAAACCTTCACTAAGGTTGCCTACGAAGGGTTCCAGTAGACGTTATGACAGAGCAGCTGACTCCCAGTTAGCGGTTAGCTTAGCGATGCCTTACCTCATGGCTTTTTTTTCCCAGGGGAAACCATCATGGTCTTTACCTTGCCACATGTGGGGGACAAGGTGGTCTAAGTTAACTGCTAACTGGGAAAAGCCAGCGGCTTGCCTACGGAGGTTTCCAGTAGAAGACATGACAGAGCCGCTAGCTCATGACAGACAAAGCCAGTCAGTGATTAGTTAGCCATGACTTAAGTGGAGGCGGTATTGTTTTAAAATATCCTTTATTGCTTTTCTGAAAATAATAGGTTATTTTATGTAACTACCACAATCTGGGAGGACACTTCCTCCCGAGCCCTAGTATAACGTGAGGTCTGGACCCTCCTTACTCTAGCTCCTTGCGGTATAGTCACTTAGTTTCGGAATGCGCTCCCGAGAGCGTGTCTGTTTATTTTTCAATGCATGACAGATTCTCATTATAAAATCAGCCTTAAACGGCGGCCAGTATCAAAGGAGTTTACCATCGTTACAATACCTAGCTACGCCAATGCCTTCAACCTTTTTTTGAGGTTTGAATCTGCGCTTGATCTGCCACGTTTCTTAGCTCATTGTTGCGCGATACCTGCGATATATGCGGCGCGAGATTGCGGCTGAAAAGGGCCGAGATTGATCATGCGAGCGCGACGTTATCGCGCGGCCCTGCGCCAGATGCCTTGATGGAACGGTGTGGGGAAGTGAAATATACCACCAGATTAGGTAACTTGTAAAATGACATTTTGCTGTAGTGAAGACTAGTTTTAGTGTTAATGAGTCTTCTAATTATTAGATTCTTTCTTTATTACATAAAACACTATGTAATATAAGTCAGAAACGAGTCACACAAGACTCACAGAAGGCCGGTGTGAATCAGCGCCTGCGCTGTGTTTCGCTGAGAGAGTGGGGGTACCGGAGGCCCAATTGGGGGGAAGGGTGGTTGGCAGGGCACTTGTGTCTACTGGTGTCGTTTACCATCAGGCGATTCGTCTGCTCGTCTGCCACCTATCACATAAAAAAAAAACATTGCGCTAAACGGGTCGTCACTTGATGGGAAGCATCACCATCCTCTATAAATCTCTCACCCCCGAGTGGGCCTCCGTTACCCTCACTCAACACAGCGCATGCGCTGCTTCATGCTGCTTAATGCAACTGCTTTCAGTTGTTAGGTGTTACAGCAATGTTATCGCCTCACACTCAATTTGGTCGCAGGCGACGAGGTATTCTAACGACCAATCCACGCTCAACTTGAACCTCAAGCTAGCATGTGTACATACTAACTAGGGCGACAAGGGTGTTACGGCCTAGAGATATTATTAATGCTTATGTCCTATGAAGGATCTTAGAACATTGATATTATTTTAAGGGTATAAAAGCACCCGTTCAGCCTTACCTCACTTTACCTTACTTTAGTTAGTTTGACCTTAGTTTGAGACCAGGACAATGTATGTGATGTTGTCTCAATTTATTTATTTAATGTTGGGGGGTGCTTTAGCGTAATGCACCATTTTTACAAAAAAAAATATCTCATAGTGAGAGAGAAAAATATATAAAGTTATCCAAATATAACTAAAGTTAAATTGTCACTTAGGAAAAATATATCGACACTTAATTTAATATGAGCAAAGACTATAATTAACATGTAGGTTAATTGACATCTCTGAGTGCGGCAGTAAGACAATGATCCTCAACCTAAGAAGCCTCTTAGATTAAGACGGCAACCAAGCTAGACAGCTAGAATCGATCGCAGCTACTAAGAAGAAACGAGTTGTAAACACATCATCCCTCTCGAGGCAAATGGAGTGGACGGCTCTAACGAGCCCCCACCTGCTTATCGCGGCGCGCGGTATCTCGGCATCGCGCTTCGCCATCGCTGCTCAATGGGCCATGCGTCCATCGCGCTTAAATAGCGGAGCGCAAACTGGTAGCTTTTAGGCAGGAGCGTAACTCAAACGTAGGTAAGTTCGCTTCAAATAAATACAAAATCTAATGTGCGTTTATTGCACTGTGCGATACCTACAATATCAGGATTGCGCTTCGCCATCGCTGCTCAATGGGCCATGCGGCCATCGCGCTTAAATAGCGGAGCGCAAACTGGTAGCTTTTAGGTAGAAGCGTAACTCAAACGTAGGTAAGTCCGCATCAAATTAACACAAAATCTAATATTATGTGTATTTCGCTCTGAGGAATATCTCGGCATCGCGCTTCGCCATTAGTGGTCAATGGGCCATGCATCCATCGCGCTTAAATAGCGGAGCGCAAACTGGTAGCTTTTAGGCAGGAGCGTAACTGAAAAGTAGGTATGTTTGGACCAAATAAATACAAATTCTGTTGTGGGTTTTTTGCGCTGTGCGATAAATAAGGATAGCGCTTCGCGATCGATACACTCTATGGGCCATGCGTCCATCGCTGTTCTATAATTTATGGTTCAATTACAAAAAAGAAATATTTGGGGTGCTATTAGCTATACTATACTAAATATTTTTCCAATAATAATAGGTACTTTTCAAGGATTTCAGGTACTTGATATACCTACACCTGATTGGATTGAAACAATAACAGTTTCAAAAATGTATGATAAAAAAACACAATTCCAAATCACAAGACGTCGGCATTCGAACTTCCTTACAAGCGAACCGAACCCGGCTCATACAGACATCCTCACTACAAATTACTCTTCAACCTCCGCTTTACTCTCTACTCTACTTTCCAAGGAATACGGTTCAATTTGGTTTGCGAGAGTCTGTTAGCATACTCTCTGTAGTTATTTTGGGTTTTCCACTCTGTTTTTATGCAGTTAAGGTTCAGTTTCTCTTGGGTTTGTTCGCTAGCCTGTTGCGTCCGGATATTGTCGCGTTCCATCAGCTCGGCGCCGGGAATTACCTTATAATTCGCCAAATTACCCGGGATCTTTGTGTAATTAAATACTTTTCTACGATTACTGTTCTTTTAAGGTGGCAACATGTTGCTTGCGGAACTATGGGTGTTTTGGATGTTTGTTCTATTCAAGAGATAGCGTACTCCTTTTTAAAAGGCTAACGCATCAGCGTCTCCTCTAATCTCGCATATGATCATCGGCGGTAGGAGAGCCACGCTTTGGCAGAAATGGGCCGGCTCGACCGGAGGATATCACGGCCACACAGACCGGCGTGAAGCAGCGCCTGCGCTGTGTTTCGCCGGGTGAGTGAGTGTACCGGAGGCACAATCGGGGGGAAAGGGGTTAAATATTGGCAGCGCGCTTGTCTAATGGTATTGGGTGTCTATGGGCGGCGGCAATCGCTTGTTATTAAGATCCGTCTGCTCTTCTGCCACCTTCTTAGCGTGGGAGAGCCACGCTTCGGCATGAATAGGCCGGCTGGACCGGAGAATACCACACGCCGCAGAGAACCAGCGTGAAGCAGCACCTGCGCTGTTTCGCCGAGTCAGTTAGGGTACCGGAGGCCCAATCGAAGAGAAAGGAACTAAAGGTTGACTGCGCATTTGTGACTCCACGGGTGTTGCGGGTGTCTATGGGCGGCGGCAATCGCTTACTTTAGGTCATTCATCAGCTCGTCTTCCATCTATCACTAAAAAAAAACGCCTCAACCATATCGTCCTAACGTGAAGATAGCACTTCACGCTATAGTCTCAAGCTCATTCATATTGGAAATTGGCAGAAATTAATTGCATAAGACAAAGTAATGTGCCATTAAAAATCCGAAGGTCAAACTCGACGCAGTGGCGCAGACACTTGCAAAATAACACTTTACATTGTATCTTATCTTGTATCTTTCTTATCCTGTGTCGGAAATAATTAACTTTTGCACCAATTTAGGTACTAGTGACTCCTTTAGAGGTCACCCGTCGTTTCCTATTGATAGCGTGGCCTTGGAGCCGGCCTTACGAGCCTTCGATAACAGAGTGATATCAATGTAGGGACTCTTAGTTTTTATGTATCCTGTCACCCTGTATATCGTAAGCACGTTGCTTACTTCTACACTAAGTAAGTAAGTAGTAAGTAAAACATTTATTGACCACACAAGAAGAGATACAACACAGCATTAGTAAGACACAGAATACATAAAAGAAGTAGGTACATACGAGAAACAGAAAGAAACATTACGTGCTTACATATATAGACAGATAGGTGGTCAATAAGGTCCAAACTCAGCATATGCTGCAACTGCACTACTATTGGTTAAGTACATACCTACCTTAATAAAGAAGTAAATTTAATATACAACGACATTATACACAAATCGAAACACTAGCGCGATGCAATCGATGCCCAGCGCCATCTATTGGTTCATTTCTGAATTACGATCCCGAAGCGAAGTGAGGGCGGGCCACTAGTACTCGTACCTTATAAAGAAGTAAATTTAATATACAACGACATTATACACAACGAAAAATCGAATAACTAGCGCGACGCAATCGACGCCCAGCGCCATCTATTGGTTCATTTCTGAATTACGATCCCGAAGCGAAGTGAGGGCGGGCCACTAGTACATAGATAAATACATAGTTAAACAGAATTGTGACTGCAATCGTACTTTCAACGCAAAAAAAGGAAAACAAAGAAACATTTGCATAAAAAAACTAAAGATTTTACGAGTTCGCATTGTAGCGCCAAATAAAAATTTGTTCACATGCAATCTCGAAGAAACCACGTAAGTTTAAAAATATCTCCCCATAAATTAGATTAAAGAGTTATAACAATGTCCGTCCTAAAACTTGCTATAGCATTTATATTCGTTTTTGCATAACACGATAATGGTAAGCATGCGAACCGACTTTTTATTTAAAATTATCGCCACTTGAAAATTCAGCATATGAGTAACAATGTTTAGATGATAGATAAACATACAACATGAACATGGAAGCTCAGGGGTCGATTGGACCATCCCGGAATAGAACTGGTTTATGGGTCCTAGAATATTCCTCTTCATTGTATCCACCGAAAGAGACACTCTACGAAATTCACCATGTCAGACTGGAAATCCCTGAACAGGTTGCGCACTCGGATCAGCCGCTGTAGAGATGACCTGAGGAAACGGGGATAGATTGCCTCATACAGAAAATTATAGCAGCCTATCGACAGCGCAAAATGTAATGATTTGGTGCCATGGACACAAGAAGAAGAATATGAATAATGGACAAAGATATTTCAACCTTAGTCTATCCACCGATACCGTGTGCGTCTCACCGAGGACTTCGCAACTGATCGACCTTGGTATTCTCAATTTGAAGGTTGATACGAATCCATTCATACAACATTTACTACGGCATTTCAGCTAAGAAGGGGACACAAAATAACAAACAGACATGAATACATGGTCTGTAAGGATTCCGTTTTTTGCCATTTGGCTACGGAACCCTAAAAAGGGTTCTGGTCTTCTTCTTTTCATCGTGTCGATGGACATGGGTTAAAAATTCCCACCCCAATAACTAGTCCGCAAAGCTGATTGAGCAGTTCCGCAGGCCTGTCTCTTGTGCCGTACAAGGGACATGCCTGGAGATGGATTATTATTAGTTTGTTTATGTATTCAAAATATGGTATCAAAAAATTCATTACCTTAATCAAAACCAAACATTGCATAAAATCAATTAACTTATACTGCAACTATACACCCCACATGCAATCACAGCTAATCATGTTTTAAAATTATCGCAGCTAAATTACTCCAAACGAGTTTCTTTCGTGTCCCTTTATCGCGACATCTGTGATCTGAAACTTTCGGAATCAGCGTGTAAGCTGCTTATGACGCCCTTAATAACCTTTATGTTAGTGCTTTGAGTTAGGTTTAGTAATCTTGCTTGACATTCTTGATTTTAGGAACTCGAAAAGTAGGTCAAATTCACCGGGACTTTATAATCATTATCACATCACTTTATACATCTTTACACCTAAACGCAGGAGAACAAACACAAGTATTCATCACACGAATGTTTTTCCTGGGTGGAAATCGAATCCACGACCAAAATGCGCCATCGGGCCAGTCAAATTCTATCGTTGGATAAGTTAAATCATGGCAATTCACAATTATGCACGTAACTTGCTTAGATGACTAAAGCGCATTTCTTGAGTATGATTTGAACTTACGACCAAAATCTAGAACAAAAATTTTTATTACATAAAAGTTTATGATCTCCAAAACATCGTTTATTCCGGTACACAGTAGGTATTGCTTAACGTCGTAAGGCCCAGACAGCGACACAATAGAAAATCAATTGTTTTTTGCCTTTTAAAAGGCTTTTGGGTCTTACGAAGTTAATAAAACCGGTGTAGGTATCTCCAAAATTATCTCCTCCAATCAGTAACAGGTGCGTAATTAGTTACAATATGTGCCGTCATCTTGACGGGGGTTTATGAAAAACATACATTTTTCCCTTGTGTTTGGTCTGAAATTAATTAACCGATAGCATCTCCGCTCCGGCGCTGCGCAGCCCGATAGGGGGCGCCGTGGAGCCGATGCTTCCGAAACCGTTTTGAAATGTGATCATGGTATGGTTAGTTTGCTAGAGGTGTTAGTTTTAAGACTTTCATTTTGGGGCTACATTGACAGCAATGGTTGCTAAAGAGTTAAGCAGACTTTTGCACAACAAAGTGGGACAATATGTTTCACATTTTTTAAGTAAACATTTTTGGGTCCAAATATGGCAAGATCATTGGAAAATCTTCCAAATCGAGAAGACGCTTAATCGAAATAAGTCTTCTAAATCGAGAGATCTCGATTTAGAAGACTTATTTCGATTAAGATGATTAGAACTTCGATGACATGGAAAAATATACGTTCCATTGCAGAGATCTATTGCTTGAAATCAGATGTACAAGAGTTAAGTTTTGTTAGCCCTAACAGAGTCCATATTTGTTTATGTGTTCTATTAAATTGTAAAGTACCTACATACTTTATGGAAGAAACTACAAGTCTGTGGTTATAATTACTAATCGTATCGCGGTGGTCTTATCGATATTATAAAATAAATAATAATAAATTCATTTACTATTTCAGATTGACCTGCTTCCGTTTTGATATCTTCAACCACTTGCATGATGGATAAAGTTTAAACTTCTCAAAACCAAAGTAACCCCTACCCCTAGCAAAACAATATAGGTATCTCCTCGTAGACGATCGCTCACAAACAGCGTCAGCCCTAGATGGCGATAATAAAATTATTATTATTCCTACTATCAGCCGCGCCACCCGCGATCCTATCGCGCTATCTCGCCGCGCCAAGCGCCGCTTCACCCCCTTCGCAGGGTAGGGACGGGGCGTATCGATACAGAATCACACATTTAAAAATTAACTGTGTCATATCTATCTTCTATACTATTTATAAAGAGATAACTTCTATAGACAACGACAAGACTTATAGGTAAACCGAAAACACGAAACGCTTGCGCGATGTAATTGGACACAGCGCCATCTATTGGTTCATTTATGAATTACGGTCCCGAAGCGAAGTGAGGGCGGGCCACTAGTTAACTATAAATTAACTACAATTATATCATATTACGGTTGAGACGTAAGGGTTGCGGGTTCGATTCCCGCACCAACACAAATGTTTGTTGATGAAACAGATATTTGTGTTGGGTCTGGGTGTTTGTGGTTCCTTCGTTGTTTCTGGTTTCCGTAGCACAAGGGAAAACCTTAGTTTGGGACCAGAACAATGTATGTGATGTTGTCTCAATTTATTTATTAATTTATATTAGCTAAAATTGTATCTTATTAACAGCAATATGTCGAAAACTAGTTTAGTATCTTACTTACTTTAATAGCACATCAAGTTTTGGCCTGTAGTTCATATTCAAAAACTTATTTTTAAAATATTAACCACAGTTTTATCGTAAAAACTAAAATAATGTCGATAAATTACAACTTTGTCATGTGTTGTAGTTTATCGATAATATTGATCATAATGCCTACAACATAAGCTTATTGACGACAAAAATTTGAATTCAAATTAACTATTCCACTTTGTTACAATAACACATCAATTATGGTAAAATTTCAGAGTCCATCAATGATAAAACTGAATTTATACGTAATTCCAAATCATAACATGGATTTGATTCCACTATCTAGCGCGTTGATGTCTTTTTTATGCGCGTGCGCACGTGATTCGATTTGAAAACCAAATCGATATTATTCGATTTCGATATTCAATCTTTTTTGTCAGTCACGAGGCGACACCAAACCATCGACAACGGCCCCGCCCTAGGGGTGTAACCTGACTTATACCGGATAAGAATAAATACAGTGGCGCTTGCCGGCGGAATGTGCTAATACGCCCTTATCGCTGCGCACACACACGGCGCAGACACAACGATTCCTAATCTTTTGTACCTGGTATGTAGATGACGAAGTTCATTTGCGTTTGGAAGGTCATAGCCAAACGTTTGACCGTGGGAGAGCCACGCTTCGGCGTTAATGAGACGGCTCAGAGTGACTTCATAGAAGATCGGCGTGAAGTAGTGCTATGCTTCACTGTGTGAGTGTACCGGAGGCCCAATCGGAAGAATATCTCTTACAGTCGATAATAATATTTTATCTTAACTCTAACAAATAATTGTTACTGTATTTGTTACATAAAACTAAGATATTTTGACTAATTAAACGTCTAGGTCAAAATGTCAACTTAGACGTCAATAATTTTGTGACGATCGAAGTGTATAAGTACCTATGTATTTTTGGACACCATGCTCAGATATATGTATACAACATGCGTGTCATAACCCATTTCCTTGACAAACCTTTATACCATAAAAAACAAAATCTAATCAGTGACAGGTTAACTCTCAATTGTCAACCGTTCAACCTTCCTATCGCCCTTTAATTCCCCATTCTTTAACCCCCCAAGTGTGAACTTGCAGTATCGTAAGAGAGCGAATCTTGCATGAGCTCACACATGAAATATATTCAATCTGGAAGTTGGAGATAAGCGCCCCCTAGGGCCGGGGGGGGGGGGCTTGGGGGGCGTAAGCCGGCCCCATTTTTGACGGTCACTCGGTTCAATGTTTAAAATGTTCACATTGTGAAGTTATTGCCTGATTCGATATTGGACGGCGATATTTTAAGGTTTTGTAGGGTTGACTTTTTGTAGTCATATAATCATAAGTTTTAAAGTAGACGAAATAGTTTTTAAAATGACACGCGTTCCAAACACTGCAAGTTGTCATTAATATCTGATTATTAATTACTTCATTAATATCTGAGCAGATGCCAGTTAATATATTATTTCTATACACACAGCTAACCAATAATATCTGAACACTCATAAAAATATTAGGAGTCACAAGTAAGTACTACTTGTGACTCCACTGGTGTTGCGGGTGTAAAATAGGGGTGTAGGCAATATCTTACCATCAGGTGATCCATCTCCTCGCCTGCCACCTATCAAATAAAAACTTCGAAACTTCACTGCAAAATAAACCAATTAAGGCCGTATTCGCCCCAGCCTATTACCATCCGATAAGACAAACATAAGATTATTTACATACACCACGCCGTAGATAAGTATGCTTTAATTGCTACAGGTGTGCGACATCGATACGGTGCGGGTTCGATTCCCGTATCAGCTCATTAGCAGATAGCTATTCAGCCTTTCAACAATGCCGTCGGCGAGCGATAACAAAGATCTTTTTACTTGCTTGTTTTAAACAAGTTTGGTAATAAAGTAATTTGTATGAGTTTTAATTAGTTACTTATTGATATGTTTTTGAGGAAATTGAACGTTTGAATTTTTTTTTATGTGAGGTGGCAGACGAGCAGACGAATCACCGAATTACACCTACGCCATGCAGGCGCATACACTACAGGCGTCATACTTTGAATCCGAGCATGCGCCTCTGTATTTTTCATATCTATGTGCGTATTTCTACCAATAGCACGGCGGTGAGGGAAAAAATCACAACAAGATGGCTGTTACTTTAACTTGTGATTTTTATAAAACTGACGGCATCATTTTACTTATACCTGTGTTTGGTCAGTGTCTGGGTGTTATTAATTTAAGTATTACATTTGTAAATCAAGTGCAATACAAGTGCTTAAGCTACTTATTATGGAATCAGCTCAATATTTTAGATCTTGTGTGAATTTATTTATCATTTTTAATTCATGATTGCTTACTTTACTTTCATGGAGATTTAAGTATCTCCGTTTTGTAATTAGAATCTGTTTTTAATTTGCTAACCAAACTATAACCTGTACAATGACTTAATTAACAAACGTATGCTTACTGTCTAGCATCATAGCATTAGTCATAGCATCTGTGTGCATTATGTTTCATTTAACAGCCATTAAAAGTAGCAAAACCAACCAATACGACACTATCTCTGAATATAGTTGCCATATCACCTGACACTACCGTTATACCCCTTTTAAAACGGTTGAATAGCCCTCATATCACCGTATCACTGGCCGACGTCCTATTCTGGGGTGGAGGGGGGGTGGTCCGGAAGGGGGGCTGCTGAAAAACGTGAAAAGTGACCGAGATAAGGGCGGTTTGGCCGCGACTCCGATACGCCCAGGGCTGCCGATACGTAGTGTTTCGAATTTCACAAAAGCGGTGATAAGCGAAGTTTTGCAAGCCGGGGCTGTGGTTGGGTGTAGGTTTATCCGTTAAACCAAATATGGTTACATGTTTTATTAAGTAGTATCGTGTGCATTAAAGTTACTGCTGATACCGTTAAAATTTCAGACGGCAGAACGGCTTTGGCTGATTGATGTCGAAGTTCGTTGACCTACGCGCTAGGCAGGTTATTATATCGTGTCTCTTCCGTATTCGTTCCGTATCTGTCTCTGTCTCTCGTCGAACCATGCTGAAATGATCGCGCATCTGTTTAGCACGCGATGTGGGTTGGCAGCGTTCTGGCTATCTATATATAATATGCCGTACACTAATGATGTGAAAAATCCGCTAGATGGCATACTATTAGTTAGACTGAGGTCCAACTTCAACGTCATTGGTTCTTTAGTGCAATTTTGACATCTCACATCAAAAATAACCAATCACTGTATAATTAAAAAAGAAATCGAGCTACAATCAAACGTTTCCTTTTACAACTCAACGCGAAATCTCTTTAATTGCACCAAAATAAAACCGCATCATTCAAACGACCTTTTAACTTTTATGTTATCGCTGTGCACATGCACATGCGACTACTCGAAAGCGTTTATGTCAAAAAATACCTCACTTTAGATTCAAATAAGGCCAGTCGCCTATTTCCGCCACAGGCGCGTGCTCTAGGCTACTCGTACCTAGTTCTAGATGCGGCGATAACGCCTATTTTGCATAATACTGCAAATTTTTTTTCAAGAAAACATATACAAACTTCATAACACACTAATGTGGTCTTTAGGGTGTGGGCCAAGTTGTAAAAGGACAGCGGTTTGTTTCTAATTAGAAGGGAGGAAGGAAATTTTATGGGGGTTGAGTCGTCGATATGATCTCTAGATACACAATTCCAATCTGAAAGTTGTGCTGAAAGCATTTGATAAAGGGATAACAGCGCTGTGATTAGTAGTTTTACAGCTATCGATATTTTGAATTTGAATATGCCGTCGAGGTAGAAAACAAAATGTAGTATTTTATTTTAGACCCTAATCCATAGTAGTTAATTGGTTTTTAATTATTTTCCGAAAATGCCAAAGAGCGCTTTGCGAATGGAGCATTTATTGGTGGCGATTCTTTTTAACAAAAATGCTGTTATTTAGTTTTTTTATGATCGAAGTGATTGATGTTCATCGCCATTTACTGATGAATTGTAAATAAAGAAAAAAATTAAAGAGTATCAACCATCCCGGTCCTTCTAACTATGCCTTCTGTATATGTCTGGAAATCTAATGGCAACGGAGCGTCTGGGCGTGAGGGCAGATGTTTTAGTTATAGAAGTATCATGACTCTCCTTTGTCACGCAAGTTTATCTCTGTCACTCACGTCGAAACACGACAAGATATTTGTAAATACAGATGAATGAGTGCGTATAGGTAGCTATCAACCTGTAATTTTTTTTGACATGTGTTCTCAATTTGCATCGCTTGATTTGCAATTTCATGCGTTTGTAATTAAATTGAAATCAGTCGCCATAAGTTTATGTCTTGAACTACAGCCACAGGTCAATTGCAGGTCACGACCCAGCGCTTGTTCGTAATGATATTATAATGAAATTTAATATTACTGTGTTTTTCTTTGCAGGTAAGTAGCCGCAGCGACTTCGCCGCGATTTCACTTGAACTGGTCAGATAAGATATCTTTTGATACCAGAGGTCCGTGAGTATTTTATAAACGTATTTGTTGGAACATTTTTTTTGTGAAAGGTAAATATGACCCAAAAATAGTCTTTGTTTGTCGAATTACGCGGAATTTCTTGATGGGTTGATTGATATAAAAATCGACGGTGGCCACAAGGTAGACCGAGGAGGCGATCGCAGGATGAGCTCGACTCCTATAGCCCTAACTGGACCATAGTCGCCCAAAATTGTGAAATGTGGAGAAAGGGTAGGAAAACTTTGCTCAGCAGCGGGACACGACGGGTTTTTAATAATAATACTTGAAAATGTAAATGGTGTCGAGCCAAGGTTCGAAACACTGCAATACCTAAAAACTCTACGACCTAATGATCTTCAAGAAAAAGGCTTATTCCTTCCTTAAGAGCCGGCAACCCATTTTTGATGCCTGAGGTGTTGCAGATGTCCATGGGCGGCGTTGATTACTTACAATCAGGTGAGCAGTCTGCTCGTTTGTTCGCTATAATGTAAAAAAAAACTCATGGAAAGTCTTCGAGTGGGTCTTGAACCCACGACCGTTGTGAATTTCTTCGTGGGTTTGGGTCCAATGATGAATTTTAAAGTGCAAAATTTACCTATTTAATGATATTTGATTTATGATAAATAGCATAAACATTTTTGTATCCCATTTTGAAAATTAGCACTTACCTCATGTAAATCAGAGTCTACCACCATCCATCAAAAGCTTCCGTGTGTGCGTGTACCCACACAGCCTCGCCCGGGGAGGAGGGGGGAGGGGTCGTGGGGGCAGGGGGCGTTACAAACACAGCAAAAGTTCACGTCCGTTTTATCTCATCTATTTGACGGATTCCTACCGACAACGCGGCGTATTCATATTTTGCACAGAGTAGTGGAAGATAGAGGCTGGAAAAGAGATGGATGAATTGTGTGATCAATGCTTTGATCATACAAAAATACGCCGATGAAAGCTTGTTAAGAGAGCACTAATCGACACTTTCGGAATTTTAAACCCATGACCTACTGGATAGGGTATTTGACTATTTTTTTTTATGTGTTTAATCAAAAGACCCCTCTATTAAAGAAACATTGTTGAAAGAATTATTTGATTCTGATTTGAATTACCTGAGATATCACAACTTTAAGAGCACATATTTTACGCGGGCCCAAAAACGCTCTATACAAATGGCTACTAACATGTGACGTCACACGCTCGTATCTTGTATGCGCGTCTAGCAAATTTTGTTTGGTAGCTATATCAAATGTTTCGTTTATGTACATAGTTTTATAATAAAAGTTTGTGTTTAATGTGTGGGTAGTTCAATGATATAATTATTTTTATAATATTATAAACTTTAAAAATGGACTTGCCCATGAAACTTTGAATGCTCACAAAACCAGCTAGACGTTATATTTTTAACTGAAAATTGTGGCTATTGGTTCTTATTTACCAATATTTTGGTAAAGTATCAATATTTTTTACTACATCGATATTAGTCAACTACCCTATTATAGTCGAATATAATATAACTATAGCTGTAGTACCCATTTTCTGTTTAGAGCAGATGTGTCAAGGGTTCAAGGCGCAACCTTCGTTAAATTACACTTGAAGAAGAAGAATTATAGCTGTAACTACTGATGACAGCGCTGTCGGGATCACGTTTTGAGAGACAACATCACATACATTGTCCTGGTCCCAAACTAAGGTTTTCCCTTGTACTATGGAAACCAGAAACAACGAAGGAACTATAAACACCCAGACCCAAGACAAATATACAAACATTTGTCTTGATGCGGGAATCGAACCCGCGACCCTTGCGTCTCAACCGGCGCTCTAACAACTAAATTGGTCGTCGGTTTTCAAACGCTTTCAGAATCGGATTATGTATCTAGAGATTTTATGATCGAAGGATCAAGGAAACGATTGGATAGTGGGGGTAGGTAGATAAATCGATCGTCGAATCGAATCAAGCTACCATAGCATGGCATGCTATGGTAGCGAAATGGATAAGAATGCGCCTTCCATACGGAAGTTTGAGGTTCGAATCCGAGCAACACTAGATTTTACAAATCCATGTGCGTACTTCCACTATCAGGCCGGTATGGTGAGAGATAACTTTATGAGGAAACTTGCACGATATTATGTTGAACGATTGCACCTATTTTGCTGCATGTTCCGTGATGTGATGTATAAATAATATAATATGTTTTCTATTCTAACCTATCCAGCTGTCTTTTTTATGAATCAGTTGTCAATCGACTCCTTTTGACTGTACCTTTCGTTTATTGGGTTATATTTGCGTTGTAAGGTTATCTTTCGCTTTTTACCAATCTGATCATAACATGTTCTCTGAAATGGAAGCTACCCTGCCCGGGCCAAGATCCCGGGGCCCGTGCGCGATAAGGCGCGCTATTTAATCACAGATACGATCGGGGCGGGCGGCGTTATCACAGATACGATCAGGGCGGGCGGCGTTATCGGCGCGTTATCCGCCCCCGCCTTATCAACGCTTATAAATTCACGGAGATGGTTATCTCGCCCTAACTTTTAGTCTGAGGTCTCGCGGGTCGCAGTGGTTCTGAATTCGATTCCCGGCTCGGGTAAATACCTGAGAAATTTTCGGTTCATTAACTCGGATTCTATGCTCCCGTTAAAGATATATATATGGACGTCGTAAAAATAACTGGTAGATAAAAATAAGCATTATGCATAGTTTATGCATACAAACTTATACACTTATAGGCTAAAGCTTGACCACCTGATGGAAACCTGATAATGAAATAAAATAAATAAATGCGCCAGATAATCACACCAATCAACCTGGTTTCAAACTAGGGCAACCCCTGTACTATGAGTACCAGGAGATAATTAAATAGGGGCGTCAACCCAGAACACCCAGACCCAAGAAAATGATGGTGAGTGACGATGAGGACTTTATATTGTCGAGTTAAGTCCCGTTTATATCCATTATTTGGGATCCCACAAAGTTCGCCATTTTATTGTCCAGTACTAATTCCGCCCAATTTTGCACGTAAAAAAAAATCATAAAAGTTAGACACATTTATAAGTATTTACCTACGTAATCATAACAGTTCTCTCTCACTCTACTCTGTGTATTCCAAGATCCCGGGGCCCGTGTGCGATAAGGCGAGCTATTTAATCACAGATACGATCGGGGCGGGCGGCGTTATCAGCGCTAGGGGTGCGACTCGCGGTGAACATGACTTGAGGTGAAATGCATGGAACAAGTCATGTTGTGGTGTGTTTGAAATTTTTCTTTCAAATGTCAGCAACATAATTGCAAAAAAAATTTTTATGGTAGATGTATTTTTAAGTGACAGGTGGAAGATGATTTTAATGATAGATTTTTTAGTAAGGGGTGGCGGGGCGACTTTATCAGAGCTAGGGATGCGACTCGCGGTGAACATGACTTGAGGTGAATTCAAGTCAAGTCATGTTAGTGGTGCTTGAAATTTTTCTTTCAAATTCTTCTATCAACAGTGGGAGAGCCACGCTTCGGCATGAATGGGCCGGCTCGAGTAATACCACATCCTCACAGAAAACCGGCGTGAAGCAGTGCATGCGCTGTGTTTCGCTGCATGAGAGTACCAGAGGCCCAATCCAGGGGAAGGGGGGTGAAAAGCTAACGCGCACTTGTGACACCACTGGTGTTGCAGGTGTTCATAGGCGGCGGTAATCGCCTACCTTTGTCAATTAATATATTAAATGGGAATTAACGACTAGTCAAAATTTTAAATCGTCAAATATTATAGTTATACCCAATGCAACGCGTAAATCTAAGAAACTAAAATATTTTGCCCGCGATTACGCGAGGAACGCAAGGAACACCTCACCTCATTCTATTCCTCATGTATTCTATTTCTGTACAATAAAGAATATCTATCTATCTAGCTACCTCACTACTCCCCGGGCAGAAAACTTGAGTTACCTTTCCTAGCCACATCCCTACGCGCTTATCCGCCCGCCTTATCAACGTGTATAAATTCACGGAGATCGTTATCTGTGTTCAAGGGCGCTGTTTCGCTACGTGTGATAAGTTACTCGTTATAATTATGCTGGGGGTGGACGGATGTTGCGGTTCGGGTTCGTTTTTTACAGTATATTACTTTTAGGTACATTACACTGGGTCTTAATTAGGATTGGATATTTTTAGGGTTTTGAAAGCCTCCGGCTAGATGGAGTGACGATCTGCGAAAAGCCGTGTATAGACTGGACGCGTCTAGCCGAAGATAGGGTGAAATGGCGAACATTGGAAGAGGCCTATGTCCAGCAGTGGACTGAGACAGACTGATAATGATGATGATTTGACTGGCCCGATGGAGTATTTTAGTGACTGCTCCGCCTGCTCACGCGGGTAAGGTTTTGGGTTTTGTTTCCACGATAGGTGTGCTAGAAGATATCTTTAGCTGTCATTTTAATAATTGCTTCGGTAGCTCAGTGGCTTGTAGGTCGCAGTCTAAAAGGACACAAAACGACTTTAATTCGATTCCTGACCCCGAAGTCTATAAGTTGGCTGTTTTGTAGGTGCAATGAAAAGACAGTTTAAGCCCATGACCAATCGATATATGAGTATGACGGTTTGACGCATACATTTGTGCACTAGGACTAGGGATTGCAATCCAGCGGCGTTTTCAATCCAGCTGGATTCTTGCTGGATTGACCTGAATCCAGCTGGATCCAGCGCGGATCCAGCAAAATGTGGAACGAAAATAAAAAGACGACATGATTAAGACTTATTTTATTAATTTGTACTTCTTACGATAATCTATGAAATCTTTCACTCATTTGGTGACATCTTATATAAATATACTTCAGTTTTTTTATCAGTTGAGATCAAAAGAATCAACTTAATATGAAATAACAAACATATAATTATAAACTCATATAACAATTTAGATACCTAATGTTTTTACGTAAGCAATATTTGTAAGCAACTTACTGCCTACTAATATCTACTTGATTGAAGAAACCCAATACTTGATCTAACTATTTTTGATATTTGAAATCAAAAATTCGAAACAAGTGAACATAAATTATATTTTTTCTAAGCGAGGAATTAATCTAGTTTGTCTATTAAACAATTTTTGACTGTTACAGACAATTATTTGCCCTTTTTAGGGTTCCGTAGTCTTCTAGGAACCCTTCTAGTTTCGTCATATCTGTCCGTCTGTCTGTCCTGGCTCGTTCTCCGCCGTTTCTGCACCGATTGCCACGAAACTTGGTGGAGAAATGTATACTGAAAGTGATAGGATTATATAAATTGAATTTTAAAATTATCGAAAAATAATTATTTTTCATAAATTATGACTACATATCCAAGTACAATGCGACTAAATATGAGTTTTTGAAAGCGGTTTTGAAAATGGTGGCAACTCAAAACTAAACAATAGAAATTTATATACGTTTGCGGATCCGCATCGCTGGATCTAGCACGGTATGCTGGATCCAGCATGTATAAAAAGGCGCTGGATCCAGCTGGATTGCTGTATGCTGGATCCAACAATTGCAATCCCTAACTAGGACTGATCATTGAGAACGGCCGCCATATCCAAATCGGTTGGAGGATTTTATTACCCTCAAGTCCTCAAAATAACTGAAAACCATAGTTTTGGAAAGGAATACAATATTGTCATACATCTACGAAGACCTACGTACAGTTTCATGTATAAAAATACACAAAAGCGGGCGAGTCACAATGAACGCGATACCGATCTGGACTTTATAGGGGGCGATAAGCTTGGCCAGGGTTGCCAGATAGCAAATAAAATAAAGGATAGAGTAGGAGTACGACTATGAAAAAATATCAAACCAAATCAAATACTCGTATTATGACCATTTGTCAATCGTTTTGTGTTTAAAAGCCTTAAAATCAAAAAAGAGATTTCCAGTAATTGACAAAAAAGGTAAAAAATTTCAACTCTTAAAAGTACCAATAATTAATACATAATAGAAAGAGTGGAGGTCACATAAGAAGTCGCTGCCAAGGCAGACCCCCTACAAGGTGCACTGACTTTTTGGTGACGGTAGTGCTGTATTTGGAGAAGAACCTCTGCAAACCTTTAACCCTTAATAGGCATAGTTAACGAAAAATTTTATTGGTTTTCGCTCTTATGTCATGAAAGATAAGGTTCAAATCAGGTGGTAACTATTTGTCATCCACCTTATTAAGTGGAAGGGAAATCAGACCAACCGAATTATGATTAGGTACACGTTTCGGAATCTATCCGAAACGTGCAGGTTTCGTTTCGAAAAAAGATGTTTTCGCTCACCATTGAGTTAGTAGAAATACGCACATACATTTGAATAATCCTGCCGGGCTAAGATGCGCACCGCGACAAAATTTTGTCGACACTCGTTCGCGAGAGCGCATTCTTCTATCCCGCTCATCGCTCAGTCAGGTGAGCGAGAAGCAACTTGCGCCGACGACGCAATACGAGTGTCGTCAAAATTATCTCGTGGTGCGCATCTTAGCCCGGCAGAGGTGCATGCTCGGATTCACCCCACGACCTTCGTATGGAAGGCGCTTTTTTATCCACTGATCTACCATCGCTCCTGAGTACCCCAGATTGAAAGCTGTGGGAACCCTAGATGGGGGCGATATCGCCCGCCCAATGCCAGCGTCGTTCCGTCATGCTCAAGAAATATTCATCTGATATCTAAGTGATACGATGATAAGGAACGTTGTTTGCTTCCACAAAAATGTTTGCTGAATACCTATAGAATATTCATTAAATGGCTTGGTAAAATAATAAATAAATAAGATATTAGAAAAGTAAATATACACCAAGCCTGGCCCAGAGTAAGCACAGTCAACCGCACATCAGGTTACTACAACCTGTCAAATTTCCTCAATTGATATTCAACCTAATGTGCTGGCCACTGTACATTAAAGCTCTTGAGTTTGTGTCAGAAACCACACTAATTTTATTGATTTTGCAGCACATGTAATCTTTATTATAGTTATTAACGTCATATAAACAACACAATGACATAATGAACCAAACCAAACCAACCAAATTGCATTAGATTGAAAAGGATTTTTTTGGTAAATGACGGTTGCCAGCGCACTTGTGACTCTATTAGAGCTTGTATCAATGTGTCAAATATATACTTAATATGGTCTCCGATCTCGGCGTTCGATCATGAACTTTAACCTTAGATACAGCGTGAATGCGCTAAAAGCGTCGCCACACATGAAGGCTCCATTCGCAAAAGAGCGATATTTGGCATAACCGGAATTTAAAACTAATCCCTATGGAATAGGGTCGAAAATAAAATAAAGTGACGGCGTTTTCAGAATTAAAAATATCTAAAGTTTTTAGAATGGTTAGAGTGGTTGTTTAGAATGGGTGCCGAAGCGAAGATCTATTAATAGGGCAATTCAAATAAACTTCAACTAGAAAAAGTAATGTAATAAGTATTTAGTAGTACTCCTCCCAAACTAACGAGAAAAACTAGCGTATTCCCCAACGACTTTCAATCACAATTTCCAAAGTAGGTACTAAAACTCAAATGACCTGCGTTCGAGAGCTAAGATAAAAGTATTTATGTTCTCTATCGATACCAAGATTGGGTTTTATTGCTGCCCCGGACAAACAGATACCGCCATAACATGGTAATAGGTGCAACTCTAAACGTTATCTGGTACAAATGTTTTGATGGAAAGAATCCTTTTAGTGTTTTCATTTTTTGTTGTGAGTAAAGGAGGCAGAGAAGCGGATTGTCTGATGGTAAATGTTAGTGAAAAAATTAAAAAAACAATAAATAAATACTTAGAAAACATAGGGCCGGCTCGGTCGAAGTGATAATAATATTTCACTACATCACATACATTGATCTGACTCTGAGATAGGTAGCTCAAGCACCTGTGTTACAGATATCAGAACAGTGGGATTACAAATATATACATATAATACTTTTCTTTTGTAAATACATACTTACTTACAATACATAGATAACACCCAGACCAATACAAACAGACATGTTCATGCACACAAATGTTTGTACTGTGCGGGGATCGAAACATGTTTGAGTTAAGCCTTGTTTGAGTTAAGTTATTGATAAATTGGTAAAAAGAAACAGAACTGAATTATTGTAAATTACAGTAATCATATCGTCACATATCCTTCCGTATAGTATAAACCGTGCCGACCCGTTTTTTTATTACCGTTAACTTTCAGACTTCGGGCTGACACTGAGAATTTCTGAACAGAGAAACTCATGCATCGAAGTACCTATAAATTTTGGCCCGACCCGCCGATCGAACCTGGGACCTCCGATGCGTGTCTCAGAAAGTAACTAGGTACCTAAGCATCAATCATCACCGCTGCCTGACAATCCTGACACACGCGCGGCCGGTTCAACAAGCTAATAATAAGTACCCCCCTCCCCCACTATCGGGCTTCCTGCTCGAGATACGCGATTACATCGGCCACTAATTAGACTTATCGTAGACCAATTATTTATAAGCTTATCGAGCCTCGCGCCATTGTTCTAAAGTTTGCGGCGGTGGGCGACACGGCAGGGGAGGACCGCCAACCACATGCCATGTGTTTGATTGTTCCACTTAAGTACTACACGCGTTTCAAAAAAAAACTCAATATCCAGACTCGAACTGAAACTGATTTTCAGTTCAGTTGGTAGCATACTTGTGACACGTTGGAGTCACAAGTGTGCTACCAACATTTTCTCCTTCTTCTCGAAATGGACTTTTGGCGCAATTATCGGCATGAATCTCTAGCGGTCGGTTAAAGTAGTGAAGGAGGAGGAAATTTATTAGTTTTTGTTTATTTTTGTATATAATGCTCTATTGCTATGCTAAATTAAAGTTCACAGATGTAGGTCAATTTTTGACCGAGATATGTTAATGAAAGCGTTCCTGGGCTTATTACTCATCAGGTCCTGCTCGTCTGTCACCTAAAACATATAATATTGCACCACCTACCCATATTCTGTTTATCAAATATCCTTTGCGAAAGGTTGTCTGGTAGAAATCGCTTTAAGTGATAAGACCGCCGAAATTGTACACTAAATTTCTGTAACGTCTAGTTCATAAATTGTGATTTTAGAGCAATAAAGTATCTCTATCAATCTAACTATCTATTAAAAAACACATGGTGCATCTTTAGGTACGATCTTAAGCTCGACAGTCTGAATCACCCGTGTGTCTCAAAACCTATGTACCTATAACTTTAACTAATGTCGGTCTGTACGCAATTGCAGCATAGATTAGGGATACAATGTATAATGTTTTTCCTTGATACGATCCTGCTTTATCATATTGCCCACCAAGTCTGGCTTTTGCTGTTGTCGATGGCCCGATAATGCCTCGTACCAAAAATAACATGAATTATGTTTGAAAATGGATAATATTAATGCGTACGGAGTGTAATCTAAGTTGTGTTTATTTTAAACCTAAATAACAGGGCTTTTCGTGGACAAGTAAACCATCATAGATTAACTGATCGGATGTGCATTTGAAATGGTATGTGGGAGTGTACGCTCTAGGGGTTATTTCATACCTATTGCATATGTCAAATGTTTTTATCGTTTTCGTTTGCGATTGTTAAAGTAATTGTTACGGAAAAGTATGCATTAAGAGCTATGATATTTTATGATACAATTATACTCTGATTTATAATCATGTAAAGTAAACTGACAGATGAAAATGACAAGTTTCTATGCATTTTGACATTTTCATGTGTCAAATTGAGTGATAATGTATGGGGATGACACATTGACATCTGTCAGTTTACTTTACATGATTATGAATCAGAGTACATGTATACATATCGCACATCTAGTTCTTTAAAGACGTAAATGTCAATTAAATGTGGCATTGTTATTTCAACTATGGTTAACAATGTCTTAAGTATTATTATAGTAAATAAATAAATAAATAAATTGAGACAACATCACATACATTATCATGGTCCCAAACTAATGTTTTCCCTTGAGCTATGGAAATAAGAAACAACGAAGGAACCACAAACACCCAGAGCCAACACAAATATTTGTCTGTATTTGTCGCTATATAATAAATAATATTTTCACTACATCACAAACATTGATCTGACTCTGAGATAGGTAGCTCAAGCAACTGTGTTACAGATATCAGAACCAACAGTGGGATTACAAATATATACACATAATACTTTTCTTTTGTAAATACATACTTACAATACATAGAAAACACCCAGACCAATACAAACAGACATGTTCATGCACACAAATGTTTGTACTGTGCGGGGATCGAACCCGCAACCCTTGCGGGATATTATGCAGATATTGCTGTTATATTATAAAATAAGTCTTGTGATGGCCTATAGAAATATGTATATCTATAGTGGTATTTTAGCTCTCAAGATATCCCTTAAATGTTTCCCAATAAATCTGGCTTAGAAACCATACAATAAGAGTTCGAAACCGCGTAATTACCAGTTAGGCTATGCCAAAAAAAGATACATGAAATTGCCATTGAGAACGCCCATCAATTGTCGAAAGCAACGGTTTAACAGGATATATGGCCCATAAAAATGTTAATGCACTAATGCAACTGCACATTTCTTGCTAGCGTAATTTGCCACGTTGGAAACGAAAAATGCACTGAAATAAGCGAGCGGTCAAGTTAAACGCTGAAGCGGGTATTATAATTAGATAAACAACGTCGGCCCTAATTTCTGGGAAATTAAAGATTTTTAAAGCAAAAGTAAAACAAAATGATCTCTGAATGTAAAGTATTCGAGACAGCATGTCATTTTGTAATTATTAAATCATACTGAGTAGGTATGTGCCTTTTCAGTGTACATATTTCTTATGTGGTTTGGTTTTCAATTTAATTTACTTTATGTTATACCTACCAAATTTCTCTTATAACATATTATATGATATTTTAAACCTTGTAGGTATGTTGCACTGAATAAAATATTTACTAACTTACTTAACTTATTAGATATTGACACCTAAAATAAGATAAAAAAGATAAGCTCTAAATCTCTCTTGAAAAGAACATCCGTTGCATAGAGACAGAGAAATCTCTACTTACATTGAACCAAATTGGTTAGATTTAAGGCCAGAATTGCATGGTGATTGTTTACTGGTACCTACTAACCCAACGTGTGATTGACTGTGTTGTAAAAATAGCAACCCCTTTATTCCCGTCCTTAGCATAGTTATTAATACAAGATGCAACGCAAATTAAATTGTACTTAGTTCTAAATACTTGGGCATTGCATTCGCTTCCAGCATTATGAGTTTATCAGACGGAAGTCTCGACCCGCTATCGCTTATGAAATAGACTTTAGCATACGTGTCCAGCCGAATTCAGCAGTCCCGAGAATGGCCGTTAAGGAAATGGGACATGTAAATGAAGGCGCTGACTGCCCGATGCGATGATGAAGAGCATCCAGTCTGCAGTGAGATGCAATTTTTTTAACTTTCAAACTTTGGCTATTATTTCGGAATTGAAGTGGTGCTTTTGAGTAGTTTGTAGTTGGCTGTTTGGCTTGTACGTAATGGTTGGTAGGTTCGCTTCAACTTTTTTGAAGATGATTATATCTAGTGGCGTTTTGAAAATTCGCATCCGTTTGTCTAATCATATTAATATAGGTATATAGTTACTTTGAAATTACTAGGCTTCAAAATCAGCGTTGTATTTAATCTTAAGCGCTTTTAAGCACAAAAGGTTTTGCTTAGTTCGATTCACGGTCAGGTTATCTTATGAATAAAGATTTCTAATAAAATTGATCTCGAGTTAAGACTCATAAGCGGACTGGGACACCCCAAGTTCTCGTATTCGTGTATGTTATTAGGACAAGAAAATGACAGTTTCCGTAACCTTTGTAATTATTAGTCTTCACTTCGTATCGGACCTATATTAGATCTAAACAAGTACCAATAGATTACGCTGAGTGTCGATTCCATTGCGCAAAAGTTTTGTCTTCTCGGTTTACCTTTTTTATATGATAGGTGGCAGACGAACTGACGATCACCTGATGGAATGCGATTGACGTCGCGGCGCCGCCCATAGACACTTGCAACACTAGTAGAGTCACAAGTGGTGCACTGCCAACCTTTCCCTCACCTTCCTAGCTATGTGATTATATATGAGGTAATAATAATATAATATTTTTCACTACATCACAAACATTGATCTGACTGTGAGATAGGTAGCTCAAGCACCTGTGTTACAGATATCAGAACCAACAGTGGGATTACAAATATATACATACAATACTTTTCTTTTGTAAATAAATACTTATAATACATAGAAGACACCCAGACCAATACAAACAGACATGTTCATGCACACAAATGTTTGTACTGTGCGGGGATCGAACCCGCAACCCTTGGCCCAGACGCAGCATTCACTACTACTGAACCAACCGGGTTGTCGTCGTCCTCTGGATTGTAAAACTTACCTCTTTATAAGTAGTATCCATTATTGAATCCTCTGGTGTTACCAAGCGAGGCCCGTTGGACGACAGTCCCTCGTTGACCCTTACTTATTTCCCTCACATAAAAAGGCCTTGTTATCTCAGGACCTCTATAATTGTGAGTATTACATTTAACAGTTTTGGCGCCGCGACTATCAGCAGACTGGTTATCAGTGAATTAAACCTTATCATCAGACCCTGGGGCCAACTTATCTGATCTCGATTATCGACGCATTCCAGGGGCCTGCATTAGCTTGTTATCAATTTAAGCTTCGCTGGGAATGGATATTAATATTAGATGTTTTTTTTTGTTTTGGGTGAGTGGTGTTTTTGATTCTTAATGTATTGGTGTTAAGTTTGTCCCTTTGTGTTTAGTTGCGGCGTTTACTATGTATGTTATAATTTAGTTTGAAGGAAAATAAATGTAGTTTGGTTAACTTTTATTTAAGGTAGAGGAAAGAAAACTTGCCGGATGGCGCATTTGGTAGTAGGCCCTGCCTCAAATGGCAAAGATCGTGGGTTCGATCTTCACCCTGGAGAAACATTCGAACACTTGTGTTTGTTTAGTGTCTGGGTGTTATGTATCTAGGTATTATATTTGTGATATATCCCTTGTCTGACATCTGTAACACAAGTGCTTAAGCTACTTTCTACGGAGTCAGGTACCTAAATGTATGAGATGTGAGAACGTATTTTATTTTACCATTCATTCTTACAAAATTAAACAGCCTTTTATCTGACCAGAATAAAAATCTTCTACGGCCTCGATGGCGCAGTGGCTAAGGTGTTCGCCCGAAGCGCTAAGGGTCCCAAGTTCGATTCTCGGTCGAGTCAATTTCGAAAACCTACATTTTCTAAGTTTTCTTGGGTCTGCGTGTTCTGGGTTGACGCCCCCAGTTAATTATGGTCAACTGGTACTCATAATACAGGGGTTGCCCTAGTTTGAGACCAGGTTGATTGGTGGGATTGTCTGGCCCATTTATTTGTTTTACTTTTTAAAAGAACCTTAAGTTGTTTATTTTTATTCGGCTATGGTCAGTTATTGTCCATTGGTACAGATATCCATTTTGGCACATACTGGGTTTATCCTGTAGTATGGGCCGGCTTATCACCGCAGCGGACCATAAAGTATAAAAATATCAGCTGGAGACTAAGTTATGTGCAGTATCGGTAGCGGCTGCCAAGCGAGTGGGCGAAGCCACAGTCGCGGGATACCAGTACAGGCTAGGCCACTGGTAGAACTAGGATTTTGGTTTGGCAGGAATTTGAAGTTGGCCCATTTAATAAATAAATTCTCACAACATCTCATACATTGACTAGACTCTGTACTAAATAGCCTAGCACTTGACAAGTACACGGCTATTTAGTACAGATATTTAGAACACAATGTGTTACATATATCAGGCAACAGAGGAAACACAAATACATAATATTGTACAGGTTACATCCCTTTGTATCATCACCAAGTGTTCTACCAATAATTCTAAACAACATATGACTTTTGTAAATTCACAAAATAAAATAACTTATCATACAAAGTCGGTCACGTAACATGGTGATTATGTATGGGGAGGATTTCGACGAATTTCGATAAATCGTCAAACAATAGTTGTTCAAAATGGTTCGTAGCACATGTGGTTAAAGGGCTGTAAATGTAAACTGATACAGCCTGTATAATACCTTAACACAATATTACTCCCAGATACTGAACGAACACAAGTGTTCATCACACATGTTTGTCTAGGGTGGGGATCGAACCAACGAACTGGCGTAAGGGGCAGTGTCACTACGAAATGCGCCATCCGGCCAGTAATTTTTGGCTCAGAAACGGAATATAAATACATATGTCGCGACTTTTTGAACTTTTTTGACTTTTTGTCCCCAAGAAACTACTCAAGGGCATTATCATTTACCTCCAGAGAACAAAGGGCCTAAAGAAAAATCGCCTTTCCATGCATCAAACAGTCGATCGTTTGTGGAGAAGGTGTACCTATGTTTAGAGATTATTATTTCTTAGGGAAAAATAAATAAATTGAGACAACATCACATACATTGTACTGGTCCCAAACTAAGGTTTTCCCTTGTACTATGGAAACCAGAAACAACGAAGGAACCACATACACCCAGACCCAACACAAATATCTGTTTCATCAACAAACATTTGTGTTGATGCGGGAATCGAACCCGCGACCCTTGCGTCTCAACCAGCGCTCAAACCATTGCGCCAAACGGGTCGTCAAAAATATTTATTTAGCTATATCCTTCATCTATCCTTCTTTGTCTAGATAGCTAATTCCAAAATACTAAGCTCCAATGAAGATAAGGTTTCTTAATGGGCAGATTAATACCTCGCCAGTCGTGATGATTCCCGCGATAATACACTGAGTGCAAATGTATTTGATACAGTCAATGTATTTAAATACAGTGTTTAGTCGCAGGTATTCATTCTGCTAATCTTTCGATAGATTCATCAGAACGCGTTTTACGTCCCGTTACGATTTGCAGCTGTTTAAATTTATAATTAGCACAATTTAGATATTATAGCTAATGAGAGGGATTGTAGACCAGTGGATAAGAACGGACTTTCCATACGGGATCGAGGTTCGAATCCATACACCTATGGATTCAAATCTATGTGCATGTTGCAGCCGGATCGTATCTATAATCCGCCGTATGACAATACGGCTAGCTTTTATCAAAACCATTTCTTTCAGACAACTGTGGAGTAGAATTGTGGGTGTCCACCATTTTGAGAAACTATCTTGAATGAATCCACTATAATGTAGAGAGAGATCAGTTAAATTTATTTTTGTAATGATCACAACACATTTAAAATTCTTACAACAAAATTTAGAGTCGACTAGTCTTATTCCATTGGCACAAGATACAAAGTAAAGGACTTATCAGTCTATATACTGTCCTACTACAGGGCATAGGCCTAAGCTCCATCATAGAAATCTAGTCATCGCTACTATGATGGGATTAGGCTTATTCATCACGCTTGCCTATTGCGGATTGGTGATGACAAACCACAAAATACAAGCACCTTACTGTACTGATATGAAATACGTAATATAATGTATTCGTAGGTACCTCATAAAATACATATTTCAAAATTACTTACAAATCTAAATTGGTATTCACGATTAACATCTAGAACATTTATCTGAACCATTTATATTCGACAAAACGATTCAAAAAACTTATTCAGAGTTGATATTGTTTCTCATTCACAAGTGTAAACACCACACGCGAGTTCAAACAAATAGCCCACTGATTTAACACGACGTTTACAAACAGTTTGACGTCCATCGATGGCTTAGCAGGAGGTGTTAACAACATCTACATTGATACCCGCCAATGGATACATAACACTGAGATATGCTGTTACAAGACAAGGAGGAATGTAAAGGTGTCTGCGCTCACGACGGTAGTTCAGCCTTTTTTTCCTTTAATCTTGCATCTCTGTCGCACTCATTTGTACGCCATTGTGAAACGGCACTGTTATGTTCGATTTGTTTTTTTACCAAAGATAATATTGTTCTTTGGTCCAGAGATAGTGATCTGTATTCGGTTACAGCTGTCAGGTATTAAGCGTTTGGAGTTTGGAATAAAAAGTCTAATCGAGTGTGAATAAATGTTGTATGGAGGCTTTAAGGAGTGGGTTTATGGTTGTTTCGGAGGTAATTATGTCCGCCTTTTGGAAAATTAACTATTTCTCAAATTGTGAACAAATTTCTGTGACCACCGTCAGATCCCGGCAGAGTGATTAGACTTTTGATCATAGAAACCCAAGATACAGCGTGCATATCCTAAAAGTGTCGCTGGCAATGAAGTTGAAAAACTCATTAACAGACATTTGATGATGGTAATAAATCTTTTCTTGATTTTTTTAAGATATAGGGGGCAGACGAACAGATGGATCACCTGTTTTTAAGCGATTACCGCCGTGCACAAGTGCGCTGCCGATCTTTTAAGAAAGAATATGCTCAATTTTTGAAGGTTTGTAGTCGTATCGTTCCGGAAATACCGCAGGCGACAGTTCATTCCATGTTCATGATTTTACAATATTGAAAAAATTCGTAATACTTATATGCAACAACTTTATTACTCTAATCAATTTGTAATTTGACTTTTATTTTTGAGTAGCTTTCCAATTTTTTTTAAAATACAAAATGGCCTCATTTGCTATACCTTTATCATCGAATCAAATATTTTATCCCCCATTTTTGACATGTTGGTAGCCCTACCATGAATCATATCGTAACCCGAGCCTTGGCCGTCGCAGTAACAAATGTGTTAAACAGTTTAACCGTATAAACACTACGGGCATTGTTCGGGCGATAGCTATCGGCGCAAGGGCAGCGTATCGTGGTAGCGGCCACGGTTGACAAATGGTGCGAGAGTTCGCCCACCCAATGAGATACCTGTACTACTAACGCGGTGTTTGTGGACGTTGTGCGATCATTTTGTAATGGGAAAGTTTCGCAAAATCTACATTAAAATGTAAATAGTACCTACTGGCAGAACTACAGTATGTAATAATTTTAGGCGGCCGACACAGCCAGTACTTGCTGGGCGCCTAAGATGACCGCCTTAAGGAAATGGTATTAAATAGGGGGTACCGTTTTTCTCTTTGACAATGGTACCCCATATAATACACGAAAGTTTGAGAAAGATGCAGATGGTAAAGTAAGTAATGCAATGCAAGACTAAAAATTCTATAAAATCCATAGTCTTTAAAAGAACAAAGAGATAATTACGAAAAAGTAAAAGATATAAGGAAGATAAAGGACAAAATATAAATATTGTTATTCAATAACTTATAATTGCTTGTTACTTTGTAGCTCTGGCCTCTTACGTACGGATAGTCACACATTAAAGTATTGATTAACTTTCATCAATCAATTTTCACCATAGGGGGATTAGGTTAAATATCAATTGAGGAAATTTGGCAGGTCGTGGTGACATGATGTGTGACTAACTAACTGTGTTGACATATATATAAATTTATTTAATTTTAAGGTCTAGTGTTTGTGACTGACTATATTTAAATAGTTATTTGACTATTCGGGGGAAACAAACAACAAACAAAAAAATATAAAATTAGCCCAGCCGTTCTTGATTCATAACTGGTTACCTAACCCGTCTTTGTTTCATTGTATAGATTTTGTATTTAACTTCTAAATATAATTCCAGCCTTCGAACAAAAGACTTAACTAAATTTATCATTTCGAACTCAATAGCAACTTTAATTAAAGCCCATATTCACTTAGCAGATTTTTCAATAGCTTTGCAACTGCGGTTAGCTGATAAGCAGATCTGTTCATCGACCGAATTAGAAATTTATCGATGGTTTCCTGGTGGCAACCAAACAAACCGATGAATATTAATTGCCAGATATCTACTGACTGACGTGGTACAATTACTCCGATAGTGGCAAGTAAGTTAGCTTATCTTCTTATTTTTGTGTCAATGGTAGGTACCAAGTTAATTCATTAAGGTGATAAGGGCGAAATGTGATGACTTGTACAGCGTTGGCTGGTTTCGTACGATTAGTGATAACGTGGCTTCAGAAAAAAGAGTGTTTCAGCGAGCGAGGGAGTAGTCGCTAAACGCCCAATCGAATCTGAATTAGCCTGTAGAATCCCACTGGTGGTAAATGCCTCCCCCCCCCTCCCCCTCCATTGCTCCCTATCCAACTTGGACATAGAGAAATCATCATACCATCTTTTTCTGGACTTGCCCTGTTGACGGCGTCCGACGGATCGATCGAAAACGATCGGCCCCCATTAGGTGACGATTTGGATAAGCACATGGATCACATGTTGGTAAACGATGCCGCCGCCATAGGTACCTGCAACACCAGTTGGATACACAAGCGCGCTACCAATCTTTAACCCCATTTGGCCCCTAATTGGGCCTCAGGTACTCAGTCGACGAAACACAGCGCTGGCGCTGCATCACGCCGGTCTGCTGTGACGTCGTGGTATCACTCCGGTCGAGCCGGCTCTTTCAAGCCAAAACGTGGCTCTCCTTGATTACGGTTTTCAAGATAATCATCTTGATCAATATTGTATTTTGGCAAACATGTCGGCCATCTTTAAAAGAATCGTATGGTGTAAACCCCGCTATCCCCCGTCGCTTGGTCCACTACATTACGCTGGCTGTATCGTCGCGCACGGATCTTGTTTTAAGTAATAGTATCGCGGTGCGATAGTGTTAGCCCATTTTTCTTCTACACAACAAAGGATGTAATCGGCCGTGTGTGTTACCCGTTTGGTGTGGTGCAAGTTATGGGCGGGATAGGAACTCAACTAACGTACACTATACGTTGAGGTCAGCGGAATGCGGGCTATCATGTGTGAAAAGTCCGCTAGATGACGTACATCATACTGTAGAACTGAGGTCCATCTGTTCTATCCACGGTGATTGATTATTTTTGATACGAGATGTCACTAAAAATAAATGACGTTGAAATTAGACCGCAGTCTAACAGTACGCCACCTAGTGGATTTTTCACATGCGATAGCTCCCATTAGCAATGTTCTAGGTAGCCGGTAAAATTGCTTGCGTGTGTGAAGTATCAGTTACGTGTGTGAAGGGATTAGCTACCTGACACGTATCCCTATGACAACTGCTGTCAGATGTCGCTTTGATATAAAGAAATTTTGCATTGTCAAACCAGTCAGCTAACCGCCGTCATCAACAAAATACCATTCCTACTAGGTTGGTTATTGCTGCTCTGTATAGATGTGTTTTTTTTTCTACCAGAAAACGAAGCAAATATTAATGAGATAATCACAATGATTGTTTTAGGAAACTTACATTACATTCAACAATTGTAAAGTTTACGCTAATTCCTATCACTTGGCCCAATCGTATCGCAGTGGGCGAGGTGTCACATCGCATATCGCGTGTTTAATGATTCACTCGGTGATCCGCACCACACCGCACCACACACCGCACCGCACCGCACTCCACCGCACTACAAAGTGCCATCTAGATGTATCCGAGGTTAAAACTGACGCATCAGTGGAGATCTACAGCCGTTAGGTGTGCCCACGCGCAGGGTTAGGATGAATTCCGCTTGTGTATTATACAGACAGTCTTACATTAGAGATTACTACAATCGGTAAAACCTCAATTGGATGGTTTGAAAACAAAAACCACATTTTGTAATAAGGAAGCCAGGGAAATCGTCCCATTTTGACCAAATCATTCCGTTTTTTCGACACATCCCTCCCCCCTACCCCTTTCTCTACATACATGATGTGACGAGCTAGAATACGACAAGCCACTGGACCACTGGTCTTCTGTCCCATATTGAGCAAAATAAAATATGGTCAGTTTCTTCTTGTCCTATTCAATAATTCTGTGCTTGCTAATAATACATCAAATAGCTTGTATTTGTGGGAATCGAACCCTCGTATTAATACCATTTATATAGAGATAACATCTATAGACATCAACAAGGCTTATAGGTAAACCGAAAACACGAAACGCTTGCGCGATGTAATTGAGCACAGCGCCATCTATTGGTTCATTTCTGAATTACGGTCCCTGAGCGAAGTGAGGGCGGGCCACTAGTTTTCCTATAAAAGAGCAGGGTCACTTAAATGCAAAATCGGGAAATCAATCAAGATCCTTTATTAAGCTTATTAAGGTGGGTTGTAAAATATACAAATCACAGATGCGAATCAGAATCCGCCAATTAACGATGCACTTATTACTTGAGATGGTTATCCGATGCGTTCTCAGTCACGACCAGATCATATAGGAGGAAATTAATTGCTCTTAAATGTATATCAACTGAGTGTTAAGGATCTTACCCGGCTATGGGTTTTTAAACATCAGATGTAATATCAGAGAGCAGAACATTTTTTTTATGTGATAGGTTGCCACAAACCGCTAGTTGCAAACACAAAACAAAGTTGGTTTGGGCAAAGATTTGCTAATCTTTCTCAAACTCTGTGGTCAAAGTGGATACTGTCCTAAAGGTGGCGATCGTTGAATTCTTTTTTGCTTTCTGACAATTATATTTAGTCAATTCTTATAAGACACCTGGGAATATCCGCTTCGTCTAACGTAGTTCGGAACCCTCCGTTTATATTCCTCGTACATATAGTTCAAACTCGTTTGGCGCTCCCGCAAGCGTGGTCGTTTATGTCTCAAGCAGCGTTCCCTTATACCATAACGGCGCCAGTACGAAAGTTTTACCATCGTTATAGTACTACTCTGCCGCGACTTTTTCCCATTATTAATCTGGACATCTTTAAGGCAAGAGTGAACAGGCATGTTCTAGGCAAACGCGTGTCATCCTAGACCTCATCGTCAAAAAATACCCAAAGTGAATAAGAGACCACGTGGCAGCCTAGGAAGCGATGGAGGGATGAATTAGACATTTCATATAAAAGACTGCCGGAATCGTTGGAAAGCGGTTGGGGAGGCCTTTGCCCTGCAGTGGGACAGAACTAGCTCATATAATAATGATGATGGGCCATAGTCTAAAGGCTGCCTTTTAGAGCAGCACTCACAAACACTACTGGATGCGTCAGTGAGTCTCCATTTCCTCAAATTGTCCCGGTATTATATTCTATCTATTCTAATCAAATGGGTCGAGCAAAAAGTTTGTTTCGAATTTTCGAACATAGCTCGGGTTTGTGGTCACCAATTGGCATTAGGCAAGCGTGGTGATTAAGCCATCATAGTAGCGATGACATGATTTCTATGATGAAGACCTTTGCCCTGCATTGGAACAGTAGGTACTTATATAAGCTGATACTTTACTTTTACCATAAATTAACTGAATCTATAGTCTTAAACTAAACGTGAATGATTGGGGAAATCGGCACAGGACCCGAACAAAATGGCGAACTTTGACGCCAGAAGCCAGGACCCTTGGATCACTGAGCCAGCGTAGTAAGTAAGAGGTCTCTGGCTAGACAGTAGCTGAACCAGTGAGTGACGTCACCGTCTGAGGGCCAGATTGACCCCAAGATAGTCACTTTTCAGGGAATCAACCGGGAGTGAATAAAACCCGATCAGGCCGACCAATTTCGCAAAAACTACACAACACGATCCGTTGTACAGATCGCTGATAGGGCAAGGTACGGTTAGCAGGGAAACTTGGCAAAATTTTGCAAAATCTACTTACTCATTTTGTACAGACACACATCAGTAGCGCTACCATGAGTTGACATCTGACACTGACATAACGTAAACTATTGCTCTGTCTCTTTCAAATGCATCACAATGAAAGAGACAAAGCGATAGTTTTCGATAGCGAGGATAGTATTTCAAACTCATGGTAGTGCTACTGGTTACCACAAACTGTCAAATATCCTCCGGTAGTTTGACAGTGAGATGAGAGCCGATTGAAGAAATTTTACAGTTTTCTAAACTTAAATATGTGGCCAAAAGTGCATTTCTGTAAAGGCACACATAAAAGATATACATAAATTGTTAACCTTCTTCAATCGATTCTCAACTTACTATCACACACATTAGTTTGAATATGAAATGAGGAATTTTTATAGGTTGTGGCTACCTGATGTGTGACTGACTGTATATATGTACACTACGAGATTGTTTTGTATGGCTAAAAAACCCTATTCAAAAGAAACGCTCTCTCCTTTTTGCCACTGAAACTGCAGCGAAGACTCATGAGGAACTTGCCCACTGCAAAAGTATCTAGTTCATCATTTATCATTATGTATCATATGTAGGTATCATAGTATTATACATCATAGTATTATATATAATTTGAACTACTACTAGTTCAAATTATTGAGAGTTGTCTGCCGACGCTACCCACACGCGGCCTGCGAGCTTGCGTATCGTGCCATCTAATATTATTCTGGGAACGGCCTTAATAAGTCAGTACAGAATGTTATCTATTCCATTTTATCGCGGGCCTGATAACGATCTCCATCCAATTAGCCCCACAATGCAATATGGGCCGTCTCAGGCACAGTTATGACGGAATTCTGACTCCGTGTTGTTACTTTGTTACGTTTTGAGGAGATGTCAGCGAGATTTGGGAGATAAATGGCCTGTTAAATGTAGCATATGAGTGTGCACTTAGATGTTGCGTGATGGCTGTGGTGATATGATACGGCTGCGTCGGCTAGCGTTCTCTAAAGTCAGTCAGTCAAATTAGCATATATACTGTCCCACTGCAGGGCAAAGCCCTCCATCATAGAAATTAGGTACTACTGGTAAGTTACCACATCACATAAAAAACAATATAGATACCTATTGCGAACGGACTTTGAGAGGGACTCGGTTTTTAATCGACTTTAAAAACAGGAGTTTCTCAACAGTTTTTTTGTATGTTTGTTACGCGATAGTTCCTTAAGTTGTGAACAAATTTTAAGAGTTATTTTTTGGTTTGTAAGGGAATATTTAGTATCCAGGTGTGGGACCACTTTTGAAATTCAAATTGGAAGTGGTGCATATTCTAGTATAGGAAGTAATTCTTACATCGTTCGTGATAATTCTAACAGCTCTGAATAGCACAGCTCGGTGCAAATGGAAAGCGGAAACTGGGCTTCAAAGCGACCGTTTTTGCGCAACCGGGAATGACTCACTGCAATGACTCGACACTCAAATTTTAAAGCTACTTGTAATAAATATAACACTTGTGTAATTCTACAGTTTACTTACAAACAATACCTAAACCGAGTGTATCTGTGGATTTACATCTCTTTAACCTATTCAACATCATTATCAAACTTAATAACATTATTGTGTTCTACTACTTTTTGGAAATCGACGAAAGACTTTTTAAAGGAAAGTTAAACAATTCGTAATAAGTATTTTATTCTTAATAAATTCATATAACTGGGGGCGTCAACCCAGAACACCCAGACCAAAGAAAATTTAGAAAATCTAGTTTCCTAAATTGACTTGACCGGGAATCGAACCCGGGACCTTACGCGTTTCGGGCGAACACCTTAGCCACTGTGCTATCGAGGCCGTCGAGGACGCCATTTGTGTCGATGTAACAGTAAAGAAAAACGCCAAAACCCAGCATTGGATTTCATTCATCATCAACCCACGCTCGTCCACTGCTGGACATAGGTCTCCCCCAATGCATGCCACCGCTCCCGATTTTCGGCCACTCTCATCCAGCTCACTCCAGCCAGCCTTCGAATGTCGTCATCCCATCTTGTAGCCGGGCGTCCAACACTACGTTTAACCGAGTCGCGGAGCATTGGATTTATGAGGAAGCAATGTTTTCATAATCATAATATCTATTTATTAAAAAATAATGTAGCGCTTCTTATGAATGCTACTAACCGTTTTCTTGTAATAAAGTGTAAACCCCGGGCGCACCACTTGTGGTGTGATCCGCCGCGATCGACTCCCGCGCAAGACGAGATACCACCGCAGTGGTAATTTGATCGGCCGCTATCTCGCTCACCATCGGACGGCCAAATGCAAGCAATACATGTAGCGATAACAAAAAAGATTTTAAAATATTAATTATTAGTGCGCCCCGCGGTTTTACTTGCGTATATGTTTAGATATTGAATCTTGTGTGCCTTTGTAGGGTGTCTCGTGAACAATTCTCTGTTATTTATTTATTAATTTGGCTCATCAACAATATAAACACAAAACTTCACAAAGCAAAAACCATCACCATGTGATTAGGCATTAATAAATTATAAAATCTGTATGATTTGCAGGGATGTACGTACAGTAGATATCTGTGAAAACGTACACCCCTCTTACCACGTCTTGCTCCAACTATTTGTGAACAATATTTTTTCTACGACTTTTGAAAACTCTTCAAAAATTTTCATTTTCAACTCCCAATACAAAATTAACAAGTCACTTGACAGACTTTGTAAAAAAAGTTGATTATTTTTTAGGTGTAATAGTTCAGTATGGTTCATAATCCTCGTGCATAAAGGGATGCAACTGTTTACAGATACACCCTGTATACAAAAGTTAATGTGACGAACTAAAATGCGGACAATGCTTATTGAAATCTAATTAGCACAAGCTATTGAAAGTTATTTGTTATCTGCTTAAGCTTTGGATAGATATGATCATAAACTTTCCCCGTAGATCAATGTCAACCTTAATGTAATGATTTAGAGTCGAAAATTTAATAAAGAATTGACTGATAGTTCACCTGTGGGGGGTGCCCTAGGGGTCACTGATAGATAACCTGCTTATCTATCTATCTATCTGCAATCGACAATGAACCCGATCTAATCGCTAACTCATTGGATTGTTGCAGTTGCCTTGACTTATACGCGCTCGGGTTAAGATTCGATCCCTTGTCGAACCTTTGAGTCTGGTTGAAATGTGGATGACGCAATAGCTTAAAGCTTCGACTTGATCACGTTTGAATCCTACTACTATTATAAAGGCGAAAGTTTGTAAGTATAGATGTATTGTTTGTTACTCTTTCACGTAAAAACTACCGAATGGATTTGAATGAAACTTTACCACAATACTTATAGCTTATACATCAGAATAACACATAGGCTACAATTTATAAAAATATATTGTGTGGATTGTCCAAAATATGACGGTAAGTGTCAATAATTAACTCCACGCGTACGAAGTCGCGGGCGGCCGCTAGTACTTCATATAAACGGGACTAAACGCGACGAAAATTAGTAAGTACATTCTAGCACTTACTGCTTGACGTTTCGACTGCGTTACAACAGCCGTGGTCGCAAGCGAAGTGGAGTAAGTGCTAGAATGTACTTATTTAGTCCCGTTTATATGAAGTATTTGTATAATGCATCGCGAAAGTTAAAAAACATATTGTTCACGTTTGAGTCGACGTTTGATACTGGTGTTTCTACTTGTCTGCTTGTATATTATACGCTTAGCTATATTATACAGGGTCTATTTCTGTGTCTGTGTGGACACTTACATCAATTAACATCGTCTTCTTTTAACCATTTCTGAACAACATTTATTGTTTTACAAATTTTGGAGATTCGTCAAATTTTATCGAGTAGGTAGGTATTTGTTGGAAAAGTTGATTGTTTCCAAAAGCCATAGAACAAATGTTGTACAGAATGATTAGTAGAAGGCGTTCACTAAAACTATAGGTAAGTAATCGCAGTCTCTTCTTCAAAACTTATACGATAATGTTTTGACATTCATAAGTGTTGTTCATTGACCTAATTTGAATAAAGTTTTTTTTCTATTTATGTACCTACGTACACTCCTGCGGTGGTCCAAAACATCAGCTTAACATCTTGTATTTTAAACGCCTATAAAATCTGACCATCAAATTACTTAAAACGTCTCAACCCCATTACAGGCTGTATAAAATAATTACCTTCGATTGTCGTCGTAACACTGATTTTACTGTTTCCCTAATTCTCCGTCTATCCGCGTTTTATCACTGCTTGTTAACAGCTAGTGATGTGCTCAATGTCTTGAGTCGCTCGATTAAGTACATGTAAAAAAATCTTAACGATCGGCCAAGCACGCATACTACCCGTGCGGATAAACGCTGGGATTAGAAATGGCGGACCTACGAGTCGGTACCGTCAGCATACTAAGTACGTAAAATTATAATTAAATATAAGTAAACTGAAAAATCGTAGAAAATATCGTTAGCATTGAAAATGTTTTGTTATTTTATTGATTCAAATAATATATAAGGATGTTTTATAGGTTTTATTATTTTGTAAAGAATATTTTTTATTGTATTTATGTAAAAAATCTATGAAAATAATTCAGATTGCGATAAATTCTTTTTTCCTAAAAAGAAATTGTTTATAAACAAATAATAATTTATAATTATCGCATTTATAAACGAATTAGTCCTCACAAAAATACACATTTATAAGCGGTCCGCCCCGGCTTCGCCCATGGTACATACATAGCCTATAGTAATGAGGAATAACGTACCTTTCTAACAAAATATGACAAGACTAACGAAAGGTTCAAAACCACGGAAAAACTAGCTCACAAATTTTTATTAAAACGCAGCTTTTTTTTTGTCAGTCTGTACCCACGTCTGCGAGTATAGACGCAAATAGTGTGCGAGCAACGAAAGGTTCAAAACCACGGAAAAACTAGCTCACAAATTTTTATTAAAACGCAGCTTTTTTTTTGTCAGTCTGTACCCACGTCTGCGAGTATAGACGCAAATAGTGTGCGAGCAAGAGGTGAATAGTTGCGCCGCCATTTCTAATCCCAGCGTTTATCCGCACGGGTAGTATAGTAGTATACTGTGAGAGAGCACAAAGAGACATGAATGGGCCGGCTCGTCCGGAGTGATACAACTGCCTCACAGAAAACCAGCGTGAAGCCCTGTGCTGTGTTTCGCCGAGTGCTTACCATCAGGTGATCTGCCTGCTCGACTGCTACCTATCACTTAAAAAAAACAAGTATGCGCGCAAACACTGGCGCACTCAATTCTTTAGGTAGATAGGTTTTCGGGCGCAGGACCATCATCTTTACGTGCTTTCCGTTAAACGTGGGTACAAAGACCACCAACTTCCAGACTTCGGGCTTACACTGAGAATTTCTAAACAGAAAAGCTCAGGTTCAAATTTTTGGCTTGACCCGGGAATCGAGCCCAGGAACCCAAGCGCAGCCGTTGCTTTAAAGTGCAATCTACTCACTACCCACTGCGCCACCGAGGCAGTCAAATCTACATGTCAGTGTACAAATAAAATAACAAAGTCTGTCAAAAAATATATTTTAGGCTTTGTTTCGCAGTTTAAAAGTTCTACCTTAACTTACGAATTAAAGTAAAAGTATTTTACATCCGAGTCGCATCACTACATTTCGATACAGCCGGTGGTCTGAACATGCCCTTAATTAGACTTAAAGAATTTTATATTTGTTTTCTAATTTACTTTTAATCTAGTTGACGAGTTCAGGAATGTGTATGAGAAATTCCGTCTCAGTTGAAATGGTAAGTAAGTAATGAACAGAAGTTGGAATTAAGTAGAGTTATTTTTGGTTCACACTAAGTTGATTTCACATAGCGAAATAATGAAGTAATAGTTAAATAGAAGAATAGAAGTGAAAAAAAATATTGTTTTTAAAATATTGTTTTGTGGGAGGTTCCTTGAAACGAGTAACCCCCTTTAGACAAACATCCCATTATCCACGTGTTCTACCAAGCATTCGGTACAACAATTTTGTTCTTTGACTTTTGGAAGTTCACATAAAAACTCAAGTTTTCATACAAAGTCACGTCACGACGATTTTGTATGGGAATTTTCGACGAGTTTTCAAAAGTCGTAATTGAGGGTGTACCTAAATGTCGACCGACATACTGTATATCATCCCGTGTACATAGCAGTAACACCTTTGGTCATTAAAATTTTCATTTTACTAATCTACAGAAATAGTAAAAAATAAATAATAAAATAAAAAGTTCTTTATTTCTTTAAACCTTAAGTCGCTTACTTAATTTACATCGGCTGGTGCTTCCTTTTAAGCTTGATAGTCAGGATCATGAATGAATTTTAAAAAGAATATGGACTTTTGTGTCACATTAATCAGCATTTTAGGACCACAAAGAAAGTAGCATTATTATTACCCGTAAACAGACATAACACTAATGACAATCACAGCACTCGTAGGTAACTCAGCCATGACATAAAACACACATTTTCCTCGCAGTTGACGGCTGTATCGCCGCATTAAGAATCCATTAGGTCGAAAGAAATCGTATTGATTAATACGTTTTATCGCGCCAACGGGGCAGCATTATCGTCCAGAAACGTTGTAGTTGATTTATACAAGGTTTTATCTCGAGATGGCGCCACAACCGTATCTTGGACAGTGCGCTCCTTTTTACGAATTTGAAGCATGAAGAGTGTAGTGCTGAGATATGATGGCGGCTCCCGTTTGAACAGTTTGTGAGATATTGAGTGCTTTTAGTGTTGGGATTGGGAAACATATGATGCGCCTGACCCCCGATTGTCGTTTGTGATATCTATCGAAAATTTAAAGTATATATCGCAAAAATATAGTTTTTATAGGTGCATTTTGTAGAAATAGAAATATTCTTTATTAAATTTAAGTCCTTATTTATGAATGTCAAATATTATGTAAGCTACCGCTGATTCGGACAGTCGATTTCTACTCAGAAGAATCAGCAAGAAACTCAGTAGTCACTCTTTTCAAATTATGATCATTATACATTATAATTTTCATTCTGATAATAAAAAATATTATTAAGATTACAGTAACAGCATGATGTGTTATATCGTTAAGATGATCGTCATAGTAAAATTATAAAATCAAATTATACATTTAATAGAATAGGCGAGGAGATTAACATGTCCAGGAATCCTGTAATAAAAACTACTTGCAATTCCTAAAATTTTTTTACGTTTTTTGTACAAAGCTAGGTTTAGGCTTGGACGCGATCAATTTACTTGAACTGGGTTTACGCGTTAAACTGTTCCGTTCCTTTGTTTTCGCTTGCATTGACGTTTAAGCGTTGATCGCGTTCAATTTCAACGGTGAAATCGGCCCTTAGACTTTGATAAGATACCTCGTTACTCGCCAACATTATAAGCTGTTAACTATCGCGGACGTCTGTGTCCGTCCAATTATTCTTAAATAAAATTAAACCTTTGTTTTAAAAAAAAATAGAAATAAAAATCTTTTTTAAAATGGAATGCATGTACAGTCCCACATGACCACATCTCTAGTACTCTCATATCTGTACAACATGCATAAAAGAGTAATGTAGCCCTTGTTAGTGGTACATAGAGCTTTAAACGCGGTGAATGCTTATTGAGTCATAGCAACACCACTTACTAATTGATTAGGACGTGAGACTTGTCATAAAGTTTGTATCGAGTGTATAAAGGGAGCCGAAGTTTTATGTACATATTAGGACTATATTTTTAATCTCAATAATACCGTAAGACCCAAAGGCATAAAACAATTGATTCTCCAAAGTGTCAGCTGTCTGGGCCTTACGATGATAACATGTAGACAATAGTAATTTTTCCCAGTCTCCCCTAATGCACGCCACCGCTCCCGATTTTCGGTCACTCTCATCCAGCCCGCTCCAGCCAGCCTTCGAGTGCCATCATTCCAGGATTCGAACTGGGTAATTCTGGCTTTACAGACCGAAGCGTACACCACTCGGCTTCGAGCGCCATCATCCCATCTTGTCGCAAATACTTCACATAACAGGACTAATCTAAATATCCTCGAATTTAGTCCTGTTTATGTAAATTATTACTCCTTCACTAGACTGACACTAAACAGGAATACTATACCCAACATGGAACGAAAACGTATCATCAAGCTAAAGATATAATTTTCTGCTATTACACTACACATTCATTCCCAGCAGTGCACGGTCGGGTACTCGCGAGATTCGGTCCCGATGGGGCGATAGCGGCAAGGCTGATCTGCTGATACCACTGGTGCTCCAAGGTCCTGATCCCAGCCGCAGATTGGCGGCATCACGCCAACGCGCATGCGTGCCTCATTTACATAAAACTATTATTTTTAAAGCTATCTTCCATCATCGATTAAGTTTTTTATTATATAAGATGTGTTGCGATAAATTGGGACTCATGAGCTATTGTTACGAACAGGTCTGTTTAGTAACGTATTTTTTTTGCTCTGTGCTATTATTGTTGAAGATCGACGGCTTATGTGTTTATTTATTTATTAGTTCTAATCCCTGCCAATAGATGGCGCTGGGCGTCGATTACATCGCTCATGTGTTATGTTTTTTCGGTTCCCTATAAGCCTTATCGTTGTCTTTAGAATTTACCTCTTTAAAAATAGTATAGAAGATGAAGATATAGATTTAAAACTTTATTGCACAATTATTCGTACAATAAGCGAACTTAATGCCAAGAGGAACATAATGCATCTTCTCTGACCCAAAGGTTGACTGGTAGAGAATGGTCCATCAATTAACCTTTGGGTCAAGTAGAAATGCATACATTATAGACGTTTCGAACACGTTACAAACGGCCATGGTCACAAGTTGAGTCCGCTTTTGACCACTGCCGATGAAACGCGGTTGAAACGTCAAGCATTAAGTATTATCATGTTATGTATGTATCTACTTATATTTAAACATCCTCGTGTTTAGTCCCTTTCATTTATATCGAGTATTTGAATGCAACGCCTAAGTTTAAAAACATACTTATTAGGTATGTACTTTATTTTATTGAAGAGGAATGGCGATGTTTCATTACCAATATCTTATTATCTTGTTTATTTTTTACAGGTAAGTAAAAGTCTATGAAGACATCATGGGAACCACACTTACGAGTAATCAGTAAAGATAAGTATGAACAAAAAATTTGAAAACAGTTAAAATATTGTAGTATAAAAGGTAAATAACTATTATAACTTCGAATATAGAAAAAAAACTAAGTTAGTATTTTTTCGGGGATTGCGAACATAATAAGTGAGGACATACAATATCTATCTACGTATACTTATACCTACGTATATGATATACCAACTCCGGGGGAATGGGGGAGAATACGTAAGCGACGCAATAGTTACTCTATGCCTCTATGGTATTGCAGGTGTTTATGTGCGGCAGCAAAAATACTTGTTGAAGTTTTTGAGTGAAAAGAACTTACCTATACACTGTCTGTGGTTTAAATACCGGGCCATGATCTTGGGGTCCCAGGTTCGATTCCTATGCAAAAAAATTTCGAACGTAGCTCGGGTTTGTGATCACCAATTTGCATTAGACAAGCGTGATGATTAAGCCTAATCCCATCATAGTAGTTATGACTTGAAATTCATTGGCAAGAGTTTTTTTTCTTTAAATACCTACGAGTAACTACCTAGACAGATCCTTATAACTCAACGAGATCCAATTATAAATCGCCGAGTTATCTACCTCATGTACTTGTATTTTGATGGAATCAGAGATGTAATCAGCGTGTTCCAACATGATTTTCTCAGAGTTTTTATCATCAAGATAAACGCGAGCCATTGTGTAGGAGCATCGATTTCCGTGATCAATGGATTGCTATCTAAGATATGGGAAAAGTTAAAAATAGATCTTTCCTCGACGAGACACTACAGACTTTAAGTTTATCTACAGGCTGTATCTGTGTACGTTTACCTCACTTGAACCATGTCATCTACCAACCATTCGGAACAACATTAAAATTTGTTAGTTCTTCGACTTTTGGATAATTATCGACTCCTAATACAAAATTTAACAAGTCACGTGGCTGACTTATTATCAAAAGTTAAATTTAAAAAAAGTTCTAAAAGACACTAAGCAAACGTTTTCCGGACTAGTCGGAGGAACACGTAGTTAAAGGGATGTAAATATTCACAGATACAACCTGTATATTACCAGAAAAATACATACGAAAGTCTTGTATGCAGGTTGTAGTACACTTGTATTTAAGAATTAAAAATGTTGCAATGACATTATGCAATAGTGCGACAAAACCAATATTTTAAAAGCAATGAAAACAAAAAAAAAGTCCAAATTTTTAGCGCGAATTCTTTAAAATATTTCCATAAGATTAGAAATTGTATTTTTTGACAGTATTCACGATGTGGATCCAAATTCGCTAATGGTAAATAGGTATAACGAGTCCTTGTACCTATTACATTTCTAACATACGTCCCTACATGAAGTTTATTTTTTCTCCGTATATTTTATCATCTAATATAATAGAAACTTAATTCTTAATATGAGTACTATGTATTAAATTAATTACCTATTGTATTCAAATAAAATGTCCATTGTTTAGTGCTTTATTTTTTTTAATGAAATAAGTATACCTACTTATTTCATTAAAAAAACAATTTTACTAAAGTGAAGAGTAAATTTTTACAATCAAACATCTAGAATACCTATCTTCCCTTAAAAATAATGAAACTAAACTAGATATATTTGCGCTTAACCTGCCTCGCAGTCTGGCGTTCCAACACGAAACGGCACTATCAAAAATCGCCCAGCCACATTTATGGCGGGCAACTTTTTTATTTGACATTTTATACAAGTTTATTCAAACACAACGATAGGATCTGCGACGTTATCTTTCAATGCAGCGTTACCGCGAGTCCGTGTGATACCATCTCGGCCCAGCCATTGCTAGTTAAACCAACTTGATAAGGGATCGGGCGAGTGTGTGTGCGCGCTCGGTTGTGTGCGGAGAGGGGCGCCCGAGCGGCAAACGCCCGCCAGTCACTCAACTCCCGCGGCAAAAGAATGACGGCCGAACGAAAATATTCTGTGGCGCTTTAACTAAAATGTCAAAAAATACAGTGTAACCAGTGCGAGATAGTCCTGTGATGTTATTGTGGCTGAGGTACCTGAAACAGCTGGAGCTGGCGTGCAGTGCCGCCCAACTGCCGCCAGGTGGCGCTGATCACGTCAAAACAATGTGTAAGTGAAGTTTGCTTGTTTACGTCTCTTGTTATCTTTTTATGTTGGTGTTATCCTTGTAGCAGTCTCATGCAAGGTTTCAATATGGTTCGAAACAGTTTTGCAAAGAAGCTTTCAATAAGTTGCATTAAAATTTGAAAATAAAAAGAAAAAATCTTTCTTTGCATTTTCCTTCCTTAATCTCAGTAAATACAAAGAAAAACAAGTTGCAGTTAATGATAAAGTGCATTTAAACTAAAGCCAAATCTTTCATAAGTATAATTTTGATACGAACTTAAGAAATAAGACAAAAAAAAAACGCATTCAAAACTAACAAGTCTCGGTTAGTTAGTATTAGTATTTTACTTCATACTTACCTACAAATATCGGCATGCTTACTATTTAACAGATAGTAAAACAGCGTTTAAACATTTATGTAAAAGATACAATACATCTTGTGCTATAGTAAATTTCCTACTTAGCCCAACAAAGATACGTTCTTAGGTAAGATTTCCTTACGAAGTGGAACTAAGTTTTGTAATTTGCACTGTAAAAATTACCAAAATATAAAATCTTTGCTTTCTCCCACATTTTGGAAACAAAATCGCACACAATTTTAACAACAACGATTCATTTTACTTTACACGTAGGTAAATTAGAATTAGTAATTGTTATTTTTAATACCTTTCTCTTAATAGCTCGTTAACATGCGTAGTTTTCGTCTGTCGTGATAAAAGCGTCGTTAAGATTGTTCGTCTTTATCTTGTTTGTAATTGTGATAGCCAGGTTGCCGGTGTAAACACTGGATTTTTATTGCATTCCCTCTATCGGGGAGCAGTCGAAAAATAACAGTAACAGAGTTTTCAAGGTGTAAGTTTGTAACTCAGCAACTTACGCCCTGGTGTAACTCTTTGCAATCTACGAGACGCAACAATATTTTTGTCCCCGATTACTCAAATAGTTTTCACCTCCTTTGTTTCTATTCCCTGTGACCACTTCTCTAGTGTGAGGATGGTTTGCCAATGTCAATTATTTATATTGAAAAAAATCCGGTAAAACCGGCGTTTTACTGACCTTTATTTCAGATAAAAACTACATTATCCTAATCAAACATTTAAGATCCTTACGAAAAATGTTTTAAGCGGACAGCTAGTCTCATAATTTAATGCTTGTGACCACGAGTACTTATCTTAACATTTATTATTTCTCAATCTCATCAACAGTAATTTACTCCCTTCCTCTAGCAACCATTCTGAATAAATTGTGTTCTACGAATTTTGGAAATTCGTCGAAAATATTTTCAATTCCTTATACAGAATGAACAAGCCACGTGATTGACTTTGCATGTCAGGTTAAGAGTTTTTTAAGCGATTTTAAAAGATTCTTTACTGTTGCTACTCCACTGTACCCTAAGCCGGGACGTACGTAAATAAATCGATGATAAAATTACCATTACTGTTTGGCAAACATTTGGTGTTGCATTGCGTACAAACTTATCTGCTTAGCGTGGGTGTGTTTTATCATATCGTGTGCTGCCTACTCATTTTATTACAAAACTTTATCTTCAGATGAGCGAGCCCATGACATACAATATTATGTTCTGAAACTTTTAGCAAAATTTTGCCACTGACCAGTGGCACTGAACTAATTTTTAGAAGAGTTTTCCTTCGAGATTTTTCTCAAATTCAATATGCCTCCGATATTAACATCATAATCTTAAAATGACTGAATCCAAGGAAGACTTTGTCTATGAGTAAATGAATAGGTAACATTGTCATGAAAATTAGATCTCATACAACAACCCTAATCGATACTTTTTACAAAAGTTTTGCAAAGGTTAGTCTCTTGATTTAGAGTGGAAGATTACTGAAATTCTTATTTCAAATAATGAATAGGATTTTGATGGACTAGAAACAAACGAAAAATGATAAATGTAAGTACTTATCAGAATCGTACTTTGACAAATATACATGTGATCAAGGATTTTTCAAAATACTTGTATTTTTTTAAATTAAAGCGTAACAGTTAGTTAGTAATTTATAAGTAACTTCCAACATTTCAGAGATTGAGCTAAAGTTTCGGCCTAACGTCTTAAAAACCTAACGGACGGAATTGTTGCCTTCGTCTTGTGAAAGATGTAATGTGTTATTAGATCATATAAACTAGGTATTTCTGTAGCATCTGCAAAACTAACAGATGTTTTGTGCAATAAAGATTATCTGTTTACACAGATCTCGTAATTACATAAAACGCTTGTTAGTGTTCACGTTTTCCTTAAAAATAGTTCTTTTGTGTTAAGCAACTCTTCGTTATTTTTTTCTACTCTCCATGTACTATTAAGTATTCTGTGTCTCCATACAAAATTAATAAGTCAACGACTTTGTATGAAAAAATGTTTTTCTTTTTATGCGAATTTCCTAAAGTCATAGAACAATTAATATTGTTCGGAATTTTTGCTAGAAGCCGTGGTTAATGGGATGTAAATGTTCACAGGCACCTTGTATAGATATTTCAACAGGATTCTCACACAAAATATGAGTAGATTGATAGGAATTCATACGATAAACTTTTGCAGAAAAAAGGACATAAAGTATTCGTTCAAAAAACATCCAAAATAGTATTTTAAAGCCAAATCTTTATCTTCTAATTTAAGATTAATCTTATTTGCATACCACAGCTGCGCCCCACACATATATATCATGCCAGATTAAATTCCCAGGATCACGACTGGCGATTGTAATCAGATATTCAATGACGCAAGATAGCAGATACTCGGCTGATACGTCAAAATGAACGATTCGAAATTCCGTCCGTGTGTGGCAAGTCGCTGTTTTGACAGGCGCTGTCAATGTCAAATGTGTCAAACTCGTGCATGCCTTCGCCGTGTATGCGCATGCGTAACCTCAAGTTTGTAATTGAATATATTTGTGAGCGTCATAAGAGTCATTTTCGAATAACAAAGGTAATTATTGAGAAGTGGTACACAGTAGATTAGACATGTTTTTTATCTATTGAAATTCATCAAAATATATCTACATAATTGAAATAAAGTTACTTTTAATTTTAACGTTTGCGCCATTGGAATTCTACATGAATTATATTTGCTTACATGTTGCATAAGAACATCCAAACTAGCCAAAATGCAAGTGACTGAATAAAATATATAAATTAAAAGTCAAAATGGCACAAAGCAGATGATAATATTATTGGAGGAAAATGACAAAATTGAAAATATCTTTTATTCCTATATCGTAGGTTTTTACACAATACAGCAAAATATACCTAACCTAAAGTTTAAGCAAACTTGGCTTTTTGACACTACCGCGTTAACCAAAAACTTTTTTATTCGGGGATCATACAGTATAAAATATACTTTGCTGTAAAACCACAATATTTGAGCAGTCAGTATGACGCGGACGTGCGCGGGAGACTGCGCACTGGAACGAACCGATGTGCGATAGCGGGGGGCGCTATCTGCGCACAGATTTCACGACCACTATCAGACCATCGCACGCGCAATGGGGTGAACCCCAGTGAGACATGCCTTTTTTAGGGTTTCGTAGCCCAATGGCAAAAAACGGAACCGTCCGTATGTCAGAGTATTTTTTTTCCGAAACCATAAGAACTGTTTCGTTGTAACTTAGTAATTAGATGTATTTTGTTAAACACAATAAGATTTTAATACAAATATAGATAAAAAAAATATTTAGGAGGTCAGAACTAAAACATTTTTTTTTATATTATCGGAACTTTTATTTTGATTCGGTTACGGATATTTTTTTATCGGTTACGGTTACGGAGCTCCCATATATTGATGCTGATGGTGATACTTTACTGTTATCTTTCTTACACTGTTCCATGTGCGTATAAGCAGGCGTATGTGTTATGAACACACACACATAGAATTGAGGAAGGGTACTCCTGGTGTGAGGGTAAAATGGTCGTATTTCGGCTTTTTATATTTCGTTCCGGTATCTTGACGTTAAATCTTGATTGTAAATGAGATAACAGACATTGTTTGATTGACAAAAAGATAGTGGATGGAAATTTACAAAGCCTTATTAAAATACATAGTTTTAATTACAATTACCCGCATTTAACCAACTTTTGTCTATTATTATTTCTGAGTTTAGTTTTAAAGTCTTTTAAATATTTTAAAGTATTATTTGCTCACTTTATCTGATCTCCCATTTGAGTATATTTTGGAATTATGGTTGTAATAAGAAGCTATTTAGGCGCCTAGATAGAATAGAATAGAATAATCTTTATTGCCAAAACTGTGTACAAAATATGATGGTAATCTTATAAGCTAGGTGTCAACAGTTTGGTAGATAGGTACTTATATTGGCTAGAACCATAGAGTTAGTCTACCGCCTGGCTAGAACATATCAATCGTACGGTGACCAGTGGCATAGCGTGGGTATCAGCCTACTCCGGGGCGGAAGATTATTTTACCGCCCCCTGCACCGAAAAATTGCCGTCCCATCTACATGTACTACGTACAGTGGCGTAAAAGTATTAATGCCATCCTTTCTTCTACTCCAGGTAGAAGTAAGAGATTTTATCGCCCGGGGCGGACCGCACCCCCTGCATTCACTGCGCTACATTAGACTGTGATTTATTTTTGACATTTGCTGTACAAACTTGCTTTCGTCCTATAGGTACATCAAGTACTCGATGCCTAGCACATCACTAAGAATGTACTTACCATGTTGCCTCAGTGACCATAGCGGCTCTTGGTCTCCGTCACACCAAGCCGCCATTCCCTAGTATTTTAGGCAACGGCTCTTCAATTGTCGTTCTGCAGCCCAATCAGCACACTAGTCTAAACCTAGAACGTCCATAAAAGTCTCAACCGTTCCATGAATGCTCTGTTCACCGCTCAATCTCCCTGCATTCCGTCCAGACGCCCAAGCCAACGCTAGAAAAAAAAACCATTATTTTTCTCCCACATCTAAAATGTTCCCCTCGCTATCAACAGGCGGGGCGTGTTTCCTCACGATAATGCTTCACTGATAACTCCTAATTAACAAATACCTACTCCCCGATAGCAACTAGTTCTGATCTCCACATGCCTCCGGGTTTTCCTTTGTTTTTATAACAATTAATGTGAAATAACGCGCTATTCAATGATAAGGGTCACCAGTTTAATTAAGTAATAATTAGGTATAGAAAACGATAACGGATATTGTTATTCAATATGGATTGTTTAAAAAATAGAGCTAGAACACGTAAAATCACTGTTATTCAATGTTTCTAAGAAATTATTCTCACTTAAAAGTATATTTTTGTAAGTTTACGTAAACAGGTTTTAGTTTTCGTAGAATTTTCGTAGAAGTCCTTTCATTTCAAATACCTAAGTATTTAAGAATTTGATCGATTGAATTATTATATTGAATTCTTTTCTTATTATTTAAAAGCTATATTTTTATTGAAGTAGGAAGGTCAATGCAAAACTTACTTTTGATTTAGGTAATGGATTTCCATAGGCGTCGATGATTATTTTGGTCAGCCGCTTTTTGCTCATTTGTCTCTTAGAATATTTTTCTAGAGTAAAGTTTTTATGAAAGACCTGTTGTACAAAAATTTTATTTCTTTAACGATTACAACACAGTAAAAACACTGTAATAATAACATTGAGGTCATCTCCACATCGCGTCGCGCGCGCACAAAAACTCGAGATCCCGATAGAGCGCGATAGGCCCGCGATAGGCCCGCGATAAGCGCCGCGTTCGACTCCCGATCTTCCCTTTGATAACACTATTTTGGGAAAAAACGGTTTAATAAGACAATAGAAATTGTTTTAGATAAGCGCGTAGTTGATGGAAATTTTGTGGGATTATTGTTATAAAGTGTTTTGTGTAACATTTGGAGAGAACGTCTAGTCAGTTGCGCCGGTTTTCTCACAACATTTTGCTGTTTTTTCTACTATAACGTCTTAAGATCCAAAAGCCTTTTATAAGGCATAAAACAATTGATTTTCCATTGTGTCTGCTGTCTGGGCCTTACGACGTTATAATATATTGTAAACGCCTAATGTTTTTCAATTTAGCTTGTCGTCTATACCATTAACTCTTTATAAATAAATAGTTGTAACGCTCTAGGTCTAGTTAGTTTAAGGGTCGAGCAAAATAATGTTTCGAATTTTTTAAATATAGTTTGGGATTGTGATCACCTATCCGCACTAGGCAAGCGTGATGATTGAGCCTTATTGGAGCATTAGTAACTTGATTTCTGTATTGGTAGCCTTTGCCCTGCATTGGGACAGTACTTATGTAGGCAGATATACTTACTTTACTTTTATAAATATTGTGACAATATTGTAAATACGACTATAGACATGCTCGTATATCTGTGTGGTGAACAGGTGGCTTATAACGAAGCGATTTCGTAACGAATGAGAATATATCTGTCGCATCCAAACATAATAATTATGTGACTTATGAAAGGGAAGGAAACCCCGATTCGAACGTAACGTTTGGTTCGTTTTAGGCCTATTGGTTTGACGTACTCTGAAATCGATTTCTCGTTTGTATTTTTATTCTTATCCTTTTCACACTAACGTTGGGGACCTGAACCCATGACCAATGACGTACAAGGCTGGGTTACTACCAAAAGAGCCATGCGATAGGTTAGGATAACTAAAAGTGTTGATATCTTTACCTATTGGTATAAAAAACTAGTCTGCTCAACTCATCTCATGTCGGGCGACTGTGCGTGCGCAGGGGGCCGGTCGACTCACGCGCCGCTAAGTGATTCGGGTCGGGGCGGGGCCGGCGAAAGGTCGGGGTTCGACGCCTGTGCACGTCATGTAGTGATGTCAACAAGGTCTTTAATTTGAGTTGTTTTTTTTTATTTGATGGAGAAATAGGATAAGGTTGGAGCTTTAGAAGCAGAGTTCCTATTAACTTAATGAATCATATCTAGTGAATGCGATACACGAGTCTTGTCCTAGACGAATCATTGTTTGGGGTGTTTTTACATTTGCGTGTCTTTCTATCGCACTCAGAGTAGTTCATTAACTTTAATTGTCACTGAAGTCAGAAATATGGACACTTATACTGTACGCATAAAGATTATCCATTAAGTAAAATCAATGAATATTAAGGTTAAATTACGTCTCTGAGAGCGGCAGTTTGACTTCTTAATTTTGTTTTTTTAAATCAAGATTGGTATATCGATTTCTGAAGTGCCTTCTATATATAAATATCACTTGACGCATGATTTCAGATTCTAATGTTAGTAAAAAAAACTGCTACAAAAATGCTTCTATCATAAAAAAAGATCATAGAATATCTTGCTCGAACCAGGGGGGCAATTCTCAGGGTGGATTTGTATGGACAAAATTATGAATTGACTATATTCGACTTCAAGGTCGAGTGCTCGAAAATTTTCCCCAGGATCCAAATACATCACTAAAATGACGATGACGTGTGAAATTTGGTCATCGTCGACATATTGATCGTCGTTAGTGATATGATAACTGTTGGCGAAACTGCTCTCTTATTCAGATACTATCTATTCTGTGTGTATTATATAATAAGTAAGTACATTATAAATTCACACAACGTCACATACATTGACCAGGGTAGCAAGTCTGGTGCACTCGACATTTGAAGTCGAATTAAGTAGTGGCCGAGTGTATGAAATCTCTAAATTGTACTTAGTAGTTATAAAAATAAAATAGGTACTTAAACTAAAATAAAATAAAACCAAAAAACAGCTGTCCTTTTCCTTTGGCCAGCAGTGGCGTGTGTTTACATGCTGTGTTGTGTTTGAGGCATCCAGCATAAATGGCCCTCAATCAGCTTAATGTTACGACCATAGGCCGTAACGCTGGCTTTCAGTGGGGCCAGCTGAGTGAGTCCCACGGACGAATGCCAATGTGTAGTGTATTTATTATGTAAAATGATGTGTAAATAAACAAATACATTTACTTAAACAGGTACTATACAGGGTGTATCTGTAAACATTTACTTCCATTTAACCACGTGCTCTACCAACCATTCTGAACAACATTTTGTTCAACCACTTTTCCAAATTCTTCGAAAAAATTGTCGGCTCCCCATACAAAATTACCAAGTCACGTGACCGACTTTGTATGGAAAGATGAAAATTTTTATGCGAATTTTCACAAGTCATAGAACAAATGTTGTTCAGAATGGTTAGCAGAACACGTGGTTAAAGGGTTGTAAATGTTCACAGATACACCCTGTATAATGGTGGTGAGGAGTATCAGTAGATATTAGATAGGTACGTTCGTAGGTATGTTAGGTAGTCTGTCTGTGCGCCCGCGCCCGTCCGCCTATTACACCGTCATGCGCACCTCCATTTATTTCAGCGGATCGCAATCTGAGATGACGCGGGCATCGCGATAGCGCAACAGAACGTTACCGCGCGCGTCTGGCTTTAACGCTACAATGTTGTGTCTAACGAAATTGGGTACCTATTTGACTAATCTCGATATAGTAAAAAATATTTATACTTTTCCAAAATACTGGTAAATGAGAACCAATGGCCAAAATTTTCAGTTAAAAATATAACGTCTAGCTGGATTTATGAGCATTCAAAGTTTCATGGGCAATTCCATTTTTAAAGTATAACATTAAAAAAAAAATTATAACTTGAAAAAAGTATTTAAAAATAAAAAAGTATTTGTTCTATTTATAGAAAGACTAGTGGCTCGCCCTCACTTCGCTTCGGGACAGTAGTTAAAATATGTTCATAGACTGTCCCACTGCAGGGCCTCCATTATAGAAATCAAGTCATCGCTACTAGTATTGCAGGAACTGTCGCCAATGTAAATAGCTAAAGTGATTGTGTTATCAATGAAGGTAAAACAAAATAACACCCAAGCACTGGAACAAACACGCGTGTTTGTCACGCATTTTTTCTAGAGGCATCAAGGTGTAAAACCACATAACTACTTATATCGGATCATAAGTGTGTAACTAAAAGGTTCATACAAAGGTGGCAACTGGCAACACGAGACGATAATTACACGAGAAAATATTAATATCGTAGATCTCATAGATCAGTGTCTGCAATATAAATCGACGCGCGTGCGCCCGCGCAGATAGATAAGCCGCTGTAGTTAAGGAGTGGGGTGCACAAGAATTGGGAAAGATTAGGATAGGGAAAATAAAAACCCAAAAGCCGAAGTCTTAGCCCCGCTAGGGGCGCCCTTAGGCTGTTGCTTAAAGTTTTTAGCAAGTTTTAAGCGATGACTGTGCACACAACCACACACGTTACCATCAGGCGATGGAACATCTTCCTCCTCGCTAAAATCACTTAATGGATGGATAGATATATTTTCCCTCGGATTTGATTCCACTTACCAATAAGTTAGCTGCTTGCTCGTTTGCCTTCCTATGTAATAAACATAGGTATCAAGAAAAAATTCTAACCTATAAAAAATAAATTTAATGGTTAGTAACATACAGTGCTAATACTAGAAATTTAAACTAACAGCGTTAGATTTAAAGACATCTGAACAGCTAATTTTACATAATTCGGTCTATGTCATTCCCTAACTATTTAAAAAAAATAAGTAACTTCTACCTAAAAAAAAACATAATTATATTGTTTTAAAAAGACTAAGTAAAGAAGTGAAATAAAATTATGGTAACCCTATAGAGAAGGCAGTACAAAACTGTAAACTGAGACTCCATTACGTGCATTTACTTACGTTAAATGTGAAAAATGATTCCGTGTAAAAAATAACAGAGTTAATTAACGGCTACATGGAGCTTTACGCACATAAATTAACTTATAAAAAGAGCTATAATAACATCTTATTGAAATTAATTATGTGAAGAAGTTTATAATATGAGAAGGTGTTATTTATAGTAATGGCGTTAAGTGTGCGTATTGTTTATTGTATGAATGTGTTGAGGTCATAATTAAAGAATACAGATAAAATAAAAAAGAGTTTTAAAAAATTACCCGAGATGACTTACCTAAAGTGGCAGACGAGCAGACGGATCACTTGATCGTAAGCGCCGCTCAGAGACACTAACATAGACATGTAAAGTAGACTTCTGTTTAAGTACTCCTAGTTCATCCAATTGTGTGCGTGAATCCCAATAATTAATAGCTAGAAAGGTCGAATGGTTATAGTCATATCATAGTATTGCAACTTTTGGAAGCCTTATAAAGCATTTGAAGTCTAGTAACGAATGAGAGTAAGTATACCTGTCACATTCAAAAAAAGGCTCGCACAGCGCGTGTGAAAGGGAGTGGAGTTTCGAATCGGTCGTAACGCCCGCTTCTAATGAAGGTTTTTTGCAAATTAAACATTCGATAGATGGCGTTACGTAGACGCCTAGTCCAACTTTAACGACACAATGTGTTTCATAACATAACTTCAAATTTTGACATGATACGTCGAAATGTACTTATCCAATCCACTCGTTGTTGGACAAACCGTCCTCTAACGCCATCTTACATCTAGCGGATTTTTTATTCCCAAAAACGCTTAACACTCCTCTTTTGAATCACTTCATTCATATCATCTATGTCTGTCTTCCGCCATCTCCAGCACGTTAATTTGCAGGCCAATAATAAAACTACACATTTGTCTATTACTATCTGCCATATTCTATAACTACACCCATCCCATTAAAAACAAAACCACCAAAATAAAATTACCACCTCGCATTATCACCCAAAATTTACGTGCTACCTCACTGAAAAGACTGTCTACTCCTGCGAGGGGGCAGGGGGTTCTTATCGCCCCAAAACCCCCCCGATCGCTGCGAGATTCGCCGAGCGATCGCCAGCGATCGCCGGGGCGATAGCTAGCGATCGCCCGCGCGATACTCGCCTCGCCTCCAGAATATGCTTGTATCTTTTCAAAATCGTTTTCGCCTAATCTTTAGAGAGATCGCACTCTAATGACTTTTATGGTGCTTGCTTACAATTTATGTTGAGTATTAAAAACATGGAACTTGCCAAGTTGCGGGTAATAAGATATTGTTTTGTGAATATTGTATGGGGTTTAATAAATAGAAACGTCGCTTTTGATATATTGGTGATATAAAATTGATTTATATGGACTTGTTAACCATGTTCTAGCTAGAGATCCTATGTCTAAGGTATGCGAAGGTCAGACAGCAGTCGCTTTATTATAATTACTAGTGGCTCACTTTGCTTCGGGAAAATAGTTCTACTGTCTACCAATAGATGGCGCTGGGAGTCAATTACATTGCGCAACTGTTTCGTGTTTTCGGTTTACCTATAAGCTTTGACGTGGAACAAGAGATTAACCTCTTGGTAAATAGTATAGAAGATAGAAGACTAGACATATCGAATCATAGCAGCTCCTGACCGGGTATTTTGGCGTTGGGAAGGGAGGCCTATACTCAGCAGTGGGTAACACCGGGCTGATAATGATGGTGATGATTCCCGGGTTCCCTGCTTTAGATTCCAAATTCGAATTTCTTAAACACATTTGGAATTTCTCGAACATAGCTCGGGTTTGTGATCACCAATCCGCATTAGGCAAGCGCGGTGATAAGTGGTAAGTGGTGACTTGATTTCTATGGATTCCTTCGCCCTGCAATGGGACAGTATCATCATCAGCAACCCACGCTCGTCCACATGCTGGACATAGGTCTCCCTCAATGCACGCCACCGCTGCACTCTCATCCAGCTCACTCCAGCCAGCCTTCGAATGTCGTCATCCCATCTTATAGCAGGGCGTCCAACACTACGTTTACCGAGTCGCGGTCTCCACTCAAGGACTTTATAGGCTCCAACGGTTGTCAGTTCTGCGGCTAATGTGACCAGCCCACTGCCACTTCAGTTTGCTGATTCGGGTGGGCTATGTCGGTGACTCTGGTTCTTTGTCTAATTACATCATTTTGATGCGGTCCTTCAAAGATTCTCTGAGCATACACACAGGACAGTATATAGATACTTTACTATGTTAGTAGTAACTACAGGTACTTAGTAGACGATTTAGAGCATGCAAGTAAGTTTTTATCTAACGCGACTCATGCGGGCGCTATCGCCGATTCCGATACTGTCTCCAGCCCGTATAGAGTACATGCTAGGCGCGATAGCATGCTAGATACATTGTTGCTTTTAACTTACCTTTTAAGTCCCATTGTGCTCGTAAAAGGACAATATTTTGTGGTCAACATAACAATAAAACTTTAAAATGTTAGATAGGTGCTTTTCGTTTTGAGCTGTTGTCTAATATCTGTGACACAAGTGCTTAAGTTGCTAAGTATGGAATCAGGTCAATGCATGAGATGTTGTATAAATTATTTGAATTAATGTGTAGTACTCGGCTTTTCAATGCCCCGTTGGTCTAGTGGTTTAAGTACCGGGCCTGTGATATCGGGGTCCCGGGTTCGATTCCCAGGTCAAGCAAAAATATGTTTCGAATTTTTCAAAAATAGCTCGGGTTTGTAATCACCAATCCGCATTAGGCAAGCGTGGTGATTAAGCCTATTCCCATCATAGTAGCGATGACTTGATTTCTATGATGGAGGCCTTTGCCCTGTAGTGGGACAGTACCTATATAGGCTGATACTTTACTTTTTACTCGTTTTTAACTTTGACTATAACAATGTTTTTGCAAAAATCCGAATGTTACTATTATCATTCTAATTAAATAACTTTATAGTGGCCCGCCCTCGCTTCGTCTCGGGACATTAGTTCCACATGACACTAAACCAATAGATGGCACTGATAAAGATGTTCATCCCTTAACCACCTCTTTTACCAACCATTCAAAACAATGTTAGATATACGACTTTTAATGTATATCTTTAACTTTAAAAAAGATAACATATCAGTTCGTAATAAAGAGTCAGTAAATACCTGTACATTAGGTCGATGTTGCGGTACAGTCAGCTAATGTGCCGGTGCTAATGTAGGCTGCGACTGTACGGCGACTTGCATCGTTTATCTGCCGTATCGGCCACGTGACGTAGGAAGCACCCTCGCCTATCGCATCCGGGCGGGGTAGGGTTGCCGCGAGAGACAAAAAATATATGGAAGAATAGAATAGAATTGAAAAACAATTTTACTGACCACAATCTATATTTATACTATTTATTAGGTTAATCTCATATTCCACGTCAGAGCTTATAGGTAAAACGAAAATACGAAACACATGCGCGATGTAATAGACTCCTAGCGCCATCTGTTGGTAGACAGAAGGAACAACTTTCCCGAAACGAAGTGAGGGTGGGCCACTATAATATATACAATATTATAGTACATTTTATATAGACAAAAGATACAAAGGAAAGAAACACAAATGTTGCGGCCAACAAGGTTCAGCCACCGCGAGCAGCTGCTGCAGCGCTGGTATTTAAGCTGAACATTGAGTAACGCCTTTTGTTTAAAAAAACTACTTAGACATGCAACTTAATATTTTTGCGTCAATCACCAAACAGAGTTTTCCGGAAAATCAAATAAGACAATGCAAATGTGTTTCCGGCCTTCTAGACAAACGTAGCTTTGATATCCGTAACTTACCTCTGATAAGAAATTATGACAGAGGAACAGTTTTCACTATATGTTTTCTCCGTTGTAGGAGAATCGCTTAGGGTGGACTATTATTTTTGTCTCTTTCTCCGTGCAATTTCGTCTATCTGCGCCGATGATTTTCAAAAACAATCCGAAGGAACCAAGGTCATGACCGTATCTGACTTCACTTCTTTGATATTGATACCCCAGGGATTTGAGAAAGGTTAGAGTCTTATATAGACCACCTTATGACATACAGACCTACATGGTGGTTTATTCCAGACGAATATCAAAAAAAATCTAGAGCTCAGGTGTTTTATTGTAAACTAACCAGCGATATTGTAGGTAAAGCATTAACAGTGGCAGCCCTAAATATGTCCAGGCTACCTGTAAAATAAAATAGAGTGTACTGCAAACGAATTAAAGCTGTTTTTTGTTTGATACATATTTGGGTCCTTATTTAATTAATATACACAATCAGATATTATAAAAGGTAGTGGGGTGATACGCATTTATGTGAAATTCAACTGTTTGTTAGTACCTACTGTAAGTATCTGCAGATATATTCTAGAGTTCTTTTAAAATTGCATTTTTTAAATGGCATTGTTGTTATCTATGAGCGTCGATTACCATTTACCATCAGTAGCCACTACCATGAGTTTGAAATACTATCCTCGCTATCGAAAACGATCGCTTTGTCCCTTTCATTGTGATGCATTTGAAAGAGACTAGAGCAATAGTTTACGATATGTCAGTTTTCGATGTCAACTCATGGTAGCGCTACAGATGGGCCGCATACTCGTCTGCCTACTTCAGCAATAAAAAAGAGTGTATAAAAACGTGGTACTTTTCAAACGGAGACTCGTTGAATCTAAGCTTAGAGGCTTAAGCTTACCTAAGACTATTGATTTTTATGCAGATTTGACCTCTTTAGAAATGGTATAGATGAAAGCTAAGTTTGAATTTGTGTGTACAATTTTTGTATAATGTTTTCGTTGCATTATAAAAATAATTATTATAGAAGGGTTGGGAGCACCACAGCTGCTGTAACGCAGCCGAGATGTCAATCACATAATAATGTTCTTCCAAATTAACACCGAGTTAATTTTGTCATCTCTTTATTTACTTTACTTTTATTTTTTACTCTTTTATTCTGAGAATTATTATATGTAAAGATTGCTAAATTAAGTTTGGCAACACTAAAGGAAACAGCACATCATTAGCCATTCTAACTACCGACGATTGCCAATCTCTTTCCAAGAACTCTAAAAAGCGCGGTATCTCTCCAATCATAGTTCCACCGAAACTAATCAGCAAGTTTTATAAGTTAGTTAATTTATTTTAATTAAAAGACCGTGGACGTCCGCTATCGCTATCGCATCGCGCGGAAGTGCGGGCTTATCGCTTCCTAGCGGAATACAACGTGCCGCGGATACTGCTGCGTTTTTTGAGGTACGAGTATATTGTAATGCGGTGTTTTTGTTTCATGATAAACAGGGTGCATTGGAAAACAGTAGGCCTAGCATGAACTTTTCACAGAAACAATTGTATACAAAATTAAAGAGCTCCATCTATCGAACATAAGCAGAACTAAAATTGGTTGGATTCGATGATCGCACAAATTTTAGAATACCTATATAAGTTATTTTTTTAAATTTTGTGACTTGTGTCTTTTGTGTCTTTTTACTGAACCACAAAATAACTATACACAGTAGGATGGCTGCCTTTAATATGCGCTTAAAAGTGATCTCAACGTGAATTAGACGACCCGGTACGAAATACTGCTAAAATTTCGATTTCAAGTACAGCTGGTGCCATTCATTCGCCGCTTTTGCCATGCCTTCTGTGTGTAATTACATATTTTGTGACTAAACTGTTTTCTAATGATACAGAACCAGCAATGAAAGTCAGATAACTTTTAAACCGCAATTATTGCACAGGTCTCCTCATCCAATAGCAAACCAAAACACGCCATTTTAATAAAGTCCGAACAATTCAATTTCTCGCATTGTTTAGACATGCCTCAGGAGGACAATTCACAATAAGTTAGAGATTTATCCTACGAGTGGGCGCGCTCACGACGGCGCGACGACAACGGATCGGCGCGATCTCGCGCGTTAACGAGCGCCGAGCGATCGCATCGCGCCAATTTGTACGCACGTCGCGAACGCGATTTATTGGGCACGCGAGCTCTGCGCCTAGATCGGGCGCAGAGGTGGCCTGGGCACCGCGCATAGCCGGAGCAACCGCCGTGAGGCAGCTCCTAGCAGGAAAAGGCCTGCCTCGCGCACCCTCAGCTGAACGCCTGATCGGGCAGAGTTTGGCCTGGGCACCGCGCATAGCTGGAGCAACCGCCGTGAGCCAGCTTGGTCTAGAGGAAAGGCCTGCGCTCGGGCAACCGCCGCCAACCTTAAACGGCCTGCGCTCGGCGCAGAGCCGTGGCGCTGCGGACTAGCCGCGCAAAACGCCGTACGCGAGCTCTGCGCTAGATCGGGCGCAGAGGTGGCTTGGGCTCCGCGCATAGCTGGAGCAACCGCGCGAGTAGCTCCTCAGAAACGCCATCATCTAGGCCTCACCCTAACAACTGTCCTGTTAAACGCCAACCAATTAGACACATTGAGACCTCGATTTATTGGGCACGCGAGCTCTGCGCCTAGATCGGTCGCAAGAGGTGGCCTAGGCCCCGCGCATAACTGAAGCAACAGCTACATCCTAGCAGGAAAAAGGCCAGGGCCGGGCACATGGCCATTCAATACCCGGCGGAAAGCTTCATCTTAACAACGGTCATTATTTAAACATCGACCATTAATGAACATTTCGCGAGTGATATGTTGAGCATGCGAGCTCTATGTCTAGATGAGGCGCATAGGTGGCCTGGGGTAGGCGCATAGCCAGAACAACCACCGTGAGGCAATTCAGTCATAGCTGCAACAAACGTGGTACGCGAGCTCTGGCCTCTGCGCCTAGTTCAAACGCATAGGTGGACTATGCTGGGCGCATAGCCAGAGCAACCGCCGTGAACAAACGCGGTACGCGAGCTACAGCGCCAACGCCGCAGCAGTGGGCGCATATGTATACCACCCGAACGCAGAGCCAATGAGGAAGTTTCTAAGTACACCTTAGCTGTCATAAAGACAATTCTACTGTTCAAATACTTGTAATTGCTTTGTATGGTAATTTACTGTCATCGTTACTTCACTGTGGAGCTCGATCCTCGAACGCAACAATCTTGACCAATGCGCAAATGATGTCAAATTAAAATGTTTTTCCACACAACAATCTAAGGGCCTGCAACCACGTCCTGTAACGAACGAGAATATGACCTGTCGCATCTATACAAAAGAAATACATAACGCGTGTAAAAGGGACAGGGATAGAGATAATGTTGTTAATTCTGCATCGCTTGCAGTTAAAAAAACAGCTCAATGATTCGGTTTTTGCAATCAAATTATTTGTTTAACAAATTTATTTAATTAAGTAAGAAGAACCCGCTGGAGATGCAGGCATGAATGACTGGTACTGATACCACGACCTCACACTGACTGGACCGGGTGCGAACCAGCACCTGCGCTGTGATGCCTCTTCATCATCATTGAGCGTTTTGTCCCGGTTACTTGCCAAGCTATCACTTCGCAAACTAACACTTTACCAATGTCATGATTACAAATATCATGCATCCATGTCCTTCGTGTTGATGCTATTCTTCAGTCACTCTCCTCTCCGAGTCACAACCGTCGGTGCTAAAACAGAATCTATTATCAAGCAGGAAGCGTCCTTATTCCCACACCTAAGCAACAAATAAAACATCTTTATTGCCCCCATGGCGGGATGCGGTATCTTTTCCTGGCAATTTCTCTAACCACGACCGATCTGGCCAATTAAATTCGCCATTTTTACAAGCGCAGTACTCACGCCTCCGACGAAACAGTGAAATATAAACGTTAAATCTAGGGCTGCCACTTAATCAATGGAATCAAATTGTTCAATTGATTTTTTAGTTTCATCATAACCTAGTCTATCTACCCATTGCTGAGTAGAGGCTTTTTTATTTTGCCGTTCATTTCTTTAATAACACCAGATGGTTGGACATAAAGATGAGAGTCGATTGGAGTAATGTGACAGGTTTGTAAAATTGGTTTTAGTGCTGGTATTCGGTTAGAGTATTCGGTTAGAGTATTTCTATTTTCCTGGCTATATAACATGGAATTTAAAAGGACAAGTTTCTTTATGTAAGATTTATGTTTTTGTAAATTAAATCTACTGTCACTGTCATATAATCTACTGTCACATCTAGAGTCCACATATTTATTTCCTGCCCTATTAGTATGTAGCTAACATTAACTTTAAAAAATTACCTAATTCATTTATTTTTAAGCCAGATCAATCAATATTAATTTTACTATTTATTTTTATACTTAAAAATATCTGGCCTTTTTTTTTAATTTAAATAAATAATAATTATAAAGCTTTGTTTTCGAACTCAGATCAAAATTATATTTTATTTATTTATTATTTTTTTTAATAAAAACACTTTATACCTATGTATGTGGCAAATTATTAAAATAAAAATATGAATCAACAATAAATAATTTTATTATAAGTTATTTAATGATAAACAATTTTATTTTTGTTACTTTTTTATATTCTTTGCAATTTATTCTTAAGCAGGTTTTCTTAAAAAATCATCCAAGAGTCCAGGTGGTACTCGACCTTTTACATACCACCACCCACTGCATACCAGAACAGCCACCCGGTATGTAGAGGGTTGTGGGTTTGAGTCCCACTTGAACCCTGCGATGATTTTATTAAGTGCATTATTTACTTAAAAGACACTATAACAGAGATACGTTAAGAAAATTTCTGACACGGAAGGAATAAACACTTTAGTTATATCTCAGTACGAATTGACTTAAGTGCTTTATGGTCACCGTATCGAAACAAGATCGGAAACAAAATAGAAAATGGTAAACCGAATAATTCGGCCGAATATCCGGTTCGGTAAAGATTAAACCGAATATTATTCGGTATTCGGTTATTCGGTGAAACCACTATTCGGCGCATCACTAGTAAAAATGTATGTATGATGGTCGTAAAAGATGACAATTATGCTGATGTCCTCGCTACTTTATCACAAAGAATGGACCATGTGAAGAAGGCTGATGCAAAAGTTGATATTAGTTACGAAGCGATAGTTTCCGACGCAACTAAAACTGACTCGCTTAGTTGATGATGCTAAAAATCTTAGTACTCCTAGACTGGATCAAAAAGTACTAGTATGATGCATAAGCGATAGTATTGTACAAAAAGATATGTATGAGTAAATATGGGGTTAGTATCTGGTCTTGACCATCTGATTTACGGAAAGTATAGTGAAAGTTGCAGTGGTAAGTCAAAATTTTGCATAATTTTTCGTGATGTCAATGATGATTGATGATATAAGAAGGTGGAAGTGTTTGTTGGTCGTCAGAATGCTGAGATTTTTTAAGTCACTAAGCACTTGTGCCTAATCATCCTGTTTAACTTTCACTGCAAAATAATTTCAATAAAATCAAAAGGTCAATAGGCAGCCCTACAAAAGCTAAAGGTGCGCAAGAGTCGATCTATCGGCGCTGCAAGTATCGCGCCTGGGATCACGCCGCGCAATATCATTATTGCTCCCCCCGCCCGCCGCCCCCGCCCTGCTACACGCGGGTACAAACGCCACAGTATACAGGGTGTATCGGTTAACAGTAATCTTATTATCACGTATTTAACTCGTCATGTATGGAGAACAAATTTCATTTAGATTTTCTTATCATATGCGCACATTTTTAGGTCTAAAAATAGTTTCCGATTTTTTTCTCAGAGAGGTTGTAGGTACCAAATAACAGGTGGGTTAAGTATTTAGGTATAAGTAAATGTTTAACGATCCATCCAACATTAAGTACTCAAACATTTATATGCAAGCGTACGGCAGTCAAAATCAAGTGTTTCGCTGAATGTAAAGGAAAATCTGAGGGAAGAAGAAAAAGTGCAGTGCAATACTGATATAGTTAATCAATTCATCATCATCATCAGCAACTCACGCTCGTCCACTGCTGGACATAGGTCTCCCCCAATGCACGCCACCGCTTCCGATTTTCGGCCACTCTCATCCAGCTCACTCCAGCCAGCCTTCGAATGTCGTCATCCCATCTTGTAGCAGGGCGTCCAACACTACGTTTACCGAGTCGCGGTCTCCACTCAAGGACTTTATAGCTCCAACGGTTATCAGTTCTGCGGCTAATGTGACCAGCCCACTGCCACTTCAGTTAATCAATTATTTGCGAGTAAAACGTGTATTACCACTTAATATGCGTGTCATTGTTAATCGTAACGATCTCTGGCTTCGGAGGCCAAGATTCATAGGCCAATAGGATAGGCTCACATTGCACTTAGTTGTATAAACGGAGGCCCAATATGAAAGGGGGCTAAAAGGTTGGCAACACAATTGTAACTACGCTGGTGCTGATGCCCATGTACACCCGTCCATGAGCGGCGGCATCCACGTACCGTCAGGTGATCCGTCTGCTCGCCTGCTAAGGTCGACCAACTGGCTTTATGAACACTGCAAAAGCTGTTGCCGCTTCCCATAGATGGAGAATTCGAAGAATTTAGATACGATGCAAATCAGTTGGTACTTAGACTTGGAGTAATTTTAAATAGCTCGCGAACTGTTTAGTGGTTTTTATTAACAAGTTTTTATGTGATAGATGGCAGACCAGCTAACGCATCACCTAATAGTATGCTATTGCTGCAGTAAATAGACACCCGCACCCGTTAACCTCCTTTTCCAAATAACAAATATAACTCTTACGAGTAAATACATAAAAGCTATCATGTTCTGTTTTATTGCAGGGCAAAGGCCTTCCATCTTAAAAATCAAGTCATCCCTACTATGTTGCGGCTAGGATTATCACTGCGCTTGCTTGGAAATCGGTGATCACAAACCTGAGTTATGTTCGAAAGCTTTGAAAAACTCCACTGGTGTTGCAAGTGTCCATGGGCGGCGGCAATTGCTTACCATCAGGTGATCCGCCTGCTCGCCTGCTACCTATCACATAAAAAAAACCCCCCCGGGAAAAAGACCCTGGATTAGACCACAGACCTACGAGGCATTAATTATATTATCGATGGGCGATGAGGCTGGAGGTCGAATCAAAGTCAAAAGTCATAAACTCATGAATCCCTTCACGTAAGAGTCAAATCACAAACAAAACCACCTTTCGGTCATTCAATAGTAGTAAGTAATTAAAAACTGTAAGGTTTGTCAGAATCTTCTTGTTTCTTGATTGAGTTGTGATCCCGTGCCGTCGCGTCCATTCTAACGTGAGTTATCCTTTTGCTTATCATAAGCCTGAGGTGAGCCAATATACTGAGCCACCAAAAAAACTAGGTAGGTATTTAAAACACCTCCAAAACTTTTTTTGAGTCTTTAATTATTCTAATGCCTACTTAACTAAAACTGTAATCCAATCAATAAGTTTTTAATGGTTAAGAAATACACAAATGTATTCAGACTCAACGAATTAGTCACTTTATTTTCGAAATGAACTGTAAAACTGTCATTCCAAAACAGACAACACAACCTGCGCCAGCGCAGATAAAGCTTTAAAATGTAAATGAGACGTGGCGAAAAGAATGAGATTATCTCGCCATTAGGTATAAATTAAGTAGAGATGAGACTAATCCGCTGGCAGTTGAGAGGGTACTTGAGTCGAATTCTTTGTCTCAAATCGCCTCACTATCAAAAATAACTTTTTTTTATAGACGGGAATTAACGCGACGTAATTTTTTAAGCACATAATTATGTACTTACTGCTTGACGTTTCGGCTGCGTTACAACAGCCACTTGCTTCCACTTGTTCGCTTGTGACCACGGCTGTTGTAACGCAGCCGAAACGTCAAACTTTTTTTTATTTGGTTCGCGGTAACCTGATGGTAAGCGATAACCACCGCCCACACCTGCAACACCAGTAGAGTCACAAGTGCACTGCCAACCTCTAACCGTATCATTTCAGCCAATAGACGTCCACTGCTCCCCCAACGTTCTCTACACACAGATCGGTCCTGTGCCAGCCGATATCCAAGGGACTCCCGCGACTTTCACCAGACCGTCGGTCCACCTGGTGGGAGACCTGCCACGGCTGCGGCCTGCTGCACGCGGCCTCCACTCAAGGGCCTTTAACGGCCGTCTGTTCTCCTCGTAATGTGCCTTGCCCATTGCGACTTGAGCCACGCAATTCTTTATGGCTCAAGTGACTCGACTTAAATTGAAAATGACTCGATTCAATCGAGTGCCGACTCGGGTCGCATCACTAAAATTAAAGCTCGGATGCTCGGCGCAATTATATTGTCACGACGCGCGGGCACCTGCGCGCGCGCAATCTGACATCGCGCACGCCATTCACACTCTTGGGTAATAACTGAAGGTTTTTTTTATTTTGCACTCAGGAGAAAGAGCCTAAGAAAGATCTGATGTTTTCGTATAACTACTTATTGATTCAAACCGCTTTGTACAATAACCTTCAAAATCTTCTTAAGTGTCTCACAGGTTTAGAGGTCATTGCATTTTTTTTAAACTAGAGGCAAGGACTAATTTGAAATATAATAGTTGGTGCAAATTTTGACCCGACTCAGAGATCTAAATAAAATGGGAACCCAAGAGTCGCTTTAAAGTTACAAACTTACAATCAAGTTGATCTTATAAAATATCTGTTATTAAATCTTATACAGTTTATTGAATGTTTATGTACCTAGTTAAATAATTTCTGTGCTCTAACAGGGTTCATGTTAATTTCTAACCCTATATAATAAAGACCTGTATCTTACAACATGAGTGCAATAAATTATTTGTAATTGGATGACACCAAATGTCTAGCGATTCCGCAAAGCCAAGGACCTAGTGTTGAAGTCTTGCTTGTCAAAACTTTGCCTCTCGTTTCCATGATACAAAGACTATCAAAAAACCAGTACTAGTAAGTGGGTAAAGGATCTCCCAATTCTTTTATTCAATAACCAATCATTAGATCACCTGTTAAAATTAACTTAACAAATCATAAGTAGGCACAAATAGGTTCCATATCGACATAAACAACCAAGTGTGAATCAGTAAAGTAACTTAAGTTAATTTTAATATTAATGATTCGTCATTAGCCGTATCAACAATATTCCACTAAACAGGTCATGCACTTTATCTCTGCGTATTGAACAATACCTTTTGTTAAGAATATTTTACGGTATTCTGATTTTACGTGACACACTAGAGTAGGAAAGTGACGAATCTTTTGTCGATACTTTTAATCAAAAGAATAGCAGCAAATGTTGCCCAAAATAGAACATAAGTAATTTTTAATATAGTGAAGATTTATCCATCCATACTATTTATGAAGAAGTAAATTTTATGGACATCGACAAACCTTATACTAACCGGAAAGACAAAACACTAGCGCGATACATTTGACACTCAGCGCCATCAATTGATACAGAGTGGAACTGATGCCCTGGAACCAAGTGAGGGCAGGCCACTGTTCTTAGAGAGGCAATAACGATTGACAACGAAAAGGTTTAAGAATAAAACGAACATGCGAAACAATTGCGCAATGTAAACAACTACCAGTGCCATCTAGGGCTAAAATTTGGAGGTCAATCGAATTTAAAAACTTGGAATTGCTTCAGCTAACACTTTTATTAGCTCTCTATAGAATCATCTACCATTTTAAAGTTATACCCTTAGAGTCAAATGGGGTCGTAACTCGCTCTAACTGCCATGTAAATAAGTATCATACTGTCCTACTGCTTGGCAACAACCTTCATCATAGAAATCAATTGATCGCATGATGGTTCAACGTCCATACACAAAATAATAAAATTCTTGCAAAACGCTTCTCACAAAAGATTCTATCGATACTCTACATCGACAGTTCCCCTCCCTAAGCGATGCTGAGGCGCGGACAAACTCACATATTTTATTGTGTGCCAATTAAAATTATTCCCTTCCTTGTTGATTGTGGGAATGAGTTAGTTTCCAACTGGTGCGAGCGATAAATTCAATAGCATTTCCAATGATGCTCTTGTAGGTATTATACTGTAAGTAGGTATTACTCGTATACAGGGATCTGTGAACATTTACATCCCTTTAACCACGTGTTTTATCAACCCTTCTGAACAACATTTATAGTTCTAAGACTTTTTAAAATTCAATCTCAAATCACAGCCTGAAGTTCTCGCAGATCACTCTCGACGGCGTCTTTCCAGATATACCTAGAAATTGGCTTGGGCGTCGGCCTATCGGTCGGCTCTGGTATGCTTTCTTCACGAGACGATCCTCGTCAAGTCTCTTGGGGTAGCCAAGCCATTGCAGAGATGACGATGCGCCTTGGTCTCGATAACAGAATAGAATAGAGAATGGAATAGAGAGGATTGTGGACACGTCTAACGTTTACTTACAACACTATAAAATTTATTTCTACAGTGTAATTACAGTTTCTTCACTTCCAACTAATCCGTTAGTATTTAGCAAACCCTTACACATATTTCATGTCATACAATCGATAATTTACAATACAGGGAGTGGCGTAACAAGTGGGCCATAATAATATTATTGTTCTGCAACTAGGGGCCGTTGCGTTATCGCTCGCTATCGCCAGCTATCGGCGCTATCGCCAGCTATCGCTTATCGGTTGCTCATTAGCTGTGGGGCAAGCCACCATGAAATTGTTGTCAATTAACATAGAAGGTAGTCTTGTATTACTGTGTAAAAAGTATTAAATTAATGCGTTTAAGGCCTTTATTGCACACTATATAGTGTTAATTATAGGTATTGGAAAGCTAACATTCCCATTGCACAGTTACCCCGTTAACTGCACATAATGAATACTTGCAAGACGTGAATCACTTTTCCTTTAAAATCGGCGCACACGCACCGGTTCCGTTACGATCTCAGATCAATGCGATCGGTATTGCTCAGTCCGAGCACGTGTGCTGCGTTCGTGATTCCAACCATCACCCCAACTGAACCTTAAACCCATAATAATATAGTTGACAATCGTATAAACAACAATTGCAAATGGCGGCGAAATCGGTTACGTTCAAATTGCGATCCTAACCTATTCGATTACGAGTTTATTTTCTTTAACACTTACTATTTAGTGAGACATTCAAATCGGATCTTTATTTTGAAGAAGTTAAGATTGTAATTGTAGTTGTTTAGGTATTGTGATAAGACTATTGGGTGATGTAGAGGTGAGTTGGCGCGAAAGCAGACTGCGTACGCGCACGATAGCTCGCGATGGGCGGCTAGACGTTCTACAGACGTTGCCTATCAGGGTTTGGAATGCAAACTTTCTTACGTAGGTACTTGAAAAGAAAGACTGGAAAAACACTCATGATCCTGTTCTATACAGGATGTAAAGTCACAAACCCATAGTAGAAATTAAGAGTATGAATGCACAACGGGATTCAAACAGCTTGAATCCCGTTGCATTATGATAGAAATTAACAAGCATTATTAAAACTTTTCCCAGTTTATGTTTCAGTTAGAAAATTGTATCCATCATAGTAGCAATGACATGGTTTCTATGATGGAGGTCTTTGCCACAAAATAATTACACATAGAAGTTAGACTTTGAGCTGATTTTGAATTTCGAAGAGTTCGTTGACATATGCTAGGGTTGTTGCCCGGCATGAGTACATAAGCGCGCGGCTTCTACCATAGACCTCGACAGTTTGACAATCTTATGTCATAAATTAGGATTAATGTGGTCGAAAAGGCGTTTTTGCCTGTTAGTGCGCATGCGTGAGAACATGACATATTTTTAGCTCTTAGTGGGCAGTCAGCCTTCTGTGTCAATATGTATTTTGTGTCTTTGCTTTGCAGTGAGACATTATGTAGGCTGATACTTTACTTTACTTTTTTTAGAAAATTCATTTTAACGTACTAAGTACTGTTTCTTCATACAGCACGATCATTTACAACACGTAGCTCGGTTATCAGATATTTCAAGGAATGAATCGCATTGCCAATAACCCGTGCACTGTCTGTACGTGTAACAGCTATCGCCGCATCGGTGACTCAAGAGACATCGCATTGTTGACTCATGTTCCCTTATTAGTGGACCTTCGAACTTTAGAATTGAAATACTATATGTTTCTGTGCACTCAGATTTCGTGGCCATACAATGGCAATCAATTAGGATTGATATGATGACTGATTTTATTCTATGATTAATAAAAACTGGTCAAGTACGTGTCAGGCAACGAGCCACAGTGTTACAGAACTGTCGATAGTTTTACTATCGATTATTGGACCTCGAAAATTATTCTACTATTCACCTAAAAGTACACAGATCCATTAATTTACTCCTAGACTCGGCTCGCCAAGCTATATCAAAAACAGAAACACCCTATAAAGTAGGTAAGTACATAGGTACCTATATAATTTTGTCCTCTTCATTTTACTAAGAACTTGATATTCAATACATAAATAAGGAAAATAATGATTTGCAAAACGATATTCTACAGAATTAACTCTGGAAATGTTCTATGACGTCAATAATGTGATTAAGAGGACTCATTACTTCTACTTTACGAATTAAATGAAGGATAAATCAATGTTTTTCCACAATTCTATAGAAAAAAACGAGAAGGGAAGCACGGAGTTCCAATGAAATTTATTTCTATTTATAAATCCAGGGATTTCTCCCTGATCGTCTTTTTACATGTTTGCAGGGCACAGGCTTCCATAGAAATGAAGTCTACTATGATGGAATAATAATTAGGCTTAATCACCACGCATTGCGTACAGTAAAATTTTGCAAGCAAGCTTTTTCGAAAAAGTCATCTCTCTGCATCAACCACGGAATTTTAAATTCCTGTAATTTAAAATTCTCAGCACAGTAACAAAAACGTCACCTTTCTGCAATCTCAGTATTTCCCATTAGGTACCTGTGCCTGTACAAACACAGGTCTCCATGATAGTAATGAAGTAGGTATACGCTACTAGAATGGGATTATGCTTACTCAAGCTTTACGTTAACAATATTTTTTTTGATAACGTCACCTCTCTGCATCAACTCCGGTGTTTCCCATTGCAGGGCACAGACCTTCATGATAGAAATTAATACTTCGATACTATGATGGGATGAGGCTTAATCTCCACGCTTTGCGTTTGGTACAGTAAAATTTTGAGAACGCAACCTTTCAATACAAACGTCACATCTCTGCATCAATCCACCACGGGGAAAGGTATTTTCCATCACGGAGAACAGGCCTCATGGAATTAGGGTTAATCACCAGCCTTGCGTTTAGAATTAGGTATGTGCCTACTTACTACTAGGGCAAGGATGATAGGTGGACTATAAAACTTACCGAATGGCAGTCAAGATTGGGACGACGTCCTGTGGGTAGACCACATGCCCGTTGGTCTGACGATATTTTAATGGTAGTGGGGAAACAATGGATGAGGCTGGCTGGGGACCATAGACAGTGGCGTGATAGAGAAGAGGCCTATACTCAGCAGTAGGTGGATGTGGGCTGATGTGATGATGATAATGTACCTACTACTTACAGTAAAATTTTGAGTTAGCAACCTTTTTCGAAAACGTCACCTCTCCGCAACCCTATCCCATTTCGGTCCGGCCTCCGTCTATAAAGGAAGCATCATAACTCAGAGTAACCAGATTTCAATATTAAGATAAGGCGCGGACAGACGCGCGGAAAGCGAGATCCGCGATGTATGCGTCGCCGCGACTCCGGCAATATCCGACCGAGGATTGAAATATCTGACCCGCCCCCGCTAGGTGGCCCGTATGTTTAATGTGCTATATGGACGGATTCTTTGAGTAAATTAATACATGGGTGCTATTTAATAAGTCAGCAAAAGAACACTAACTTAGCCTACTCAATACGAGTATTACATTGTATGCCGTATGCAGGTTACTATAGGGTATTTTACGACTTTTTTTTTATTTATTTATTGTAAAGTTTTTGAAGTATGAATCACAGCTCCATTTTTATTTTTTTCTATCATCATTAGTTCCAAAGATATAGAGTTGCAAAGTTCCCAATCAGAAAAGGAGAGCGATACTCTATTAATGACGTCACTAGGCTAGTGCTTCCTACAAGCGCAGTACAAAATTTTGTTTAAGAAAGAGACAGGTATATCAAAAGTTTGTTGCTCTATAACTTTCTTGTATCCAAACTTTTTAAAAATGTTTCTTCAGTAATTGTACACTTATACAGTAAATTATCGAGTCTAGGTATCAGATGTCGATATTTTAACGACGGTAAAATACCCTATTGTACTTACTTTTCAATTGGTGCTAACATCTACCCAATGTATCTTACATGTAACTGAGGCAATGAATGATTTGTTTGAGTAAACATTTACTGACTAATAAATTATTTTGCTGTCAATTTTTTTTATGTGATACCTAGGTAATATATTATGTAGGTATTATGTATTAGATGTGCAGACGGATCACCTTATGGTAACCGATTGCCGCCACTCTTAAACACTTGCCACACCAGTCACAAGTGCTCTGCCAACCTTTTACCCCCCTTTCCCCCCATATGGGTCTCCGGTACCCTCACTCATTCGACCTGTCCTTCTTTGAGGCCTTAGTATCACTCTGGTCGAGCCGGCCCCATTCACCTACTCTTGGACCAAGTTCATCTTCCATTTTTCATCGACCGGCGTGAACGCTGTGTTTCGTGGAGTGGGGTTAACGGAGGCCCAATTGAAGGGAAAAACACACTGCCACCTATCACATAAAAAAATATTAATTTAATCTAGTATTTTTCAAGTATTCGGGCGCATCATCTTATTGTATAAAGAACTTTCGGACATTTATGTCACGCATTGGGTGGTATTACATTATTATATCACCCCATACATTCCATTCCTCCAGAGCGTGTACAACCACAATCACAAGTGCGATCTAAGAATACGCTGCCCGCTAGCGCCGCCCCGCGGCCCGCGCCCGCAATTTCCTACCGCGTCTGTCACCCTGACATCTCGCATGTTTATTTATTTCAGCCTTCGATCGCTATCGGAGAATTGATACTTCGGATTCTGTTGTGATTTGCTTATTTCAATTTCGTTCTTTTTGGGTTTGGGCAACATTGTATTTTGGTCGTGTTGTTTTGTGAGCAGACGTTTTGGATTGCGAATACTTATGGTCATTATCAAAAGACCTATAAACATCTCAGGATCCGTTTTGCGAGTTTTGAGCGCCAGTTGAGACGCATGGGTCGCGGGTTCGGCTCCTGCACCAACACAAATGTTCGTTGATAAAACAAGTACTTGCGTTGGTTCTAGGTGATCGTGGTTCCTTCGTTGTTTTTCGGTTTCTATAGTACCAAGGGAAAGCTCAGTTTGGGACCAGGACAATGTATGTGTGTGATTTGTTCTTAATTTACTTTATTTTTTATTATTTACAGACACAATAGAAAATCAATTGTTTTATGCCTTTTAAAAGGCTATTAGGTCTTACGACGTTATTCTATAAAAACTAACATAAAGTAAAAACTTTTACATCGAAATAAAAAAACTTGATTAATTCTGAATGATCCGTTCATGAAATAAAGCTCATCCTTAACATTGTATGATAAATTAAATGACCATCTATGGCACATTTTGTTTTACTATAAAGCCAATTTTAATTCCACCCCATTTTCCCAAAGCGCTTTGCGATCAATTGTAAATATTACAATACAAAATGGAAGAACAAACAGACGCAATTTCCTCTGCCTCTTAACGCGATAAAATTAAACCTTTACGTATTCGAATACCCGCAACTTATTTAAACTATCAGCGGTGATCAATGGGTTAGAATTCGCGCTCGAAATAATTTGAAATCGGAACCGAACGAAACAAAGGCGCATCATTCAAACGGAGTGAACGAATGAACGAGTGAGCGGGTAGATTGAGTAAACAATATCTTATTTTCCTATAATCCAGGGCGGGAAGCTGTGCTAATTTCCTGGGAGAGATGGGGGCGTTATGTTCGTTGTTTTAAATCGACGTTTACACTTTGGGATTGATAATGGCGGAAGAGGGTTTACAGTATGCGATCTAAATCTAACATTAAGTACTTAAGTTATTTTAAGTTTTTTTTCAATACAAATACCAGGGGCCAATTTTCTCCGAACCCACTTTAATTGGCAAGTAAATCACTTGATACTTTACTCGTAAATGGTGAACGAGGCCCTGAGTCTACTAGGTACAGGGTATATCTATGAACATACAATTTGCATCCCTTTTAACTAGATCTTATACCAATAATTTCGAACAACATTTGTTCTAGATAACTATTGGAAATTCGCATAAAAATATTTCAACTTTCATAGATTGTATATTTCACGTGACTTGTTCATTTTGTAAGTGGAGGAGGCTTTTGCCCTGCAGTGGGACAGTATACAGGCTGATACTTTACTTTCTCACCCTGTATAGAAAATCGTGTCTGGGTGTGTAAAGCCCATCCCTCACGCGCGACTGGCCCCGACGTTGGCACTTTCGGCGCAAGATGTCGCCGCGGCTAATTTGTTTCGACTCGCTCGCTTTTATTATCTCCCGGATTCACTTGGATTCGATAGGTTTGTGTAAGTGAAACTTGTTTGGGATTTAATTTTAAATGTTTAGGGTTTGATTGTGAATTTAAGATTTAAGGTTGCACGGTTTGTAGTGTTGGATGTCTCCACCCATTTGATGTTAGCAATAGTTTACTTATTTTCTTCCGTTTAACTACATTCTTTAAGGCTTATTCTACCCAATCTGGCGTGGTTCACTCAAGATTGGGTAGAATCTGTTTCTATAGGACAATCAAATCAGGCGAAAGACTAGGAATGCCGCCGCCCGAAGACACCTGCAACACCAGTTGAGTCACAAGACCGCGTCTAACCTTTAACCCCATTTCTCCCCAATTGGCCTCCGACTCGACGAAACACAGGCGCTTCTTCACGCCGGTCTTCTGTGAGGCCGTGGTATGACTTCGGTCAAGCCCATTCATGACTCCCACGGTTGATGATACACAGTTATGCGAAGACTATTTGGTACATTAGATACTATAAACTTGGCCGACTAAGGCAATACGTTTAATCTCCGGCTGTGGAGCATATTCTAATGAACCTACGTGGAACGGAACGGCGTTGCCATATCCATCAATTTGTCGGGCTAAGTAGCAAAGACGGCAGAAGTGGCAAGTTCTTTGTCTCGATCGCGCCTCTGCGGGAGCGTTCATTTCCTGACCTCCCCTCTTCTCGAAACCCGGTGGGGTACAAGTCATAAGATGCGCTAAACATGAGACAAAAAGATAAAAAAGATATTTATTTACATAAAACATGTGTAGCACTTGTGCTGTGTTTCGCCGAGTGAGTGAGGGTACCGGAGGCCCAACCCGGGGGAAGGGGATAAAAGGTTGGTAGAGCGCTTGGATGCCACTGGTGTTACAGGTGTCTGCCTGCTCGTCTGTCACCTATCACATAAAAAAAACATAACATAGCACCTTCATGGGATCATGTTGTGTATGCTTTTTTAGATTCTCGTCTAGTCAAGTCCTACTGATGTAGGTACTTATAAGGTAATGTCATTGAATTGTTTTTTTATAATATAGTAAGGCAAACGAGCAAGTGGGTCACCTGATAATATGTGTACAGCGCCGCACATGGACATTAGTCACATCAGAGGGAGTGCGGATTCGTTGCCGGCCTTTTAGGAAGGTTTAGGCTCGTTTCTTGAAGATTTAAATGTCGTACTAGGAGGGGCAATACGAATTTAGAGATTTCATAAATTCGTCCTTACAAATTTCTAATTCGACTTCAAAGTCGAGTGCGCGAGCATTGCTACCTAGTTCGGGAATACCGCTGCGGGAAGTTGATTCAACAATGAAGAGATGCGTGGCAGAAAGTGTCGAGTAAAGCGCACGGTAGTGGACTGATCCATCCAAGCATTGACTGTCCTTCTGCGTTGGTACCTATTCTATTCTATACTATTTATAAAGAGATAATTCTATAGACAACGACAAGGCTTATAGGTAAACCGAAAACACGAAACGCTTGCGCGATGTAATTGGACACAGCGCCATCTATTGGTTAATTTCTGAATTACGGTCCCGAAGCGAAGTGAGGGCGGGCCACTAGTTTTTAAATAAATAAATAGGTACTGTTTTGTATTGACTTGGAATTTGTCTTAAACCCCTGAAGTACAGTCAGCTCGTGCCTCGCACCGCAGTGTACACTAGACCGCACGAGGATAATCACATTGTTTCGTTCTTGATTCATTGCACTGTGTTCATAAAGTTGGTATTTATTGTGTTTCTTGCAGCGATCGGATATTTGTTTTGCAATATTTTATCTTTTCAACTTCGGTATATGACTTTAATACGGATTGTGGAAACTAAAGAGATTTGCATGAGTAGTGGCAGTTATTACTTGCGCATTTGAAATATTATATTATGATTTTAAACATACATTGATTTTAAAACATGGGGATCAATGGAGGAACTTTAGGAGGCCTTTGCCCAGCTCAGTGGGACTCAACACTACTCTCAATACTACAGGCTAACTTTTTTTTTATTATTATTAGACTAGGCCAACGCTTGACCACAATCGCACCTGATGGAAAGTGACGATGAGGTCTAGGATGACACGCGTAATAACATAATTTACGATGATAAGAATAACTAGATGTGGCGTAATTTTTACTAAAGACCCTTTTGTTTGTTTACAGGTAAGTTCAACTTTTAAACTGAAAATAATAAATACAATGGTAAACTGAACATATTTTGTTCATTTGACACGATCAAGCCTAATCATCATCAACAGGTAAGTGGGTGTATGGATTTAGTAACAAAAGCTAATTTTTTTAATGGTATAGGTAGCAGACGAGCAGACGGATGACCTGGCGGTAAGCAATTGCCGCCGCCCTTAGACACCTGCAACACCATTAGTCACAAGTGCGTTGCCAACATTTAACCCCATTTCCCACCCAACTGGGCGTCCAGTACCCTCACTCACCCGACGAATCAAGCGCAGGCGCTAAATGAGCGATCACCACTCAACGTTTTAAAATTCCCTAAAAAGATACAACTACCCCCCTATCTCCATCTTGCTCCATCACTCAACGTTCGAGCGAGACGCAAGCGTCGTCAAGTGAGCATCGCGCGAATGGCTAATCTATCATCAGTATGGATGGGTGCTTGTGTCAAAGGTACCCTGCCCTTTATCTGGGGGTTGAAGGACTAGACCCAGTTATGTGATGAAGCCGCTTTGAAACATGCTAGATTTAACTATGTTTAAGAGCGATGGTAGAGCCAATGATCTCGGGGTCCCGGGTTCGATTCCCGGGTCGAGCAAAAGTATGTTTCGAATTTTTCGAACATAGCTCGGGTTTGTGATCACCAATCCGCATTAGGCAAGCGTGGTGATCAAGCCTAATCCCATCATAGTAGCGATAACTTGATTTCTATGATGGAGGCCTTTGCCCTGTAGTGGGACAGTATTATAGGCTGATACTTTACACCCATTTTTTGGGGCGTAAAAACCTTGTTTTAGCGAACTCCAATATTTCGGATATACGAGTACAGATCGATAGAGAAAAATAATCTGATTAAAATAGTATATACAACTCGAGTTCCAGTTTATACGACAATTGAGCCTGAAGGTATCGACATGAAAAATATTTTTTTAATGTAGGCTTAATTTACAAACTATACTAGTAAAGCAAAGTTAGGTACTATCAGCGGGTATAAATAATTACAGCCTAATTCCACCGGGCGTGAGAATAGACTAGCATTTGCTGTTTGCGCGCGCGCAGAGATCTGATCCGATCGTTACCTGCGAATAATTGTCATGGATTAGAGGTTAAGAGAAATAAGGTTACCTGGTTCAAAGTACTATAGTCTTGATACTAATTGAGTTTGACTTAAATCAGTAATATGCCATAAAGAACTCTATAGAATACATTCCAAAAAGATCGGCAATGCTTTTGCATTATTCATGTAGGATTCGGATATCCACGAGCGAAGGATATCACTACTATCAGGTGTCTTGCTTGTTTCCCATAAATAATCACCATCAGCACACTGTACCAGTCCATTGCTGGACAAAGGCCTCCCCCAATGTGGCCACCCCCCTGACTGCTTCAGTAGCGAAGAGGGTACAACCCAACACCATTCCATGGCCATACCAAAACTACAACACTAGATGTGAGCGAAGAGTGTAGTGTGTCGCGCTTTAAAGCGATGACTGCGCTGAGGGTCCCGGGTCCGACCTCCGAGTTGGGCTAAAATTTGTGCTTAAGATTTACCGCCATAAAAAAATGCCGCATTCCAATAACAACTTTTTATGTGAACCCATAATAGTCTCAAGTCATCTCCAAGTTCCTCAAAATCTCAATTACACTGAAAAGACCGATCAAGATCGGCAAAGCACACTCAGTAATGTTCCACTTGTAACCGACTTGCTAATACATCCTCCTCGAATGCCCCGATCGCCCTCGGAAAGGAGATTGGGCGCGCCCGGCCTCTCGGCGCCTCTCGGAGCCTCTCGCTCTTTGCCCTCGGCTCGGGAGGGTGCTTGAGATCCTATCGCGTTGCGCTTTTGGAGCGGGGGCGGGTGATAGGGCCGTAAGTGGAGCAAATCTTTTGCGTTTGTGTCATTTTTGAGAGCTAATTCGTGGAGTTTTCAGTACTGTAACAAGGAAAGCATCCTTAGTCATCAAAATGCCACCTAATTGATGATTTGTATTATCTTTACCTCTTTTCAATTTGCTGTCTTCCTTTGCTTTATAAGCGATAAGACCACCGTCACCACAGTTTTGTAATACTAATCGTCGACGGCGATAAACCAAACGTCTACCATCTGCTTATGCTGCGACTCATGAACATAAGATATCCCTGGAGTCTCCGATGCATTTGACTACTTAATTCCTAATTCTTAAATCCATTCACAAAATACTAGATGAAAGCTAGTAAAATCATTAAAACCATAATTATGAATCTTAATGTTACTTAAAGGTTGCGTCCCAAGTTGGAAATTATAGCCATAGAAAATATAGACTTGAATATTAGTGCCATAAGTTTACAGACTGGTTGATTGTAACGTCATACCTATATTATGAGTATAAGTGTGGCCTTTAAGGTCTAACTTGGCTTTTAGCAAACTAATATTACCATCAGAACCCCATGGCGTTCCGCAATTACTTTACAATTTGTCTCCTTCAATCATTCGTAGTTATCAATCTCAACCCAATAAATTTCCAAGTAGGGGTACCTATTCGCTTTAGATGCAATCACTATCAGATAGACTAAAGGCACGTAAGCTACCTATCTCTACGCCTAAAGGTCAAACAGATTTGCAATAACTTACGACCTCCAGAGTGCATTTTCCGAGAGCACAATCTTCAACAGTTACAAACGACGCCTTCCAATTTGGTTACAACAAAGCCGGAGGACGTATCTGACCGAGTGCAGCTGCATCGATCGCAAACAACCATCTCTCTTAGAGCCACAATCTCAGCATTATCTATGCTACTCCGAGGCTACAACCAGTTGACAAAGTGCACTACGTGATATTCCAGCCATTACTCGTAGTGATTCATATCGACTCACCCCACAGACCCCACCCCCCACCCCCCCTTCTCAGATAACAGCTCCGCACGTTGTCCAGATATACCTATTAAGGATGCAACAGCGAACACCGAACGTAAATAACACCGAACTTGTGCATTCCCTTGCTTATTGTTGTCCGATTCAATCGACCGGCGAAAAAAACAAACGTCAAACTGACAGCGAAAAGCGCGCCAAAACTACCGCGACAAAGCGCCGGTGGGCCGAAACAATCGACAAATTCGCATCGCACAAACGGATCCGACGTTTATTGTCCGCTATCGTAAAATTCCACCTCCGTTGTTTATAACAGAGACGCCCAATTTGCTCAGGGAGTGTTTTTTTATCTTTTTTTTTCTACACGCCGAGCAAAGAGTCGATATGACAGGTCTCAGTGTAGGTAGGGTACAAAGCGGGCGGTATCGCCGGCGGGGCACGACGAAAAACGAGAAACGAGTAATCGAGCAATCGGTTAAAACAAGAAGTCGCGCCGGCTCACCGGCCCGTGACAATTGCATCTCTGGAATTGCAGACGCCATGTTGGATTATTGTGCCTCTATTTCGATTAAGTGTCTCGTCGGCTTTGTTTTAGTTTCCGTTTCGTCCGTCCCTTTTTCGCCATTGTGTAGCGTTGTGCGGATATTACTTTTGTCAGTTTTCATTCATTGATATTAATTTTATTTCGAAGTTGGACGGCGGAGATAATGCAGGGAGTCGGACGGGATGTTCTGTGCGTTTGATTAATTTGCGACAACTTGTCCTGTAGCTATTGTCTACCTTACTCCTGACTGCTGCTCAAATAGGGCAGGTTTATCTAAACTGCTGGTTATATATTCGGAACAATATCACCATTGGATACTATACGCATAAATACCAACCTACCTACAATTAAATAGTAATACTATTGTCGGCTCACGGCAAAATAAGCACGTACATACCAAAATAACGTCGACTTTCTAAGGACCTCGATAGTTCAGTTGCCCAGAGCATTTATCCCGGTTTGGTACTAAGTCGAGTCTTACTCGCAGATCATCGTTTAATTTTAAGTGCATTATGTAATACTACCCTAATAGAACAGCCTCTTAGTAAATTAGCAAATAGTATGCAGTTACTAAGTATCACGCTGTTACTCTTCTCTACGTTAAGTTATCAATGTCAGCCTAGCCCTCGTGCCTTCAAAAGTAAGTAAAGATTTTGGGCCTACCTATAGTCAAACTCAAGGGGGGTTGTTTTATAGACAGAAAGTGCAAAGTGTACCTACTTGTGTTTAAGAAAAATCTGGGCACTCTTTGATGAGATACCTACCTCCCTGGTTGAAGCTGGCCACCATAGCTTTAAAAGACATTTATAAAATCTTTAAAATTTTCCCTTGGAATCTATTTAGCCCCAGGTTTTCGTTCTCTTATATAAATAAACACGTAAAATACTAGAAGCTTCTTAAAATGTAGTTGAATAGTGTTGTGTCCATCTTATTCGGGGCAGGTGTACCCGTGCGGAACAGATAGTGACGCCCTGGCCGCCGCGATACGAGGCCCGCAAAAATCTATTCATATTTTTACAATTTTCGCTTCGGCTAAGCGGCCAGCGAGAACGGATGGAGCTCTCTGGAGATATTTAAAATTGGAATAGCTTTTTGACTGGATTTGTTTTGTTACAAACTTCTTCTTTTTGGTCAGACTTTGAAAATGGCCAGTAATGAGAATGCTCTTTCGTGGGAGAATTAAAAATTTTCTTTTCGAATTTCACATCGATTCGAGTCGTTATCTAATTTTTTAATCAAAAGAAAAATGATGGCTTAGTTATGTAATGCAATGACAATACTTTCTTTTAATGTTCTAGATTTAAATGCCTTTCTTATTTTTACAAGTTTTTGCTCTGAAAAACTGCTTGCTTCAAAGGAAAGTAGAATTATAAACGTTTAAGGGTGTGGCTAAAAATCCATTCTAATAAGTATCATTAAATTCTCGTTCGTTTCTATGCGAATGTGTATGTTAAAATTTGAAGTACTCATATAGATGAATATATAAATTGCTACGTGATAGAATAATCCCTCGCCAAATAATGTCACTCGCTATCGCCGAAAACAAAAGTAATTTTCTACAAAAAATATCAAAAGGAAATTGCCCCTAAAATGCAAATCCGTACCCCTTCGCAGTCAATCGAGGTGGAAACAAGTAATGCGGCACGATACGAAGACCGAGTAGCTGTCTAAAGTTCAATTGGAATCAATCAATCCGAAAAATTCAGTTTTCACAAAAACCTATTTGCGCGAAACCTCGCGATCACCGCACGTCAATCACTGGCTGGAAAACTTTGACAGTTTTTAAAAAGTATTCGCGGATTCTTCTCGCGCGGAGGAAGCAATCGGGATCTCGATTTGACGTTTGTTAAAAAAGCGCGGGAATGATTGGGCAGGGAATGAATGAGGATTGAACTGGTTCACTTGACCGGTCAATATAATAATTCACTAACTAAATCATTTTTGGAACGTAACATGAATTTGTAGAAAATACTATAATGAAAATTGACAATACTATGTAGTTGTTACTACGAACCAGAAAGAGACAGTTTGAGATGGTTACAGCCAAAATTGACTGAATGAGTAGGTAACAACAGAAATAGAAAAATATACCTAATAAGATGTAACACAAAAAGTGGGATGGCCAAGACCCATTTTGGATCGCTGAGTCAGCGTAGTAAGTAGTAAGCTAGTAACACAAAAAGATACCAAAACATTGTGTCAAATAGGCGCCCGCTCAGCATAATGATCATGGTCGATGATCATGACAAATAATGACGAGGATGAATGATGATTTTTTAATCTGTATCAATCTCATCACAGAGTGAGTGAGTGAACTGTTCACCGCAAATCTATTTGCAACAAAAGCGCGGGCGCTCGGGATGGATTCGAAAATTAAAATCCCGCGTTAGCTTGCTGACGGCTGTCGGGCTGCCGGGGGCTCGCGTCGATTTCAGGCTTGTTCTAAATATGTCATACTTCTTTGTTATCATGCGACGTGCGCGCGGAAATGAAAGCCCATGCAGTAGACGACGCCATTATCGACGCATCGCATATTATATGGAGCTGCGCTGCAAATTAACAGTACCGCCACTCCGTATCATGAATTGGTGGTGCCATGTGGAAAGGTTGTAAAGAATATTCAAATACGTCACGCTCTTAGAATAAAAGTAGCCTAAGTCAAAATTCTTGTTGACCAAAAATGGCCAGTGGCCACTGAAAGTGCCGCTGAAGGGATGAAGTTGAGAACGATTGTGCAGATATAATCTAAATAAATATCTTGCAAATATTTGGAGTAGGTAGTCTTCAATAAGACTGTATTAAAATGACCAATTTCTCTCTTGTACAGTATGTAGCAATGGAGAAAAGAGAAATGGAGGAAAGAAAAGCGAAACAATAACTTTTGAAGAATGAAGCTAAGCTACCTTTCAACGCTAAGAGAGTACTAAGAAGTATCAGGGAATCTGGCTCGTTTACCGCAGAAAAATCTTACACTGACATGCGAGCTTACAGCTACGATTAGCAACGAGCAAATCCCAGGGAGCGTCAGAAAAACCCACATTGAGTTGCTCAGATAGCTCGTTCGAAGAAAGCTTGCATGAATGACATATCGTAGCTACCACACGCAAATCCAAGACGCGTCAGAAAAACCCATTCTGAGTTGCTCAGACAACTCGTTCGTAGAAAACTTGAATAAATGACGTATCGTAGCGCAGAAAAACTCATTCGGAGTTGCTCAGACAACTCGTTCGTAGAAAACTTATGACGTATCGTAGCTACCACACGCAAATCCAGGACGCGTCAGAAAAACCCATTTTGAGTTGCTCAGATAATTCGTTCGCAAGAAAACTTGCATGAGTGACGTATCACTGCCTGCCGCGCGCAGATACCGCGCTCACCTGCCGTCGCTCACTCGTCAGTGTAAGCCGAGCTATTCTGTACAGCGAAAAAGTTTTCGACTGGCGCTCGCGATAGCACTTAATGTCCTGACGTCTGTCGCTGGCTGCTTAATTTCGTTTAGCACATTCGGATGGAAAGTTCATGTATCTGATGTAGAAGGTTTTGTTGGGAACTGGGAGGGGTGGTTTTAGATTGGACGAGACAAGCGAGACGAGTGAATAAATAGGCGTGTGGAAATAACTGAAATTTTAACTATGTTTTCTAATGCATGATAAGGAATAGTCCTTGAATATAGATTCATTATCATAATTTTAAGGTGACACTTGTCGTGTATCCACACCTTTACTCACACCTTTAAATATTATTATTTGAAGGTGTGAGGAAAATTGGTAGTAACTCAACGGATAACTATATGAAAGTAAAGTATCTGCCTATACTATCTCACTGCAGGGCAAAGGTCTCCATCATACTTAGTAACCAATTCCTCGCCACAGTGATCTACCCTATCACTGTTGGCTTAATCGCCAGACTTGCCTTCATTGGTGATCACAAACCCGAGCTGTCTGACGACCAGTAGAAGTTTCATGATATGCCCTCTTAGCACCTCGATGTGAAATTATTCTTTCAACGTGATCGAGCTATAAGAATCTTATGTGTTTTCGTCTCTCCCATTATATTTTGGTCCGCCATCAATTCTTCGATTTCGGCATTTTTCAGGCTCCTCCTGCCATCCGCTTCTTGTTTAGAACCAACCATTTTCCAATTACAAATATTTATTATTTTTCAAACTTCAGCACACAGTTGACACCGCGGCCGCGTCTCCAAAAGAATTCGCTCTTATTTTCCCAGTCCACCTGGCCGGTGGTGCGTGGCTTATCGCCGCGGACAAAAGAAACGTCGGCGATTGAGCAAACATAATGCGATCGCATCGCGGGTGACGTGTGCGATACACCCGCGTCCGAGGATGCTTTTATTGGGAACAAAAATTGCCTTTTAAAGGTAAATTTTAGGGGCGAGATGCTAGGTTTGGGGATACTGGAACGCTACATTTCTGTTGGTTTTAAACTAGTTTTCAAATACTTGCAACATTACTATAAAACGTAATCGTAAGTTATTACCATATTACTAATTTGTTTGTTAAGGGTCTGGGTGTAATATTATATGTAGGTATACAAGTATTTATATTTGTGTTTTCTCTAATGTCTGATATCTTTAACACAAATGCTTAAGCTACTTAATACGGAGTCAGGTCAATAATGACGTAGTAGTGTGAAACAAAATAAATAAAGGTCATGCCATCCCGTTTCAACACGCATTGTTGAGTTTATCTACAAAACTATTCTTAGAACGCGTTTTGTATATAAGGGGGTTGATGATAAATTAACTCTATACTTAAGTGCCTCAAGTAACATGACGACAAAATCATATTGACATTACAGACTAGTCAGTTACGAATCAAACTTACCCAGACACTGAACAAAAACAAGTGTCCAACACGAATGTTTGTCCAGGGAGGAATTTAGTCAAAGTATCTATAATATTATTTCACAGGAAAAATCCGAAAACTGTTATCAAAATTACAAACACCCACTCGAGCCGACTTAACTTATCACTCCACAGTAGCCCATAGCCACGTAAACACATACATATTAACACACACTATATCTAAAGAAGTTTGTTAACTATATTTTTGATCGGTATCGGGCTGTGTAATCCGCTGTGTCCAAGATAAGGAGTCAATCGTAAAATCGCGCTCGATTAGCGCAGTATCAGCGCGCGATAACGCAGTGTTAGTGCGACCGGCGCGTGAGCATGTTGTAGCGACGCGTTTCCATGTCAGTTGTGAACAAGTTCATGTTTGGGGGATTTAAGGATTTGCCTATATGCTACGGTATGTTGCGCGTTACAATAGTAATTTTCTTTTATAGGTATCTTGAGCGTTCAATAGTAATTCGATTTTTTAACGTCCAAAAAGCCTTTTGGAAGGCATGAAACCATTGATTTTCCATTATGTCTGCTGTCTGGGCCTAACGACGATTAAGTCTCTTTCCATTAGCATTTAGAACTGCACTTGTCTATTTGGCCGGTCAAAAAATAATAGTAAAAATAATTAATTACTCAGTGTTTATTTTTGCCTAGTTATTTTGAGCGTTATGTATGTCTGATGCGATAAAGCTGTGAGTGTCCCTCTGACCGTTGGGTATTTGGCATTTGTGTCAAATATTTAGTTTGAAATGTCATTTTAATCGACTTTAAATCCGGGAGGAGGTTATCAATTCGACTGTATTTTTGGGAGGCATTTTCGCCCTCACTCAATTGTAGACGCCTGAATTAAATAAAGCTAAATATAAGTTTTTTTAAAAACGGTAAGTAGTATTTCAAATTTGGCTCAATTTGAATTTAGAGAATGAAATATAAATTCCTAGTCAAATTCGCAAAATCGCAATTTCATGTTGTGAATTGATTTGTTAACATATATTTTCTTCTCTGCAAATGTGATAAAAAGGTAATAATATTACGGTAAATAGTACCTATTAGTCTCTTAAATTGGCGAAACCGATATAGCTACATAAAGTTATAGCAATCTATTCAAAGTAAAACATCAGCTTATATACCTACTGTCCTACTGCAGGGCAACGGTATCCATCATAGAAATTAAGTCATCACTACAATAGTAGTCTAATAAGACTAGGCTTAAGATAAGGCTTCATCACCACGTTTTACCTAATTCGGATTGGTGAAGACAAACTCGAGCATATTCGAAAAATTCAAAACATACCTTTGACCATACGATCCATACGATACGACGACATCTTTACCATACGATTCGGGAATCGAAACCAGGTGCCTGAGATCACGGCCTGGTACTTAAACCACCAGACCAACATAGACATAGTATAATAGAATAATGAATACACAAACCTATCAAATTGGCATGCGACATACGGGCTGTTATCTGCGTAACAAAATTTCACTTGAAGCTATTATCTTTTCAAATATTTTAATGACATGGTATTAGAAACTAACATATATTTGTGAACTTAGCTATTTACTTGCATTATACTATATTCAGTTTTTACTTCAACAAATATACTGTTACAACAGTATATTTGTTGAAGTAAAAATAAAAAAAACACTATAATACTTAGTCTTACTGCAAATATTTGGTATTATATTGATGTTATTTATAATGAGTACTAGTGACCCGCCCTTTGGCTCCAAAAATACAGATAATGTTGTACTAACAGTTCAATGTTTACTGAAAATCTTTTAATATACAGACCTAATTAATCGAATCTAATACAACAATCGAAATCTAAAAGGCGCCAAAAAAGTTAAAGGTTTTTATTTTGTTACATGATTTGTTTTTCTCGTTCATCAATTTCAACCATAATCACAAAACAGGTACCTTCTATGTTTTTGAAAACGAAAAAATTTAAGCCACCTATAAAATGAGTTAATCCACATTGTACACAATTAATTATCACGAACATACACGACAATACAAGTCCATACAACCAATCAATCAGCCTTAATTCTTATGTCACTGCTATCAGGAGGTTATCGGATAGATAATTATCGAAAATCTCTGATATTTCCACATTATCCTTGGTTAACTCATAATTCATAGAAGTATTTCGTAAAAATAAAATTATAGGTACCTATTTACGTACTATACACAACAAAAACGCACTTTGTACTTTAAAAAAGTAAAGATATAACAACATCTATGATAATAGGTACTAATGGTAGTTAAAAATAAGTAAATTATCTATGAAATCTTTTATTTCTTCTGTCCTTTTTCTTTTGTACTTTACACATCAACAAATACGAACTTTGTAATTGGAACGACAACGAAATCGGAACACAAAAAGACGTTTTTTTTTTGCTAGATGTAATTTTCAACCAGCGCATCTATTGGCAAATTTTGGAACTAAAACATAATTAAGTAAATTAATAAGTTAATGAGCTGACTTCGTACTAAGTAGCTTAAATTGAGTCCTGATAGAAGTAAGGCCTACTACTACGAGTGATTAATCGTACGGGGTGGCGGTAATCGCTATACATACATCAGGTGATCCGTATGCTCGTTGACAAATTATAAAAAAACAATTTCAATATAATATTAAAAAATAAACCCGTATGTGTACAATGAATATACTATTATATTTATCTCAAAATAACTTCGGACGAAAAAACAGTAACAGAGCAAGAATCAAATGATCTTTAATTTCTTTGACTGTTTGTTCGCACCTATCTCGAAAAGTACTTAACGGATTTGAATGAAACTTATTATATTGTATATCTGTGAGGTCTAAGCATCATTAGTATAGGATATAATCACTTTTGAAAAATCTTTATGTTGCATACCGAACTCCCCACGAGCTACGTGCGTCAACTAGTGTGGAATGAAAAACTAGACTTCTGTAAATTCCCCAGCATATCACCTTCGCTCATGGGAAACGAACACGCTTTCACATACAACATGAACTAGCAGATAGATAATAAAGTATGTATGTACACATAGATAAGGGCCCAGTAGCGTGTTCGCTTTCCCGTGATAACGCTATCGTTGAAGATTACCAAATAACGATTTATTTGACATACCTACATAATGGCTACTACGGTTTAGTTAAATACGAGTATTTTAGTATTAACCAATATTAATGTGCTGCAGCCTTCGATCTTAGAAACTAATAATAAATTTCTGCTAATGAAGGCACCATTCGCAAAGCGAGCGCCGAAAGAATTTGGCATTATCGAAATTTAAAACCAATTAGGTATGGATTATAGTCGAAAATAAAATATGGTATTTGTTTTCGACCTAGCATGTTCGATCATATAAGAAATAGTACATGCAGAATAAACAGAAAAAAGTAAAGAAACTAATATTATAATGATTAAAATACCTAATGCGTTTTTAGTCCATTTCACGTTCATAAATGCTACGTCCAAAAGGGTAACATGATGTACCGGAAAATTATTATAACACCCTATTTCTACATTAATGAAAGCAATAAATACTTTGACTTTGAAATTCAAAATATCTGTAGATAGTTGTTAAACTACCAAATTTTTCATCAAATGAAATGAATCCAATGAAACCTAAATAAAACTGTACTCTTCTTACGTCCTTTGAAAACGAATTATTGTGAATAGGTTTTAACCCAATGAAACCTCCATGTTACATAACGCAACAGCCTCAACCCGCAGCGTGCATTTTTGCAATTTTCGCGCGCGCGCGCCGATAGCTTATCGGTCCTTATCACGTTACGGTTAGTTCGGATTCAATCAGAAGGCGCAAGCGACTCGTATAACGTTGAGTATTGCTGTCTGCTGTTTAGGCTTTGCGATTTCATTTTCTTTGCTAGCTGTTATTGTTTTAATTTTTTTTTATGCGCACTATCTAGGTACCATTTTGTTTAACACGTTCTCAGATTTGAAATATTTAACTGGTCCAATGGCGCATCTTATTAATAAATGCGACATTGGGTAAGTTTAACAAAAAACATAAAAAAATCTAGTGTTCATACAAAGTCGGTCACATGACTTGTTTATTTTGTATGGGGAATTGAAGAAAATTTCAACGAATTTCCAAAAGTCGTATGTAGAACAAATCTTGTTCCGAAGGGTTGGTAGTTAAACACGTGGTCAAAGGGATGCAAACGGTTGGTGAACGAAAGAACCATAAGTATAGATTATGGTTTTTTCGTTCACCAAAAAACTTACGTCATCCTAGTATTCAAAAGTTGTAAGTAACCTTTGTAGACTTAAAAACAATGTAAAAATCGATAACAGAACAGGAATTACTGACGTAAAGCTGCCACAGATAGACAGAAGCCTTATCAATACTAATTGTACATTACATCTTGTAATCAGATAAGTCCTGTGCAAGATATCTGCTAGATTACATTTGGTATAATTATCAGTATGTTGATACGAAAATACAGTAGGGACGGTGATAATGTTATCACTAATTTGAAACCCGTGTACTACAATCTTGTGACCTAACCAAAGGGCCCGTGATCACCAATCATTCTTCATATTATAAAAGCTGAAAGTTTATCTGTGCATGTCTACAACACAGGTGAAAACTGCCAGCGACTGTAGAGATCTCTATAATGTATGTGTAAGGGCTCTTGGAGGATTTTTTGACATAAACGTTATTTCGGCTATGGTGCCCAATCCTAACGATTTATCAGACACAAGTACACTCTCTAGTTCCTTACCCTCATATTTCGATGGGTCTCCAGAGTTACACGACAGAAGAGGGATCCGACCATTGGTTCAACTTGCTTTCCGAGGCGTATAAGCCTGCCAACTTCCAGACTTGGCTAACCGAAAAACTCTGGACACACAAAAGGTAGTGCAGTCATGAGGGTCTGATGATAGATAGGTATAAGAAAACTGGCTGGTTAGCTATATGCATACTATGTAAGACTATCCGAAAGAGCGGTATGGTTATATTAGGTTAGTTCTTTTGGAGGGGCCCAAAATTGGTAGTGGGAAGCAATTGGCTGAGCGTTCTACTTTCAAACATCCGTGATAACAGCAGTACTTTCCCAACTCGAATTTTCCCAACATTTACCAAGCACCTAAACTCAAGAATTCCAACCTCCCAAAAGCAGGTGTCAAATCTCCCGTAACACGAAAATGACGCGGCTAAAGATTAAATTAAGAATAAAACACCGTCAATAACAGATTATAAAACTCTAAAAAGCGTAATATTGAGTGGAACGAGGTTCATTTGACACCTCGGGTATCGATGCGTCCAGCGATAGTAAAGCCACAGTATCACGATTAAATCTCTCTAGAGGTAGGCTTACAGATAAGTGTGCATAAATTACTATCGCTGTTGGAGGTTTATTTCTAACTTTTAATGAGGTTTTTTGTATTAAATTTTCATTGGGACATTGACTCGTTTTTTTTTAACGTACATGTTACTGGCAACTTAATCTGGCATTCTATACAATGCCTAGGCAATGTACATATAAGTAGAATGCCTAAAACGTCATAGAAACCCCCCTTTTGCGCCATGAGATTTTGTAACAAGGTTACATATCCTAACCTAGCTTTGTCTTGAAATCTTTTGCCATTTGCTGTTCTTTTTTTGGCGCTTCTTCGCCAGCCGCTGTCGCGGCAATATTTTTTTATTGCAATTTTTTTAAAATCATAGAATAAAATTAAATGTTGTTCAGAATGATTGGTGGAAAACGTGGTTAAAAATTAATCACAGATACAATCTGTATACAACTTACAATTACTTAATCATATATTAGTAAAAAATCTACATAAACATCAGATTTAAAACAAATATGAGTAAGTTCATGTAAAGATAGGGTTACGTTTTTTTTGTAACCCAATGTAGAAGCCGCTAAAAAATAGAGATAAAATCTTATTTAGCTCTACAATATGTCACCCACGTGGCCATGATAGAGCACCTCGATTGCGGAAACACATCGTTCAGAACACGAGCGAACTCTACGACTCTATACCCTTTATAGAGACTATCCTTTGTAGAGTCGGTAGAGCGGTACCGCACGCGTCACTACTTGGCACTTCCTACTTCTACTGAGTGATGCCCGTATCGTGTTTGGAGGTATTTTATTTGAGAGGTGAACCTGCTACGCTTAAAAACATAATAGATTTTCCTACACAAGTATGCAACAAAAAAAGAGTATCAGCTTTTCTATAGGAATGGGAGGATAGTGAGTTAGCGGGTCACCTGAGGGCCTAAGGGATGACCTTTCCAAAGAAATCGTAACGTTACCGTATAGGGGCTACGCTACGATTCCGCTATTGCTCATCACCAAGTACCTTTGTTGACGTATTTATTTCAAAAATGTATTGGAAGCGTCAATTGTATAATCTGTGAATTCACAGATTATACAATTGACGCTTCCAACTTTACTATACTATCCTTTCTGACGAAGAGGGAGCTCTTAAAATTTTCGTACAAACTGTTTACGATACGTAAACACTTCTTTAAGTTTTATTATCAACAATAGAATTAATGTGTGAATTCTCAGTGGCATTAATGAAATTCTGAACATTTGGAAATTATGTCGATTGCTTATAGAAAATCAGCGATAACAGATCTTTACATTTATACTGCAAGTGCTCGTTTCCAAACGCGTTGCTGCTCCCATAACAATAATTCTAAAAGCCCCACAAATTCTTTAACGGAACCGCCACTGACTACAAATTCGATTCGAAAACTAATAAAATAATTTACTCCCACTTATCGATTTACAATAAATCAGCGCGGTCACTTTAACATCGTCCAATCGTACCTATAGATCCTCAGATAGTCATGTGATGCTTTCGGAAATTCTTATTGGAGTATCGATTTTTTATCGATTCCAAAATATTTGGGTGGCCAAAGATTTACAAAATGGCCGACGCGTCACCGTTAGAAAGCTAGTTTATTAGAGGCATGCCTTTCGCATTCTCCGTCGTTTAAACAAAGATTTAGATTGAATATCGAGTATTTTATTGCATTATTACGAAGATAAAAGTGAGTAATGAAATGTTTTAAGCTGGGATGTCGGTGCGAGTATTTATTGTAGATGTTGAAGTATTGTCGGGACAAGATTATCTTAGAATTCTGTAGGATTACGTATAGGAAGGTAACTTTAAACGGCGGGCTGTAAACTTATATCTAGTGAGTAGTAGGTAACTATGATTTTGTAACCGATTTCAAAACCTAAAGAAGGAGGTAATTCATTCGACTGAAAGAGAAATCCCTACGTTGTTTGATGTCTGTAATACACAAGTGCTTAGCACGAAGCACTTAGTGCGGAGTCAGGTTAATGTTTGAGATGTTGTATTTAAATTACATTTATTTTAGACAAAGCGTTGACCCATGAAAGACGTTTAACGCCCCATTAGTCTAGTAGATGAAGTACCGGGCCGTGATCTCGTAGTCCTGGGATCGATTCCGGGGTTAAGTAAAAAGTATGTTTTGAATTTTTCGAACATAGCGCCATTTTGTGGTCACCGATCCGCATTAGACAAGCGTGGTGATTAAGCCTAATCCCATCATAGTAACTTGACTTGATTTCTATGATGGATATCCTTTGCCTTGCAGTGGGACAGTAGGTATATAGGCTGATACTTTTTGACACATATGGATTCATGTGTCAAAAAGTACTTAGGTTACTCTTACGAGTATTATTAAAATCAATATCATATCGAAGCCACATACGATTTGGATTTGTTATATCAGTAAGGCTATTTGAGATTAGATGTAAGCCGCATTAGCTTATCCGATAATTAGATAACATTTTTATGGCACCTAATTAACGCAACTAGTGTTACAAGAAATAGCTTAATAATATAAACACCTAAAACGTCATAATAATATAAACACCTAGAAGTTCTAAAATGTTTAATTCCATTTAATAAAGGTCCAACCATTTTTAACCTCAACCATTTTTATTTTTCAATTATATAATTATTTTATAATTCATGAAAACAACTGAACGTGCTTGAAAAATTTTCTTCACATGAAGTGTCCCTAGGTTGCCTGAAAGATAGATTATATAGTAGAAGTCGCTTTATTTGTACGGTTTTCAATAGTTTCATGTTATTTTGTACGTTAAATTCACTAATCTATCTTCTTCTATATCTATACTATTAATAAAGAGGTAACGCCTCGGCCTGTGACTGACTGACTGACTGACTGACTGACTGACTGATCTATCAACGCACAGCCAAAACTACTGGACTTAAAATCATGAAATTTGAAACATAGGTAGTTCATACTATGTAGGGGCGCATTAAGAAGGGGTTTTGCGAAATTCACCCCCTAAAGGGGTGAAAGGGGGGGCTTACGTTAGTATGAAAGTCTTTCAATTTAGACGTTAGAGATTTGAAAATTTGGATTATGGATGATTATCAAAAATAAAAATTGACCTGTTTCAGTTTTTTTTTAATTCAAGCCATAAAGGGGTGAAATGGGGGTTAAAACAATGTATGGGAGATTTATTATTTTTAAAGCTAGAGTCTTGAAAATTGGTATTTGGGTTTTCCATACAAATTAAATGAATGTGATTTCAGCATTTTTTTTTCTTCAGCTTACAAAGGGGTGAAAGGGGGTTAAAAGGTCGTATGGAAGGTTCGTCATTTTTAAAGCTAGAGCTTTGAAAATTGGTATTTGGGCTTTGCATGCAAATGTAATGAAACTCAATTCGTCATTTTTTTCTTCAACCTAAAAAGGGGAGAAAGGGGGATGAAACGCCGTATTATCAATTTAAAAGCAAGAGTCTTGAAACTTGGTATTTGGGCTTTGCATACAAATGTAATGAAAGTGAATTCGTTATTTTTTTATTCAACCTAAAAAGGGGGGAAAAGGGGGTTGAAACGAAGTATTGACATTTTTTGAAGCTAGAATCTTGAAAATTGGTACTTAGGCTTTGCATAGAAATTTTATAAAAGTGATTTTGGTATTGTTTTTTTCTTCAATCTTTAAAGGGGTGCTTTCGGTTTCTTCATATTCAACCCCTATAGGGGTTAACGGGGGAACTGATTAAATTTGACAAAGTAAAGTTATAGAGTTTCCAGCATTTTTTAAATCAAATCTTTTTGAGATTCCTTCATTAAGGTTTACGATCACCAAAATTGATTGTTGTGAATTCTACTTCGTTCAAAAAATTAAAATACCGAAGCGAAGCGAGGGCGGGCCACTATTGATTCATAATTCTAATAAGTGAAAAGCTGTGGAAAAGTCCATAATTTTATTAGAAACTTTGGCTTTTACTCTATCTCATAATAAAGATTATTTTACAGTGTACATGAAAAAGCGTCGCCGCCAATGAAGGTTCTGTCCGCAAAAAAGCGCTATCTGGTATTCTAAAATAGAATATTATAGAAAAACAAAAAGTTATGTTCGAAATTTAATACCAGTTTAAAAAAAAACTACATTTTGTTTCGACGACCTCGAAGGCACATTCGAAGTTTAAAATATTACTTAGCTGTAAAACAAATAACAGCGCTTTTGGGATCACTAGATACAGAATAAGGACAAGATACTGGGATCACTTTCAGTATGCTTTCAGTATGGAATTGTGTATCTAGAGATAATATATTGATGGGTAGTGTCGATAATATCAGAATCATCGTTTTCGAGAGATAGGCCCTAGATATACTAGCTCGCTTGATGCCTTAGGGACTTAAGAAGAAGCCATATTTTATCTTGACAGAACATTTTGTATCAAGTATTACAGATAGATATAAAATAATTTCATTCATACATTGACCCTCTTGATTCGATGGGACACTAGTCCCATCAAGAGGGATCCGGCGCAAAACCAACGGCTTAACGGCTTAAATAATTTTAATAATACCTACATTTAGTACTAAAGACTGATAAACTAAGTTAAGAAATAAATACGTGCCATCCATAGTTTCTAAGTTATTGCAATACCCTATCAGGGTCATGTACGGTGGCCTGCACATCAAGTTACTACAATCTGTCAAATTTCTTAAATCGAACCTCACTTTTATGTCAAACGTGTTTGGTTCAATATCAACTGAGGAAATTTGACAGATTGTAGTAACTTGATGTGCTGGCCACTGTACATATTGCTAGTCAGCACTAATTAGAATATTTAGTTTTAAGACCACAATGTTACATGTGCAATTAAATAAATAAATAACGTGCTTTCCGACACGGGGGTACAAGACTGTCAACTTCTAGACTTCGCATTGACGATTTTTTTTTTATATTACTGAATTATGCAAACGAGCATGGAACCCATCCGATTTTAAATGGTAGCCGCCGCTCATAGACATCAACACCGAGGTACAGTTGATGACCCGTTTAGCGCAATGGTTTAAGCGCCGGTTGAGACGTAAGGGTCGCGGGTTCGATTCCCGCACCAACACAAATATTTGTTGATGAAACAGATATTTGTGTTGGGTCTGGGTGTTTGTAGTACCTTCGTTGTTTCTGGTTTCGATAGTACAAGGGAAAACCTTAGTTTGGGACCAGGACAATGTATGTGATGTTGTCTCAATTAATTTGTTATTTATTATTTATTAGTCATTAGTCATACCACTCCTAACGGAAAAATAAACTCTTTTCAAACCTCGAATTTACCAATATTAATAATTTATTTTCGTTTACAGGTAAGTCGCCATAATTCTCCGCAGTACAGTAAGTACCTACAGAACTCGCTAAGTACACCATTACCGTTCTTCGTCAAAGGAGATGTATGGCGGAAGTATAACTCATACACGCTCATACAAGAGCGTGTATGGTTTGTAAATTATGACTGTTTAATGTCAATATGATTGTGAGGATATTAACATGCAATTTTTACTTCGTAAACACTTATGCAATGGCTTTTTCATATACTTACTTATCGTTCATGAAGGGCGGTTTTCACATTTTTTACTGTATGATCACTGTATTATGATCGTGAGTTCGATCGTATTATATTTGTAATTAGAAAGAAAGAAAGAAAATACATTTATTAATTTGGATATTCCATCTCTCTCTCTCTCTCTCTCTCTATTATCCTTGTCGTTGTAGTTTAACCGCGAGTTAAATCGGGTCGGCGTTAATCCTAGGTTTGTTCGAGATACCTACTTACATCGCGCCACTTAACTCATTCCAGTCAATTGGAGCATCGACTTATTTTGCTGTTAAAACTTATAATTTGCATGTTCTGTAGCAGATATTTAAATATATTTCTAAATAACATATGCTGAAATGTATTTTGAGAAAAAAAGAAATGCATAAAAACCCTAATAATTTTACAATTTTACTTGGATGAATCAGATTAACTTCAACATTAAACTCATAGCTCATGGACACTTGCAACTCCAGTGGAGTTACAAGTGCGCTGCCAACCTTTTATCCCCTTCCCCCCCGGGTGGGCTCACATCCGGTACCCTCACTCACTCGGCGAAACACAGCACAGGGGCTGCTTCACGCCGGTTTTCTGGGAGGCAGTGGTATCACTCCGGTCGAGCCGGCCCATTCATGCCGAAGCGTGGCTCTCCCATAGTTAAAATAAACTTACTTAATTTCTAAACAGCCAATCGGCGCTCAATGAAAATCTATTCAAAGCGAACGAGTTAAGACTACTAATAAATTTAAAAACTGTCTCCAGTAAGTTGGAGAAAATCCTTTCGCCCGGTATCTCAAAATATGAAAATGTATGTAAAGCCGGCCACGGACGGGCCGACAGACCGCCAATAAATCGTGCCGCATCGCGCCGTATCGCGCGTCATTAGCCGCAAAAGTAATTGTCGCAGATTTGTCTCCGCGCCGCGAGTGGGACGCTTTATCTAAAAGTTTTTTAGAGATATGCGGGCATTTATTTCTGATTTAGGTAGTACAGGTAATGTTGGGTTGGGGAACTCTTTTTGCGTGTAATTTAAACTTAATTATTATCATCATCAATACTGACAGCTACTGGTGGAGTGGACTGTATAATGGATGGGTATTAGTGGATGAAAACGCAGTTTAAATCTGTAAAATGGTATAATGAAAATAAATACAAACAATTTGATACATATCAGACGACAACCATTTGACATCTCAATAAAAAAGGTAAAAACATAGATAAAAGACATAGAAAACGAGGTTGCACCATAGCCAGTCGCCAACAAATACTATTTGTTGGGAATAGCCTTAGTGTCCCTAGAAATATTAAAAGAACTATATAAAAGGTACACCATTTAATAACTTACACAATCACTTATTTACATAACTCAAACTATAAAAATATCTTAAGAACATAAACAAACCATAAACTATAATACAAAAGATTACGGTTGTGGCCGTCGCTAACACTATTTATAAAGAGCATAATCTCATTCTACGCCAGGGCTTATAGATGAACTGAAAACACAAAACACTTGCGCCATACAATCAACGCCCAGCGCCATCTATTGAGACAACATCTCATACATTGTCCTGGCGCCAAACTAAGGTTTTCCCTAGTGCTATGGAAACCAGAAATAACGAAGGTACTACAAACACCCAGACCCAACACAAATATCTGTTTCATCAACAAACATTTGTGTTGGTGCGGGAATCAAACCCGCGACCCTTGAGCGGCGCTCAAACTATTGCGCCAAACGGGTCGTCTTTTTATTTAGCAATATGTACAATCCTGTATTTTTTTAATATTAAAACCATAGCCTTTGTTGTGGAGCCCCCTTAACGTCGTAACGCCCAGACAGGAGACACATCAACATCTTGTACTTTAAAGACAAAATGGGATTTTTGTCGAATACAAGAACATTTTTAGAAAACACATCAAAGGCATTGATTTCTATGATGAAGGCCTTTCCTCGGCAGTGGGACAGTATAAGTATAGACTGGTACTTTATTTTACTACAAAGGCAACCAACTAAATGAAAAACGAGTCGTAAACTTTTAACCGAACAACACTAACAAGCGCAAACAAAACGAAACATTACCATTTTTTCCCGAACAAAAGCACTTTTCCAAGTCACTTAAACCGCACCCAAAAAGGCGACGTACACAACTTGTCCAACTCTCATTTCTTTAGCTCATTACTCCTCCGTCCGTCACCGCCAGAGGGCAACACCAACTCGCTTAAACTCGGTTTAATGTATTAACCTCGTTTAGACCTGAGTTATCGCGCGGCAATTTATCCGCGCGACTCGAAAAACTGTGATGCAAAAAAGTTTTATAAAGTCACAGGAGACACGATACGGAGTTCGTTAGGAGTTCGCGCGATTTGGACCGCGATAGCGCGCCATCGCGGCACATTGTTCTTGTAGCGTATTGACTTGTTGCGTTTACGTGATACGGTTTTGCGTACTCTGGTTTTTTTACTTTGAGATACAAAGCTATGTTTGCGAGGTTTGTTATTGGGCTTTGGCCTTTGACGCTTTTAGTGCTGCTCTTCACATAACAAATTTTCCGTTTGTGAAGAGTCTGCTCTTTTTTAAACATTTGTTCATGAAATTTGATCTATGATTTTTACATAGGCTTTTGTAGAATTTTCGTTCATAAAACCACCAAGACTAAAATTAAAAAATATATATTTTTGCAAAATCATGTAGTACCTATCTACTTTGGTTTACTATTATAAACTAGCTTTTGCGCGCTGCTTCGCTCGTGTTAAATTCGGGGTAGCACGGAGGGGTAAAAAGTAGCCTATGTTACTCTCTCATCCCTTCAACTATCTCCACTTAAAAAATCACATCAATTCGTCGCTCCATTTTGCCGTGAAAGAAAGACAAACATACAGACAGACAGACACTTTCCGATTAATAATATTAGTATATATTTAAGAACGTTGTATAAAAAAACAATAAAGTAACTATTTCGTTGTTTTTTTTATTGAAGACACCAAACATTTAAGAAAACTATTGACAACAAAAAGCTATTGCAAATAAATCACATTACTAAACCAACCAAAATCCAAAAACCAAAAGTAACAAAGGCCAAATCTCTAAAGTGTTATCTCCCACGTCTATCATACACAACAGCACATCTCCCGCAAACAACCTCAGGCAATTACCTAAGTTGGCCTGACAAATATTCAGTCTGCATTAACAAATACGTCCTCACGATTTTTTCATGTTATCTCCGCGCCGCAGGGCTCCGCGACCCTTGATACACAAAATTCAACAATTTTTCAGAGTGATATAACCAGAGTTGAGTCTTTAAAAGTTTATCGCTAAAGTTTAGCGCACCTCACCAAGGATGATATATCGGGACGCATTAATCTTGCGTTAAGCGTTAGTTAGGAGTCCCTTTTTGTCATGTTTCGGAGTTTGGCATAAGGTTTCTTTTGCGTTTTGTTCGAGTTTTTGTGACATGAGAGAACCACGCTTTGGCATGAATGGGGCGGCTCGACTAGAGTGTTATCACGGCGTCATAGAAGACCACGCCTATGCTGTGTTTCGTCGAGTGAGTGGTAGCTTCACGGAGGCCCATTGTGGAGAAAGGGGGTTTAAGGTTGGCAGCGCACTTGTGACTCGGCTAGCGTTGCAGGTGTCTGTGGGCGGCGGAAATCGCTTACCATCAATGTGATCCACCTGCTCGTCTCCCACTTAAAAAAAGTAAAGTATCAGCCTTTAAGTATACTGTCCCACTGCAGGGCAAATGCCTCCATCATAGAAATCATGTATCACTACTATGATAGGATTAGGCTTAATAACCACGCTAGCCTTATGCAGATTGGTGATCACAAACCCGAGCGAGCCGAAAAAAATCGAAACATACTTTTGCTCGACCTGGGACCCCGAGATCACGGCCCGGTACTTAAACCACTAGATCAACGGGGCGTTCGTCTCCCACCTGTCATCTAAAAAAACCATTAGGAAGTAGTATGTACTCGTGTCTCACGGCTGGACTAATCCACCGGTTCAAAGTCGCTCAAAGAGCTATGGAAAGGGCTATGCTCGGAGTATCTTTAAAGGACCGCATCAGAAATGATGTAATTAGACAGAGAACCAGAGTCACCGAAATAGCCCACCGAATCAGCAAACTGAAGTGGCAGTGGGCTGGTCACATTTGCCGCAGAACTGACAACCGTTGGAGCTATAAAGTCCTTGAGTGGAGACCGCGACTCGGTAAACGTAGTGTTGGACGCCCTGCTACAAGATGGGATGACGAGCGTGGGTTGCTGATGATGATGACTCGTACTGACATTTAAAAATTCCTTAGTTTCATGTTCGCATTCCAAACTTCTATCAGAAGGCACGCGTTTCTATAGGTACATCGAGCTACCATCACTCTCGAACAAAAAGCACATCAAAACCGTAAGTAACATGTGTTTACCACCCTTCAATTTCCATTACCTTAGTAAACGGAATAAGTTGAAAACCCATCAGTTATCGTGTGATCGGTGAACCGTAGCCGATGGGCCCGATATACACACAATATCCGTTCGGGCGTTATCGACGCATCTTAATTTATAATGCGCTTTTTAATATCACTCTGATCGGACAGATGGTTTACGTAGTATGTGTGAACAACCTAAAAAAACTGTTTCTATGATACTACGCTCAGCACGTTTACCCATCCATAGCGAATTTTCGTATAAACTTTCGTTTGTAAATTAAAAACATCAAATTATAATCTCTACACACGCTTTGTTGCCATTCGAGAAGCTTTATAATCCACCTATCATCCTTGCACCTTTTTTTTTGCTCACTCGGGGATAAATGCATGACCTGGAGGGGTGTGCAAAACCAGGCTAACTTTAGGCGTCTCTGTGGGCCGGGGGACCCACAGGAGTATCTGGGGCTCTCCGCCTGAGAATGGTACCCAGAGGCATACCCAGTAAAACCTCCCCGGTGTGCCAGTTTCTCTTCACTATTCTACGACAATTCGTCCTTCGACAATCATCCTTGCACCTTACCAAGCCTAGCTGGCTGGTGACAGTAGGGAGATGCCGTAATAAAGAAGAGGCCTATACTCAGCAGAGGGTGGATGTGGACTGACATGATGATGATGATGATACACAATTCCACACTGAAAGCGTTTGAAAGTAGGGCCGAGGCCTGCTCTGCAGTGGGACAGTATGGGTTGATAATTTACTTCTTGACTTTACTGGTGTATGACTGCCCATTACCTATTTTATAACCTAGACAGCACCGTGAGACCCCCACCCTGTAATCCTACGCGTGATCAGCCAGCCAGGGAACAGTATCTGATACCCTCCAAAACGGGAGACTAGTATGTATTCGCCGGCTCTGTCCAATTTCGGCGTCTGCGATAAGCATCGCACTTGGCCAGGGACGGGTCAAGGGGCGATCAGGTCCCTATTCAAAAATAAAATTAACATATTTATACAGGGTGTAACTGTGAACATTAACATCCCTTTATCCACGTGTTCTACCAACCATTTCAAACAACATATTTTATTCAACGACGTTTCAAAATTCAACGAAAAATTTTTCGATTCCCTATACAAAACGACTATGTCACGTGACCGACTTTGTATGAAATGTTGAATTTTTTTATGCATATTTCAAAAGTCGGAAAACGAATGTTTTTCAAAATGGATGATAGAATACGTGGTGAAAGGGACATAAATCTTCATAGGTAAAGAGTGTATTAAAAGTTATTTTAAATCAAAAATATGTTGCGATAATCATTTGCCCAGGGTCCGAGCCGAGTCAGAAAATAATATTAACTCAAACTTAATCTTTTATCTAATAAATTGAGTAATTATTTAATACGTGGACGTCTGGTGATGTTACAAATAACTATAATATGAACTATAATGTGAAGCCCCTGGAGTTGCAGGTGTTCATGGGCGACGGTAATCGCTTAACATCAGGTGATCCGTATGCTCGTCTGCCCCCTATCCTATAAAAAAAAAAAAAAAATAGATTTCTCTGTGTAATTGATATAACTATACAGTGATTTTAAAATTAGGCTCCAAGAAACTGCACACCATAAGTAATATCAAGTTTCTTTTCTCCATTAAGTTGGAAAATCTGAAGTTAAGACCACCTTCGCTATTCAAATAAAGTAGGTCTCTCATCAATACCTACCTGATTGATTTTATTTATTTATATAACAGTTATCTAGCCTCAAATAACTATTCAGATCAATAGGTCTATCTTATATAATAACTCCAGTTATATCCAAAACCGTCACCTTTCCCCTTTAAGAATACAGAACTAAATAGAAATAAATGCGGACAGTTCTCACCGCACCTAAACTGGAGCCCCTAATCCGTCCCTCGGTCCCTCCCTGGACTGTTTTTATTTATGGCCGAGTATAATATCGGGGTATCTAGCCGCGTATAAATAAGCGGATCTATAGGTTTATCTCGCGTATCAGGAGATGCCCCGATACGCTTTATTTATGCGCGTGCGCCGCCCACGTGATGGCCGTGCGTATGACCGGCTGTGACTAAGTTTGTTTGTTTCTAAGATACCTATGAGTAATAAATATCAGACAGTATATATTGACCTGACCCTAAAGTAAACTTAAACATTTTAGTTATGGGCCAACGAAGGAACCATACATACACTTACCAAGTTTTTATTTAAAAAAAGTAAAGTATCAGCCTATATACTGTCAATAACTCCTCAAGGCAAAGGCCTCATAGAAATCAAGTCATCGCTCAATTTTTATTTATTATTTAGTATTACATCTACCTAATGAGCCAGGACCTACTTAGTCACTTAGCGACAACAACTGGTCACATTTTTAAGTAATTTTTTTGCAACCTAGGCTTATTAATATCTATTTATGTTATTTATAAAGAGGGTAATTCTATAACGACTAGGCTTATAGATAGGTAATCTGAAAGTCGAAATAACATTGTTAAAAGGAATGTAAACGTCTACAGATATACCCTGTATTCTGTTTGTGGTGCGGTTCCTTACACCCAACACTACCCGTACACAAACGATAAAAAATTACAAAATAAAATGTATATTTTAATTTATGAACCTTTTCTCTTAAAAGAAATCAAATGATTAGATGACTCCAGATTGCAGGCAGCTAATGATATTCTTAAAAGAAAAACCATACCAAATCGGTCTACATCATTTTAATTATAAATACGTGCGCACACGCAGCCACTCTCCTCCAAGCCCGAATAAATTAAGTTCTTCATCATTCGCCTTTATAATTTCATAAATAATCAATCAGCGAGCCCTATCAAATTTAGTACGATGTTACTTGGTAAACAGATCACGCGGTTACCCTGATAAATATCACACCTTTAATGCAGAGACTTAATATCATCATACAAAGCGAAATGCTAATAGTGCACCTTAGCACAATTAAAATACCGTTGAACAATATAAAACGATGGGGCAGACGACACCGGGCCGCATTCTTAAATTCCGCGAGGCAAGAAAGTATCAAATATTATACGCCGAACACACCTGAAGCCAGACGGTCAGGCATGCATGTGAAGAGACTGATAGGGTGACGCGAGGTACAGACGTTCGACAGGGTGCTCGATAGGACAACAGTCTTTATGGTGGGGGGACAAGGCGCAAATTGACTGGACTGGGGATATGTGGTGGTGGATACAAATTTGCAGTGAGGTTAGGGTTGGTGATTCTTGGTAAGATTGATACAACCTTGAAATTGTTTGCTCTGAAAAGCCGCAGGAAGCTATAGTCTGTCCGATTTAAGCATTCTACTTCCGATGTGATAATTATGTCTTATACTTGTTAAAGGTTTTTATTCAGTTCAATTTTTACACTAGAGGCGGCAAACGAACAAGCGGGTCACCGGCCACGGCTGCAACATTTATTTTATTCACTTACATACTCTTTTTATTTAAATTATAATTTCGCTGGCCAATACTTTCTTGTGTGCTGCTTACCTACTAGTTAACAATGCTTTTGATTCGTGTTTAACTTTACGGTCTTATGACTTATAACTAATAACCATCTGACAAGACAGACAACCTTTAAAACATAGTTTTTCACCATATATTTTTTTAATGATATAGTTGGCAAACGAGCTGACGGATCACCTGATGGTACGCGATTACCGCCGCCCATGGACACCTGCAACACCAATGGTGTAACCCCTGGATTGCGATAGTACTTTTACTCACGCAGCAAAACACAGCGCATGCACTGCTTCACGCAGGTTTTTTTGTGAGGACGTGGTATTATTCTTTATGCTGTGTCTTATGTTCATGCCGAAGCGTGGCTCTCCCACTGTTAAATATAAAATTTGAATAATATGTCATTATAACTTCCAAATTCGGATAGTGCAACTGAGATACCACTGCCTCACAAAAACCGGCGTGAAGCAGCCCCTGTGCTGTGTTTCGCCGAGCGAGTGAGGGTACCGGAGGCCCACCCGGGGGGGAAGGAGATAAAAGGTTGGCAGCGCACTTGTAACTCCACTGGTGTTGCAACTGTTCATGAGCGGCGGCAATTGCTTACCATCAGGTGATCCGCCTGCTCGTCTGCTACCTATCACATAAAAAAAAAGTGCGAATCTCCCCCAAGCGACAACCCTACAATTGCAAGATAGTATCACTACGTACGTTAGCAAGAAACACATTCAAGAGAAACGGCCGATGTTGGACCGAATCGAGACAAAGCTCTGTGACATCCGATAACGATCTCACCGACGACGCCCAAACGCTCGGGCAAATTATCGATTCATAAAAACATCGACTTTAAATTATGGAAGCGCGTTTATCGATATTGTTAGCGATAGGGTGGCCAGTTCGCGGGTGTTTTGTTTCGTGCCAATGTCAAGGTTACAACTAAGATACAAGGATAACGGGGCTGGATTAAGCGCTGCGCTGTGGTTCGCCGAGTGAGTGAGGGTACCGGAGGCTCAATCGGAGGGAAAGGGGGTTAAGGTAATCAGCGCACTTGAAACTCCATTGGTTTTGCGGGTGTCTATGTGCGACGGCATCTATCCGTCGGCTCTTCTGCTACCTCATCATTTAGATGCTTGGCAATCTTCAACTGTGCGTTTCTTAAGAAACTTTCTGCCTCGAACTACAAAACTATGGAATGAACTGTCACCAGCGGTATTTCCGAACCGATTAGACCTACAAACCTTCAAAAAGCGAGCGTATTCCTTCTTAAAAGGTCGGCAGCGCATTTGCGACTCCTCTGGTGTTGCGGGTGTCCATGGGCGGCTGTAATCACTTACCATCAGGTGATCCGTCTGTCCGTCTGCCCCCTATCTCATAAAAAAAAACATATCTCATAAAAAAAATGTTAGTGTGGAGGTCGAAAGAAAAGTCACCCTGCTATAGCTTCGGAACATTATATTTTAAAACACGCGTGGCATCTAACAGTGGGTTCGAGAATCGATTGCTTAGTGACATTTTGACATCTGATGAATGTTTGTCCAGGGTGGAGATCGAACCCACGACCTTTGGCGTATGAGGCAGGGTCACTCCCAAATGCGCCATCCGGCCAGTCTATAGACCCTATTGATCTATACAGAGCGCGCAGTACCTATCACCGCAGGCCACCGCTGCGCGCGAGTGTCGCGCCGTCCGTCACGCGATATCGCGCGATCATGTCGCAGTCGGCGCATGCGCTACTTTGTCTGCGCTAGTGTTCATTCATATTTCTTGAGAAGTTGTAAGGTAGTGTGGCCAAATCAATGGTGTTTCTAGGTATAGATTTTTTCGAAGTCTATTTGTGGAGTGGTTCCTAATCCACTGTCCAAAAGACTTTGGTGTACCTGCTTAACGTTTTAGTGGACCGTTTGGGACTACAGCCTTATCATCACCAATAGGTAAACAACTTGATAAATCGAATTCGGATTTTTTTCAAAATAACTGTAGCAATGCAGCTAACCGGTTTTTTATACATATTTTATATGATCGCGTCAGGAGGTTCATATTTCCTATACATATGTCAAAAATATTCTTAAATACGAGTAGATACATTTATGCATAAGTATTTCGCGCGACGCCCAAGCGCAACCACGCGACATCGTTGTGTCATTTCGCGCGCTAACGCTGGAGCGCAACCACGCGACATCGCCGTGTCGTTTCGCGCTACGCCCCAGCGCGACCACGTGACTACGTCGTGTCATTTCGCGCGACGCTCGAGCGCGACCACGCGACATCGTTGTGTCATTTCGCGCGCTAACGCTGGAGCGCAACCACGCGACATCGCCGTGTCGTTTCGCGCTAGCCCCAGCGCGACCAGGGGGCGCGACAATCGTTGTGTCATGTTCGCGCGCTAACGCTGGAGCGCAACCACGGCGACATCGCCGTGGTCGTTTCGCGCTACGACCCCAGCGCGACCACGGGACTACGTCGTGTCATTCGCGCGACGCTCGAGCGCGACCACGCGACATCGTCGTGTCATTTCGCGAAATATCGCGCGCGTCCGCGACTAATCGCGCTCGGGGATCGCACCACGCGGCCACCCAGCGGCGATCCTGCGATAGCTGCGCTGTCGCAGCTCACACCGAACTAAATCTGCTATCCCTCCTCCTTGCGTCGTATTCCTCAGTGAGGGAGGGACCCTTCAGCATCACTTTTTTTTACTCCCCATACAAAATGTACACGTCACGTGACCGACGTTGTATATGAAAAGTTATTTTTTTTGCGAGTTTCCAAAAGTCATAGAACGAATTAATATTGTTCAGAACGATAGGAGAAGACGTGGTTAAAGGGATGTAAATGTTCAGATACATCTATTATGTGGTCCCTCAGCTCTCACAAAATGTAAGCGAGATCTCAGAAAGGCTCTTGACAACCATTTTGCTTTTACGAGTATAGAAGAATATTAGTAGATAATTTGTAGTGACGATCAAACTGTTAAACTTTTAATTCCTTGACTGTACATGTCCGCGGTTACACTACGGTGTAACACGCAACCAACAACGCAAACTTTAACCTTGCACTCACAATACTCTTTATAGCCACCCCTTTAGAACCCTTTTGCGGCTCCGGTCTCAACCCGTGCGCCCGCGCAACGATTTGTCGAGTTTCCTAGAACTCCAGCGCGCGCGCACGACCCCGCCATATCACTTACAACAAAATAATGCACACTATGCAAAGGATTTTGTAGAATGATGGGAGATGGGAAGGCAAGGTGTTTTTTTCCATGGACATCTGTTGGAACTGATCATAGATTTTTTTGTGACTTGAGAGTTAAAAAATAGTTAATACTAAGTAAATAGTTTAAACCAAAGATTTAAATGTTTAAACTGATATATTTTGGTGTTTTGTGAAATCGTGTAAAGTTTATTTATTATGTAGAACAGACCTAATATAGCAGCTAAGGTAGCTAGTACTTGTTCAGGGTGTAACTGTGAACATTTACATCCCTTTGAAACCACGTCTCTACCAAACATTTTTTCTACGACTTATCACGTGACTTAGTCAATTTGTATAGGGAATCCATACAAATTCGCGTAAAAAAATCAATGGAAATTAAGTGATTTTCTAATTCTTTGCAAATAGCAGGTGATTGCAAGCAAATGGGCAATATCTTATAATATTTACATTTTTAAGTTTACTATAAAAAGTTCTTTCATTTGCTACCCCACATGATTCCGTTAAGAAACATTTTTTAGTTCGTTACCCCCTTTTAAGTTCCCTAAAGACCGCTTTAGTCAATTAAAATAATTCAACGCCACTTGGTAATTTTATTTGTAGAAACATTTTTGTCGAATTTTTAGAAATCGTTGAAGAAGTGTTTTTCAAAATGGTGTAGAAATGTTAATTATTAAATGGAACTGTTTATCGATTCATCCTGTAGATACTGGATATTGAAGAACTTGGTATGTAATCCCCGATATTGGTAACATCCCTTGATCTAATATTTTAGCACCTTGGAGTAAGCTATTAGTGGTAGCGAGGAAGCACATCGCAACTTCGCTAGTGCCCGGGTATCGCTAGCGCCCGGGTATCGCCGCGCTCGGCTATCGCTGCGCCCGGCCGGCTCGGCTATCGTATCGCTAATAACGCTTGTCGCTGCACTTCCGACCGATGAAGGCCTATTCTGCACCGTATTAATTAAACTATCAGGGTAATCGGGCTGTTCATGAGCGCCAGTCAAAAGGTGAAGTGGTTGGGGTTAATGATGAGCTTACTTGTACTTTCTGAATATGGTAGTTTGTGTATGATTTTGCGTTTTATTGGGATACAGGGTCGTTAGTGAATTAACTTAGGTGCGATTCGACTTCCATACGAATCGGGGCGTTATATCACAGATTAATCCTCGGGTGAAGATTGGCCGAATCGGTCCTTCAATTAGATCAAGTTAATCTACTAAGCCTTAACTTCGTTTTCACTGACCCTTTAGAAGACATTCTAAGTAGGTATACTGTATATCGTGGGTTTGATTTCTATTCTGAACAAATATCTGGCTTAAGTCTCCAGATAGAGCTCTATAATATACAGTACTAGCTTTTGCCCGCGACTTCGTTTGCGTGGACTTCAGGTTCGTAGAAACCTCAAAAATTGTAGCCTATGTGTTATTCTGATGTATAATCTATATTGTGGTAAAGTTTCATTCAAATCCATTCAGTAGTTTTTACGTGAAAGAGTAACAAACATCCATACATCCATACTTACAAACTTTCGCCTTTATAATAGTAGTAGGATTATAAGTTGCAATAGATGATACTTCGGGCCACGCATTATATCTATTATGTCCAAGATATTCCAGTGTCCTTGAGATGTTTCATATTTATTTAAAGTTTATGTTTTTAATAGTCTTTATTTACAAAAACCAATATTAACACATAATATAAAACACGCAAATTGTTAACCCTTACCCGATCGGGTAAACAAAAAGCTAGTTCCTCAAACATCTGCCTGCGCCTATCGCCGGCAGAGGGCGTGCGAGCGCGAGATAGAGCCCTCCGCCCGGCTTTGTTTGCGGGAGGGAAAGGACAATTTGCTACAATACACAAAACGTTTACTTCAACGCTTTGTTGCTTTGATTTTTAAAGGAATTTTCAATGAGGTTTTGTCTATATTTTTACTGAAAATTCGTATTAAATCTTTATTCTTAATAATTTGATCTTCAATCATTTTAGTATACATACTGTCTTTGAACATTTACATCCCTTTGACTATGTTTTCTACCAAGAATTCTAAACAACATTTGTTAAAAACACAAATTTTCATACTTGGTAAGTCGGTCTAATGACTTGTTCATGTTGTATGGGGAGTCTAAGAAAAACTTTCGACGAATTTCAAAACGTCGTAAACAAATGTTGCTCAGAATGGTTGGTAGTAGAGGTCGTCAAAGGGGTGCAAATGTTCATAGATACACCCTGCAAGACTAAGACGTGATTCGACCAATCTTCATCCAAGAATAAATCAGTCTTTAAGCCCATATACCAACCTGGGACCATTCAAATATTACGTAAGCATCGATGGGGGGAGGGGGGTCTTGGTTTTGCTTACTTTTGGTAAATTCAGGAACAAAAAGTATATTTTATCGCCAATTTTTGCTGACAAGGGGGGAGGGGGGTCAAATTTCCCAAAAAATCTGCTTACGTAATACTTGAATGGTCCCCCTCCAAAATTTCATAAGAATCTTAAAATTTACCCATGGCCATTCCTCGTATGCAGCGGAAGCAAAGCAAAACTCCAGCCTTTTTTATATAATACAAAATAATAAATGATGTGAATTTAGTAACTTTGTACCTTCATGATGTAATTAACTCTGTAGTTGTAAATAAAAATTAATTGAATAAATCAATCAATTAAATAAAATTTCGGAGAAATATGGATTTCAAAACTGCCACGGTAATGATTGAGAACATCTCGATGAGATTGACCCAGGTAAATAAAAATTCAAATTAATGATAAATTCTACATTTTAACATTTATTTCTTTTCCCAATCGAAAAGAATATAAGTGAACAGGTATGACCCCAACTTCACTTATTGATCATACAAGCACGTAACGTGGCGCAACACGACGTATAAAACCGTCGATAGCCTGGACGCGGGCGATAACACAAGACAGTGCACACGTGCGGAGTGCTGCGTCTACACTGTACGTACATTTACATGCTCTTATGTTTGGGCAACTGAAGTGGCAGTGGGCTGGTCACATTAGCCGCAGAACTGACAACCGTTGGAGCCGTAAGGTCCTTGAGTGGAGACCGCGACTCGGCAAACGTAGTGTTGGACGCCCTGCTACAAGATGGGATGACGACATTCGAAGGCTGGCTGGAGTGAGCTGGATGAGAGTGGCCGAAAATCGGGAGCGGTGGCGTGCATTAGGAGAGACCTATGTCCAGCAGTGGACGAACGTGGGTTGCTGATGATGATGATGATGATGTTTGGGAGTAACTTCGACGTAATTTGAAAGTAGATTTGGAGATACATTTTTTGTTCACTCGTGTGACATAGGTACCTAGCGTTGTCACATGCCACGTATGTCTACTGCCACGCATGTTGACCGCCTCTGGGTAGTAGGAGTGGGGCGCACCGCACATTAAAACAACAGTTGCGTTTGGGACCCCGTTTTCCATACCCGGGACTGGCCAAAAAATGTTACCTGAGTTTTTCTGTTTAAAAATTCTCAGTGTCAGCCTGAAGTCTTTTATCTCAGAAAGAACGTCAAGCCGTCGGAAGTACCTTCTGCACGGTAGGTCATTGGTTCGAATCCGACCATGCACGTTTTAATTTTTTTAAATCTATGTGTGCATTTCGACCATATAGTCACCATATGGTGTGCGAGAAGGGAATTTGCTGTTTTCATTTTATGATATTCAGAATTTAGAAGACGAATATCAAAACCCCTTTCGATAGGTATCAATCCATTTTCCAAATTGAGACTAATCAAATTCATAATTCTCGCACGAAAAAAATTTGCGATATCTATATCATAATTTACTTGTTATTTAATTCAACAGACATAAATTTTCCAACCGTTTCTTCTAATCGCACAAATACACACACGGCTTATAAAAGTTGGGCGGCAGATAGTAGCTGGGCGGGGGCGATAAGGCGGCGCAAGACTGCATGAAGTTTCACATACATCTAAAATTAAATTACGGTATTCTCTCGACTGTAAATCACTGATGACAATTTTAGAGGAGCTTTTGGGTCTTTAACTCAAAAATGTCATAACCTTGGCAGTTTTCAAACCCATATTCTTCCGAAAATGATATCTGTATCTTATTTATCGATTGCTTATATAAAGAAGCGTAGGCCGCATCTATTTAAAACGTAAGTAATACTTTTAGGATGTGAAAATCGTAAGAATAAAATTTAAAGACTGCCACGGTAATGAAATCTGGATAAGAATTACTCTTACGGAATGCAGACAGAAAGGACTACTTAAGACCCTGTTCGTCTGTATTTTAAAGTGATAGGTGGCAGAAGAATAGACTGATCACCTGATCTCCTCCTGATGGTAAGCGATTGATGGAAGAGGCAAATTCAAGGGAGTCACAAGTGAACTGCTATCCATTTACCTCGAAATTGGGTATCCGGTATCCACACTCAATCACCAAACCAACTTCATTCTTCCTCGGTATTTCACATCCAGCTCTTACTATCTCTAATGTTGCTAAGTAAAAAAATATTAAATTAAAAATTTATAATCCAATAGATTGAACAAATTGGTGGATAACGCACATGACATTACAAGAAATATCGCACTCATTTTGACTATTAGGCGTTTTAAAAATATTTTGGACACGCTCTATGCTTGCAGCGATGTTTACTGCGTGAACCCTATGAATATTATTATTACTTATAAAGACTTGAGACATAATATTGACAGCCGATACCTAAAAAAAACCCTTTCTAATTCAATATTTATAACCGTTTATCCCAAAGATCGCACAAACACACACGGCTTATAAAAGTCGGACGATAGTAGCTGGGCGGGGGCGATAAGGCGGCGCAAGACTGCATGAAGTTTCACATACATCTAAAATTAAATTACGGTATTCTCTCGACTGTAAATCACTGATGACAATTTTAGAGGAGCTTTTGGGTCTTTACCTTAAAAATGTCATAACCTTGGGAGTTTTCAAACCCATATTCTTCCGAAAATGATATCTGTATCTTATTTATATTTATTATTTATTTATTTATAAAAAGGTACACTTACAGGTAGATTGATAGTACTAGATTGCTTATATAAAGAAGCGTAGGCCGCATCTATTTAAAACGTGAGTAAAACTTTTAGGATGTCACATTCGGAAGAATAGAATTAAATTTTAAAGACAACCACTGTAATGAAATCTGGATAAGAATGACTCTTTTACGGAATGCAGACAGTAAAGGACTACTTAAGACCCTGTTCGTCTGTATTTTAAAGTGATAGGTGGCAGAAGAATAGACTGATCACCTGATCTCCTCCTGATGGTAAGCGATTGATGGAAGAGGCAAATTCAAGGGAGTCACAAGTGAACTGCTATCCATTTACCTCGAAATTGGGTATCCGGTATCCACACTCAATCACCAAACCAACTTCATTCTTCCTCGGTATTTCACATCCAGCTCTTACTATCTCTAATGTTGCTAAGTAAAAAATATTAAATTAAAAATTATAATCCAATAGATTGAACAAATTGGTGGATAGCGCACATGACATTACAAGAAATATCGCACTCATTTTGACTATTAGGCGTTTTAAAAATATTTTGGACACGCTCTATGCTTGCAGCGATGTTTACTGCGTGAACCCTATGAATATTATTATACTTATAAAGACTTGAGAGATAATATTGACAGCCGATACCTAAAAAAAACCCTTTCTAATTCAATATTTATAACCGTTTATCCCAAAGATCGCACAAACACACACGGCTTATAAAAGTCGGACGATAGCGGCTGGGCGGGCGCGATAACGCGCAAGACATTGCATCGGCCGCCGCCGCACTCCGCCGCGCGGGGCATATCGCCGCCGCTCGCCGCCGCGCGGGGCCTTATCGCCGCCGCGCAGCCGCCTATCGCCGCCCCAACCTATCTCTAGGGTTTTGTGCCTCAGTTTTGATAAAGATGTGTTAGGTGTTATTGGGGTATGAATTTGTCGTGGTTTTGTTGGAGTGTAATTGCGAAAAATGTTTGTGGACCTTTTGGGATTGGAGATTGTTTTAAATCCTAATTTAAGGTTTACATTCTTAGATTTTTAGGATTGCATTATAACTATGGTTATTACACTTACTGCTTGACGTTTTAGCTAAGTTACAGCAGTCTTCAGTAATTCTCGATCTTAGTTTTATCTTCTTTAAAAATAGGTATGTACTTAGATCTGTTGTTGGAATCTAACTAGATGTTATATACTCAATGATAAACCTTGGTAATAATCCTTCTGTTGTTATCTTATTCCCATGGATTCCTAGTATCTAAGATGTCATTATGAAAAGGTTAATAAGCCAGATCTTGTCTAGCTAAACCTTTTCATCATTACGGCGTATTTGATATGAATGTCCTTCAAACCGGTTCCATTTTACTACATTGTACTGTCCGCACGCGACCACACGTATCACCGATTTAAATGTTTCATCCATATATTAGATTTCTCTACTGCAGTTTTCATATTCTGTGAATATAAAAAACATGAAAACTACACAATAGTGCAACAAAGAGTACCTTGAGTGTCATCTTGATTGTCCTCATTAGAAAAAAGAAATTGATTAGGTCAGGTTCTATTGAAACTAAGATGGAAACATCCTCATTTAGTCAAGCCATGCTAATAGAATCTCCACAAACCTACTGCAAAGCAAAACTTGTGCACACCCTAAATATTTCCAGTAACCCACAGAATTTAGATTTAATGAAAGCCCGCAGCGCCGGGCGCATTTGATATCAATTTCCTTCAAACCACCGATTCCATTTTACGACAGTTGTGTTATCGCCGTGAATCATAGCTGCAGCGGCGATAGCGCGCCACCGCGTATCGCCGGGTATCGCCATCGCCGGGTACCTATCGCCGCGTTTTATAAGGCCGGCTCTATCGCCCACACGTCTGTACCGGGCTATCGGGACTTTGTTCTGGAGCGGGTAGTGGTTGCAAACGGGGGCTTTTTGATGACGAATTTTTAGCTTTGAATAGATTTCGATCTGGAATAGATATTTTTTACTAAAACAAAATACATGTACCTTAAGTGTTAGGTACAATTACAAACACAACAGGCGGTCTTATTGCTCTTATTGGTTTTGGTTTGCAAAATTTTGAGTGCATTATCTTACTAATGTTAACTGATCTAGTTGGATATCCCATTTAATAAATGAAAAACAAATGCATACACAGGTTAAAATACAAAACATCGATACTCAGTAAGTTCGAAATAAGACGAAATGATGATGAAGATGTCATTAGTCTTGACTAACACTCGTTTCGTTGTTACTTGTAACAACAAGTAAAAAAATACCAATTTTTGATCATGTCAGCAACTACTACTACCTACATCATGCTCCCTTATCATTAATTTAGACTCATTTACCACAACACCTTCATGCCTACATAATACGCTCTGCCATCATCATGTTTCGTCCAGTTAATATATCGAATAAAAATCGAAAACTACACAATTCCCTATCAATCTCAAATCATTACGTGAGAAAGTTGTGGCCCACACAATGCCTTTCCCTACATTAACTTTTGCACGTATTTAGTTTCTCGATAGCATCTCGATGCATTCAGACCTCTCCAAGCATTGAGGGGGCGTTCTCCCACCCTTTACCTAATAAATAACCTTTAACACCACCTCTAGAATCAATTTCAACCTTATTAGCATAACGGTAGAGACAGTTTTGTCTTGTAAGACTTCACTTACTTAATCTTATTTGGTGTAACGTGAAATTTGAAGAGTCTGCGCGAATTTAGTCTTTGCACTTTAGTTTTATAGTTGAATTTTGATTGGAGGGTTCTGTTGCAATAGATAACATTGTTTTACAATTGAGATGTAAGGGAAGATTCTTGGTGCGTTTATAATAAGCATTTCACGAGTTCGATCGCTGATCAGTTTGGCCTTTCTTCGCTATAGTTTGCAGCATTGCTGGACGTACAATGAAGGAACTGTTTTTATCTTAGTTGAATGGTTTAGAGAATTGAAGCTGAGAATGAGTCATGATGATGAGATTCGTACGAATACGTTCGTACTAGCCATATTTTTAAACGTAAAGATTTTTTTTTAACGTTGTCGGTAATAGATACAGCAACTACGCGTCCGAGTAGGTAGGTACTGCAATCAGTGAAAAAAACCTTCAACTCTTAAGTCTCTATTTTCAAAATCCATTAGGGTGAGAATTGTGTGAAAAAATATAACAGATTATAATAATCGTATGGATATCCGGAAAAAACGACGGTAATATATTTGTAAACAAGAAGAGAAAAAAATACTACTTCTCATATAAAAGTGATTTGATTTTGTTCGCGGAATCGCCATCCTATTGGCAAAATTCCATTGTTTGTTGGCGTATAAAGTTTAAATTCAAATAAATGACGTTCATTAAAACCATGAGTACAACCTACTAATAAAAAATAAGGATGCACATTTGAAGTTTTCGATTACATTTCGAAAATAAAATTTTAAACCCTAACTTAGCGATCCTTCCAACGAGATCCCCATATTAACAACGTTATAAAACGTAGAAAACATGAGTAAGTCCTCATATAATTCGATATTATATCCTTACAATACGAAAAACACTAATAATTCCGGGCGTTAGCGTTGTTTGGCCAGGCGAGACGTTTTTAGGCGGAACACGGATAAAGCTGAGGACTAGAAGTGATATTGTAACGCGCTAAAAACGAAGTTTTGTGCAACAAAGATTTAAAGAAATAAAAAATAATTCTCATAGATTAGTTATTACCGTGTCAGTGTTCAAAGCCATGTCCAAAAGTTTGGGTATATTATATTTAATATTTTAAAATTCTGATAGTTCATTTCGGAGCAATACCTATTTTGAAAACTGCCTCGTTAATGACATATCGATGAGAATAACCCCAATAGAGAGCGGATGAAATACATGAATAAAATCTGCGATTAGACAATTTATGACTTTTTATGTAGCAGACGGTATACCTAGAACATTAATATACGAGTAGAGGAGGCCTTTGGGCAGCATTGACAGATACAAGTGTTGATTGATTGGTTGGCACTTGTATTGGAAATTTCTTCTGAGATTTTACATTATTGTAACAAATGTATTTTTTTTTCAGGTAAGTTACCCAGTTTATTATCCTCACTATAAATTACCCTGGATTCTTCTAAGTCCAAGTAAGTTTGCTTTTTTAAAATTTTCTTACCATGAAGATCAAACATAATACTTATATTGTAACTAGCGGCCGCCCGAGACTTCGTCCGCGTGGAAAAGTAACTTTTTTACCCCCCATTTAACCCATTACAACCCCCTTTTCGCAAGAAAAAGTAGCCTATGTTCTTTCTCAGAGTCTAGATCATCTGTATACCAAATTTCATTTAAATCCGTTCAGTAGTTTTGGCGTGAAAGAGTAACAGACAGACAGACAGAGTTACTTTCGCATTTATAATATTAGTTAGGATGTTTTTGTTAAAGAAAAAAACTTTGGATTTTTGTCGTCCACCAGCTGTAAGAGATACATTCATGTATAGTTCCACATTGATAAGCTAAATGCAAAAACTCGTGGCAGACGGGGCAGGGCTCCACGAGTCCGATTAGGTTATAGTTATATCGTTCATTATTATTAATGAACTAGCGGCCGCCCGCGGATTCGTACGCGTGGACATAGTTATTGACACTTACTGTCTAAAATATGACGATCACAATCCACACAAAGTATTTTTATAAATTGTATAAGCTTTATTATTGTAACGTTTAATAATTAAAATTCATTCGTTAGCTTTTGCGTGAAAGAGGAGCAAACATCTATCCATCTATCCATACTTACAAACTTTCATGCTTATAATATTAGTGGGATATAAATGGCAGTTAAGAGTCTTTGCGTTAAGTATAGTTTCTAAATATCTAGACGTCCCGTTGGTCTACTGGTTTATGTTTAATTCCTGGGTCGAGCAAAAGTATGTTTCGTTTTTTCGAACATAGCTCGGGTTTGTGATCACCAATCCGCATTAGGCAAGCGTTGCGATTAAGCCTAATCCCATCATAGTAGCGATGACTTGATCTCTATGATGGAGGCCTTTTCCCTGCAGTGGGACAGTATATAGGCTATCATCACCATCATTTCAGCCAATAGACGTCCACTGCTGGACATAGACCTTCCCCAAAGTTCTCTACACAGATCGGTCCTGTGCCACCCGCATCCAAGGGACTCCCTATCAAGGGAGGCTATAGACTTTACTAAATACCCATGTCGCTTCCACGGTCTGTAGCGCTACGCTCGGACGTGCCGTATCTCGGCGCGCGCTCACGCGGCTCTAACGATTTATTTAGTAACGCGGTAACGACGTTTGCTCAGCGCCGCGCCACACGTCACTGTAGTGGCCCGTTTTTATCGGCTGATAGGAGACTGCACTCCCAGATACAAACACTCATACAGAAGCAGTAAAGATGATAAGCAGCGCGGTGACGTTTGCTCAGATGTAATTTAGCAGCGCCGTGACATTTGCTTAGATGTGATTTAGCAGCGCGGTGACGTTTGCTCAGAAGAAATTTAGCAGCGCGGTGACGTTTGCTCAGCGCCGCGCCACACGTCACTGTAGTGGCCCGTTTTTATCGGCCGATAGGAGACTGCACTCGCAGATACAAACACTCATACAGAAGCAGTAAAGATGATAAGCAGCGCGGTGACGTTTGCTCAGATGTAATTTAGCAGCGCGGTGACGTTTGCTCAGAAGAAATTGAGCAGCGCGGTGACGTTTGCTCAGAAGAAATTGAGCAGCGCGGTGACGTTTGCTCAGAAGATATTTATTAGCGCCGTGACGTTAGCTCAGCGCTGGGACACACGTCACTGTAGGGGCTCATTTCATTCAGCTGACACGAGACTACACTCACAGATAGAAACACTCATAATTATAGAAGCAGTAAAGATAAATTAGTAGCGCAGTGACATTTGCTCAGAAGAAATTTAGCAGCGCGGTGGTGACGTTTGCTCAGAAAAATTTAGGCTTCAAATTTAGTTCAAATCCCACCTGATCCCGCGATATTTTTAACTGCGTTTATTTAACTACCTATCTGGTCTTGAAACACCCAAGGCCTGTCACTCGACTTATACAAATTGAGACTTCAACACTTCGTCCACATTTGCAAGTGGCATTTGCATACGATACAGGCTATGCTAAACCGCGATAAGTGCAGCTGATTTACGCGTCACGTTTGGTCCTTATTTTACAAGTAAATCTAGGGTTCATTTGCAACCCATTTGTGAGACTTGTGAATAACTAATTAGGGTTAATAATTTGTCTGCTTAAAAAATATTTCGGATAATCTCAACGGTTAGCCATCAGGATTAATTTGGTGCATAATTGTATGCGCAAACACAAGGGCACTCTCTAGGTATTCCTTTAGAGTCATATTTCGATGACCGTCGAAGTTGGACCTCAGTTCTCAAGTACGCCATCTAGCGGATTTCTCACGACGTCCACATTATAGAAAACCACGTAACACAAACTCCAATAAACAATATCCAATAACTCAATTTTTCAAATCTGTTTACATTTCCTCAGGAAATCCGCGATTACTTTCTAATTCATGGGCGCTTGCGCTGTTATTAAAAACCGGTAAATAAAGTATTAGAATAAATGAGATAGCTTAATCGGCCGCGAGGTGGCGTGAGCACGCCCCCTTAGGATCTTGCGGACCAATTTGTATGGAAAAGTGTTGGACAATTTTTGCATCTTTTGAAATGGAGGTTAGAATCAATCTTGTATTAACAATTTGCTATGGAAATATTAAGAAGTAAGGAGAACAACGTCATTCGGTAGGCGCTACCAACAACGCGCATACAGGGTGTATCTGTGAACATTTACATCCCTTTGACCACGTGTTCTATCAACCATTCTGAACAACATTTGTTTAGCGACTTTTCAAAACTTTGCAAAAGTAGATTCAGCCATAATAGCATACATTAAATCACGTATTGTTAACACTTAACAGGAAAAGGCCCTACAACAAGAGCTTTAACAACAAGTTAACAAATCATCGGACAGCGAGCCCTTCCGTAGTAAGGACTATCGCCGCCCGCCCTAGATGCTATCGGGGCCCGCCTAATTGAATGTACAGGTGCGACGAGTATTGCCGATAGCTTGGCCCTTATTACCTTTCCAATTGTGAATGGAATGTGGGATTTTGTCAGTGGAACGTAACGTGTCGGTGATGAAATTCAAAAGTTTTAAATGTATATTTAAATAAATAAATCTACACAACACCTCATAATATATTGACCTCACTCCATACTAAGTAGCTACAGCACTTGTGTTACAGATATCAGACGACAGAGGAATCACAAATATAGTACATATGTATATGTATTCTGAACAACATTTGTTTAGCGACTTTTCAAAACTTTGCAAAAGTAGATTCAGCCATAATAGCATACATTAAATCACGTATTGTTAACACTTAACAGGAAAAGGCCCTACAACAAGAGCTTTAACAACAAGTTAACAAATCATCGGACAGCGAGCCCTTCCGTAGTAAGGACTATCGCCGCCCGCCCTAGATGCTATCGGGGCCCGCCTAATTGAATGTACAGGTGCGACGAGTATTGCCGATAGCTTGGCCCTTATTACCTTTCCAATTGTGAATGGAATGTGGGATTCTGTGGGGTGGAACGTAACGTGTCGGGTGATGTTATTCAAAAGTTTTAAATGTATATTTAAATAAATAAATCTACACAACACCTCATAATATATTGACCTCACTCCATACTAAGTAGCTACAGCACTTGTGTTACAGATATCAGACGACAGAGGAATCACAAATATAGTACATATGTATATGTATTCTGAACAACATTTGTTCAACAACTTTTCCAAATTCTTCGACTCCCGAAACAAAATGACCAAGTCATGTGACCGACTAGACTTTGGGAAAGATGAAATTTTTTATGCGAATTTTCAAGTCATAGAACAAATGTTGTTCAGAATGGTTGGTAGAACACTTGGTTAAAGGAATGTAAATATTCACAGACACACCCTGTATATGCACTGAACACCCAGACACTGAACAAACACAAGTGTTCATCACATGAATGTTTGTCCTGTTTAAATTCGAAACATACTTTTTAGCTCAGACATTACAGCATGATTCCGAAACCACTAGACCATCGTTTATTATTAAAAGTACGAGTATGATAAAATTCACTGTTCTCTTAGTCGTAAAGTAAGGGTAACTATTCCTCCCCGCCCAGAGATTCTATCGGGGCCCGCCTAATTGAATATACACACTCAGGTGCCGCACTAATCACCTCATACAGCTCAGCATTAACTACTGGACTCCTGATTCTAATACGTTAGGGAAATAACAGGAAATAATATGAGTACAGGAAAATATTAATAATATACATTGATCTCATAGTTATAAAGTAACGATGACTATTACGTCCCGCCCAAATCTTTAGTGGATACAAAACTATTTTTCAAAATTGCCTGTTAATAATTCATAAATAAAATAATATTAAAAATTTTTTAGCTTTAGTTTTCAATTATTGTTTTCTCCTGTATTCATATTTTGTCTCATATAAAGATGTTGTTATTATTTTAGCCAATAGACGTCCAATACTGGACATACGCCTCCCCCAATGTTTTCCACACATCGGTCCTCCATTTTCCCAAGAACGGCGCGTTCAGATTTACCACTGCTCTCGTTTTTATCTATTGAGCTACCATTGCGTCGCTGCTTAAAAACTTATTGTCTTATTGGCAGAGCGTATTAAAATATCAAGTATTTTACTTCTACAACTAATAACAAGAAAAAAAAGATTCTTAAAAAACGAGCTAAATCTTAGACTATCAACGCCGATGAAAATCACCTTTCAATTATCAAACCACACACTGCCTCGGAAAAATTTACGAGAGACGCCAGGCGGTTTATAAAGCCAGCTATCACAATGTGGAGGAAGCGGCCGGCGCTAACGCGACCGTAACGCCCTCTAACGGCCCCTGGCGGCCGTTAGCGCTATCTGCGATGCAGGGCGGGCGGGGCGGAAGGCCACCTGCCCTCGCCTTAATGCGTCCGCACTTGTTTACCGGACGAGAGATGTTTCCTGATCAGCTGATAACCAACCAAATGGCTTTGGAATTTGTTTAATGGTATCGGGTTTGTATCTCACATTTAAGAGGTGATTCCATTAAATTTTATTCGACAGCAATCAAAAGAAAGTGTAAAAAATATTATATCCTATTGATTTTGCAGCGTGTTAAAATTTACGTTCATTATAACATCATTTATTTATCAATTTTTTACGTTAAACATTTTAATATAGGTAGGTGATACATAACATACACATGTATCTTATTGCATTTTTTTACATACTATGTACGAGATGTTTATCAGACACTGGTAAGTTTGTATATGTTAACTATACCTATCATACGAGTACTCTTGCTCATCCTATATTATATTAATAGTTATATGCAATATTTAAACATTATAGACAAAAAATAGAAATATGTTAAGTATACATAAATAGTATCTTATTCCGCGGTACAGGGCGGGCGGGGCGGTAGGTCAACCGCCCCGCTTCTTTATTTATTTCTTTCAATATCCATATTCTTAACCATTTAAAAAAATAGAAGACGACGTACGCTACGCACCAATTAAAACCATGTTATAATAGGCTTTCAAATGAAAAACCCTTAGAAAAACCCGTAAGCAATTACCACGTGTGCTTCGTCCTCTCCATAATCATTCCAGCCCGCAATAAAACACAATGCCGTTACAGTCGTCACGGTAAACGTTTATGTGCCTCGACCGGCTCGGAACCCGGGCCCTCAGGACTGATCCGGATGCAATGAAATGTAACAACTTTGTTTTCTTTATTTTTTAGGGTTTTTTCTTTTACGCTGTGGTCACTTTGTTTTCTTTATTTTTAGGGTTACTTTCTTTTACGCTGTGGGCATTTGAGCGGGGTAATTTGAACATACACCTCCTTATTATAAGACGCAGACTAAAATTAATCACGGTTTTAATAAGTTTCTACCACTTTTATAGACCCGCCAAATATAAATGACAGTATCAATTTTAATCTAATATTAACTTAAGACCTCCTATTTTAATAAGGGGGACAAGAAAGTATTTTTATTAATGTTTTTAATAAATCAAATAAAAAACAGTTTTCATGTCTATTAGGCGGTCTTATCGCTAGCAGCGATATTAAATATAAAACATGATGTACAATTAAACTTCATTTCTTATCAGCATCACCTAACTTTACCTCCTTGCCCAAACAAAACAGCCCCTGACAAAATACTTTTTACTAACCTCCAAACGTACATCGTAAAAGGCCTCAGTGTTCCATTTCTGGCACAAAGGTGGTGCAGTGAATGCTTTGACGCTGCAATCTGATTCCGAGGTGCGAAGTGCTGGAGGCGGGTCACCCGGAGGAAAAGACGGCGAAAATGCGAGGCAATTTATAGACCCGCGGCACAGTGTAGAGGTAGCAGTGTAAAATAGCATACATTTTTATGTGATTGGTGGCTGACGAGCAGACGGATCACCTGATAGTGAGTGATTGCCGCCGCCTATAGACACCTGCGACACTAGTAGAGTCACAACCAACCTTTACCTAACCTCTTGTCCCCCAATTGGGCATCCGGTACCCTCACTCATTCTACGAAACACAGCGAAGGCGCTATTTCACGCCAGTCTTCTGTAACACCGTGGTATCACTCCGGTCTAGCCGGCTCATTCATGCCGAAGTGAGGCTCTACCACGGAAAAAGGATTCGTGGCAGAAAAGCAGTCTTCAGTAATTTGACCTGGTAACTACCAACACCAGTGGGGTCACAAATACTCTGCCAACCTCTTCCCCTTCCCCCTGGATTGATCTTGTACCCTCCCTCACTTAGCGCAGTACAGCGCAATCTTTTGACACACTCTGCTTTGGTTACTTTATGAAATCGATCGAATCAATAATAATCAATCATCTAGTTTCAAACTAGGGACTGTGCAATATATACTAGAATTACTAGATGACTATAGTCAAGGGAATCTGCCAGCACACCCAGACCCGAACCACGGCATACGACTGAATTGTGTAAAGCTCCAAACGTTAGTAAGTTTAACCACCTGGTAATCCTTACACTGTGTCTGCGGGTAACTTGTGAGACATATCAAAGATGTTACAGCATCGCTTTTATAGCAAAAAGAAGGGAAAATAAAAGTGGACCCAGTATGCTCCCCTGAAACACTCCAGGATTATAAAATCAGTTTAAAGATTAAAATTAGGTTAGGATATAGCCCAGGCTATAGAACGACAGCTTTCGACAAATGGGAATAATAACCCAAGATGAGACGGAAATTTAAAGGTATCTATGGTATTTCTAGTCAATATGAATCATCTTCTAAGGCACGAGATGTAATGTATTTGGTATTTTCATTAAGATAGCATATCCGTAGCAATCTTAAAATCCATATTCCTACGAAATAGACATAAAAATCTATAGATATTACATTTGAAATAAAAGAGACCTAATAATTTCTGTACCTATACGAGTCATCATCATCATATCAGCCCACATCCTGCCAAAGAGAAGACGCCTATTACTGCTGAGTATTAGGCCTCTTCTATATCACGCCACTCCCTACGGTCACCTGCCAGCCTCATCCATTGTTGCACTGGCCAGGGTGTTTAGGCTAACATTTTTCTTTTTACGTATTCGAGTAATGGGTAAATTTTAAGATTCTGATGACAATTTTGAAGGCATATAGGTTTGAAGACTGCCACGGTAATATTTTTTTGTGAAAATAACCCTTTTGCAGAGCTACCTGAATACCCTTACAGATTTTAGTCACCAGCAAGAAATTCTAGTTTTTCTACTTCTTAAGAACTTTCTGTATCTCAAGATAATGTCTCCCGAACTAAATCTATTTACCTTTACCAGTGCGCTAGTCCACGAAAATCTGAAAGTTTAACTGCGAACTCGGTATCTCGCGGAATATATCAGACTATATCTCAGGGGGAACTGCGCAGCGGGGTACGCGGTCCGAGATACGAACCTACAGGTTTTAAATGTTGTTTTTAAAATATTAATAAAACAACAATGCAAGGAAAATCATGATAAGTTTAGACAGAAACTTCGAATAGCTATCGTAAGAAGTTTTGGTGTTGGACCATTGATTGTTGGAACAAAAAAGCGGTTAATTGGTCTCGACAATCAAGAGTTACGTAGCATCAAGTAACATTTATTATCTTATTTGAATTTTACCACTTTGTAAGTGTCTCTCAGGCAAACTCTCAGTTTAGAAAAATAATTAGAATCTGCAGTTTTGAAGACCGAAAAGATAAATAATCTACGTGTATCTATTAGTGGGATGAAAAAAAATGTTGAGTGTTACTTCTACATGAGGAGCTCCCAAAATTTAGCGGGAACACTGGGTTCAATGCACTATTATAAGTTTCATGGTTTAACATTGTGCCAAATAAAAGTTAATTCATTCATTCATAGATCTTAGCCAAATGTAGCTTAAGGACTTCTTTTTTTTAAACGAATCATTTATCATTAAATTCGCATTATTTTGATGGTTGGTCCAATAATGTACTTTTCACGCGGAACTCTCTTCCACGAACCACAATTTTGTAAAATTGTTTAGCTGCAGCATTATTTCTCGACGGCTACGACCTAGAGCCCTTCAAGAGAAGGTCATAATAACTTACTCCTTGTTTAAAGGCCGGCAAAGCAAATGCTATTTCTTACTTCTACGATATCCCTGTCCAATCTTCCTCGTAACATGAAATAGCCAACACGACAATGTTTGCTATTTCATTTACGTCAAACAAAACGCCCTGAGTGCATTTGCATCGGGCGCATTCGAGGCATCGCCACGATATGTTAGTAGATACGCCCAACTTCGTAAGATCCAATACGAGGACCAAAAGTTCTTCGGGGGGTTGGTGCAAGTGACGAACGCACTGCGTTATTGTACTTATTGTAAAGGCCGTCCAAGATCTTATTCTTATTTGATTCAGAAAATTGGTCAATATTCGATCATATTTTTACACTAGACAGCAAGCTGATAAAATGAAAGAGCTAGCCCCCCAGGGCCTCCGGTACCCTCACTCACTCGACGAAACAGCGCGGCGCGCGATATTTCACGCCGGTCTTCCCATGGTTAAATTAATGATTTGACTAGGTATTATTAGCTTTCTGTAGTGTTCTCGCGTGGACCAATATTAAATGGTGTTTTCCCATAGGAATAAAATGTCTTTAAATTCTTTAATGAAGTGCAGAATTTGCTATTCAGGAATAACATAACAGAAAGGATTTTTACAATTAGCTTTTGAGTTTATTCGTTACAAATCTTAAAACCATTACGAATATAGTGTGTGTATGTCCAATAATACCTAGTATACCTATTGACAATGTTTACAAATATGTATCAAATATTAGAACGTAAATATGAAGTCAAACATTCATAAATATAAGGTCACATGTAATGTTAATTTAACATCAGTACATTATACTTTATCAAAAACGTTATCAGTTGCCTATCTCTGCCCAACATCTAGTCCAACAAGCAAGATAATGTTTAGCTTATCAATACTAGACTTTATTGCTGTAGCATTAGAGATTACTGACAACTTGTTATTAAAATAGTAGTTTATCAGTTGATATCAAAATAGATAGGCGATGTAAATAAGAATCTCCTACCGGCCACAATGGCCTTGCGTGGAATGATAAAGTTCTATCATCGATTTTTGGAAACTTTATCGTGATAAAATCTTCGATAGGCATGCATTATCTTGTTCGATTATCAGTTTTTGCTTCTGGCGTTACGGTACATTTAAACTACTTGGTGAACGGATATACAGTTAACAGCAAAAGTAGACGATCAAAATCAAAAACTCACTATTGAGCAGAGTTCGCGTCAGAACTGTATGGTATCATTCATACAGTTCTGACGCAAACTGCGAGCCTTCCGCTCCCCACAAGCCCGGTGACTCTGTACAAAACGACACACGTAGGTTGACAGAACCGACTGACCGACAAAAAAAAACCGTATAGCCTCAAAGTGATTCAGCACCTGTAACAGTAGAGTCACAAGTGCGCTGCCAATCTTTAACCCCTTTCCTCCCAATTAGGCCTCCGGTACCCTCACTCATTCGACGAAACACAGCGCAAGCACTGCTTTACGCCGGTCTTCTGTGAGATCGTGGTATCGCTTCAAAGCCACGCTCTCCCACAGTAAAAATCGACTTTCCGAATCAGCAGTACTTTTTTTTTATTAGACTATAGGCCAACGCTTGACCACAATCGCACCTGATGGAAAGCGACGATGAGGTCTAGGATGACACGCGTTTGCCTAGAAGATGCCTGTTCACTCTTGCCTTAAAGATAGCCAAGTTATAGTGGTCGGGAAAAACAGACCTCGGCAGGGAGTTCCACTCCTTAGCTGTCCGTATGATAAATGTGGAAGCGAATCGCTTACTAAGTACTACTAATACTTACCTTACAAAATGTTTGTGTTCCTTATAGAACACATGAATGACTATTGACTATTTTTAATTCACGGTTAAACTTAAGCCGCTACCGCTCATACCTTCCCTCGAACCCGCCAAAGACAGTCATTGCAACTAATACGCTTTAGATGCACTTCTAATTAAACTGTTATGTTAGTGCAGTGCTAGAGTGTCGCGTGAATGTTTCGCTACGTGAGATAAGATTGTTGCGAGTTGTACCGTCATATTTGATGCCGACTTTGGTGTTTGGAGTTTATCAACGTTTGCGTTAGAGTGGCGGAGGAGCAGGGTCAGGAGATGTCTGCTATTGTGTCTTATTATGACTTCTATTTTTATATAATCAGGCCTTTTTTTTTATTTCGCTGGGGAATGCCGCCGACCCGGAGTGCAATGGGCCGACGTCGCCGCCTAATGGCGGCGCCTTATGCATACCCTCCTACTGGGGAGCAGGCGGGTTATGTCGGGCTCTCCTCTGGCAGGGGCTTCTCCTAACGAGAAGCCGGCCAGAGGCATACCGACTAAACCCCAGCGGTTTTCCCTCATCGCCCTTAAATGGGGAGGCGTCGTGGGCTGTAGGACGAACCTATTACCCATATGATACAATCAGGCCTTGATTAACCGATCTAACCGAGGGAGAGCCACGCTTCGGCATGAATGCGCCGGCTCGACCGGAGTGATGACCTCGCAAAAGACCAGCGTGAAGTATAAAGCCTACATTTTCGGAATTCAAAATCTCTAAAACTGTAACTACTGATAACTGCGTTATTGGCTTCACTTTTCAAACGCTTTCGTTATGGGATAATGTACTTAGAGATTATATGATTTACTTATATGATTCAAAAATGTTTGTGGTTAGAGACAGAGCAGTAAAATTTGATAACTTAAGTCGTATAAAATGTTAGCTCTGTCTTATTCTAGGACTTTATTTATCCCTTCACATATGAATATAAAAGCTTTTAATCGTTTGCGACACTTTTTCAATTCATTGGCGTTATAAGGTTATTAGGTTGATGAGGTGTGTGACTTTTCTACTAAATATAATTATCCCTAAGCCTCTCAAATAGTAAAACCATTTTTTTCATAGTTTCAGATTAGGTCAGATAACTCAATTTCTCCCAAACTTGTCACCACTACAAAGTTCCGACTAATTACCCCATACATCCATAGAGGTAATGGGTATGTTTATCTATTAGTGATGCGACTCCAGAAGAATTTAGTCACTCGAGTCATTGTACAAACTCTAGGTTACCTATCGAGGCTCCTAAGGAAGTCTTGAGTAACATCACGCTCGCCTGATCAACGACACACTATCGAGCAGCAATGGCTGCTCTGGTAGTACTTTATACAGGGTGTAACTGCGAACATTTACATCCCTTAAGACACGTTTTCTACTATTCTGAACAACATTTCTTCTTCGATTTCTAAAAGACCGACTTTGTTGAATTGTTTTCATAAGATTCCCCAATCAGTTTGCTAGCAGACGTGGATAAAGATATGTAAATGTTCACAGATTTATCCTGTTTATTTTGGAATCAAAATTTACCGTAATTTGTATGACATGAGCTATTCAAAGAGTCGGATCGGGTACTGAGCGGTCTAATGGACGAAAATCTTTAGAGTCTAATAAATCTCACTGAGCATGACTTCAAATCGTGTGAACTTTTTATCAGCCATCATTTCAGCCAAAAGCCAATAGACGTTCACTGCTGGACATAGGCCTCCCCCAAAGTTCTCCACACAGATCGGTCCTATGCCACCCGCATCCAATGGGCTCCCGCGACCTTCACCAGATCGTCGGTCCACCTGGTGGGAGGCCTGCCTTATTAGCCAATCAAAATCATTTCTTGTGTAGATCAAAGATTTATCTTTGGTGTAGATGTGACTCGAATCAAAAAAATCTATTCCCTCACTCACTTGGTGAAACACAGCGCAAGCGCTGCTTTACATTTTGTGAGATCATGGTATCACTCCAGTCGAGCCGTCTCATTCATGCCTAGGGATACAATGCCTCTACCACCAGTCACTCGAGTCACTCGACTCAGCATCACTAACCCGTGGTCGGTTAACACCGCGACATTAATTCCGTGCCCCCATCGCTATCGGCGGATAAGCTTAAAACATTCGGATAGCGTCAGTGGTATGAATCATTCCGCCATTACGTTCGGCCGGCGACGCGCGGGCGACACCTAGGCGCGATAGCGACAAGTCGCTGCGATTAATTGCGGAGATAAAACTGAGGTGTAAGGGTGGCCGCTAAGATGGGTTGTATCTGTGTAATTTTTCGTAAATGCACACAGCTATTAGGCAAATCAGATACGTAGCAAGATTTGTTTCAACCTCGTAAGGCCCAGAGAGCAGACACAATAGAAAATCAATTGTATTTGCCCTTTAAAGGGCTTTTAATAATTTATAAAATGCTTACAAAAAAACTAAACTTCTTGAAATTAACTAAGTATTCATATTTTCTAAGCCACCTTTGATTATAATTATTTCTACATTGAGATCGGTGTTATACGCCTTTTAGTCGTAGAATTTATAATAATATCTATTAAAGCATAGAACATGATTATTTCACGACATCTCCAAGTGACCACTTTTAACTTTAATTACCATTGAAGGTTGAATGAATTCAGTACCACACGTACAATGTACCAAGTAGTGTACTTTACATTACATTTTACCATTAAAAAAAAAGAGACGCGTAGAATGTATAAAGAGAGGATAAAGATTAGGTCGTGAATTCCGCTTCATTAAATTGTAATGCTTCTAACGAAACGTCTTATACTCGATTTTGTAGTTCATTAAGTGATATGTGCATTGTTTACAAATCGCCTTGCTGGTACAGCAATTAACTACAAATCGCTTGTAAACGCGTCATCTTAAGCCCTTAAGTGACAAGCGACAAGGTCCCCGCAAGACAAATCGGCAGTGAGTCGTTCGCGCTCGGGCGGCCTTACAGGTCATAATATGTGAGATTGCGTCTCCTCAGATAAGCCGGAGTGCTTTTGTTGATAAGGGCGTCGTGTGCGAACGAAATCGGCGTATGATTTAAATTGCGATTCTGACGGGGTTTATCTCTAAACGTCAGAGGTCCATTTGAGAAAAAAGATTGGACGATAATGTAGAACTGGTTCCTTTTGGAATATCACGCTGTAACGTTCTATGGTGGGGTAAATTGTTTACAAATTTCATTCGAATTCTTAGGTTGCTCTTAATCGGTCGATTAATAATTACATACAATAAATGATTAAATGCCGTTATCACATATAATTAAGATCACATTTGGAATGTTCATTATATCAGATATCATTGTATCTTGTACTGTGATGTAGGTATTGTTGGTGATCGAATAAATAAATGATATTAAATTTATGGGCCAGATTTATGACTCTCTCATTCTCAATCTATCCAGGTGGACCGACGATCTGGTGAAGGTCGCGGGAGCCCATTGGATGCGGGTGGCACAGGACCGATCTGTGTGGAGAACTTTGGGGGAGGCCTATGTCCAGCAGTGGACGTCTATTGGCTGAAATGATGATGAATCTATAGTATCCATTCGTATTAGTGGCTTATATCGAAACCGTCCTGTCACAAATGAGAACCAATATAGCTATCTGTGACAGTCAGTCAGAGTAAAAAGGGAGGGGAACATAGATTCGGTCATAACGTCCGGTTCGTTTTAGGCCCTCTGAGGTGCGTGTACCCGCGCAAGGTTTAGAGTTGGCCCTTACACAAGGAATACTGACCAAAGTATCAAATCAAATATATTTATTCGTAAACACAGGTTAACAAAAAAGATGACATCACACATTTCAGACCACTATGTTTCACCGAGATATGGTATACGAAAATAGCATGCGTTAAACAAAGGTGAACATTTTTCATTATTAGTATGAGGTAGTAAATAAAGAGGAATTATACAAAACAATGTCAGATTAAATTAATTATTTAATAAGTATTTATCTATTCATACTAGTGTACCTATGTTTATTTATCTATTGGTACCAGGACTCTATAAACAAATTGGCACCCGTCATACAGCTCATACATTAAAACCAGACAAAAGCTGAGATAGCCGCTATCTCCGAAGAATTGATCGATCTGGGAACCCGGTATCTCTAGTCGCGAATCTAAACACAATATAATATAAACCAGTGTAACATCTTCATTTAAATATTATAAACTTAGTCCCGCGCACAGTGATTGCGCGAATGTCAAAGTGTTTAGAAAGACATGTCGATTTTAATATTGACCGATTTATTAGATCCCGATGCTTTCTCTTTCTTCCGGGATTTAGCTAAGCACTTAGTTGAAGTCACGGGAGACCCAAAGGCTGGCAGCTACTTTGCCCGAATTTCCATCGCTATCCAACGAGGTGATGCTGCCAGCATTTTGGAGACATTGCCACAGGGGCCTACTCTGTTTTAATTTTCTTCTTGGTAGTTTTTTTAGCTTTAGATTCTAGTTATTGTTTTCTCGTATTTCCGTATTATTTTGTACAATAAATACTTAGATTTCGATCTATTTTCAGGTCTTCTCTTTCCTATTCATGCCGATGCTATACCCACGGATAGATTAATTCACAGTTTAGGAAATATCTCATCTATACTGTGGCTCTTATCTCCGCCGGGAACTCCATCGCATCGGCGGACGGACGCCTTAGTAGCGCCAGTTTTGTCGGCTGGCTGGATTTATTTGTAAAACGGATTCATAGTTATGCTTACTACTTTTCGATTATAAAATCTCTAGGAGTCTAGGTACAGAATTCTATACTGAAAGCGTTTGAAAGAGCGATTCCAACAGCGCTGTTGATTGAGTCATCTAGAAGCAAAGGCAGCAACATCTATTTTTTTTACATGGATTCCTATAAAAATAACAATATGTTACATAATAGTAGGTTACAGTTACGGTAATAGATATTAAATTTCGAACATGCCTTCGAATCAAAAATAAAATGTAGGTAAGCAGTATTTTACTGTCGAGATAACAGTAAGGCTAAGTAGGTAATAAATTCAGTTGATGCCAAATAGTACTCTTTTGTGCATGGTCCATGGAGTCTTTAGTGGCGGCGAAATTTGACAGGTTGTGGTAACCTGATGTGTGGCTGACCTGTACAGTGGCCAGCACATCAAGTTACTACAATCTGTCAAATTTCCTCAGTTGATATTGAACCAAACACATAAAAGTGAGGTTCGATTGAAGAAATTTGACAGATTGTAGTAACTTGATGTGCAGGCCACCGTACATCGATCCTACTAAATACTCATAATAAAGTTTAGTCTTTATAAGGAACAAAGATTTTATCTCGGAGCCTTCGTATCAGCGTGGCTAAAAAACTTCAAGAATGAGACGGTTTTCGAAAAAAAAAACCTTTTTAATAATCCTTGCAGTAATAGAAATAAAAAAAATCTTTATTCAAGTTAGGTCCATACAGAACATTTATGAATGTCAAAACATAATAATATAATCTACCACTGGTTCGGAACGTTGATTTCTACTGAGAGAAAGAAACCAGCAAGAAACTCAGTAGTTACTCTTTAAAATAGTTCAGTGCAATAGGACTATCGCGCGTGAAAAATTCGCTAATGACGTACTTGAGAACTGAGCTCTCCCACATTTAAGATTAGCATGCCTACTTGAGATCTTAGGACATGGGTGGTCGCTTCGCTTTCCATCAGGTGATCCGTCTGACCGTCTGCCCCCTTTACCATAAAAAAGATACATTCCGTTCAAGTTAGCTCTAGTTCACAAACTTATCTGTCAGTATTTATAGCCCAATTACATTATTGTTTTGTATTATTACCTTGTAATCTCGACCATGTTTTTATTGGGGAGATTAAGTTCGATTTTATATATTCCGCTAATGGATATCACGCAAACTGGATAAGGTTGTGTACAGTCGCGAAGATAATCCTGTGTTAAAGATGTCTTTTAGTTTGGTAAAATGGTTACTGTCGCACTCAGAGGTGTCAATTTACTTTAACTGTCGCTTAAGAAAAAAAATACAAAATTGTGTTTGAAAGGCGTGTCCAATAATGCAAATATTTACTGCCTAGTGCTGTTCAAAGTTAGGTAAAAAAGAATCATAAACATTTTCGATTAAAAAGAGTAGCCTGCCTCATACGCCAAAGGTCGTGGGTTCGATCCCCACCCTGGACAAACATTCGTGTGATGGACGCTTGTGTTTGTTCAGTATCTGGGTGCAATATATTATTATGTATTTAAGTTTTTTTTTGTGTTTCCTCTGTTGTCTGATATCTGTAACACGAGTACTTAAGCGACTTACTACGGAGTTAGGTCAATGTATCAGATGTTGTGCGAATTTATTTATTTAATGCTCTTTAATAAGAAGCTCTATAAACAAGCACAGAACACACAAAGAAATAAACTATAAATCGCGAACAAAATACGCGACTTACACGTCTCATCTGGACGAGCCCTAAAGTGTGCACCAAGTTATATGGCTCACTGTACTTATTGCCTTTTTTGTAACCCGTTTAATGGTTAAGATCTGCAGTAAGATTAGATTTTAGCTAGTCGCCGCTGGTAGATTTGCACATAAATTTAGTATACATTAAAGTATCAGGCACTTACCTACTACTAAGTTTAAGCCAGAACTATAATAAGTAAATTATCTTTGAATGTATTTTTTTAAATATTCAGAGTCATTAGTAGATTAATTTTAGTAACTTAGTCTAAATTACGCTAGTGCCAAATTTTGAACAATTAGTGAGTATTGTGGCTCTATATTTTTTTAATCTCCTCAATATGTCCTCTCGTCCTCAGTTCTGTCTGGTAGAAATCGCTTTAATCGATAAGAAGACCGCCGAAATTTTACATTACATTTTCGTAATCTTTAAATTAGGTATTTTGTGCAATAAAGTATATCTATCTATGAATCTATTGTTACTCGTATTAGAAACTTTTCTACTTTACATAAAAACAATGCTTGATATTTTGTTACATTTTTAACTAAAGCGTAGGTACCTATATAGGTACTCTGATTCATAATCATGTAAAGTAGGTAAACTGACAGATGTCAATGTGTCATCCCCATACATTATCACTCAAATTGACATATGCAAAATTTCAAATTGTATAGAAACTTGTCATTTTCATCTGTCAGTTTACTTTACATGATTATGAATCAGAGTATAGACATTCTATGACATAAGATACACCGAAACTATATTATGTAGGTATATTAGTGTGATCAAATCGTTCGCGATTTCAATAAAGACTAAACATTAATTAATGTAAATTAGATTTAGAATCACTGACCTAGAAGAAAGGTGCTGATTTATTAAAATGTGTCTTTTTGCATATTTTTTTCTTGATCAACATTTTTTTGCTTGCGTTTTGTATTAAAAAGACTTATATTTAAATAAAATTCGATCGTGTTGAGATTTTATGGGTCGTTAATTGTATCATCAGACTTCATCGATAAATTTTACGATTCTTGCCAGATTGTAACAATAAGTGTGTCTTTAATATTTTTTGATTTTAGATTATAATGGCCCTATTTTTAATAGTATATTATTATTATTTATTTTTTTAATACCTTTGACTATACTCTGGTTCATAATCATGTGGAGTAAACTGACACATATCCATGTGTCATACCCATACGTTATCACTCAATTTTACAGATGCAAAATGTCAAAATGTATAGAAACTTGACATTTGCATCGGTCAGTTTACTCCACATGATTAAAAACCAGACTATAGTCTACATTTGTTTATCTTGGCGCTATCTACTCATGTGGTAACAGCTTCCATATGGAATCCTTTAAAGAAAGGTCTGTTGTAGAATTTAAAAGCTTTCTATACTGTACAGTTTTTGTCATGTCCTATACCTACCTATAGGAACATTTTCCAAAACTCCCAGCCAACTAAAACACCGCCCGTTTTCCCATTAAACCTCCAGAGAGCTGGGACTTTAACCGTGGTTTTTATAATCAATGCCTTCCCCACGCATCATAAAGCCCACATATCTGCCGGTCGCAGGTTCGCAGCCCGAAATAAACGAGTGCGACTGGCGGCGGCGATAACGATACGATACGATACGATACGTGGTACGATACCTCACCTGTCGGCGCGATTGATTCTGGGACGTTTCGTCCCATTCGGGGGTGCACTCCAATTTGGAGGGATGTAGCTAAGTAACCCTAGTAAGTACACAAGTTTTTTAAATATGCGAGCTGCTCAATGAGCATAATATCCCTTTCTTTGTTAATACTTTTAGTCTTCTTCTTTTAGTGTGCTCGTTTACCTACCTACTTAAACCTTATCGTTGTCTTAAAAAAATATATATTTTTATCCAAATCTTTTCAAGTTTATTCTTTAAAGAAATTCGCCGAACAATTACTATAACTTCACTATTTAAAGCATTACTTTGGGCATAGCCCAAAACCAAATCAAATCAATTAATTTATTTGCGGAATATGGGTACGTAACATACAGGTATTAAAATTAAAAGTATTGCACTATATTAGGCCTAGCAAGGGCATAGAGGTGATCACACTGCACTATAATGACACTTTTTCAACAAAACTAACCGGCCGTTGCATGCCACCGAATCGGAGTTCAGCGCTGTAAGTCACCTGTGTTTGGATGCCACTGGTATGCGATTCGTTAGACGGCTTTATTACAAGCCACCAGATCCGAATCAATTCGAAATCTTTCCTAAATCGGGAAACCAGGAATCGACCCTGGGACATTCTTAGGTACTTACTACATAGCCACTGGTGGTCGTTTCATACAGGCTCCGTTGTGTGGGTGAGGCCAGTGGGCTTATCTCGGGCGCGCACTCGCTGCGTCGCTACGAGCGAAGCTGGAGGCACATAGCACCTGTTTGCTTTAGTAAGGCGATAGCTGTGGACTGCTTCAACATACCGCAAATGTGTTTATATTGGAAGGATCTGAGACTGTTTTAGTAAAAACAGCGGTAAACTTATTTAGTATTTTGTATCGGATCAGATATGCATAAATACTAGATCTGCTAAAGAATGAATTTATCGCGGTGGAAATTAACTGGGCAAAGTACTTAGCTGCCAAATTCCAACTTCAACATAACGCTTCGATTGTAGACACCCCTTAGAATAATAATTTATTATTCTAAGTAGAAACCCTAGTTTCAGTGTGAACGCGTTAAAAGTGTCGCCGCCAATGAAGGCTCCATTCACAAAAGAACGGTATTTGTCATTTTCGGAATTTAAAACCCATTGCAATGGATTAGAGGTTGAAAATAAAATACGACATTTTATTTTCGACTTCGACAGCTTGTTCGAAATTCAAAATTTCCATAGAAGCTATAAAACTACTAGTGACAGCGCTATTGGGATAATTTTTTCCATTGAGGTATTTTCAAAGATATTGGAAAATCTTTGGGTAAGTATTTTACCTCAATGATTTTTTCAAATTAGTTGGGTATGAAATTGAGTTGGGTACCTATCTAGAGATTTTATTACGAGTGTAGAAGACATAACGCTTAGCTGAATCACAAACGAATTATGTGTACATTATTTTAAGTTAGATTTAGTCATGTTTACAAATAAGAAAAAAATGCTCTAGACCTGCATGTCTTCTCAAAATGTCATTTCACCTTTGTATAAAATTGACTTCGATTTAATTAATCGTAATTTTGATAATGGTGGAATTTTTATCAACATTTATGAACATTTATTTCATATAGAAATTGAAAATGAAATTGGAATAAAACAGCTGTGTTATCGTAAAAGTCTATCAAACAAAATAATATACCTAGGTCGTCTACATAAATAAATTAAATCCGCATTTTTTTCGAGATACCAAGTCCGCCACCTAACAAGCAAACTTCGTTCCGAAACTCCTTGTTCCGTCAAATTTCAAAAGTGACCCCGTCCTTTTAATTAGTTGTAAACGCGTGGTGTTTGCGGGCGCTATCAGCGCGGTGCATCCATCACGGCGCTTATCGCTCGCTCGCACGCTCGCTCTGCTCGTTTTATTTCGCTCTATGTGTTTGCCCGCGATGTCTCTTGTTTATAGTTATTATGGCTGCCGTTTTGCAATAATGCTGCTGATTTAACCTACTTTCTTGTGATTTTAATTGGCGTCTAATCTGTTAAGTAGTAATAGAATTTGTTTATTTTATTTTGCTTTATTTTTATTGACTTTTTACGGAATCATTATGCTAGAGGCGGCAAACCAGTAGTAAGTCATCTGATGTTCACCGTCAGAATCATTTCAATAAATAAATATTAAGGTACGTACAGCCACACATCAAAGAACCTACAAAACCGTCAAATTTCTTCAATCGGCTCTCATATTACTGTCATACACATTAGGTTGAATATCAATTGAGAAAATTTGACAGGTTGTGGTAACCTGATGCTTGGCTGACTATACTTTCAATGTCCTGGTTAAGTATCTATTATACTCGTACATAAACTTTATTTATGTGTGCAGTGAAGGAGACAACAATTCCTTGTACAGAATCTATTGTTTTTTACACATCAGATATGGTCTGAGGAATTCCTTCCCGTAGGTTTCCGAAAACAACGGGAGAGCCAATGTCATAGGCATCGGCCACCCACGTGATGAGATAGCAGCGACATACGAGGCCCGCGACACTAGGGCTGCGCGCGCGCCGATAGGGTAGCAACAGCTTAATAAAATATAAATATAGCCAATATTCTATACTATTTATAAAGAGATACATTCTATAGACACCGGCAAAGCGGCAAACAAATCGAAAAGGCGAGACACAAGCGTGATGCAATCAACACCCTACGCCATCTATTGGTAGACAGTGGAACTACTGTTCCGAAATGAATTGAGGAAGGACCGAACACTCTTAAGTGCAATTATTTTTGTATTAGGTATGTGATATGTGACAGACAAGCAAACGGGACACATGAGGTTAAGCGATTGCCGTCCACACACTCGCACCACCAGTGGAGTCACCAGTCGGAGGCCGAATCGGGGCAAAGGGGGTTATTTCGGCGCACTTGTAACCCCACTGGTGTTGCGGGTGTCTATGGGCCGGGGCAATCGCTTACCATCAGTTGATCCGTCTGCTCGTCTGCCATAAAAAGTCACAATTATTTGTAAATATGTAATTTATGTTATATCAATTAATTGTATAACTAATGCAACGAGAAAGTTTAAAAAATATGAGTCACTACTTCACGAGTATGTTGTCAACTTTTCCCTTTCTCCCGGATTGGACCTCCAGTACCCTCACAGCGAGTACAGGGCTGTCGCACGCCGGTTGTCTGTGAGGAAACAAAACCTCACCGTGTCATAGCCCTACCCTATGGGATGTAGGGGCGAGCTCGGGTCGCGCGATGGCGCGATTCTGCCCACGCGCAGATGGACTGTGCAAATTTGCTGCATTGTCATATTCCCAGATGTAGATACGCGATAGTGTACTTTGTGTTCTTGTGTATGGATATTTTTAGGTACATTTATTTATGATAGGGTAGAATTTATTTTACAACCAGACAGTATGGGTGTACAAATAACTCACATAGGTACTTAGAGTATTTTCGAAAACAAATTGCAACTTTTTGCTAACTTCCTTATTGTGGCAATTTCGATATCTCGACATTATCTAGATAGGTAGTGAATAGTGATTGGTTATTGTGCTGTCAAAATAAATAAATAATAAATTGAGAGAACATCACATAAGTACATTGTGCTAGTCCCAAAATAAGGTTTTCCCATGTGCTATGGAAACCAGAAACAACGAATGAACAACAAACACCCAGACCCAGCAAAAATATCTGTTTCATTTACAAACATTTGTGCATGTTAGTGTGGGAATCGAACCCGCAACCCTTACGTCTCAACCGGCGCTCAAGCCATTGCGCTAAACAACCAATTGCGTTCAAGGAGCTCAGTCTAACAGTACGCCATCTAGCGGAATTTTCACACACTATAGCCACTATTGCAACGTGGGCTCTCCCTCATCTTGTCATTGCCTTGCAAGCTTAGACGACCCAATATACAGTTTTTTTTTTATGTGATAGGTAGCAGACGAACAGGCGGATCACCTGGTAAGCAATACCGCCGCTCAGGACACCTGCAACACCAGTGGAGTTACTAGTGTGCTGCCAACCTTTTATATAATAGTGATTGGCTATTATGATGTCAAAATAAATAAATAATAAATTGAGAGAACATCACATACATTGTGCTAGTCCCAAAATAAGGTTTTCCCATGTGCTATGGAAACCAGAAACAACGAATGAACCACAAACACCCAGACCCAACACAAATATCTGTTTCATCTACAAACATTTGTGTTAGTGTGAGAATCGAACCCACGACCCTTACGTCTCTACAAGCTTAAACCATTGCGCTAAACGGGTTGTCAAATTTCACTAAACAACCAATTGCTCTCAAGGACCTCAGCACAAAATACATATTGACACAGAAGGCTGACTGCCCTCTCATCATTTGCCTGCCCTATTCCCACTAAGAGCTAAAATATGTCATGTACTCTCTAAATTCAAAATCAGGTCAAAGTCTAACTTCTGTGTGTAATTATTTTGTGACCTCAGTCTAACAGTACGCCATCTAGCGGAATTTTCACACACTATAGCCACTATTGCAACGTGGGCTCTTCATCTTGTCATTGCCTTGCAAGCTTAGACGACCCAATATACAATGTTATAAAGAAGAGTTTTCCTTTTACATTTACCATATTTCCCCACTCAATCACCTATGACTCGGTAGCAAAAAGCTTTCGTTATCCGCCGTCGGTAAAGTCTGCGCTCCCGTCGCTGTAAATTAACTCCAACTGATACGGAACCATAAATCTGTAGTATCGGCCAATAGGCGATCGGCATCGCCCCCTCCCCCGGTGCAACGCTCAAGTTTGTTTCTATCTTGTATAGTTGGAGTATGTAAATCAAAGATTGGTGGTGAGATTTTGACCGTGATTTAGTGAATGTGTCGGGATGCAAAAGAACCGATGTGAGTCGGTGATTTTGTGTTTTAATCATAATTATCTTAGCGTTTTGTTCCAGTTTCGCTTTTCACCTGAGACTCCTCCACTTTGCACGACTTTGGGGATCTAATGTGATCAATTTATCTCATGTTATCATATCATTCCTCCTATATATATATTTTAAGTAATATAACAGTACTTAGGCATGAATGGGATTCATGCCTAAGCGTGGCTTTCTCAAATCTTAAATGAAGCAGATTTTAACGTAATTTTTTGTTTTATATTGACTTGATGGGTCGGGGCAGAAACGAGGAATTAGCACCAAGTGAGTTAAGACCTCTTGGTGCGCGCCGGCATTTTCTGGATTGTATGCGAATGGCAGCGCTGTCCAGCACGTGTTGTTCGGGAATGGAAAGAGGAAGATGGGATTAGTTGAAATAACTCATCAGAGCATTCCCCATTATAGAGTTTCATAGAGCATTATAGAGTCTTAAATCTCCTCTACCCAGTGCCCAGATCATACCGGGCAGTGAATGCAGCGGGCTTGTTAGGAACAGTGCGCGGGCGCCGCTTATCGCGCACACGTGTTGGCGCAGATGCGCAGATAGCGCCTTTGATCGGCACCACTTGTTCTAATGCACGCTTTAGATTGCACGTTAAGGCGATCTACGAGCGGACTTTGTAAACGAATATTTATTATACTTAACGCAAGGATTTTGGCAGATGGTACAGTAGTAATTTCGCTGAGTGAGTGCAATGGGGGTACCGGAGGCCCAATCGGGGAGTAGGCGATCTAAAAGGTTAACAGTCACGATGCGATATATGAACTCACCAGAATAGATGCCCAAGACCGTACGAAGTGGGGGAGTCGTAGTAGAAAGCGGGCCCCGGGCTCCGTAGCGACAGCTTGGACACAACCGGGACAAAACGCTAAGATGGTTATGATGATGATTCACTGGGTGTACATAGCTTGCCAATGTCGTTTGCAACGAATCATATAGCCTTCGACTGTACGGAGTAGAACAAGTATAGCAGAAAAATTATTTGATTTTTTAATAATGCTTGACCAGGTCTCCTGCTTCAGTGCCTCAAAAAGCACGTTGATCTTGCACTCAACCCCTCTTCCACTATGTAGTTACATGCAAAAAGGTCAAAGTGAAATAAACGCAAGCGAACATCGATAGAGCCCTCCCAGAGCCAGGGACTCTCCCATAAATCTAGACGCTACTCCCAGAATAAGGCTCCGATAGGCAAATCTATTAACAGAGGGACCTAGGACTCTGGGTGCCGGGCGGCGAGATGCGTATCGCCGGCTTGACGTGTGTGCGGGACAGTGCGGGGTCGAGAGCGAAAACGTGTCCCATGTAAAAGGTGTCCCATCCCACTGAAACAGTATCCCACGCAAAGTGCTGTCCCATCTGAAAATGTGTCTCGTCCGAACTAGTGATGAAAGGACTCGATGTTTTACTGGTGTAAAATTACTTGAGTCATTAGTCCGAATAAGAGTCTCATCTAAATTAGTGTCCCGACCAACCTACTCAAGAAGTTATCCCATCCGAAAAAGTGTCTTGTCAAAACAAGTGTCTCGTCCGTACAAGTGTCCTTTCCAAAAAGATCTCATAGCCAAGATCCGAATTGGTGTCTTTTTTATGTGATAGGTGGCAGACAAACAGATGCAGCACTTGATGGTCAGGGATTGCCACCGCCCATAGACACCCGTAACATCAGCGGTGCGTGTGCTGCCAACCTATTAACTTCCTTTCCCGTTTGGACCTCCGGTACCCTCACTCACTTGGCGAAACAAAGTACAGGCGCTGCTTCCCGCCGGTATTCGGCGTTGTGGTAAACTAACGTTTTGTTTTAAGCTTAAGTACAACGATTCCGCTATACCACCTGTCCCGATAGATGCATCAAACCTAGCATCACTACGAGGACTACTCTTCGTTATTGGAAGCGATGTATGGACGGACAGGTAAAGGGTTCAGGCTAAGGCGTGTGAAACTCACATTTATCTTTGTTTATACAGTTTCAATTTTTTTAACTATTAATAAAATGCAAAGGTTAAGGTTAGGGCGGTTAAAGGGTTGGCAACGCACTTGTGACTTTTTGGTGTTGCATATGTTTATGAGCGGGGCAATCGCTTTCCGTCAGGTGATCCGTCTGCTCGTCTGCGACCTATCACCAAAATATGTATTGGATGAATCATCATCCTCCTGGCCAGTTCTCAGACAAACATGGCCGACCATTCACTATCATCATGTGTGATTGAGGTCAAATAACGATCTTTTCGTTCGGGCATAAGTAAATTTTATCAAGATTGTGTCCCACCTTCATTTCTCTTCCAAATTTCACCAATATAGTGAGGACTCTAGATCAATTACATCGCTCAAGTGTTTTGTTTTTTTTTTTCGGATTAGGTACCTTTGTTGATGTACGCCCCATTGGTCTAGTGGCATGAGTACCGGGCCAAGGTGTCCCGGGTTGAGTAAAAGTATTTTTCGAATTTTTCGAGCATACTTAGCTCGGGTTTGTGATCACCAGTATCCATTAGGCAAGCGTGGTGATTAAGCCTAATCCCATCATAGTAACATTGACTTGATTTTTTGGAGTCCTTAATTTTTCCTGCAGTAAGTATATAGGATGATACTTCAATAAACAATTAACCTCTTTTTATTTCAAACAAGGGCGCACTCCCTTGACCAATGTCTGCTCAAACTGCATCAAAAACGTAAACAAAAATGTTTTACGACGCAAACTCATGGGTCTGGTATAATTAATATGAAAACTGTGATAAGCACGAAAGAGGCGCGCCGTCGCGCCCACCGAGATAGGCCGCCGGTAGATAATGACGGCTGTGGATTACCATAACACATGGGGATAGTGGTCACAGGGTGACATAAAGGGTTTAGTGACTGTTAATTATTTTTTTTTATTTATACATCTCAGCTTACTTCTATTATTACAGTGACCCAATACAATAATATTGATTGTACTTTGCTTATTGCTGCCTGCGTGCAGTAGTCCTCTTCCTCTAGGCACACACGGAAGACCAGCGTCAAGGAGTCACCGACTCCCTGACACATGCTGAGTGTATGCCTTTTCGGTGTCTTGTTTATGTTACTCTAACTTACCTGTTTTGTCTGTGATTACACTGAATAAATATTTTTCTATTCTATTCTAATAGAGGAGATACAATATGAAACAAACACATCGTTCTGTGGTGTGATCTTTCTGAATTCACTGAGAGAGCAGTGGAAAATGTCGGTCCTCTCGAAAATAAAGAACCAAAAAAAGATCGTACGTACTCTTTTTAAACTACTAATTTCGGTGACGCGTTTGTGAGTCACGAAAAGAGTGTCAGGGTCGCAATTCTCGTGCACTCGATATTGAAGTCGACTTAGAAATTTGTATGGACGAATGTACTATGAATCTTTAAATTCGACTTTAATTTTCAACGAGAATTGTTCCATAGGTGTCCAAAGACGACGGCAATCTCACATAATCAGGGTGATTCGTTCGCTTGTCTGCCCCCTATACTAAAAAAAACGGAATGCATGAAAATCAACGTGAATCCAAGAGCTTAGAAATGGATGTATCTAGTGAGTACAGGAGGTTCAATCGGGGGAAGAGCAGGTCAAAAGTTGGCAACGCACTTGTGACTCTAATGGCGTTGCAGATGTCTATGGGCGGCGACAATCTCTTAGCATCAAGTGATCCGTCTGCTTGTCTACCACCGATCACATAAAAAAGACGTGATTAAGAAAAAGCAACCCTATTAGAATTAGGTACAACTGTATTTTAGAAACCTACACCTGAATGGTAATCGATAGAAATCTTAATCATAGAACATAACAGCACTCTCTAATAGCACTATACAAAATAATATCCATTCCCCGCTTGTAAGTTCCAAACTAATGATTATTGGATCGACCCGAACCAACACTATAATGTTGATTGTTTCTTTAACCCGCGAAACCAGATACGGCCCTTACACGGGTATTACGAAATTCTAAATTAATTTAACACTTATCAAGATTCGTGTAAACAAACGCAGAACAAGCGGCGCGAGCGCAACTCAGACGATTCTATAGTTTATTTCTTGTAAAGCATGTGGCTTACTGCATGATTCGCTGTTGCATTTTTTTATGTGATAGGTGGCAGACGAGCAGACGGATCACCTGATGGGAAGCGATTGCCGCTGCCCGTGGACACCTGCAACACCGATAGGGTCACAAGTACCCCAAACTCACTCGACCTGTCCTTCTGTGAGGCCGTATCACTCTGGTCGAGCCGGCCCATTCACCTACTCTTGGACCAAGTTCATCTTCTACTTCGACTGGCGTGAAGCAGCGCTTGCACTGTGTTACGTTGAGTGAGGTTACCGGAGGCCCAATTGAGGGGAAAGAGGATTAAAGGTTGGCAGCGCATTTGTGACTACTGGTGTTGCAGGTGTCTATGGGCGGCGGCAATCGCTTACCATCAGGTGATCCGTCTGCTCGTCTGCCACCTATCACATAAAAAAATTGGCTTTCCTCTTCCCCTTCTTCCCCTGTAAATACATACTGACTATAAGTACATTATAGTCGAGCCGTTGTATCATGCCCGATTTGACAATACCTTTTTTTTAATTTTGCACTTATCCTTGTTATGAGGAACACATTTCGCGAATCATAAAGAACTACTTTTAAATCATAAAGTTCTTTATGATTCGCGAAATGTGTTCCTCATAACAAGGATAAGTGCAAAATTAAAAAAAAGGTATTGTCAAATCGGGCATGATACAACGGCCCGACTATAGTAATATTTTAGAAGAAGAAAATAATTCATTAACTTCCGATATACTTACCTACTATTCATATTCCCCTTTACATAACTGTTGTTCCTAACTTTCACATGCCAAAACACGCACTACTAACAAGCACCTACATTTCGTAGTATTATAGGGCTATTTTGTCCCATAACAGGAACTAGGGTGTCACAGCAAAGAAAAACGTAACGCCATTACCTTCAGAACGAACGCATCGCATATTAAAGGTAGATAAACAATAAGCGGACGCAGAAGTGCGTCGGCACATGTAAGCGTGTCACGCATGTCTAGTGACGTCACCCCTGTAATTTTTTTTATTAGGACAGAGGTGACAAAAGAGTAAACGGGTCACCTGGTGGAATTCGGCCTACGAGGCTGTCGCGTCATACCCAACGGTATGACGGCCTCAATGGCGCATCGGCTAAGGTATACGCCCGAAACGCAAAAAGTCTCGGGTTTGATTCCCGGTCAAGACAATTTAGGAAGCTACATTTTCTAAGTTTTCTTGGGTCTGGGTGTTTGACGCCCCCCGTTAATTATCGTCATCTAATACACACACACACGCACACAAACACACACACAGAAAAAAAAAAGCACAATCATTTAATAGTTGTCATTAATCTACAGGTGGGACCTGGAGGCCTGAAATACAGGGTTGCCCTAGCTTAGGCTCCAGATCACACGCAGAGCATTTTTCCCTAAATTAATACTGTAATAGCATAGTATTGTGTGATAAATAAAGCATTATTATTATTTTAATTCTTTAAATTTTGAGTGTTCTACAAATCTGCCTTACATAGTTTAGAATTTTGATTCATTGCCAATATTTACTAAGAATATTTATGTAATAGCATAATAAGAGTAATTTTCAAAAAAAAATGTTTTTCAAAATCTGGTACTCATAGTACAGGGGTTCCTCTAGTTGTAGATCCGGTTAATTGGTGTGATTGTCTGGCGCATTTATTTATTAACTATTTAACATGATTGCTAATAATTTGTATGTTTTTTTTCGATGTCACTCCATTCCCATCCCTACGCACTTGTCACGCACACGTCACGTGTCCGACACGCCTGTGTGACGTCACGCGATGCCTCCAAACGCTGAGACATATTTTTCGAAAGGATAGTTGGTGTTTTGGAATAACACTTTACTGACATTGTCGATATTGGTGCAAGTTATAAGCAATTGAAAAATTCAGGGCTGTTATTTGTAGTTAAAATCTTTATGTAGGTCTTTAAAAACTTATTCCTAACGCAATTTGAAGATTCTGATGAAAATTCCAGAGAAATACGGATTTCAATACTGCCCCGGTAATGGCATCTCGAATGACCCATGTACGCTTCAGCAGTGATTGGACAAGCTTTATTAAATATAGGTATATTACATAAATGGTAATATGTATTAGAACTGATCGCACTAGCCATCACTGAACAAAAAGCATCCCGTAGATTCGTTAAATTTTAGTAGTTTTAATCCCGAAGCCCTCTCATGATAGGTAACACGAATAAATCCTCTAGCATCCAAATAAGCAAAATAAAAATCTAATGTTCCATACCTTATTGCATGGTGAATTATATTTTTGTATGGAACAGCTGATTTTTACTTTGCGTACTTTTAAGTTGCTTAAGCACTTGTGTTACGTTATTAGCAGACAACAGAGGATTCACAAATATAAATAACGCATCAGCGACCTCTCTGATCTCGCAGATGTTCATGGGCGGCGGTGATTACTTACCAGCAGGTGACCCGCTTGCTCGTTTGCCGCCTCTAGTATAAATATATATATATATTATACTTAATACATATCTACCTAACACCCAGACACTCATAACATGAATGTTTGTCCAGGGTGGGGATCGAACCCACGACCTGTGGCGTATGAGGCAGGGTCACTGGCAGTGACAATGCGCCATCCGGCCAGGTTTACCTACGTTCTAGTCCTCTGAGCTCTGTCAATCACTTTACTTCCATAAAAGTTCAAATCGCCGTCCTCCTATGACTTGTGGTAGACGCAGGACAAATCGTGCCCCTGTCATCGAGCAGGAAGCATCCCGAGAGCGCTAATGTAAATCGCGGCGCATACTTGCGCGCGCGCACGCAACCTATCCGACGGTATTTTCGCGCTGTTTACGGCTTCATTTATTATTTTATTACCCTCTGTTTGGGTTAAGTAGGGATGGGAAAATTGCTGATTGATGATTTTTTGAAATTTTAATGGAAAATGCTCGGGATCACCCTCCGCGATCGGAAACGCAACGATTGGATCCGGCGTAAGACCAAAATAAAAGACGTCGTAGCCGTCATAGCAAAGAAGAAGTGGACATGGGCGGGACACATTGCGAGGATGGACGAAAGCCGATGGACAAGGCGGATCCTCGAGTGGAGACCCAGAGCAGACACCAGAGGGCGCGGCAGACCACCGCAGCGCTGGGTGGATGACATCCGACGACTCGGTGGTCGTGACTGGATGAGTCGGGCACGGGATCGCCAGGAGTGGAAGAAGAGGGAGGAGGCCTACATCCAAGAATGGATCCACAATAGGCAACCATGATGAATGGAAAATGATGCGGTAGCAGATCACTTTGACGTTAACAACTGATACTTTAAACTCGAAGATGATCATTTTTCTCTAAGAAATTTAAATAATGAGTAAAAAATGGGAATAAACAAATAAATGTATCTTTTCTTATGCATTCATACGTGCATTTTGTATGGGAAGGCGGTTTGTATATGAATATTTCATTCTATGTTTCTTAGACAAAAGTTTTTATTGAAGTACCTTAAACTAAAAATAAGGGTCCGCTCCATCTTAGCCTTCTTCTCAACTCTGGGGTTCAGTATGAAGCCAAGGGCAAACCCATATTTATATAAAAAAAAGAGTGTTAATATTGCCCATTTGTAGTTTTTCTCACTTTCTTCTCAGATTATTTATCTAGAGCTCGATTCACAACCCAGACTGTTTGTTCAATGTTACATGCACTACACATACAAAATAATAACAGATACAATTTTTTTGAGGTTATGTATTGTCTTAATATTATTGCGAAGTAAAAATATAAAGTGACTTTATAAAAATATTGTCCCATCACTAGTAAAGCTTAACTCAGGCTATTCGAATAAAGTGTTGGAGTGGTGCCTTTTCTGAGTGCGAACTTTATGTCGGCACTCGCCAATGATGTACCAATATGTACTGAAGTGTACAGACATTGCCAAAAATATTCTTGTAACGTACAACAATAATGCAAAAAAAGTATGTTTCAAATTTTTCGAACTTAACTCGGGTTTGTGATCGCCAATCCGCATTAGGCAAGCGTGGTGATTACCTAAGCCTAATCTTAGTAGCGATGTCTTGATTTCTATGATGAAGACTTTTGCCCTGCAGTGGGTCAGCAATATAATATAGGCTGAAACTTTACTTTTACAATCATTAGGTTTATATCGGCCAGTGCGAGGGGCACAAGAATAGGCAATTATTTATAAAACAATAACCCATTGCGTCACCCATCCATATTTTTACAAAAGCACCCACCTAAGTGGCATGTATGACTTTCAGTTGCCGGAATGAGTTGCCCCGTTGAAAAATGGGTTAGGCCGGGTTAATATATTCACGGAGGGTAGGCTGACAAAGGCCGTGTCAATAGCGTGCGTGTGATAGGCATCTCTCACTTTTGTGTTTATGCGGCGATAAGCCGGAACTATGGCTGGCCTAAACTTGTGACGTTTCCGCGAGGAGTCGAATTGTCTGTGGTATTTCTATGATAAGTTAGGCTTACGATAAACAAGAGGTATTATGTATATTAATATGCGTCTTCGGTGGGATTACAACATACAAGGAAAGCCTTTCTCTAACTGGGTGACTGCTCTACTTACCACTTGAACCACCGAGGATGTTTCTCAACAAAGGAAATCAACTAAACAGAATAATTTTTAAGTCGTCATCAAAATGGTGAAAACCCGCATATAAATCACACTCTTGCACCCGTATTCTTTCGTACTCTAGATTTTTTTTAATTCATACTTACTTACTTACTACGCTGGCTCAGCGATCATACATCACATAAAATCTTCTAATTCCGTACCTACTAAGTAGCTTGAACATCCGGTGTTACTACTATCAGACAGAAATGTCACAAATACGTAATATATGATGAGAACAGAGGTGTTTAAAAATATAATACTTAAATACATAACATTTGTAAAAACATGAGTGATTTAAGATGTTACAAAAATGAAGTATTATGTTTTTCATGTTTTTACCATCAAACGAGAATATTACTTTGAATTGATTATGAATGTTTCTCGCATACACTTTCAAGCTACCTTTTAATACAGAAAATTCAAACCATAAATGATGAACGACAACATTAGCATATCAAATAACGATTTTCTAATCCCCTTCTCTCATTTTCCAGGTAAGTCTTCAATACAAGTTGGAGTAAAGCCCTGCCTCCACTGGCTGGTCGTACGTCGGTAAGCGCTAAGCGACGTTAATGCACAATGCACTAGCCGGACAGTCGCACTAACGACCGGCCCGAAGAATGCGCCATTAATCCCCGGCGCATTGAAATGCGCATAAAAACACCGATCCAGACAACCGAAATAAATATCGATTCATAACACAATGCAATCTATAATCGAGCAAAAAGTAAAGGCAAGGAGTTGGGATGCAGAAGGGACAGGGCAAGTGCACCTGCTTAAAAGGAAAGTAAAGGAGATACACAGATCAAAATAGGTATTGGTTAATCTATTGCAGTCGCGTATTGCTTTACCCGACTGTTGACAGACTCTCAACCATCTTCATCTCAATCATAGGTAGGTTTATATGTGTCAATGAAATTATGAAATTAATTGATGGCGCACCTGTCGCTTTTATCATAGATTATGATAACTCCATTGGTTATAAAACATGGAAACTCCGTTAGTTCCCCAAAATAATTCTCTTTGACATCTCAAGACAAGATGACCCTTATACCCCTCCGCCCTAATAGAGTTCACGCCAGCTAGGGCACAACCTTACCCGTGGTTTTACTACTTATGAGCAAAGGTTTATAACCAACCTCATCACGATACCATCAGATTATCAGTTAATCTATCAAATGTGAAGGACGCATCTTATTGATAGTACTTTCCGATATTAATAATAATTCTATTAATATTGAATCGACTCTACAACTGAGTCCCTTTTTTAAGACACGTTTCTTAGCAGTGTTCCAATAATGAGTGGATTGGTTACATTTTGGCGTATCATGTTAAAATAATGAAGTTATGTTATGAAACAACCAATGTCGTTAACGCAACGCCATCTATCGGATTTTGCATTTGCAAATACACTCATTATCAAAGTATTCGTATTACGAATTTTAAAACGACATCGGTTTTCTTCCCCGTCTGACATCTTTATTTGTACACAACAAGAAGAGTCTTAATGAGCCCTGCCTTCTGCAGCGTTTAATCGTTGGCAGGGTGGCCACACATCGAGCATCGCGATCGCGGCTGTCCGCTTATTGTCGCGGTGTATCGCGCGCAGCCATCGCATCGCGGACAGCGGAACAGACGAGTGCGGCGATACCATCTGTCAAAATGCGATGCGAAATTAATCGGTGCTACATGTGTGCATGTGTTTAAGGTCTTAAGGTTTGCCGCTTTCGTGTCTTTGCGGTTTGAGTTAGTCTCTGACGATGATTTGAGTTTTGGTTTTTTTCTCTATCTTTATAGGGCTTATTACCTACATTACACGATATTCAGCAGTCTTACTAAGATTCAGCCTAGTATAGTAAGGGTTAGCAAGTTAGCCTGTCTAATTAGACTTTCAGACTGTCTGACTAAGACTGTCTGAATATCGCGTAGTCTAAGAACCACTTTATAAATTAATGTGAGGTAGGTATATCATAACTTTTGAATAACAACACTGTTGGTGCCGTAGCTAAGGTGTCCTGATTTGATTCGAAATTTTAAATAGTTCGATTCCCGGTTTGGCCAGTAAGCAACGAGCTGTGTGATGATGATTCAGGCTTTGGGAAGTCAGTTAATTGCAATGAAACGATTGTCTGACCTTTGGAACCATTTAACAAGGAAACCAGAGCGTTCAGAATAATTTCTGGAACGTCTACGTCTTCATGACTAGATTTACTCTCGCCGCCGAGCTAGTGGTAGAAATACGCACATAGACTTTTAAAATCTAGAGATGGATTAGGACCTACGACCTCCCGTGTTTTTATGTTAAAGGTGGCAGACAAGCCGTGTAAAAGGAGCACGTCCTTATCCACGTGATGATTTGACAATCAGTTCCCTCACGTGATGAGTTAACGACGATCCCTACAGGTTGTATTTGTGAACATTGATATCCCTTCAACTGAGTCTTCTACCAACCATTCTGAACAACATTTGTTCTTTGGCATTTAGAAATTCGCGTATAATAAGTTTCAACTTTTCATATAAATTCGGTCACGTGACTTTTTCATTTTGTATGAGGAGTCGAAAAAAATTTTGACGTATTTCCAAATGCTGTAGAACAGATGTGGTTCAGAATGGTTGGTAGAAGACTTAGTTTAAGGGGATGTAAATGTTTACAGACCAAACCTTGTAAATTAGGTTTAAGCTAGTAAAAACGGCTCGCTGCCTATGCTGGCCAGTCAATAGATGTGTCATGTCAATTCACTATCGCACATTATCATAGTGCGTGCCGGCATAAGGTGTGCCGTAAATTACGCTTCCGTAATGTATGGGGTAGGAATAAAATAATATAATGTATAACCGCATACATACACTACATTAACTGTCGTCACTTCTTTATTTACTACTTACATACTTAGTTGGAAAGAGTAACTACTGAGTTTCTTGTTTTAATGTCTTCTTAGAAGAAAACTACATTCCGAACTGGGAAAGGTAAACATTTAACATTTTCATATTTAAAAGTGTTCCGTATGTTAGACTGAAATTTGATTAAATTTTAGCATATCAATTTAAACTGATGTATCATACTTTGTACATACTAAAGTAGAGATTAATTTTTAAAATAAGAAACATAGATATTACAATTACAGGCTGCCAACACATAGAATAAAAAATCGTAGGTATGGAAGTAACAGCTTACTTTCGACAGATACCCATTTGACCAGACGAAGTCTAAGCTAGGCCCAGCTTGTTCTCTAAAAGCGAACCAATACGCCTTACACCCATAAAACTTACCATAAACTGAACACAATCCATAAAGCAGAATAAAACATACTGGCACAGACAACTCCCCGGACTCGAAATGGAGTAGTGATGAGAATTTGTTCGTCCTGTGGTCTAATTATTAGTTTTACCAGGGCCCGTGCGAAGAAGTCATCGTAGTCAGGAAAAAGTCCACGTCAAGAAGGCGACTTAGCCCCAGTGTGGAAACTATCCTTTATAATAGTTTTTTAGATTTTCGCGTTGCATTATAACTATAAATTATTAAAACGGGAATTAACGCGACGTTTATTTTTAAGTACATTGTATGTACTTACTGCTTGACGTTTTGGCTACGTTGCACATACAATGTACTTAAAAATAAACGACGCGTTAATTCCCGTTTTAATAATTTATAGTTATCCTTTATAATGTCAATAAGCTCGGATAGCCACTGGGTTTCTCCAGAAACTGTTATGTAAAATGGGGACCAAACAAATTACCTACTCTTATTCCTGGTTACAGAGAAACTCGTTGATCTGTGTAAAATTGAATAGCTAAATTAAAATGGACTAAGACACCTATGCCACTAAGTAGTCAATATTCGATAGTTAATGCTGTTTATAGGCTATTGGTGTAATATTCAAAATTCATATCAGAACTTATAATCTTTACTTAGGACGTGCCGTAAGAAGACAGCACTAAAACACTGCTGAAGAGAAATGTTAAAATAAAACCCCTTTTGAAAACAAACTTCCCACATTTTAACGTGTCTCACGGATTATAGCCCTCACTAACTCGAGTCACATCACTAAAGCGAACAACAAGCTAATGCCTTTTGGAATAAAACACACACGTCACCGCCTTGGTCTTATTTTGCGCGCGCGCAAATCGACTACAAATACTACACAAAATCGCGCTACTACGCTCATAAACATTTAGATTCAGGGGTGCCGCCGAGAAGAAAATTTTCACAAACTTTTGGGAATTGAGCAAAACAGTATTTTCTTTTAGTTTAAGTAACACGGAATTGGTATTATATCTATAACGTCACATACTGCAAAAAAAGTCATAGTTAAGTACCTATGTAGAATTAAGAAAGATTTTTCAAATCTGACTTAAGTTTAGGTACTTAGCAATTATAATATTGGGTTGTACGATGTTCTACCGGATGAGTTGAAATACCTACCTAGACACAATCTTGTAACAACTCTTCGGCGTTTAACACTTAATTTCAGAAACAACACATTTTGGAATTAAACTTTGGGCTTATTATATAAATTAAAACTAACTTAAATCTGCTGTGTAGCAAAAGTTCTTATGACACAGTTTAGAATCTAAGTAGACGCGTCATTTAACATGTCTGTGTGTTTGCAAGTAAGAGCAGTTACCATCATATCGTGTTTTTTTTCCATAAAACATAAGACTTCAAAAAAGTTAAGAACCTCGAAATTGGAGAATTGTTAGATCTCCGCTGCTATCTGCCAATTCTATTTCTTCTTTTAGCCATTCCATTGGTTCCTGTAGGTTATCTTAATTAAGAAACCCGTAGTATGTCAAATTATCCAATGAAAATCCTCAAACCCCCTACACAAGTGCCAACCCTGATCTTAGCACGCGCTCCCGCAAGCTTATAAATCCACTCAAACGCCACGTAAATACCACCCCAACGCATTCTTGCGCTCGACAAGTCTTTATTCCCTCCGTTTAGAGTTCACTTTCAGAAAATCAAGGGGATTGTACTCAGTCGGGACGGTGTACAAACGTCAACGATACTTGGTGGGGCAATTAGAGTAGTGAATTAATAGGTAAGATGTATCGACAGGATTCGCCATTGTGCTATTCGATACGGGGCTCACGCGGGCTCGAGGCGAGTGCGGTCTCGGAAAGGGGATGGGAACTTACTTTTGTACAGGTTGAAGAGTTTTGAGTCATATTATTTTATTTTATTTTTTTCTTAAGGACAATCAAGATGACCCCACTACGCCTATTGTAAGCGGCCGTGAGATCCAATATGAGATTGACAGGCACAAAAGAACAGACAATATCAGACAGATTTTGCAATAATCCTTTGAATATTGAATTTGTCTAAGGAATGTTGGTAATGGTTGTTCATTCATAATCATTATCAGATGTGGTCACATCCACTCACTGCTGAGTAGGTATTGGCCTCTTCTCTGTCACGCCACTCCCTACGGCTGTTGTTTCTATCACTTTAAAGCCCAAACCCCATTATTACAAAGTGGATGCTAAAATTGGTCAGTTTAAACTTGATGCTGGCATGCTGTCACTTTTATAAGTCATAAATGAAAGCATTAGTTTTAAACGAGTCTGAAAAATCCTTGATAGACTGAGACCTCATGCGGAGTATTCATTTATATTTATGTGATAGATGGCAGACAAGCAGACAGATCATCTGATGGTAAGCGATTGCCGTCGCCCACAGACACCAGTGGGGTGACAAGTATGTCAACTATTTAACCCCCTTATCCGTCAGATTGAGTCATTTGGGTCTCCAGTCCCCTCACTTACTTGGCAAAACACAACTCAGGCGCTGCTTCACGCCGGACTTCTGTGAGGCCTATCACTCCGGATGAGCCGTCCCCTTCATGCCGAAGCGTGGTTCTTCCACCTAAAATGTAACCTAATCCCCTCGTTGTTGAACCCGTGCCCCAACACCATCTATCGGATTATTCATTTACTAAAACCCTCGTTAAATCGATTTAGGCGATCCAACTAGAAATGCTACGAGTATAAATCGACAGATTCCAAATCGTCGACCGATGGAGTAGATCGCGGGGCTGCGCAATTTCCCGTCGTATCGGCTAATGAGAGCGCGGATACGCCGCCATTGTTCACAGATCCGATCGCAAAGCAAAGGGCTACCACCAGGTGGAGTGGTGAGCGTTTTTGTTGTATCTCCATTTTGGAGGAAAATGTTATCAGAGAGAGGCACATCAAAGGAAGTTTGAGGTCTGTGTGTAAATACTGACGTAGCTAGACGATTATTATCAGATACGAGGTGTAGATACCTATAGGTACCTAAGTAATAAAAATGTAGATTTTAGTTGCACTTGTAGCATATTCTTATTGCCTCACTTACAGATAGGCGATAAGTATATTTTCATCTGAACTTTAAATCCCCGTTGGTCTAGTGGTTTCGGGTTCATTTCTCGAGTCGAGTAAAAGTTCAATTCTTACCTAAACACTTCTGTAAGAGAACCATATAAAAAAAACCTTGCAACTTTGTTTAGCGATATTAAACGCGATTCTGTCTCGATGAACTACCGATACCGTTGCAACTAACATCTTAATGCATCAAGAAAGTCATGAAAATAATTGATGGCACGACTGCCGCTTACGTTATAGAGTATGGTAGCGCCATTGTTTGTGCAACTTTGTTGTGAACTCCGCAATAGTTCCTCAAGAATCATTTTCACGACCTTATTGACAGAGTATACCCGATACCCAACCGCACCACAGTCAAATCGCGCCTTAGGCTGCCTGTCCATTTAAGCGGAGCGATGCGGCGGAGCGGAGAAACGGACAAATATTAGCCAATAGTATTACACAAAAATTCTACTGGCTAAAATAAATAAATACTATTGGCTAATATTGTCCGTTTCTCCGCTCCGCCGCATCGCTCCGCTTAAATGGACAGGCAGCCTTAGTGTCGCTGAAAAAAGTCGCAATGTAGAATGTCCCTTAGTTTTACTAGGTTCTTTATGTGCGTTTTCTAGGTCTATGTATATTGTTGTTTGTATGTTGGTAGCCCTGTTTATCTTGTATTTTTGCGCGGTAGCCATGTTCCCACTTATCTCGTGCATTCGTATGCGTTCGTCGATTGTTCCTTCGCGGGGTTTTCGTCATCCTCTTGTTATTGTTTTTGAACGATGTGGATTCGCATCGCGGCATATATGCCGATCGAGGAGATTGCCGAAAAACAAGCAAATTCGTATCTTACTCCGCCGAGATAAGGACAAAAAAAACAGAAGCTGATTGTTTAAAACACACGTCGTTAGAACAATGAGTCCGAATGATACGAGTGTCTTTGAATCGTAATTAAAGTTACATTTGCATAGATGAAGCTGATAGCGTTAATAGAAATATGAATTGTTTTTCTGTGATGGAATGTCGAAATATTGATTTCGATGTTTTTGTTTTAGGTTCTTTGATTGAAAGATAAAATTTATTTGTGCGATTTCTTCATATGAATACTTATTGTCATAATTACACACATGCATACAGATAGGAATAAAACGAGGAAAATAACATTGTAAACAAGATAGGATATGTTCCGATTTAGAAATAGATTAAACAATTTTTAAGTGCTTAATTATATCTACCAGTTCCACACTGCGTTACAGCAGGCGAAACGTCAAACGTTAGTGCATAATTATGTAGGTACTTATAAATTAACGACGCGTTAATTCTCGTCTATAGTAATACCTACTAGTTACATCTACTTAGTAACCAATTTCTGCTGGTCTTTGCTGCGCTTTGGTACCTATGCTCCATAGAGTAAATTAATATGGTATTGTCTTTGCTGACGTTCGTTACTTCCGATACGTTCACCTCTAGCGTTGGTTGGCGTCAGTAAACATAATGCCAGCCATATGCCAGGTAATCACATATGAAATGAGCTGTCGTCCAAAACAGGAGACGAAAACCAATCATCCTTTTAATCTATCATTCCTTACTTTCCCACACATCGATCACAAATAAGACAATGCTAAACCAGGTGGCGAATAAGCGCGAAGCAAATTAGGCGTGCCGAGATGGCGCGATAGTGCGACATCGCGCGGGGCCGTCGATCGCGCGTCAACGCGTCGCCGGCGCAGACCCGTCGCTGCGCCCGCGTCAGCTAACGAACAGCATTGTATGCAAAGCGGACATGCGTCTAGCTAATGTTGGGGTTTATTGGTATGGTGGTGTAATAAAGTTTTGGCAACTCGCGGGCTTACTTTTTGGAATTCAAAGTAACTAACGAATGTGAAGGAAAATAGGCAGTCGCCGGCCAAGGTAGATATTTGTAACTCGTGAAGTTTGTATGTACTTACTTACTCTGATGGCTCAACGACCCAAAATGTATCTTGGCCTCCGATAATAATATGACTCCTCCACTGGTCTCGATCATTCACTTTTTCACGCCAGTTTGTAAGTCAATGGAATTTTGAATTTAGGAATAATAAATTCTTTATATTGTTGCTATCACTATTTATCTTTTTAATAGGCCTAAATAATAAAATTGCCCTTCAGCTTAAAATTATCTTCTACTACGCAAAACTGGTTTTACCTTGACAAAAATAGAACAGTCAATTTTATTTATCTTTCACTTTGTACAGGAGTTCACAGGACTTATCAAAGAAGTAAACCCCATTAGGTACCCCATAAAGTATCAGAATAATGTAACTTTAATGGCTTACAAGGCGGCTTCCCTGTGAAAATCTTTACTGCGGATATTACCCACCATGAAAATCTTTGTACCAATTTTTTCCGCAATCACCCATATTATAAGTTCCATTGTGGCTGCGATAGCCTGGAGCACTGGCTCAAACTGATCCTTTCCAAAACCGTCCTCCCAGCCCTACCGCCGCTTCCCATCCATTTAAAATAAACCCTACAACTCACATAACTGTGCTCATAATCGCTTGCTCTGTTCGAACTTATATGACGTTCTGTCATTACTTGTCTGCTCACGTCCTCGCGTATACGCCAAGGCGTTCCATTCAAAATTGAGTTTAAACGCTTATGGAATAACGTTGATATTTGTGTGCGTTGTGTAGGAGATATAGGATGTTGCGCGGGCGGCTCGGCTGGCGCTATCGGCATCACCTTAATGATGTCTCGATGGTGGATAGCCATTGTGTTGGATGTAAATTTGTAGCCGTCGGCGCGGGTAATGATGTGAGAACAAACTGAGATCCCGATAGCCAGATCTGGATCGCTTTCGGCCCACTGTGCGGGATTGTTCGGCTTTCGGCGGCTCGTGCGATCTCGCGCACTTTTATTTTGGATTGGAACGCATTGTTTTCTGTCTTGTAAATCATAAGTAGATGAGGTATCGGGGCTGTGCTTGCGCAGTTTGTTTTTGTAGACCTCCAATAGTAACTAGTTATATGGGTGTTATTGTTGTCTTATAGAGTTAGGTCCCTATAATTCGATGCTCAGTGCTCTGGTTGCGGAGGTCAGAAGGCAGTCGCTTCATTGCAATTACCAGACTCCCCAAATCCTGAATCATGGTCTAACATACCCCTGGATCCGAAGCGACAGCTTTGGATGCAAATGGGAATTACACGCTAAGATGAGATAAATTACGATGCTCAGAGCTATCCAATAGCAGTGCCTTCTCCACTTCATGTATATTTGCAAACTAGTCTACATTGGTAGATGTATGTTGCTGCTGCTGTCATATTGCAGCGAGTTTCGTATTTTCTCCTCCATTCCATCAGCAAAAAACTATAGCTAAGCATCAAATACCACAATTTAGTAGAAGCTTATCATTGATACTTTTTTCCTGTTGGAGGATTCCGCGGAATATTCAGATTTCCGCCCCATTTCCTTGTTTCAGCCCGTTAATAATAAACAATTCATCAGAAACCGTCCCTATTACACTGCAAGTTTCTAAACATCCTAAACTAAATCTACTCATTAACATTAACCCCACAAAAACGAAACGCCCAACACAACCCAACCTTTCACATTATTTCAAACAACAAACAAAACGTTACGATTCAAAATGGCGCCCAAAATGGCGGACGTGATGGCGTCATTAACACACAGTTATCGCACTATTCTGTCGACTAGACGAAATTTCCAGTCTTTCACCGTGCGTCGGCGTAATGAAAGCAAATGACGCTTTGACGAAAATGCGATAAATAATAAACTAAAATGGCTGATGAAAAACGGACGGGTTTGTTTTGGCGGGAAATTAGACCGCCATTTTGGGGGATGCGGTCGTGACTAAGATTTATTTTGATTGGTGATTAGGTGTATGTATAGGCTCCCATTAATAGACTTTTTAATGCTTTGCTGCATAAACGTTTAGAAATGGAAGCGTATATTTACAAAATCAATAATGAATAGGTAGTTTAAAATATTTAAGAAAATACTTAGGTACTGTCTTAAGTACCAAGGTACTTACTTTGAAAACAGCAATAAAACACTTTTTGTTAAGTAATAAAGGCTGATAATGATAATGGTTTACATGTCTGGTTCTTTCTTTTGTTTGATAGCTGTAGCAGACCTGATGGTAAGATATTTCCGCCACCTATGGATACCCGCAACAACCGTAGAGTCACAAGTGTGCCGCAAACCTTTTCCCCTTCCCCCTGAATTGGGCCTTCTACACCTTCAATCAATCGGTAAAACACGCTTAAGCGCCGCTACACACCACCTTTGTATGAGGACATGGTAACATTCTGGTTGTGGGTTGGCATAACGTCTTTGAGGTTGGCACATCCGGAATTTCACATGCCCTCATTCATGCTAAAGCATAGTTCTCCCTTGTCTGTCTTGTCTGCAATCTCTAATTATTGGACTTGCCAAACCCTGGATGGTTTAAGTGTACCCTGTAGGTATAAATGTTAGAATATTAATTGGTACTACTAACTAGTATTCTACCATTTACTTACCTTTACACAAATATCCAAGTTGGTAGACATTTGTGTCAAGATTCTATAGTCTTAACCGTGTCCGTATACGAGATCTTTACAGAAACCCCTCACAATTTGTATCCCCGCGTTTACAAGGCGATTCGAATCAGCCGCAGCAACACATTCCTTAAGTACCAACATTAATTCATACTCGAATTCAAACAGGTTGTTTTCCAGCAGACAACTATCCGTGTAAACTATTTTTAACATGACCACACCGGTCTTATCTGCCTCCGCTGCGATATCTGCCCGGTGCATTAGTCCCCGATAAGAGAGATCGGTCGGCGCCATACTTAACGTGACCATTCGTTGTGTCAGCGCAGGACACTCCAAAAAATCTAAGTATGTTTCATCCTAGGTCAGTCCCGGTTGCGTACAAAGCTGCGGCGATCCGCCCCGGGCGGCAAAAAAGTCGAGGAAGAAGAGGGGTGGTATCAAGACCACTGCACTGGTATAGAGGGGGGCGAGGTTAAGTGTTTTGGGGGCACTAAAATCTTGGCTGCCCCTGGGGGCGAATTATTCTTTCGGCCGATCATGGAAATCTCATGGAAAGAAAATCTCTTTTAAACTTCGTTTATAAAAAGAATCTTGGAGCACTGCGGCTGGACGTCATTCCAGAGTTTGCACATGCGTTTTTATGCTTGAAACGTAGCGTGAGACGTAGTTTTGGTATTTGATGCTGTTTCTGAGAATAAATCAGAGAATTATTATACTCTGAAAGATGGCTGCGGACAGGATAACCACACATGTTCTTTTGCACGCCTTTATGTCTTCAGTGTTTCGCAATGAATGACAGAGACAAACGCGCGAGAGACACAGTACAATATACCTACTACTTAACTATAACGAATTTCAAAGTCAACTCAAGCCTTCTGTGTACGTTTTTTTTTTATTGAAAAAGAGCTTGCCCGTGGCTTCATACTAAACTTTAGAGGTAAGAACAAGCCTACGATGGAACGTGGTTACCTAGAAGCAGCCTAGGTATTCACTTTAATTAGTTTATTTATTTTGTTGTCTGAATGTCCCCCCAATTCGAGACGTATGGTCACCGCAACTACACTCGATTCAGATACCCGTACTCGATCTAAAACGAAAAAGAATCGATTCGGAGATAAAGATGTTATGGCTTGTTGTTTAAGTGACTTAATTGTACATGTGGATGTGGGTTTATGGCTTGTTTTGTTTGTCAATTTGTCTAAGGAATTCACTTTGGAAGTGGGAGGTATAGGTCAGGGAAAGAGATGGATAGATACAGTTTTATCTTTTAAGAGACGAATCTCCGTTTTTAAGAATAAAATTTTGTCAACGCACTGATCGCAGAAATTATGGCTGGTGACCCGTTTTCTCGTTAGCCATTATCATATTATTTTTATATAATTGAAATATTAATTAACTAGGTATACGTGTATCATTAATTACTACGACCAACAACGCTCAAACAATATCTACTTAGTTAGGTACTTAAAGACCATTGGCTTTAAGTAACTAGTAATAAGTGGAAATTGTTTGTGTATCCTTGTTAACTTTTTATCATTTATTTGATCTTTTATTAATTTAGGTAACTGGTTAAATATATAGATATTATAATCAAATATAATACTTGTACACTTATTTACACCAAGACACAAATCCAAAGCGATAAACTAAACACTGAACAAATTAATGATGGAAGATATTAAGCAGTGATCCAGCCCCAATGATACTTAAACAGTCGGAGTATACAGGGTGCACCCCAACCCAATCCGTCTCATTATCATCACCCGCCCCCAATCCTAATCAGCCTGAAAAATTGTCAACCATCAACAAACTAGCGGAAAGCGAAAACGTTCTAAAAACCGTTGACCCTTTATCTCGTCTCCCAGCGCGCGCTCATTGGTCCAGAGCCGAATTTATGTGGCCAAGTAATCCCGACCCATTTGTATAGATAATTTTTATTATTGCCATCTCCCTAGCCGGCCCACTCGATAACCGGGGAAAGAGTTCGTAATGACAATTTAAATAAGGAAGATGTATTCGTTTCGGCTGTCGATAAGTTTGAATTTGAATTTGGAACGAAGGAATTTGTAAAAGGAATTCCGTTTTTAAAACGTTGTTAGGGATGCGACGTCGCGGTGGTCATCGATTTGGAGGCAAATAGTTCATTATTGATTAATAACGACACCGAGCGTAGTTTGGACGGCCATAGAAGAGATATGCGCAGAGTGGCTGATAACCGTGTTTGTTTGATAGGGAAGTTCGAGTACACGCAGTTCGTAGCCGTGATAAAATCACAATGTTAAGTATCGTAGACACAAGCTACGAACGCTACGGTGCATGCTACGACGCGGAGTGCGCCATAATGACACTTTGTTACAGTAAATCTGGAAGTAAACGCTTCATACATGTTAATTTCTGATAATGTCCTACTATTGTAATACATAGACGCACGCAAGTAATTTAAACAATGAAGATCTTATAAATGTACATGTATTTGTTTATTAGTTACATTGTAAGGAAACTTTTCCAGCTAACAACGTAATCAGTCCCCACAAAAATAAGTACATATTTGAATACCAAACGCGATAATTATTTTATAGCATCTTTGCCTACTAGGTGAGGTAGACATTAATTCAGCATGAACATAAATATTGCGACAAACATGTCCACGCGTTTGTCTTTAGTCTTCGTCAGCGGGAGGCAAATATTTTAAAGTCCAATTCCGTTAAAAACAGGAAAAAATCTCGGGCTGGCCGGCCGCCGGTATCGGCTCAGCGAGAGACCGCAGAGTTATTCGACAAAAATGCTAATTTTCAAATCTCGAACTCCGTTCGCCGGTTACAATCGAAACGACACCATGCTCTTTTATTTGCGCCGATCCGACTTCTATCCGCGAACCCTCCGCCTCCTCTGTCGCCTGTTTACTCTTTTATTTTTGAAATTCGAATATGACGTACGCGTATACGTTAGGCTTGGGTTTAATAGTTCACGGATTGCTTCTGATTGCTCTTTTCGGGTTTGGCGCAGAGATATAGCTTTATTTTTTAGTTCGCTCTTTTGATTGCGTTTCTAGTTCAGAAGTTGGCTACAATCCCAATATAGATTAGACATAGATTATGGTTACGCATTAGCGCTATCATTCGTTTAGTAGTTTAAATGAGGTCATATGTATCGTAGATATATTAAAGATTATTTTATTTTATTAATTCTAATTTTCATAAAATATTGTATTCAGTGTGTAACTCTATCGAAATATCACACGCAAAAAGACAACACTAATGATACCTACATTCGAATTTCAAAAATATCGATCGAATATGACGTACGCATCAATAACCGGGCGAGTGCCGATCCGAATCGCTGCTTTTCTTTAATTACAAGACTTTAAATTGTGGAGACTCGTATCACCACCATCTACAGGCCGCTAGTAATTTTGAGATAGCGTACCGCGATTGGCGGTTAAATGCGAATTTATTAAAAATAAACACTCGATCGGTGCGCTTTCTCGCATTCATGAAATCGATGTAAAAAATATTATGTCGCGTTGATAACGACGAGGGACAAGTTTATGCGATTTATTCATGAATTCAATTGATTTCTTTTGCGTTTATCGATCGATCTGTTATTGTGGTTGAGGCTGCTGGGGTGTCGGGTAATAAAGAGTGGTAAAAACGATTTGTACTTCATGAAAGTTGAGTAGCGTTTGAGCATCGTATGAGCATCGTATTAGATGTTCCCTCGATCCATCAAGTGCTCGTTAACACGTTGGCCCGCCGAGCGGCTTTTTTCTTTTTCGAACCTGTTAGGTCGGTGTTCGACGGTAGGGTTCCGTAGAGTGAAAAGATTCTACGGATACATGAATGAATGAAGGAATGAATGTAGCATTTTGTCGGTTATGTGCCAATACCTTCTATCTAACAAATTAATTAACATTCTAATCATCGACCTTAATTCTGTTGACATTAAGAAAGTAAGATCTATTGGAACTTCACTGTCCTGTGTCTATGGGCGGTGGCAATCGCTTACCATCAGATTATCTGTCTGCTTGTCTGCCACCTATCACATAAAAAAGAACAACACGATAAAACATATACATATACTTTTTAGCTGCTGTACTATGTTTTTATGGCCAATAAACGCTATCTATCTATCTATCCATAAAATACATAAAAAAACTTAGTTTGTGCCAAAAGAGGCGCCTACTTAACCTAATGCCGCGACCTATACCTACCAATCTAAATTTTATCCTGATTTTAATTAGGACGCATTTATTCCTAATACTAAGTTTGTACTTTGTCTTAATGACATAATTTAACGTCTACAGAATCCTCCCCAAAACCCGACTCGACCTGCACTTGACGTATTTTTTCAACCATGTCCACTAGTGTTGCGCCGTTTACATCAATCCATCGATTGTCGGTAGTAATCGTTCTGGGAGTAGCCCACGTTAAACATCGTGTTAGACGACGTCCAGAGTTAATTATTTTCGTGTCGTCGCCGGCGCATGATCGTATCGCGTCTGATAGGCGTTACAGAAAGGAATGGATCATGGTTGTTTGACTGTTAGTAACAATGCGCTGTTAGTTTAAATTTAATTCACATCTTGATTGCTGTGATGGTGCGAAAGGTTGAAGGTCGATTTACAAGTTTTTTTTCTTTTTTTATATAATATGTGGCAGATGAGTTAGAGTACCTACCCGATGGTAAGAGATTGCCGCCGCATATAGAGGGTGTCCTACACCAGTGTAATCACAAACACCAGTGTAGTCACAAGTGCGTTGCCAACTTTTGAACTCCCTTATCCAAGGAGCCCTTAGAAACACTGAAATATTTCGACGAATTTCCAATTCTTGTTTTATATTAAATACTTACCCTGATCACACCTGATGGAGAGTGACAATAAGGTATAATAATATGCAGCGTGCTTTCCCAAAAAAATTTGATCTTTGTACAAATTTTGTTCAGAATGGTTGGTAGAACTTAGAAGACGTGGTTAAAGGGATGTAAATGTTCACCGATACACCCATCCTAATAGCTTAGGTTCTCAAACCTGAATGTTCCTCCAATATTTGTCCCAAAAACAAATTGTGACATGTACCTATCCAAGTTTGCAATAAGTCTAAAGATGAAACCGTAGTAAAACTTCTTCAGATGTGTATCAACGTGCGGCGAAAGAGGAAGCACAAGTTGAATGCAAATAAACTTCGCTCGAAATCAAGATCATTCCCGATGTATAATAAATCGTGTCTTTATTTTTCTCCATGAAATAAAGTATCTACGATCTCCGCGGAAGAGCGTTATCGCCAATCAGTTTCGCGGAATGTCCCAGGTTCCGCAAATCAACATTACGCATTCAAAATTCGAATCGGCCGGCGGACGAATCAAAGCGCTAGTGTCGCTATCAATGCGTTCGCAATCGACATATTAATATTCGATCTAGAGCTGTTCCGATGTTCTCGATTCGTATAATTAAAATCGAGATCAATCTGATTGGACGGCGGATTCCGTCACGTTATTCATCATAAGTACCGCCTACTTTTGACGCCTCCAGCGGTGCGTGTACGCAACTTTTAAGCTGTTTATTTATTATACGCGATGGTATCACTAATCGCGCCATCGACACAGTGTACGGGAGATTAGCAGTGGAGAACTGTTTGATACACCCGGCCAACCAACAAGTCTTGTTACAAAGATATTAAAATATCGACTTGTAATAAATAACTGATTAGCTAGATTTTTTATTTATAGGGACAACTGATTAAACTTACAGGCCTACGTTTCTCCCAACGTCAGTAACACAATCTCAATGTAGAACATACAACATGAATTAAGTATGTACTTACGAAATTCGTCGGCTTAGTAAGGGGTTCGGTTAGTATAATTCGTAGTACAGCCACCCGGACTATGGAAGGTTGTGGGTTCAAGTCCTACCTGAACCCGTCGTTGAATTTTTAAGTGGAGTTATTTAGTTAAGAATAAATTGCAAAGAATTGCTATAACAAAGTAAAAATTAAGGTGTTGCCTATGCAGTTGCTTCACTCACATGGAACGTGCTGTGGCCGTTAATTTCGTGCCGTATCCGCCATTCTGAGGAGACCATTACAGCAATTAAAAAGTCGTAAGTGTATTCAAATTATATTTTAATCGGGTCCTTCGCGATCCTCGATTAATCAAGGCACATGTGAGGGGGTGCGGAGTCGCATGTGTGACGTCACTGGGCCTTTTTCGTTTTTTAAAGTACCTACTTTTGACATAATAATGGCATCTCTTTTTATTTTCATACAAGAATAATGTATGTGTATGTAAACATACTTGTGATCGAACCGGGCATCGAACCCAAGACCCCGAGATCACGGCCTGGTACTTAAACCATTAGACCATGGAGCGTTAAATAATGCAATTGACATGAAAATATAAAATGAATAAACTCATTAAACACAAAATATTAGATATATTTATCCGTAGGACCCTCAGCATGGGCTGGCTCAACCGGAGTGATACCACGGCCTCACAAAAGACCGGCGTAAAGCAGCGCCTGCGCTGTGTTTCGTCGAGTGAGTGAGGGTTCCGGACGCTGGTGTTGCAGGTGTCTATGAGCGGCGGCAATCGATTACCATCAGATGATCCGTCTGCTCGTCTGCCACCTATCACATAAAAAAAAAGAATATTACACATAACATAATCAGAAGCAAGAATCTGCATAATACTGGTACCACTTCATATCGCCGACACTGTCGAGATTTTTTACGTCACCGTTTCGTGCACCGTTTTAATTTCCTGAAATTTGATTCATACGTCCCCTGCACATGCAACGGGCTGCAACACTCGAACCCGCTAAAAAGGTCTACTGTGATAAGCTGACACGCTAAGAATTGAGTGTGTTTAGGTGAACGAGTAAATGCGGTTTTAAAATAAGTAAACTTGGATAACTGGCTGAACTTAGTCGCGAATCGCAAGCACAAAATAAAGACTGACACAGAAGTTAGACTTTGACCTGATTTTGAATTTAGAAGAGTTCGTTGACATATGCTAGGGTTGTTGCCCGGCACGAGTACATAAGCGCGCAGCCTCTACCATAGACCTCGACAGTTTGACAATCTTAAGTCATAAGTTAGGATTAATGTGGTCGAAAAGGCGTTTTTGCCCGTTAGTGCGCATGCGTGAGTACATGACATATTTTTAGCTCTTAGTGGGCAGTCAGCCTTCTGTGTCAATATTTATTTTGTGTCGCAAGTGCCCGGCTTTACCAAAGGCTAGATACAAAAAGTACCAAAATTTTCTTTCGCAAAGGTTAAGTAGGAAAGTATAATAAAAAGAACACTACGCGGAAATCTTTTACTGCATTATTGAACATATACAGGGTGTATCTGTGAACATCCCTTTATTCACGTGTTCTATCAAACATTCAGAAAAAAAAACCGAAATTCCATCGAACATTTTCATACAAACAAAATGACCAAGTCACGTGACCGACTTTGTACAAAAAAGATGATATTTTGTATGAAAATTTAATGTTGCTCAGAATGGTTGGTAGAAAACGTGGTTAAAGGGATGTAAATGTTCACAGATACACCCTTGTATTTAGCAATTTTTTTTTATCCGTAGTTACCTTTTGGTAAAATTAACTAAATAAGATATCTAACTAAGTACATTAATAGATTGGCTGAAATGATGATGTAGATGATCTATATAGCTAATGGTCCAAGTGACGGCCTATATGGGTTGTTATAATGAACAATAATTGGTGCCACTAGGGGTCAAAAAACTTGCCACTTGTAGATATCTGATATTTCGTTCTCCTGATATCAGGCTGGCGTCCTTTGCATACGGACTTATCCGCCCGCTTCGTTTCCATAAATAGACCATAAAAATATTTTTTTACTTTCTGAAATTTGATTCATACGTCGCAATGGCTAAAAAGGTCTAATTCTGATAGGCCCTATTACTGACCACCCCGTAACTCAGTGCGGCAAGCACGGCAGACAAGGATGGGAAACAATTTATCGATTGTGAAAAATCGATTCTTATTTGAAATCAATTCGATTAACCGACCTTGGGCTCTGAAGAGACAGCTTGAAACGCAACGAGGACAAAACGCTATAGTAAATAATTAATAAATATTTGTCCTATTTTTATTATTATTATTATACGAATTTGACCATAATTTTATACCTAATGGAAAAGGAATTCGATTATTTAAACTATTACAAGATTTAAATTATCTCTTTGTGTTCTACAACTTTTCTGTATGGAGCCTTATCATTATGTTCATTATTCTGATTTCAGCTGCGGATGATTACCACCAGGTTAGGAACCTACACTCTAAGATCTTTTGCTCAACCCAGGAATCAACCCAAGACCCAAATATCACACCAGCCTTACTAGTTGGTCTAGACTGGTTCGGCCTCTTTAATCACTAGACAAACTAAGCGATGTAGGTAAGATAGGGACTTCCTGAAAAAAATCGATTAACATTAATCGATACTTTGCTCAATAAAATTCAACTATTTTAGGAACATCGCATCCTTACCGTAAGCACGGCAGTGCATTTGCATCCGTATCGCGTTTTTAAATCTATGCAAAACGCGACGATAGCCGCACGCCTCGAACACATGCGAGAACACTGCAACCCCCTCGCTTGATTAATTGCGGGGACGCGATTAAAATTATGTTAAGTGGCTTAAAATGGTAGGTGGAGGTATGTAGCGGTAATCGCGGAGTAAACAAAAGCTTGTCGCAGGGAAAATATATCTGTATTTTAGGCCTAGTATGGTTAGGGGACATGTGACTCTACCGGTGTTGTGACTTGTGTCTATGGGCGGCGAAAATCGCTTACCATCAGATTTCCAGTCTGCTCATCTGCCACCTATTTGCTTTTTATTTAGTCTATATTGTCTTACTGCTGACAAAGGCCTCCCCAGAGTCCCTTTATCGATCCCTATCCACCGCCTCTGTGGCTAATCGATTGCAAGGCTGCTAAGATCACTCCATCGCTTTTTAGGTCTGCCCCGTTGTTCGTCGTCCATCAGGTGACCTATTGGGTTACGATGCCGGTCCATAATGTGAAAATAAAGAAAATCGATGCGCGTCATATACGCATCACTAGTCTGGTCACTTTTCATCCAAGAAGAGACATGAAAAATCATTTTTTCCAACTTATACGTAAGAACAAAATGTGGTTCAGAATAGTTGGTAGATAGAATGTAAATATTCACAGATACACCCTATATTTACATAGCAGATTCAAACCCATAATCTCCTCTATTGGAAGTTTTAATCCTTTGTGTTCGTTCGCCGTCTTTAGCATAAAAGAGTCTCTAATTAACCCTTCATTGTCCCTTGAGTAACAAGCTTTAAAAAACCTCTCGTCATCTACACTTAAGGTGCAAAACTATAATTTTCTCTACTCTTCCGTCAAAATCACAATCACACCAGGGGGAAGCATGGTGGCAGAGGTGGCAGAGGTGGCATACACGTGTGCGGTAATTAGATGTGTGATGTGTTCGTGTGTATGCTAATGTGAGGTGGGGTTTGTGACGTTTAAATTTTTAGCTCGTGAGGTTTTTTCTGTAGCGATAGCAGATTGACTTCGAGTTGGCCAGGATTTTGAGTTAGGCTGTTCCGCATATTTAATTAGACTGATTTTAGTATAACTGATGTATCTACCTACATACCATGGTGTATTTTAACCGTGGGAGAGCCACGCTTCGGTATGAATGGGCTCAACTAGAGTGATATCACGACCCCTCAGAAGGCCGGCGTGAAACAGCGCCTGTGCAGTGTTTCGTCGAGTGAGTGAGGGTACCGGAAGCCCAATTATCCCTTCAATTGCCAGTAGTTTTGAACGCTTGTTAATTACTTGCCTTGTAAAATCACCTTTTGTTTTGGCTTTCGTTTTGGTGTCGCGGGTGTCTATGGGCGGCGGCAATCGCTTATCATCGGTTGATCCGTCTGCCAGTCTGCCACATATCACACAAAAAAAAACATAAGTTCGCCAAAGTAGATTGTAATTTTGTATAGTGAAGATGTTTTAAAATTAACACAATACATTTTTTGCTAAGTGACTTATAAGGTACCTATGCCTATAGACCTTGGTTTGTATTAAGTAGTTATTTTACGGCCAAATTAGATTTGTACATTTTAGGTATGTAATTTTCTTTAAGGAAATCCACAGTAGCATTTCTATGTCATTAACCCAAAACTAAGAAGGGCTATTACATGGAACTGTTTTAATTTCCCGGCCCTTATCTAAGGACGATCGAGCGCGTGTGTATTTTTCTTTTTTTCATTTATCGCGCGTATACGTAGGTACTTACTTACAAGTGTTTAGTATGTATACGCAAATACGCACTCTCTAACTTAAAGAAGGTGGATGGATGCGGCAATTTATGTGAATATAGCTGGAGGCACGAAAGTAGGGATAGCGATGACCGTTATTTTGCGCACTTGTAAAAAAGAAGACTTTCTATCAAAATTGGTTTCTGCGCATTCAAGGTCATAACTACACTTTCTTGCCTCGGACTATACCGGTAGTTCAGCGGTAGATTATAAAACTTGACATTTATAAATGTTCTGTAAAGGATTTAAATTGAATAAGGATTTTTTGAATTTTGAATGAAGAATTGAAGTTTTATTAAAGACTGAAAAGACAATCATAAAATCTTAGAGCATGGTTTAATGCTCTAAGATAAAAATCATCATTGTACAGGGTTTATGTGTGAACATTTACATCCGTTTAACCATTAACAACTATTCTGAACAACATTTGTACTGTGACCTTTGGAAATTCGTAGATTATATTTAGTTTCCCTTATAAAATGAACAGGTCACGTGACTGACTTTGTTTGAAAGTTGTTGTTGTTTTGGCAAAGACAAGTATAGAAAGCTTAAGAATAAATAAAATAAATTAAAAATGGCAAAAAAAAAGCAAGTAGCCCAAAAGAGATAGTGGTCTTCTCCAACAAATGGCAAACCACCGCATACCAGGAAGGCCTTTGCTCAGCAGTGGGATAACGTAGGCCAAATAAAAAAAATACTGCCCCGAGCAGAATCTGCCCAAACGTTACGCACAGTGACTCCGTTGCCGCCTCCACCGGCTCCCACGTTACGTAACAGTACATATGGCAACACCTCATGAATATTAACTCACGTTTTACATCAATCATACTCCATAGGTCGTACTCCATCAGATCCTCCCAGCGATTGCGGCACTCGTTTGCAGGCAAGGGTTACTTAGGCTTGTGTAGTTTCTTGAGTGAGTAGACCCAAAAATAAGTACTTAATACTTAAATGTGTCAGATGATTCAGATCGATTCAGCTAATCTTTATTATTTTTAATAAGTTAATATATGTCACCGGTAAATAAGGACTGTAAGAAAAATTAACATCTCACACTGATAACCACTTTGTGTTACAAATATCAGACAACAGAGACTTACAAATACCCACTAATGATCATAATACGAATTATTCTAAAGAGTAGAGAAACCACTTTTGTCCAGGGGGGCAATTCTCGTGCACTCAACATAGAAGTCGAATTTATATTTTATTTTATTTATTTATTTAATGTATGAAATCTCTAAATTCGTTTTTTTTTATGTATTTAATTAAACACATTTCTAATTCAACTTCAATGTGGGTGTAAGAGAATTGCTACCTCGTTTGGGATTCGACTTTTAACCAAAGCTGCAAAGTGGGAATCAACTACCAAGTTTGACTTGACGTAAAAGATGGATGTCAAACTGTAGATACCAAAGATTTACAAGAAAATAGAATCACTCTTTTAACTTAAGTGAACTGTTTTCCGCCCTTAGTCCCTTGTGATTCGGCGGGAAGTGGCTTAATGAGTCGATTAATGAATTTCTAGTAAACGCCTCTTTAGCAAGGCTATTTCGGTAAGTAATGGTCCGGGCAGGCGACTTTGTGTAGATAAGTGAGTCGTATGTAAGGCTTAGAGACCATGCACACAGAAAAGTTTAAGGTCGTAAGACCCTAATGCTTTTTATAGGGCAAAAGCAACTGATTTTCTATTGTTACTGCTGTCTGGGCCTTGACATCAACGACACCTGCCGTACGCATTTCAACCAATACATCACATAAGATTTGTAGCATTTTTTTATGTGATAGGTAGCAAACGAGCAGGCGGATCACCTGATGGTAAGCAACGGCCGCCGCCCATGGAGACTTGCAACACCAGTGGAGTTACACGTGCGCTGCCAACCTTTAATCCCCTTCCCCTCCCCGGGTGGGCCTCCGGTACCCTCACTCACTCGGCGAAACACAGCACAGGGGCTGCTTCACGCCGGTTTTCTGTGAGGCAGTGGTATCACTCCGGTCGAGCCGGCCCATTCATTCCGAAGCGTGGCTCTCCCACAATATCAGCATCTTCGTTGTTACCGAGTGAGTGAGGGTACCGAAACCCAATCGGAGGGAAATGGGGTAAAGGTTGGCACCGCACTTATGACTACTGATGTTGCGGGTGTCTATGGGCGGCGGCAATCGCTTACCATCGTCTGCCCGTCTGCCAGCAATCACATAAAAAATATAGGTATCCAAAAATCAGGCTGCAAGATGTCTGGGATAGGCAAGCTAATACCACAAAATATTATTTTGTGCTAATACGGTGATATAAAATGTTTTTAATTTTGACATTTTTTAAGCGTCTTACGAGTTTCGGATACGAATTTCGAGTACTACAAGTTGTGGGCGTCGACTCCCAAATCTAACCTAACAGAATTCCCATATCGACACCTATTGTCACGTAAACGCAGTGTACATAGACTCTTAGATTTAATAGCCGTGGCGAGTAGATAGAGTATGGTCTTAGGTGTTACAAGGAACCTGTTTCATTTTGTTATTTAGCAAAGTTCATTCAAATGGCAAGTCAAGATAATCTGTTCTAGGTAATCTATCTTTAAGCTAACCTTTCACTGATGAAAGTATTTCTAAGGTTAAGTAGTAAGTTTTGTATGAGAACAACAACTTAATGGTTCTCGTTTTAGAATTGTTTTACAAAATTACTAAATACCATAAAATAAATTCTTAGGACATCTCATTACTAACTGACCTGACTCTGTAATAGGTAGCTACGTAGTAAGCATTTGTATTAAGTACATCAAACAACAGAGGAAATACAAAGATTCTACTTCTCTATTATTACACCCAGACACTGAACAAACACAAGTGTTCCTTGCACGAATGGATCTCCAGGGTGGAGATCGAACCCACAGCCTATGGCGTTTGAGGCAGGGTCAATACCAAATGCGCCATCCGGTCAGTCAATGTGTGTACTTGTGTAAAAGTGGGGTTAGATACTATACTGAATATGTCACGAAATTTTTTTATTTACATTAATAGATAGGAAATGAATGAGAATATAAATTAATTCATTATAATAATTATTATTTATGTGACCTATTTAAATTATATAAGTAAAGCAATTGACTATTTACGTTAAGCTTACATAGTTTCTAAATTAAGACACTTCTCAGCCATAATCGTAGGCCCAAGTCGTAGGTACATACGCCACCAACAACTTAACATTACTCGATTTGTTTATTTCCTATCTTCAGCACGAATAAATACGACAAAAACATGGCGATCGTGCCGTGTGGACCATGGCGAGCAAAAACGCTGGTAACCGGGGTAGATAAACATTTCCTTATAGTGTCTACGTCCTGCAGCATGACAAATAAATCTTGATGTCTTCGCGTCGCGATAACACGACGTACAGCCGCGCGCGGCTATGAGACGATAGTAATGCGCCGGACATGCTGTAATGTCAGGAATTCTGCTCTGACGTCACTGGCTTTCTCACCTTGTTGGTTGAAGCAAAGTAATCTAATGTAATGAAAACAAATCTTCTATCTATACTCTGATTCATAATCATGTAAAGTAAACTGACAGATGTCAAGGTGTCATCCCTATACATTATCACTCAATTTGACACATGCAAAATGTCAAAATGCATAGAAACTTGTCATTTTCATCTGTCAGTTTACATGATTATGAATCAGAGTATAGATAGGTAGATTATCATTTTGTCTAAATAAATAAATAAATTCACACAACATCTCATACATTGACCTGACTCCGTACTAAGTAGCTCAAGCACTTGTGTTACAGATATCAGACAACAGACGATCACAAATACAATACTCATATACATATATAACACCCAGATACTGAACAAACACCAGTATTCATCACACGAATGTTTGTCCAGGGTGGGGATCGAACCCACGACCTTTGGCGTATAAGGCAGGGTCACTACCAAATGCGCCAGTCGGCCAGTCAACACATTATATTTTGTATAGACAACGTCAAGGTTTCTTTGTAGGTGCACCGAAAAAGCAAAACACTTGTGTGATCTAATGCCACGCCTAGCGGCATCTATTGGTTCAAATTGAAACCAATGCCCGAAATTAAGTGAGGGTAAGTTACTAGTAAAGTCTAAATGAGTTTGGCCAAGTGAGTGAGAATACCGTAGGCCTTTAAAAGGTAGGCAACGCATTTGTGGCTCCACTGCTGTTGCAGGTGTCTTAGTGCGGCGGAAATCGCTTATCATCAGGTGATCCGTTTGCTCATCCACCTATCACATAAAAATCTAGTCAATGACTTATAAGAATACTTATTTTTATTTTTGGTACTTATAGCAATTCTTTGCAATTTATTCTTAAGTAAGTATTGCACTTAAAAAAATCCTCGGAGGGTCAGGTTGTTATTTTCCCCTTTACTTATTTATATCATTCAATCTCAGTTTTATAAATTGAAGGGGCAAACCTAGTGATGTCCGAGCCCGCGTCACGATCGCGCGCATTTACATATCGCGCAGGCGCTATCGAGGTGCGCGCGCGCATCGACGCGCGTGTGAGAAACTGCCGATTATCTGCCGTGACGACTGCTAATGCACTGGACCGCTGGGATTTTAATAAAATGAGGTGAAATAAAAATAAATGATGGTAGTTCTGTGGTTAATGTGCGAGGCACACAAACGGAAGGTCTTAGTGACAACCTAATTATCAGTGATGCTGCGGCTACAAGCTGTTGAAATAATATTTCAACATGCGACATATTATGTCGTAGTATGGTTGTATTTGTTTATGTCGTTGTATGATTAATTAATTCTATATCTCTGTGCTTGTATTGTTTAATGTCTGCAATGTGGTGTGTCTTGTGTTTTGAGCTAATAAATGTTTCTTATCTTATCTTATCTAAATATAAGTAATATGCTGAGGTTGGCCCTTTTTGAACACGTTGGCAACGCATCAGCGACTTCTTTGATCTCTCAGATAGTCATGGGCGGGGCGGCTGTGATCCTATACTAACCAATAGGTGATAGGTAGGTACTGATATTTGTCGTCTGTGTAATATTTTTTTTTTGTATTTTCGAATCTCAGCTGGCATTCATACGAATCTATGTGCATTTCTACCACTACCAAAGTGATAAGGGAAAATATCGTGTGGAATCCTGCATGTTTTGGGTAGCTTCTCAAACTGTTGATGGTACCCATTGGTGTGATAATGATAATGTATGATCAGGATCCAATTGGTTTGGTTTTCTGTCTAAGGATTGAGAAAAAATGGCAATAGCTTCACTATAATACTTAATTACCAGACATACTAAAACCACGGTCCAAAGTGTACCCCAGGCTTTAATCGAAGTCTTTGGACTCAACGGGAATGAGACTAAGATGAGATTATTTTACCTAAACCTAGATTAAACTTATTTTATACTACATTTTTCAAGACTAAAAACATTTCCAAGAATCTCAACTAAAAGTAGTTACTTTAAATTTAAAGACAAACACACGAGCTAGCGATAAAACCTACGGCCCTATCTTAATTATGCATCTGACTTACATTATCTCTATCTCATTGGCACCTACTTGTATTTCCATTACCGCAATCGTTATTAACATGCACTTATAAGATTATTTACATAAGGCGATAGTCGGTCACTTAGCATTAGGATGATAAGCAGATACATAAGTCTCCGAAACGTCACCAAATTGGTAATAAATCTAAAAATGTCAAAGATAAACTTAATGTAGAGTCCCTCTCATCTTGGCGTGTTTCAAACGGGAACTGTTTGAATAAAAAAAAAATTTTTTTTACACATCATCTCAATTGACCTGACTCCGTATACTAATTAGCTTATGCTTTGTGTTACGGATATCAGACAACAGAGTATCACAAATATAATACTTCATCATTAGCAACCCACGCTCGTCCACTGCTGGACATAGGTCTCCCCCAATGCACGCCATTTTCGGCTACTCTCATCCAGCTCACTCCAGCCAGCCTTCGAATGTCGTCATCCCATCTTGTAGCAGGGCGTCCAACACTACGTTTAGCGAGTCGCGGTCTCCACTCAAGGACTTTACAGCTCCAACGGTTGTCAGTTCTGCGGCTAATGTGACCAGCACACTGCCACTTCAGTTAGCTAATTCAATGGGCTATGTATAATATAATACTTACCAAGGCTGTTCGGTATAATAAATAATACTTACCACGTATGGATAGGCGCGTTCTTATTCGCTGAGCTACCATATCTCTCTATAAACTAATTCTAGAGTATTTTTTTATAACTAACTTCTCTTATTTTGTCTTCTCCTTATAGTCATGTTTCTTAAGTAAACTAAACACAAGGGCGTTTCCAAAGGTTCATAATAATCGTTGTAACTAAATATCTAGAAAAACTGTAATGTTTCCATTCTGGCGGTCGTATTTAGTAAAGACGGTGATCTCTGATCAGTCATCATCATTACTTTGGGCCAAAATAAAAAAAATACCCAAAGATGCCTAGGCAGCGTTTCTACGAATGCCTAAAAATTTATTCAGAAATAACTAATTTCTGAATAAATTCGTACCAAATTGAAGTATCTATTTATAGCCGGTCTACATTGGTAGTTCAATTAAGAGTACCGTAAACTAACAAGACAGGATCATCATTCAAAATCCACATCTAGAAACTCATCAACATTTCTGATCCCGCTCCTATTAAACACCTTTATGATGTTGTCACGGATATAAGTCTCAACACACACGATACTGCTGTCTGACCACTGCTACCATTGACAACTTTATTTTAATGACAAGAGAATTCAAAATTGAATGCTACAGCCGTCATACATGCTCAACCAGTGTCGAATGTATGATAGATGAACAAACCCCAGTTACTGAACAAACTAAAATAAATCAAGATGTTTTGCTGTCGATAACATCGACGTCGTCTTTGTCATTCGACTCTTTACATTCGTGTATTTATTTCTAGGATGGTAGTTTTTTCGTGGCAGTCGTTTTGTATGGCAACACTGGGCTAATGGCGCCCATAGTGCTTTGACGTTAAGTTGACACTGACTTTGATTGTTTTAAATAGATAACGATGTTCGAGATAATACGAGTATGTATAGATGGGTTCTAATGCTATACGCTCGATTTCTAACTACCTATGTAAATGGAAAGTATTATTTAAGTATTATTTCATTGTAGGTATGTGTTTTTATATCCTATTTAGAATTATTGTAGGTTTAACATGCACTTATGCATTACATGTAAGATATTTAAACTTCATATTAAAAACATCTTAAGTATAACGTTAATAAAAATACCTATTTATTCAGATATTTATGGATATTTAATACATTATGTATCCAATGCCATCGCTTCGGAATCGAGGATATGCTTAGATCATGATCCCAAAAATTGGGGAATCTGATAAAATTATTCCAACGAGACGACTGCCGTCTGACATTCGCAACCCCTTTCACATGGGAACCAGACCAACTAAACCAGGGTTACACGTTTCAGAGACTATCCGAAACTATCCAAATCTTCAAGAAACGAGCCTATACCTTCCTAAAGGGCCGGCAACGCATCCGCACTCCTTATGGTGTAGCTGATGTCCATGGGCGGCGGTGTTCACTTACCATCAGGTTAAGGATCCGCTTGCTCGTTTGCCTTCTTATACTATAAAAAAAACTATACGTGCAGATTTTCTTGTCATGTTTTCCCTCACCCCACCGATGAGCTAATGTAGAAATACCCACACAGATTTGAGAATTCCAGAAGCATGCGCGGATTCGAACCTATGCTCTCCCGAATGAAAGGCGCGTTTCCACTGACATACTGCTACCATTGCTCTTTTTGTTTGGTGAACAAAACGAGAAAGTAAAATGTTTCCTTACTTTTATCTCTATGTCCTCGATGGGGATCACGATTCTGCAACGTTTGCTTTGCTCCTATTGCCGTGATTTCTCGTTAGATTTAATTTAACTGGTTGGCCAACTAGTGGGTTGTATATTACCTACATCATGTTTACTTCCTCGTCGTGCTAATAAACAGAACCGTGATAACAGCCTGGGAAACGAAATCTGAACATTTTACTAGTATTATCTACAATGGTACATTATATGTATATTTTTAAAAATATTTCTGCGGAGTCGAAATAAGGGATTAAATACGTGCAGCCCCACATCAAAGTAAACAAAACTGTCAAATTTCTTCAATCGACTCTCATCTTACTGTCATACATATTAGGTTGAATATTGATTGAGGGAAATTTGACAGGTTGTGGTAACCTGAAGTGTGGCTAACTATACCTATACGTTACGAATATAGATATGTATGTATATTAAGTCGTGTTAATTACACTATTTATCTACTAAACAAGAAGGCCTAGACCGATCACAATAAATTCTGTTTTTTTTATAATGAGGACAAGCAAGATGACCTCACTCCACCTGATCACAAAATAATTTTGTGGCCTGATGGTAAGCGGCCGTGAGATCCAAATATGAGGTTGACAGGCACAAAAGAACAGACTAAGTACCAATTGAGTCTGTCATTTGTTTCAGCAGTCTCGAAAACATAAAAACAATAAAAATAAAATAAAAATATACGACGGGAGGCACTAGTCGTGTGTAAGTATAAAAAAAGTTAACCAATAAAAGCCGAAGTGATGATAATGTTGAAGATGGAAAGACACATTTACAACCAGTCCTAAAACACAAACATATCTCTGCAATAAAATCTGATTACCTACTGAATCCTGCATGCACTAAAATATTTAAAACACATGCATACTCGATGCGCAAAACACGGCAAAACTATTGCCGCAGTGTATTGATATAAACTCAAATCTTTATCATAGCTCAACATCTGTTCGTTGGCCAATAAAAAGTGTAAAACATTTAGTTACTGCAAGTTTTCGTCATAAGTACAAACGAACAGGGCCGCATTAACGAATCGGTGAAAAGCGGCCCTCCCAAAGTGCAATGAGTGGGCTAACTGGTCCTTTTCAGGATATCGGAACGACATGCCATCACAGTATGGGGCTCTCATCTAGGTTCGACAAACAAGTCAACAAGTCAGAGCGCTACTGCCGCTTACGTCATAGCGTACCTACGGTAGCCCGATTTGTTATAATACCATGTAAGGCCGTAATAGTTCCTCAAGAATACATCACGACTTTATTGACAGAGCATAATATTATCTTGACCTGCGTCTCGGGACCTCGTTGCAATAGAATGTCTCAAAAAATATAATTGCTTTATTTAGGAAAGGAACACATCTATCATGACTTGGGTCCGGGTGTATTATGAGGTGACAGCTGTCGTCAGCTGCTACGCATAGTACTGGATGATGCCCTAATTTGAGCCTAGTCGCAAGGTGTGTGTGGGTTTTCTGGCGCATTTTTAAATACTCAAGTGCTTTATCTTAACCGTTTAATCACCTTTCTCGGGTTGCCCCTTGCCGTTGCGGGGCCTCTAAGCTGTCGCCTAGTGCCTTATGACTAATCCGGCCCTGCACTTAAAACCAGATTAGCATAAACTTAGTTAATGGACGGTTTCAAACTGTTTTTATTTGCTGGCTTAGTTTTCTGCATGCAAATTGGAACGCTATGTAGGTCAATGTTGAGTTGAAAATGTTATTACATAAAATTTTAATAATGCATTTTTATTTTATTTTACACACTTTAACGATCATCTTATGATGAAAATGCCGCATTTGTCCGGGACTTCACCGCCACTGTGGAACTAGTAATAAAACGGACTAGGACAAAAATATTTCTGTACTTCCGACAATACATCACAACACAGGTGAATTGGAATAGAAACTAGCAAAATCAAATAGCCAACAACTTCGTAGTTCCTATAACACAGACCGAAGTTTTCATATTGTCTTCATATTTAGCTCTGGAGTCAGTTTCAAACCAATTTAGAGCTTGTGAGGACTGAAATCTTTAATTCTTAGCTATGAATCTATATATATTTGTGTTGTATCTGGGTGTTTGTAGTACCTTCGTTTCCTTCCTGATTTCCATAGTACAAGGGAAAACTTTGGTTTGGGACCATGACATGTGACGCTGTCTCAATTTATTTACGTGTTTAGAGCTAATATCACGTTTTCTTCTAGTCAAATATCTAATCCTTGCTTAATTCTCTGACACAATAATTTAAATCTTACTTAAACAGATGACAGTAAAATTTCGTTCGAACACAGTCCTCGATTGTCGCTTGTCCATTTTTGTCGTCATATCCACGGTCAAAGCATGCATTGATGATGTAATAACGGTCCCAGTGGGCACAGCGAACAAAAACAAAAAAAATACGATTCCAACCCGATTACCATTGAGAGGTACGAGTGCATCAAACAACTCTGACGACCATCAAACACGTGCCTACAGGCCTGTAAAAAGAACAAAACGGGCGCCTTGTCTCCCGCTATCAGATGGAAGATCGGGCCAATTAAAATAGTCGTGCAACGTCCCGTCACTATCGCCGATACGGATCTGTGACTGTGACGCCTGTGACCGATCACATGGGATGGAGCTGCTACTTCTGGTAGCAGGGGTAGTGGGCGAGTTTCGAGTGAGTTTGGAGATGTTGACGCGAGTTTTTGATGATAAAGTAAGCGATTCGATCTTGCTGGTATAAAGGTCTAATAAGTCAAGTGTAAGTCTAAATGTTAAGTATTTGTTGTCAAGCTGTAAGCGTTCCTAATAAATACCTAAATAAACAAAGGTGAGGTAACAATTTGTATGGAGTCTGGGCTAGGACTTTGTACAGTTGTCCAACTTTGAAATTGACGTAAAACAAACGGTAAAATTACGAAGCTAAATGAAAATTGGTAAAATGAACAAGTGGTAAAAAGATCAACATCTGCGAGATGAGACGCACAGATTATATAGTATCAGAGGTTGCAAAGCGTTTGCAAGGCAGATCAAATGATGGATCACTTAATGGTAGACAATTACCGCCGTCCATGGACACCATTTAACGCCAGTAATGGCACAAACGCGCTTCGAATCCTTGGATGGAATACATTGCCTTTTATGTATGAGCTTCTTGATAATATTTTATGTTCTCGACACTTTTTTGTAGGAATACAATGTCCAAAATTAATCTGCCAATCTGTCTCGCATGAAAGTCACCCTCACTCGAGTTTTTTTTAAAAAGGAACCAATGTTAGTGGTTATTCCAAATGCCAGCCAACTACACCTTGAACTAAACTGATTGTCTGATATATTTGCCCGATAGAAAACGAATTCAATCATTGAATGTAAAATATATTATATCTAATTGGAATTTTTGATATCGATACCTGTTTAAATTTAGAATGAACGATGATTGAATGAAGAACCGGTTCTGTACTTTCATCTTTATATAGCTAATGAAATATCTCTGTCTAAAAGTTGTCTAGAAGAAATCAATATTAGCGATAAAACTGATATCTATCGATTAATGTTGGCGTGATAAGAGAACTTTTAAATAGAGAGAACCACTTCACATATCAGGTTTGGTTCTATGATTTCCTTTCACAACAACAAGTAAAATATCGTCAAAAGAATCTTGATTGTACTAGTCAAGTAGGTAGGTAGGGAGGGATATCGCAGCTGGTATTGTCATTAATTAATTTTATTGTTCTGTTAGCATAAAAAGAGAGCAATTCTAGTGACTCCAGCGCAGTACAATTTACGTACAGCGTCTGTTAATTCCAACACAAAATCTGAATTTGCTACACCACCTATCTCTCTTTGTACTCAAAGACCAGCAAATAGTCGCGTCAGAACAAGCGCGTCTAATTCTAGCCAAAGTAATGCGGGCTGGCTAAACAAAACTTGTATGTTAAATGCATGTAACCTCTCTCTGTACAGCGCCCATTATTTGACATGTTTATAAAGACAAAAGGGTACAGATGTATATCATTTAACGAATCGACGTCGAGTTTCGAGAGCGCTGCATAAACGACGCCCAGTCACGCCATCTATCTGATGAGCGCGCTCAACCTTTTCGCCAGCCAACAATAAACTGTTTTCCTACACATCCATCCTACTATATTATAAATGCGAAAGTAACTCTGTCTGTCTGTCTGTCTGTCTGTCTGTCTGTCTGTCTGTCTGTCTGTCTGTCTGTCTGTTACTCTTTCACGCCAAAACTACTCAACGGATTTAATGAAATTTGGTATACAGATGATCTAGACCCTGAGAAAGAACATAGGCTACTTTTTATTGCGAAAAGGGGGTTGTAAGGGGTTAAAAGGGGGGTAAAAAGTTATTTTTCCACGCGGACGAAGTCGCGGGCGGCCGCTAGTAGAAAATAAAGGTGTTTTATTTAAAACACGTCACATTATCTTATTTTTCATATTTCATGTGATCCTGCAGAAAAACGGCATTTTTCTACATATACCGGAATTACCAGCATCCATTAACGGAATTACCTCGAGAGTCAAATTTTATACCGTAATAACGGACATATACGAGGTCCAGAAAAATTACAATTACTTTTATAAAAGAGTTTAAATACAGTATGTTACATTATTAATCTCTTCTCTGAAAACCGCTTTTTACGACTAAACTAATTTCAATTCGCTGTTTTTTCCTGCTTTACTGGAAATTGCTAGGAAAGACAAAAATGCCTTAATAATCCGTAATTACGTACATTTACCTTAGCTCTGGAGTCAGTTTCAAACCAATTTAGAGCTTGTGAGGACTGAAATCTTTAATTCTTAGCTATGAATCTATATATAGATATTTGTGTTGAGTCTGGGTGTTTTTAGTACCTTCGTTTCCTTCCTGATTTCGATAGTACATGGGAAAACATTAGTTTGGGACCATGACATGTGACGCTGTCTCAATTTATTTAACGTGTTTAGAGCTAATATCACGTTTTCTTCTAGTCAAATATCTAATCCTTGCTTTAGTATTCTCTGACACAATAATTTAAATCTTACTTAAACAGATGACAGTAAAATTTCATTCAAACACAGTCCTCGATTGTCGCTTGTCCATTTTTGTCGTCATATCCACGGTCAAAGCATGCATTAATGATGTAATAACGGTCCCAGCGTACAAAAACAAAAAAAATACGATTCCAACCCGATTACCATTGAGAGGTACGAGTGCATCAAACAACTCTGACGACCATCAAACACGTGCCTACAGGCCTGTAAAAAGAACAAAACGGGCGCCTTGTCTCCCGCTATCAGATGGAAGATCGGGCCAATTAAAATAGTCGTGCAACGTCCCGTCACTATCGCCGATACGGATCTGTGACTGTGACGCCTGTGACCGATCACATGGGATGGAGCTGCTACTTCTGGTAGCAGGGGTAGTGGGCGAGTTTCGAGTGAGTTCGGAGATGTTGATGCGAGTTTTTGATGACTAAAGTAAGCGATTCGATCTTGCTGGTATAAAGGTCTAATTAGTCAAGTGTAAATCTAAATGTTAAGTATTTGTAAGCATTCCTAATAAATACCTAAATAAACAAAGGTGACGTCACAAATTGTATGGAGTCTCGGCTAGGACTTTGTACTGTTGTCCAACTTTGAAATTGACATAAAACAAACGGTAAAATTACGAAGCTAAATGAAAACTGGTAAAACGAGCAAGTGGTAAAAAGATCAACATCTGCGAGATGAGAGGCACAGATTATATAATATCAGAGGTTGCAACGCGTTTGCGAAGGCAGACCAACTGATAAATCACTTAATGTAACAATTACCGCCGTCCATGGACACCATTCAACGCCATTAATGGCACAAACGCGCTTCGAATCTTTGGATGGAATACAATGCCTTTTATGTATGAGCTTCTTTGAAATAATTTTTATGTTCTCGACACTTTTTTGTAGGAATATAATGTCCAAAATTAATCTGTCAATCTGTCTCGCATGAAAGTCCCCCTTATTCGAGTTTCTCTGAAAAATGGAACCAATGGTAGTGGTTATTCCAAATGCCAGCCAACTACACCTTGAACTAAACTGATTGTCTGATATATTTGCCCGATAGAAAACGAATTCAATCATTGAATGTAAAATATATTATATCTAATTGGAATTTTTGATATCGATACCTGTTTAAATTTAGAATGAACGATGATTGAATGAAGAACCGGTTCTGTACTTTCATCTTTATATAGCTAATGAAATATCTCTGTCTAAAAGTTGTCTAGAAGAAATCAATATTAGCGATAAAACTGATATCTATCGATTAATGTTGGCGTGATAAGAGAACTTTTAATAGAGAGAACCACTTCACATATCAGGTTTGGTTCTATGATTTCTTTTCACAACAACAAAGTAGGTAAAATATCGTCAAAAGAATCTTGATTGTACTAGTCAAGTAGGTAGGTAGGGAGGGATATCGCAGCTGGTATTGTCATTAATTAATTTTATTGTTCTGTTAGCATAAAAAGAGAGCAATTCTAGTGACTCCAGCGCAGTACAATTTACGTACAGCGTCTGTTAATTCCAACACAAAATCTGAATTTGCTACACCACCTATCTCTCTTTGTACTCAAAGACCAGCAAATAGTCGCGTCAGAACAAGCGCGTCTAATTCTAGCCAAAGTAATGCGGGCTGGCTAAACAAAACTTGTATGTTAAATGCATGTAACCTCTCTCTGTACAGCGCCCATTATTTGACATGTTTATAAAGACAAAAGGGTACAGATGTATATCATTTAACGAATCGACGTCGAGTTTCGAGAGCGCTGCATAAACGACGCCCAGTCACGCCATCTATCTGATGAGCGCGCTCAACCTTTTCGCCAGCCAACAATCACAAGCTTATAACTTATTTAGCGAAAAACAGAAGCTGGAACGACTAACGAACGGCGATAAGCGCGCCTGCAGTATGACGGCAACATTAAGCTCCCGATAAAGGAGCATTAGCCTGACCAATCGCGCGTCACCGCCGCATCGTAATGACCAATCGAAACGCGCGGACACTAGGATAGCGTGACCCGAACGCAATCCGATTCGAGTGGTATTCGTTACCGAGATGGCGGTCGCCGCGCGCGCACCAATCGTCGCGTCCATCGCGCTGTCGTGCCCATATAATGATCTTCACAGGGGCAGGAGAATGAAGTTGAGCCTCTCATTAATTGGCGTTTTGAGTCGAGATCGTTGCGCGAAAGATAGGTTAATTCCTTGCTCGGTAGAGATCGTTGTCGCTCAAAAAGGAAGGTGAGCGAACGTTTTCTGGAAATCAGATCCAATTACATGAGGGCCCGTTAAGTTTTTGTTCTGTTTGCCCGCGGGCTGACTCACGTTCGCAATATTGATGGACGAGTATTGTTACGACCGGTCCGTATTGACGGATCAGGAGGCCAAATTTCAGAAATTTGTTACTCACGTAAACCCGCCGGGGCGCATTTCTCGCATTTCGTTAGAGCGGCCCCACCCACGCGGCGACATTTACATAGCGCGAGCACGTCTCAATTAGGAGCGCTAATGTATGCCTCGACTCGAGCCTCGATCTGACTGACGTCGACAGATAGCGGGCAAACGTGACGAGTGACGACTATCGCGAGAAACCCCTGCCAACTTAGCATCGCTCGGCTATTAACAACACTAATAGGAAGATAGATCTACTTCATTCTTTTTGCTCAACTCCATTTGCAGTGCATTAACGAGGTCCTTTTATTATTTGCAGGTGAGGACGAGGAATGGGGAAACGAGAGCGAGGCGATGCCGGTAGAACCTCGCACGCCAAGCTCGGGAGGCGAGCGCGCGGCCTCCAGTGGGGGGAGCGTCGCCGGCGTCGGGCGGCTCGCCTGAGGCCTCCCCGCCGCGGATCCGCCTCAACGCCAGCCTCGCCACGGACCCCGCGCTGGCGCCGCAAGCCGCCTCACTCAAACATGAGCCGCCGTCGCCGTCACCACCGCCGCCGCCGGTGCCACAAACAAGAGACTTCCTCGCTCTGCAAGCGTCGTTCCCTGCCCTGTTCCCAGCGGCTCCAGCGCCGGGCTATATCTGCAAACCCTGTGGCATACGCTACTCCTCCTTGAGCACACTACAAGCACACCAGGAGCATTACTGCTCAAACAGGAGGCCAAAACCCACTGAGGGAACAGACGCGCCGACGGATCCAGCCGCGGATGAATCCAGTAGCGATGCGAAGACGCCACGTCCGGCTGGAAGACAGTACACTTGTAATCTCTGCTCCTACAGCGCAGACAAGAAAGTTAGCTTGAATCGTCACATGCGCATGCACGCGCCTTCGCCGGCGAGCAGCGGGACCCCGGCGCCGACGCCGACCTCCAACGGCGAAGTGACGGATGGTCCACTGGTCCAGGACCGCTACTGCACCGACTGCGACATACGCTTCAGCTCGATCAAAACATATCGGGCTCATAAAACCCACTACTGCAGCACGAGGCAAGTCGTGAAGCAAACCATGGCGGTGGCCAGAGCAAGCTCGGCAACCTCCGGGTCCGCTCCCCCGTCCCCAGGAGCCACGCCGCCAGCCCAGGCGCAGTATGCGCTCGCGCTGCCGACCAATCCGATTCTCATCGTACCTTACTCCTTGTTACGGAGCGCAAGCACGCTACCCGGAACGACTCTCCCGGACCCGGACACACCGTGCTTCTTGTTACCAAATGGAACATTCCAGCCTCTAAGCCGAGCGTTACCAAATATGAACTCCGAAGGCAAAGAAACTGAGGTTCTGAAATCCGCGAACAGGCCGAAGGGAGCCCTCGAGGGACTGGAGCCACGCCTACTCGATCTGAGCGTGCGCCGCTCGCCAGAATCTGCAACGACTGATGAGCACGAGAAAGAAAATAGAATACGTTCAACGACGCCTGAGCAGATTGTGTGTGCTCCTTCACTGCCAGGGTCGCCGGGCACGCCGTCCCCGTCGCGCCGGTCCTCGTCACCGAGCGGAGAGAGCTCGCCGAAAAGAAGGCGACGAAATTCTAGAGGTCCTACTCCGAAACCGCCAAGCGTACCTTCTCCACCAGAAGAAAAATTCACTCCGGTGGTGCCACCGCCAATCATAACGCCAGCTTTAGCGCTGCGGCTGGCGTCGGAACTGCCCGCCGCAGCTTCGCCTCAAGTTTTAGTCAAGCAAGGCGTGTCAAAATGCAAAGAATGCAACATCGTCTTCTGCAAGTTTGAGAACTATCGCATCCACAAGCGGCATTACTGTCCATCAGGGGGCGGTGAGGAGCGAGCGAGTCCCGCGCCTCCGGAGCCAGGGCCGCCGCCTCAGTATCGGCAGCTGATTTGCTTGGCCTGCGGGATCCACTTCAGCTCGCTGGACAACTTGACGACGCACCAGTCGTACTACTGCACGAAGCGGGAGACGCGGTCGCCGCGGACGGTGGAGGCGCCGCGGCCGGCGTCGGGGGCGGAGGGCGGGTGGAAGTGCCCCTGCTGCGAGGTGGTGTCGCCGACGGCGGCGGCGGCGCAGCGGCACATGGAGGCGCACGCCGGCGTCAAGGCGTTCCGCTGCACCATCTGCCGGTACCGCGGGAACACGCTGCGCGGGATGCGCACGCACATACGCATGCATTTCAATAATAAGAAGCCTGCTGATTTGCAGGTGAGTTTTCGATCGTTAATACCTTTTTCTGTCATAGCAAATAGTCATATGAGTAAAAAAGTAGCAAACGAATTCTTTTACCAGTCTTCAGTAGGAGTTGCTTACCTTTCACTAACCGGGTGGATTATCTACACTCTAAGCTACCGAAGGCATCCATCTGAATACAGTTAAAGAATTTTAAGTGCATTATTTACTTAGGTTTTGTAAATAAATAAGTCTTCTAATGTGTAAGGTCATGCATCAGGCAGAATTTAACAACATCTTCCTAATGGCAAAAAAATCTTTGTAACATTAAACGTGTCCCAATATCTTATTAGTCTTTCTAACCAAATAAAATGTCAGTTCCCTGCAGAGCAAAGGTTTCCATCATAGAAATCTACTATTATGAAATTAAGCTTAATCATCACGATTGCCTAATGCAGATTAGTAGGTAATCACAAACCTGAACTAGGATATTCGAAAAATTCGAAAATACTTTTTCCTACCCGGGATTCGCACCCAGGACCCTTAGATCACGGACCGATACTTACTTAAGCCAAACGACCAACACCAACCAACACGGAGTCTTTCTAACCAAACCTTTATATCAATTCCAGGAAGAAAGCTACATCGCATGCGTGCTAGAAGAAGACAACCGCGAGGTGACGTCCCCAAGCCCAGCAGTGGGAGGGGAGCGCGTCCACCGCTGCGGAAGCTGCGCGTACACCTCCACCTACCGCGGGAACGTGGCCCGCCACGCGCGTCTCGTCCACTCCTCCTCCGAAGACCCGGAGCCAGAGGAGCAGACCTCGCCAGTCCCCGTCGTAGACATCAAGAAAGAGCCCGAGCCAGAAGGCGAGGAGACCCCCAACTACTGCAAGTCCTGCGACATCTCGTTCAAGTACGTGAACACGTACAAAGCGCATAAGCAGTTCTACTGCACGGCTAACAACCAGGAGGCGGCGGCCAACAACAACGTGCCGGCGCCTCCAGCCGTGAGGGTCACGGACACGCCGGTGCTATGAGCTGGTGACGCAATATCACGGACCACCCCTAAAAACCTAGTTTGCAAAACGACCACTTAGCTCATTATTTTAAGAGCGCTTCGAACCAGTCGTGAGAAAATCAAATGGTGACGCCGTTTGATTTTTATTCAAGACCTTTAAAGAAAAAAATACTTAAGTATTTTTTTGTAAATTTTTCGTAACAATTTGTTTAAAAAGTTAATCAACAAAATTTCATCTTTTTTAACAGTTGCATGACAGAACTATATGTCACACACTTGATATTAGAATGGTTTCCATGAATAGTCACGATGTGGTCAATTATATCTAAGAGGTCAACCGAGTTATATTCTCGCGGTTGGGGCCTTTTTACAATTCGACTAGTTGCAGCGATACAAACGTAATTTCAGTCTCGATGCAATCTCACTAACATCTGCCCGATACTAAATACGCCGATACAGTCGCGATACAGTAACCCGACAGTCAAACAGCGTTTGTATATTCACGGTCGTAGAGAGGGTGGTGGGATTATTATTATTTATTAAAAATGTTTTTGTTCGACTAGGTATATAATCAACGATAAATAATTTTCCAATAGGAGGTGGTCCGGACAAATAAATGAATCTGAATTTTGCATATACGCTGGCAAATGTCTTATGCTTCCGTTGCTTGAAACTCTTGTAATTAACTAGGATAGTCGAAAATGTATCCATCTTGGATTTATACTTCAAATTGTGTGCAATAATCGGGCGAATATTGGATATACTGCATATCAAAGCCAAATTGATGTCTTAAGAGTGAATGACTGAGTGAATGAATTAGTCCTGGTCTGTATTAGGCAATATTTGTAAACTACCATCTTTCTCCTTCTTATGCAATCTCATTCTGTGATGAGTGAGTGAGACAACTAAGATAATGTTGCAGAGAATGATCTCTGGTTTTCTTAACATGTTCGATACTATTATTTCTATCTCATTCAATCACCAGAGAGTGTTAAAAAAAGAAGACGACTTTCAATTTATAAAGATTAGAAAGAAAGAGAATAAAAAATGCGATGTACCCTCTCCAAATTAATAATGATATTCACGTTACACACAACTATTGCCTAATATGGACTACTTCAGCTAATGTACAGTAAACAACCATCAAGCATATCAGTAATAGTTGAAATATCAACTCTATAACATACGCATAAGGTCTATTTAAAAAAGGTTGATGCGCGGTTTACATGTACATTCGAGCTCTCAAGTGTAATAGATTTTTGTTACAAAACTTGTTATTGTAAATTACTGATAGTTAGAGAAGTTAACCTCCTTCGTCTTTGTATTAGTATACGTTAAAAATTACCAAATTGTAAATATATGTAAAGATATTATTACATTGTAACTAAATTTTATTACCATTTGTTCTAAGTAATTGTTCTTTCTTTGTTGTTAATTTTGTTTAATATTAATTATTACCTAATCTTAGATGAAAATATTCTATGTAAAGCGGTTTAATGCTCATTCCAAGATTGTTTTTTTACCGACCAGTGGTTTTTTCAATATTTTATTCAGTAATAGGCTATCTATTGTGATCTTGTTTCATGAATTCTGAGCTGAAAGCTCGGAAATTGCTATAAAGGGGTATTTTTTGAATAAGATGTAAAAGCAAGTTTTGTTTATTGCTTACAGGAGCCGAATTACAAATGGTAACAAAGTCATATAAAACAACAAGTGGAAGTATCAGAATATTAAAATAAACAATTAATGCCATAATGATAATAATGAATAAACAAAGATACTGACACAACAAACTAGGGACATGTCCTATGTATGCGTTGTACTATATGATTTTGTCACTTAATAATTTAACTACCAGACCCAATTTCATTTTGCACTTTGACAGAGCTAGTAATGTGATAATTTCTCAAAATACTTATGCCATTAAACACTTGTTTGTCTGTCTTTGGAAATGTAAATAAAACTTTTACATAACAGCAAAAGAAAATGCTTTGTAATCTTGAATAATGACTCAAGTTAATAATGAGCATTGTTATTTATCCAGCTAGACTTATTTTGAATTTTCTTTAGGTGTTTTATCGATTGAAAATTAATCGAGTAGATGAGCACGCATTAAATATGACGAAAGTAAAATGCCGTCATTATAAAACATGTTTAAATAAAACAATAAGCAAAATACCATGTTTTGTCTATGCCAAAGCATTGCTAGAGTAATTGTAATTTGCATTTATAGGTATCTCACTAATTATAGTTATAGGATTAAGTGAATACAAGACTTATTTCGTAGAAGTACCTACGTGTAATAATTTTTGTGTATTCATTTTGTGTTTGTCTATCTAGAAACTTTGGGACGAGTCTCGAATCTGTTGCAATTTGCGAAGCAACAGTGGTAAAAAGACCAAACAAATGGATCTTCCTTCTGCTGTGACGTAACTACTTGTTTATAACGTGTACAGTTTTGACCATAATTAAAAAATGTTAAAACTTTCGTCATCGGCTGTACACATGTAGACGTAATTGAGATCATGACACTTTTTTTAAATAAACGCAGTGTGACCTAAATTTATAAAATCACAAATAATGTTAAGCAGGCTACCTTGACTGTTTACTACACAATACCTAGTTTCTTTTTAATAAAAAGTAAAAATACATACGAAAACATGCAAAATTTGTACTTACAAGACAGTCACCGACACAGATCATTTACCTACTATTAATTAAACATTGGTCTTGGTAACTAGACCTAGAAGAACGCAAAGTACGAAACATCTGATGCTATGTGCCATAAGTCTGTAACTTAAATCTGTCTTAAATAGACTTAATCTCGAATACAGCGCAAGTTGAATGTTTAAATTGTTTGAAACAGTATTTGAAAGAACTGAAATACTATAATTTTAAATGATAAATGAAAACCAAACACTTTACAGGCATATGTAATGTTTTCAGTTATTGTATGTTTCAGTAGATTATTTTATAATAAATCATTGGTGTTTTCAAAATTATGTTCCACAAATTAAATATATTTCAGTTCTTTCAATTGATGAGAAATAATTGTATATCCCTGAGCGATTTTGTAAAGAAAAACTGTCTACCAAAAGAAACAGAACTGTTTTAAAACTTTTTTTTATAAATAAATCTTATATTAATAACCTGTTATAAATGCACTTCTTCCATACACAATAAAATGTTACCTTCTTACAAAAACGTTCAGGGACATAATTTGGTTTATTAATATCTGTACCGTGAATTCAAAAATTAATATAATCATAGAATGTTAATAAAGTGATAATATGTGTAAAAGTTATATCATACTGAGGTAGGCATACGATGATATTGTAAAAAATACGCCAGACAATAAATTATTTATCACATATTAATTTGTCGTTTTCTTTACACGCTTTTACCAAAAAAAAATATTTTTATACATAGAAGGATGTGTCCCAGCATTACGATAAAAACGGGCTACCTACACATTCATGCGCCTTTACCTACAGTGATCTCGTAGTTTTTCGCCGTGAATGACAGAGACAAACGCGCAGGCGAGAAACGATACGATATACCACTACAACTATAACGAACTCATCGATTTCGAGGCCAGCTCGAGTCATCCTTCTATGTGTAATTATTTTGTGGTTGTAACCAAGATCTTATTTTAGGACACCAATAATACTTTGTTCACTAAATGCCTAATTTTGTGCAGACCCTAGTTGTGCCCCTCTAATCATTACCGTAATACTCTTTTGCGAAGTGAAAAAATTCAACCTTAAAAATAAAGGTATAAGATTGTTTTTTTTCACTTCACAAAATGTTGCGTTTATGATTAGCCCGGCAGACTTGTTTGCATGTCATAGTTACAAAATATATAGAAAAATAATGCTGGCTGCCGATATAAAATATGCGAAGCAAAGTTTGATTTCAAATTGTACTCTGCTGTAAGGGCACCACCACAAAAAGCGCCACCTATCGAAATTGTAGTAAATATTACGCTATCGAACTTCCTGCCATCTAACCAAATACAGGAGAACTATTTATTGGGAGTTAAAAATGTTATGTCTCTTTGACAAGTTCATAAGTTCAATAAAAATACTTAAACTATATCAAAATAATTGTATATTTAAAACAATATAATCAGTACACTTAAATTCTTTAACAATAAAACTAGTTAAAAAAGCAATCTGACCTGTTCAGTCCGGACTAAATTCGTCTGATGATACATCAGCGTACTGTTCCCGGAACTGCTCAGTGTCTTCTTCTTGACCGTAATAGAACCCATCATCACTGTCATCTTTGTATCCTTCAGACTCCTCATCCAACTCTTTGACTTTCGACATGAGTAATAAATTCTTTGGGTCGTGGCCTGTTTCTTCACTGAGCACTTTTGCTTTGTATTTTGCGTATGCAACTCCATATCGTTTTACGTCTTCGTTGAAGAGGTCAGGTGGGTCGTCATATATTTTATCTTCTCCAGCATCACTGGATAGGTCATCCTCTGGAAAATAACAATTAATGGTTGGAAAACATTATAGTAGTCTTTTTTATAATTTGTATCTTGCAATTAGTCCAATCGACTATGAGCAGATGTGTTGTAGGACAGTTATTGTCAGGTAAGATGTGACGACCTTGGTACATTTCTCAAAGTTTAAAAAGCCTTTCATCAAAGGCAATCTGTATGCAAGATGTTGCAGTATATAGTTGTTAAGTTCTCACTCATTTATTGATCCAACTCTGGTTTTACTCATTTATTGATCAAAAAACACATTGATGATCACAAATATGCAATGCTCTTCAATATCAACGTCAAACTAGAGCCTAACCGTCTGTCTATTTAATATTGTTTTTATTTATTTGTGGCCAAAATGTGGAAAAATTCTGTTTTAAATTTGCCCCAGTCTATGTACATGCTGGGATCCCAGGATGTTTCCTAGTAGTGTCCCCCTGGCTGGTAAGTGGTTTAACATATCAAAACATGTGTACAGCACATGTATACTAAGTAGGTATATGTAGGAAAATGCGTACAGTTGTATAAAAAATATACACATAAAAAACATGGTAGATTGCATGAAAACTATAAATAAAAACTTACTGCGATATTTATATCTCTTTGATAAACAAGCATGAGGATTGGGGGCAAATTATGGGGGTTTAAGTACTTCTACAAAACTGACATTTCTGCTTACTTATTAGTTTAGCCTCAGTCATGTTATTTACATACCAATATCCACCTTCTCCATTGCCCTAATCATATCCTCTTCATCTATACTGCTCTGTTCAGTGTCTGGATATTCATTTCTCCAGTTATTTTCATCATTTGAGTCATCATCATCGTCTGCTTCGTCGTCAGAGCCTTGTAGTCCATTATCTCGGTATGTGCCAAATATTAAGCTTGTTTCATAATTTTCTATACTGGAAATTATCAAATAAATAATTCATATATTGTTAAGTAAGACCTCTACGCACTTATTTTAAAGTTTCTGGTTTACATGCCATATTTATACTCTTTATAAAGAGGTAAAATTGAAGACACTTGCCATTTACAAAATTAACCTCTAAATAGCTAATCCGAAAAGCTGTGCAATGGAATCACCACCCAGAGCCATCTACTGGTGTAGCAAATGTAACTGCCACCTACATACAATTCCACCCAAAAAATGGTCCAGCTTACCTTACAAGATTATCCAGCATAGAAACATCAAAATCCTGTTTAGCTGAGGTATACAAATCATATGCATACTGCACATTCGCCTCCTCGTCTTCAGCTTTCTTCAAGTCCACCAAATCAAACACATTGTCATTATGTTCTGTATCCTTTAACCCTCTACTGCAGTTCACAATCTCATAACGGTTCTCCGTTGAAGCTTCTTTTCTTTCCTTCCTAATCTTTTGAATAATAGTCATTCACATTATGTGAAGATTTTAACTTGAATTCTGTTTTTGGCACAATATTTTTAACACAATTTTCTTCCTGAAATATAAAAGTTAAAATTAATATTCATTAATGAGAAAACACAAACCTAACCTTAAACTTAAACATTTTATGTGATGACTATTGAAATTGATTCTTTAATACCCAGACACTAAACAATTACAAGTGTTTATCACACAAACTTTTGTCCAGTACAGAGTGGGGATCGGAATCAACACTTTAGCAACTCAAACACGCCAATTGAAATAATTTATACTACAATACAAAGTTGTTTTAAATCAACATAGTACTGTGTTTGGACGAAATAAGATACAAATCCAAGGCTCAGGATTTACCTGATTATCAACAGTGCCCCGAAACACAAACAAGGATGGAGATATTTCTTCAGAATCTGTCTTCAAGCGTTTGCACAACAACACCAGTGCATCCTGAGGATTATCCTCGATTTTACGTTTAACTCGCAGTACAGTAGACATCGCTCTTGATCATATGAGTCAAAGGGGCGAGTTAGTTAGTGTCTTTTTGTTAGGTAGGATAATGCCAGGATGTTTCGCCTGTTTTATTAAACAGGCAAAACAAAAACAAAATCGCAGGGGTAAAAAAATGCTTTTTACAAAAATCCGCGGCCGCCGATGAAGTATATACTAATGAACTGTCACTCAGATCAGATGTCACTGTCAAAGTACTATTTACTTTCGTTTAAAAACCCTATAATTTATCTCTAAGAACAAGATTTTTCAGTACCCAACTTTGATATACTCAAAGGTACCCAAATAAATAAACGAAGAAACACATATGTACACCTATTTACGTGAAATATGGAATAAAAAATAAAAAATATATTTCTAAATTGTATAGAGAAATTATAACTTCCATTACCAACTTTAATTCATTACTAAATGATTTTAAATGTGTGATTCTTGTTTCTGAACTACAGTAACTAAATGTTGCCAAATTTTACAAAAAATACTAAAGTAATAAATGTCATATTGATAAACAAACTTAATTGTTTAGCGTATTATATTTTATTAAACGGGACTCGTATGGAGCTTTAAGCATTCTTCTGAAAAGATTTATTCAACGCAAATTTAGTCGTTAGATAGAAAATATAACAACCGAAAAACAGTGAGTAAAAGCCTTTAAAAAGTTAGAAGAAACATTAAATGTAAGTCTTTTTTATTATTTGAAGTAAAATGGCCATACATATCCTCAGATGACCAAGGCCAATAAGGAAAATAAATCGACCTTATTTATTTTTTCAAAGCATTCTTATATTTTAATAACATGATGGAGTTTATGCATGTATTGTTGGTGTGTCCTAATAAATAAATAAGCACTTATTCTTGATAATTAAGTCATACGCCACACGGCCGTATGTCGGGTTTCTTTTTTATATTAGACGTAAGACTCTTTAGGTATGTCTTCAATTAAAGTGCTATTTAAGTAATATAATTTTGTGCACTGCGTAGTCTGCGTAGTTTGTGTTTAGACGTTGCACTCGTGCAAACGCATCAAGAAAGTCATGAAAATTAAATCATAGTGTATGGTTGCCCCATGCATTGATTGTTATACTATGGAATGGAACTCCTTAATACCTAGTTCCTCAAGAATCAATACGACTTTATTGACAGAGTATTATCAGCTGTATAATAAATTGTTATTATTATTAAAATTAGAGTAGCAACACTGGTTATTTTTTTTTACAGCAGCATTTGTCGGGGAGTGAGTGTATGGTTGCGTATTTTTCCTTAAATCTTGATTTAAAATAAAGTGAACGATATCCATTTAGTGCCGTGAAGAAAGAAGAATTAGAAATGGATAATTTAAAGCAATTTAGTTCAATGGCATCCGATGATAACTGGCGAACGCCAAGCTTTCGCCAAGGTGTGGTCACGAAAATGTGAGTATTCTCGTATTTCACTGTGTTTAATCGTTCTTTGTGATTGAAAAACTTTAAATATTTATTAAGCCCGGTGGTCACAGACCTATTGCCTACGTTAAAGTTCGAGAAATGGCAAAAAATGGGAAGCAATGGGTTCTTACCCATAAGCCAATACTATACTTTGGGTGTCGAAATCCAAGGTCTGCAGGCTCTGGCCTCTCCAGATATTCTCAATATGTATACAATACACACATTCATGATGTTTTAAAATCCTTGCATGTTGGTTTATAATAGCCTTTTTAACAGTGAGTAAAGTGTAACTTGCTGTCTGCCAGTGGTACCTTCAATAGAATATAATTATCATAAGAAACAACAGCAGTAATCATTTTGAGAGAAAAAGAACACATCTTTAAACCCTTAATAAGCCAATGGGAAAATAGTTACTATCTTTCAGCAGCAGCATTTTAATTAAAAGCAAATATTTTATAATTTTAGTGAAGAAGTAATTCAAAGATCAGGCATGCAAGTAGCACGGAACAGCAGTGAGATGGAGAACCACGTCTTCACGAAGGCTAAAACGAGAGAGGAATACATGAACATGGTCGCCAAACTTATTTTACATGTTAGAGAAATGTGTAAGTGTATTTTTTCTAGAAAAATGTTTTATCTAATTGACGTTTATTCTAGTAACCAGGACTCTATTTCAACATGCTGACAATTGTCATTGACAGATGTAGAGAGTGTCAGTACTGCTTGTATGAAGCACATGAGCCAATTTCAACTATCCATAGTATGTGCACCAAAGAATAATGCAGAAGACTGGGCCTTAAATGTATAATCTTTTTAAGTCTTGATCTAATCGAGTATAAAATGATTAATTTTAAATCCCTTTTTTAGCACAACCAAAACAAAACCAAGGTGCCCCAAACATGCAAGGGCCTAACCAGAACCAGCCAGGCCCTAACTCCCAGGTGCAAAACCAACCAGGCATGTCTTCACAGGCTCCAAACAACCAGTCTGGGCTTGCACCAGACCCCATCAATGCTTTACAAAATCTCGCCTCCCAAGGGTCCAGGAACCAGATGATGAATATGGGTCCTCAGGGCCAGATGCAGCAACAAGGAGTCTTAGGCCCCAACCCTGGGATGGGGGGGATGCAACAGCAAATGGGTCAGCAAGGCCCTATCGTCTCCCAAGGAGGCCAAGCGCAAACTGCCACAAATCTACTTCAAACTTTAACACAAAGGCCACAAATGAATATGCAACAGTTACAAAGCAAAATGGGGGGTTCAATGGGCATGGTTCCGAATCAGGGTCAGATGGGAAACAACATGATCGGTGGAATGGGGGGCATGGGAAACCCAATGGGCAGTCAACTGCAGAACCAACTGGCTGGTCCGGGTATGCAAGGGCAGATAATGCCAAATATGTCTATGCCAAATAGCATGTCGGTACCAATGAGTGGAGCGAACACCATGGGAGGGCAGATGGGAGGACCGTGTAACCAGGTGGTTGGAGGAATGGGGGGACAGATGGCGCCCAATAATATGCAAGGACAGATGCCAGGACAAATGGGTAATTATGTAATTAATTTCATAGATTTGTTTTGTATAAGTAAATATTTTAAATTGAGTACCTAAACAAATACAACCCACCACTCTCTCAAATCTCAATTTAAGACTTCTTTTTCTGAAGGGGCGGAATCAATCCATCAACAGCAAGATACCGTTCGACCATTGTTCTATGTTTTATAATAATAAGATGATGTAAAGTAAAAATATAAAAAAGTTGATAATCTTGTCAACATCTTTCAGAGAATAATCAACAGAGGGTTGTGACACACTGGTTCCAATCAAATTAAGATGATAAGGGAATAGAGAGAGTGCGTCTGTTTTTTCACACAGACTTGTCAAGATTGGCCGCCCTAGTCAAATATCTGTTAGAGGATTTTATTGTTACGTTGCTATGTACTTTAAAACTAATCCCATTTTTAATTTCTAGTGGGTGGTATGGGCAACAATCAGCAAGTAGGCCTCAACATGCTACACATGCAAGGGCGCGTGCAGAACAAGCAAGAGGTGGTGGGGGGCATGCTGGTGGCGGGGTACCCGCCGGTCAGGGCTCCGCCCCCGAGCCAGTTCCTCAGGCAGAGCCCGTCGCCGTCCGCCCCGTCGCCCAACATGGGTGGGCCTAGTCCAGTGTCTATGGGTAAGTGGTTATTTTTTTGTATGATATTATGGGGCCACGTTGGTCTAGTGGTTTAAGTACCGGGCCGTGATCTCGGGGTCCGAGGTTCGATTCCCAGGTCGGTCCAGCTGGGCTAACATGCGTGCCGCGAGATAATTTGTCGACACTCGTATTGTGTCGGCGCAACTTGCTTCTTGCTCACCTGGCTGTGCGATGAGCGGGATAGAAGGATGTGCTCTGGCAAACGAGAGTCGATAAGAATTTGTCGCGGTACGCATGTTAGGCCTACAGCAGAAGTATGTTTCTAATTTTTCGAACATAACTCGGGTGTGTAATCACCGATCTGTATTAGGCAAACGTGGTGTCTAACCCTAATACCCTCATAGTAGGAATGACTTGATTTCTATGATGCAAGCCTTTGCCCCGCAGTGGGACCGTATACAGGCTGATACTTTTTTTTACTTTATTTCTAGGTGTGATGGGTGGCGGTGGTGTTGGCGTGGGTGGGGTGGGTGTCGGCGGTGGGCCCATGCCGTCTCCGCTGTCGGGTCTGGGCGGTCTGGGAGCGTGCGGCGGCAGCCCCTCCCCCTCCGCGCCGCCGCAGCATCTGGCGCACCATGTAGCGCAACAACAGAGGTAAAAAAAAACTCCTCCTCAATGACTCTTCAATGGGTGCTATTGAGCAAAATTATCGAACCAGTTGTCGGTTTAATGGGGAGAATCACTCTTCCGGAGAAATACCACGGCCTCATAGAAGACTGGCATGAAGCAGTGCCAGCCGTGTTTTGTTGAACGAGTGAGTGTACCAGAGACCCAAGTGTAATACGTTGGATTGTTCAATCCGGCTTCGACAGATTGTGGCCGCTTACAATGGGCCGCTTAAGTAGGCTCTAAGTCACTCCATTGCCCTCTAAGTGACGCTCGGAATCTTCTTGCGTGTTCGTGTCAGAAGTGATGAGATCCGCAGGAGATCTAAGGTCGCGAACATAGCCCAAAGAATTGCGTGGCTCAAGTGGCAATGGGTAGGTCACATTGCGAGGAGAATAGACGGCCGTTGGGGTGGAAAGGTCCTTGAGTGGAAGTCGCAGCCGTGGCATTCCTCCCACCAGGTCGACCAACGATCTAGTGAAGGTCGCGGGAGTCCCTTGGATGCGGGTGACATAGGACCGATCTGTGTGGAGAACTTTGGGGAGGCTTATGTCTAGCAGTGTTCATTGGCTAAAATGTTGATTTTAACTGTGGGAGAGCCACGCTTCGGCATGAATGGGCCGGCTCGACCGGAGTGATACCACTGCCTCACAGAAAACCGGCGTGAAGTAGCCCCTGTGCTGTGTTTCGCCGAGTGAGTGAGGGTACCGGAGGCCCACTCGGGGGGGAAGGGAACAAAAGGTTGGCAGCGCACTTGTAATTCCACTGGTGTTGCAAGTGTCCATGGGCGGCGGTAATTGCTTACTTATCAAGTGATCCGCCTGCTCGCCTGCTACCTATCACATAAAAAAAAAAATGATGAATGATGGTAAAACTCGTCATTTGCCAACAGAGGCGTCGGCATGGGCATGGTGGCGTCACCGTCGTCGTCCCTGAACACGCCCGTGGGGGCCGGCGTGGCGTCCCCGGGCGGCGAGGAGGCGGCCTACAGGGAGAAGGTGCGCCAGCTCTCCAAGTATATCGAACCGTTGAGGAAGATGATCCATCGGATGGCCAGCGAGGGAGAGAGTGAGTCAACTAATGTTTTTATGTTTTAAGAATTTAATTTGTGTACACCAATAAATATTTAGTAGTTTTAATCCTGAAGCCCTCATAATACGGGGAGTCCTAAGGATATTATATTTATTTGCTAAGTGAAAAAAATCAACCTTAAAAAAGGTTGAATTTTTGTCACGTAGGAAAATTATTTTTCTGTGTATAATTGTGCTTAGGAGGGCAGAATAGGTAACACGAATAAAAGTCCTTTAGCATTTTAGATCAACAAAATAAGCAAAATAAAAATCAGCTGTTCCATACATTAATGCCCAGTGAATATCATTTTTTGTATGGAGCCGCTGTTTTTTTTTATTATATAGGAAGGCAAACAAGCAAGTGGGTCACCTGATAACCGAACTCCGCCGCCCATGGACATCAGCTACACCAAAAGGAGTTCGCATTAGAGCTTATTTTGATGATCTAACATGCTGAAGGAACTTAACTCGTGTTATCTATTATGAGGGCATCGGGATAAAAATGACTAAAATTTAACATTGTATTTTCTTAGGCTGATGCTTTACTGTTTATTATCTGTTCAGACGTGGAGAAGCTAACCAAGATGAAGAACCTACTGGACATCCTGTCGAACCCGAACAAGCGCATGCCGTTGGAGACGCTGATCAAGTGCGAGGTGGTGCTGGAGAAACTTGACTTCAAGCGCAGCGAGGGCGTCGTCGTGGGGCTACCCCCGGGGAAGGTAAGCCTATGATAAAACCGACAGCCGATGGATATATCGATAGTCGTTTAATTTTCGACTAGTGGCCCGCGCTCACTTCGCTGCGGGGCCGTAATTCAGAAATGAACTAATAGATGGCGCTGTGCAAAATTACATCGCGCAAGCGTTTCGTGTTTTCGGTTTACCTATAAGCCTTGTCGTTGTCTATAGAAGTTATCTCTTTATAAATAGTATAGATATAGATATTATTGTTTATAAATTATTATTGGTCTAATGGTCCCTACTGAACGTGAAGTCGCAGACGTTAATTACTAAGACTCAGCTTAATCTAAAATACTGCCGCTGACAGAGACGTCATTTAAGCTAATGTTCAATTACTTAAGTATCGGTAGTCTATATGCGTATTGAAATAAGTGTCAATATATTTTCTGAAGTAACCAACTTAGTTAATCAACGACTCTGAGTGCGGCAGTTAGTAATACTATCGATAAATGAGGAAATATCGATATCTAAAAACTATCGCTAGTTTGGTGATATCTATACCCAAAACTGGAATTCAAGACCAAAAAATCTACTACAATGTTGCTACTGCAATAAAATTATCGTACCATAGATCGTACCATAATAATATACCCCTTTTGTCTAAAAACACTCGCTGATGTAATTGTGATTCTATAATTAAAAAAAAATCTTTTATTAACTTTTTTTTCATTATACAAGACACTTTAATAAAAACTTAACCATCCGTAATTTTACTTTTCAATGATGGTATTGCGCTTGTAACACTTCACGTGTTAATAACATTTGGTATCTACCCATAAAATTTTAACAAGGTATGGAAACTTGACAGTTTAGTCTGCATAATAAGAAAAATAATGCCAAAAAGGTTGGCGAAACCTGAAAACGTCACTTGAAAATGACTTAAATGACATTAACAGATTTGACAGTGACGTATCTGTCGTAGATTTTTTGGTCTTGAATTCCAGTTTGGAGTATAGACATAATACTATCGATAGTATTATGTCTAGATATCACCAATAGATAATAATATTCAATAGAATGTATTACCAGTCATCAATAGTATTATCCTAATTTGGGCTATTGATAACTCATACTATCGGTAGTATCGATAGTATCGATAATACTATCGATATCCTAACTGATTTTCGAGGTCAAAAACCAATACCGAAACTATCGATAGTTCGGCTGATGATGATGATGATGATTGTTCCAGGAGCAGATCTTCAACCCGCTGCTGGAGGTGGTGAACAACTGCCTGCAGTCGCCGCTCGCCAACCACACGCTCAAGCGCACCTTCGGCTCCACGCTCGACGCGCTCAACGGGCCCGAGATCAAGTCAGTATCAAACTCAAACTCTAATTGTTTATTGCGTAAACATCCTTACTTAACATTGTAAGTGGGAAAGGGTATCTGTCTGTTAGATTTTTTTTTATGTGATAGGTAGCAGAGGAGCAGGCGGATCACCTGATGGTAAGCAATAGCCGCCGCTCATGGACACTTGCAACACCAGTGGAGTTACAAGTGCGCTGCCAACCTTTTATCCCCTACCCCCCGAGTGGGCCTCCGGTACCCTCACTCACTCGGCGAATCATGTTTGTCTTTCTTTTACGGCAAAACGAAGCGACGAATTAACGTGATTTTTTTAAGTAGAGATAGTTGAAGGGATGAAGAGCAAAATAGGCTACTTTACTCGGAACAAAAAGTAGGGGGGAAAGGATCCCTCCTTTTCCCCATTTTAGGGAAGTGGGGGGCGCGAGCGGAGCCGCGGGCAAAAGTTAGTGTGGTTGTAAAGCTGGTACATTTTTTACGGTTCCATACATGCGACCCAATGCAATGGGGACTAGCGCTTGTGGAAATCCGCTAGATGGCTTACTGTAGAACTACATCCACTATAGTCTGTTTCAATTATGATGTCCCTTTGGACATTTCGAAGAACGTAACTCTGCTCGTTACGTGTGCGTAACGCGCGAGATCTATAGATCGAATCACATATCTATTTTTGTACTTGGTTGTAAATCATCATTTGAAAAATATACAATTATACAAAAATACCCTACAATTAATTCACAAGCAAAATAAACATAATTGTTTTTGACAGTAGTACTCAAATTTATCTAAACTTCAAAATAAAATAATATTTTTTTGCGCGATTACGGATTACGTACTATGGTTTATGTTTTACTTTTAAACATAGAGACGTGCCTGAAGTATTCAGTTACTTAAACCGATCATTCGAATTTTCGAACATTCGAAAATGAATCTAGTTACTTATACTTATACTCTGATTTATAATCATGTAATATCAACTGACAGTTGGCGGGTTGTCGTGTTATCGTAATACAAAAATAGTGTCGGTCGTGAGTAATCAATGACATTCCACCTACAATGGACATAGCGCGCCATACAATAACCAAGCGCGAAGATGGCACATGCTCCAAATTTCACCTTATTATGCTTCAACTGATCTGTGTATACACTGCTGTTTACAAACCTGCATGTGTAAACATCTTGACAGTTAACGCAGTAATGTATAACTACGTGTCAATCGAAGCTGCATATGGTGATTTACGGAAAAGTTTAGAGCAAGGAATACACGGAGTCGCAACGCTTATTATTTATTTCATCTACTATAGGTATTTTTATCGGTTTGCGTGCACTCATTTGAATTTAATTATATTTTCATATGTATATACAGGGTGTATCTGTGAACGTTTACATCCCTTTAGCCACGTGTTCTACCAACCATTCTGAAAAACATTATTGTGCTATGACTTTTGAAAATTCGCATAAAAATTTTTCATCTTTCCATAAAAAGTCGGTCACGTAACTTGGTCATTTTGTATGGGGAGTCAAAAAATTTTTCGAAGAATTTGGAAAAGTTGTTGAACAAATGTTGTTCAGATTGGTTGATAGAACACGTGGTTAAAGGGATGAAAATGGTCACAGATACACCCTATAGGTAACTGATTCCATGATTTTGTTTAAAGAAATGATCCGTAACTCGAACAAATTATAATAATCCAATTATTGTAAGATCGCAATTATTTTTTTTTTACTTTTTTGATCTTGCAATGTTTGTATGTATTACATACATATCGTATAAGTTTTTCCCCGATTAAAATTAAATTTTGCATTGACATGGTAAGTTAGGTAATGTCATGCTAAATCCAATATGGTAAATACAAGACCCTTTTATAAAAACTTAACCATCCGTATTTTTAGTTTTCAAAGATGGTATTGCGCTTGTTATAGGTACTTCAGGTGTTAATAACATTTGGTATCTACCTACAACATTTTAACAATGTATGGAAACTTGACAGTTTAGTCTGCTTAATGAGAAAAATAATGCCAAAAAGGTTGGCGAAACCTAAAAACGTCACTTAAAAAACCGGCCAAGTGCGAGTCGGGCTCGCGCACAAAGGGTTCCGTAGCAGCAAATATAATAAACTTATTATGTCAATTTATACACCTGGTGAATGGAGCCTAAACTCTCCCGATATTTTGCCTTGTACTTTTATGTATGAATATTAATTTTATATATGTATTTATAAATATTCTTAGCGCGCACAAGTGACAACGACGTCTGCCCTCACGTGTCTGCCCGTTCGGGTCGACGCGGTTAGCTATCTTATCCCCGCCCCCGCGCGAGACCAAGCCCCGCAACTCACGCGCTGCAGCGCAGCGAGCGACCGATCTTCTTGAATCGATGTAATAATAATAATCTATAGGATTAACGCGTTTTAAAAATATTGGTTCGATGGATATGTTTAACCTATTATTACTCAACAATCACATTTGTAATATTAAACTTTATCAAATGCACAATGTATTTAAGGTACATTACTGGATAAGGATTAATGGCGTATTGCTTGAATAAGCTAATATTTCTCGTAAAAAGTACCTACATTATAAAGATTTTATATCATCGCGGATTTTTAAAGGTGTACAATACTGTAGTATATTTTTTGATCTATCTTATAAGGTTCAGCCATCGTTTTCAGTGTAAGCACAATAACTTAACCAAAATTACAGTTAAATCAACCTATCTCAAAAACTATAAGAGATACTTTGATCAAACCAAAAATCGTTGAAAGAGTTAATTAGCATGCATCACCTCTATTTTTTTTAGAATTTTATACCCCGTAGTTATAAAAATAGAGGGGGGGGGGACATACTTTTTACGACTTTGAGAGCTGATATCTCAAAAACCGTTCACTTTAAGAAAAAATGTTTTTTAGAAAACTTTATATCATTTTAAAAGACCTTTCCATTGATACCCCACACGGGTATGTACATCGAAAAAAAAAAATTTCATCCCTCAGTTACATGTATGGGGGGCCCCACCCCCAATTCTTTTTTTTACTATTTAGTGTCATATTTTTGTAGCGGTTCATACAACACATATTCCCATCAAATTTCATCACTGTAGTACTTATAGTTTCCGAGTAAATCGGCTGTGACAGACGGACAGACGGACAGACGGACAGACGGACATGACGAAACTATAAGGGTTCCGTTTTTGCCATTTTGGCTACGGAACCCTAAAAATGACATAAGTGACTAACAGATTTGACAGTGACGTATCTGTCGTAGATTTTTTGGTCTTGAATTCCAGTTTAGAGTATATGTAGTTACTTTTTGTGCATTTCCAATTATTAAATAAAAGGGTTTGTTATTGCGAAAATAAAATTACTTTTTTTTGTGCGTAATAATTTTATTTTAATGATATCAATGGGAAAAACTGGAACCTGAAAACTTTCCATTACAACTAACTTGCGCCACTTCTCTCTCATAATCTCATGGACAAAGGTAGTGGAAAGCTAAAAAAACACAGCTATCGTAAATTATTTAGTGACCTGCCATAATCTCGCTCGGGTGAAAAAAACTAACAAAAGAGCGACTCCATAGTTATCATTGACACACGTCTAATCAAAAGTATGCCTAGGCATAATTTTTAAGTGCCGTTTACAAGGCGCAGATGCGAAGTCCATTGTAGGTGGAATGTCATTGTGAGTAATCGAAAAGTTCAATTGCGATTCAATTATTTTTCATTTTCTTTTCATGACATGAGAAAATCTTGAAAATTACATTTGGAGGCTGATTGATGTCCAAACTTCTAACTAAATGTACGAAGTGTGTTAAAATGTAGTCATTCAATAAACTTTATTAAACTCATTTTTTATTAAAATAGTATTCTGCTTAGTCTAATAAAACACAAATATCAACATAGTTTTTCTGATTGTAATTAGTGTTGATACCCCAAGGTTTTTTTGAATTTGCCACCATTCTTTATAGTCACGTTTTGTTGGTCAGACTTTATGGTGGGGGAATATCTATGATTTAAATGAAGATGTCATGAAAATAATCAAAGGATTATTTTCATGACTTAATTGTCAGAGTATTTATGTCGAACATAACAGCTATGAGTTGTCAGATTAATTCATTTAAATAAAAAACAATTTATCGATTTTTACTCTTTATTGTTGTCTTCATGTTCATTCAAACCAGCTCTATGCATTACGTATAAAATATCGCTGTACTTTATGTAATGTTTTTTCTTATTAACTATCGTACAAATCAATGAAATTAATTTAAGGTTATGAGTAAAATCTTAACATCTAAAATGTTCAATAATAAATTCAATTGTTCGCTCACCATTCAATTATAACAGCACTAGTGCACTTAGGAGGCAACATTAAAAAAAATAAAGGTCGATTGTAGCTGTCAGTTGATATTACATGATTATAAATCAGAGTATATAATACAATGGGGCTACTTATAGCTGAAATAACTATGATGCATTTTATAGTAAAAAGTACACGTAACTTTTCACGTACAGATATACTTAAAACTACCAATCGTGCATTTCTTTTTACCAAAAAAATAAGATTGGAAGTTTTGCATGTCTTAAAGTGTTCTTTCGACAATTTAAAGTGTTCTTTCGACAATTTCTATTAACCTTAGTAGTTAAAAGTCAATTCGATTAAAATTAGTTACAAATCGAGAATCGATGCTGCTGAGAATCGATTTCTAAGGGTATTGCCCTAGTACTGAACTATTGACATCTTTCCAAAAGGACATCATAATAGGGTATTTGACTAATTTCGATATAGTAAAAAATATTTATACTTTTCCAAAATACTGGTAAATGAGAACCAATGGCCAACATTTTCAGTTAAAAATATAACGTCTAGCTGGTTTTATGAGCATTCAAAGTTTCATGGGCAAGTCCATTTTTAAAGTATACAATTTAAAAAAAATAATTATATCATTGAACTACCCGTACATTTTCCACCAACTTTTATTATGAAACCATTTACTTAAACGAAACATTTGATATAGCTACCAAACAAAATTTACTAGACGCGCATACAAGATACAAGCGTGTGACGTCACTTGCCTGTAGCCATTTGTATAGAGCGTTTTTGGGCTTGCCCAAATATGTGCTTTTTTTTTTTTTTTTTTTTTTTTTTTTTTTATTAGACTATAGGCCAACGCTTGACCACAATCGCACCTGATGGAAAGCGACGATGAGGTCTAGGATGACACGCGTTTGCCTAGAAGATGCCTGTTCACTCTTGCCTTAAAGATAGCCAAGTTATAGTGGTCGGGAAAAAACAGACCTCGGCAGGGAGTTCCACTCCTTAGCTGTCCGTATGATAAATGTGGAAGCGAATCGCTTCGTACGGGCAGGGGGCAAATCTACCACGTAAGGGTGAAAACTCTCGCCGCGCCTTGTCGTCCGGTGGTGGAATGGGCTGGGGGGGATCAAATTATGCAGAACCTCCGCACACTCCCCGAAATGAATCCGGTAGAAGACAGAGAGGCTTGCCACCCGTCTGCGGTGGTCGAGGCTCTGTAGGCTAGCCTCAGAGAGTTCGTCATCACCGATGAGTCTCTTCGCACGGCGCTCTATAGAGTCCAGAGCGTCCAACTGATACTGGGCAGAACCATCCCAGAGGTGACAGCAGTACTCCAAACAGGAGCGAACCTGGGCTCGATATAGGCTTAAGAGCTGTTCGGGGTTGAAGTATCGCCTCACCTTCCAAAGAACGCCCAGTTTCTTTGCAGCAGTTTTGGCTATGGACTCAATATAGCGACCGAAATTGAGGTTAGCAGACAGGTTCAAGCCTAGAAGGTCTAGATGGTCTGTCACTGGTACGGGAAACATCTCGGAAAGTCGGAGTCAGATGAAACGGACTCCGTTTTGCCGAAAAAAGACAAGCCTGTGTTTTGGTGGGATTGAACCCTACCAAGTTGGCTTCTCCCCATATGGAGACAGCATTCAGGGTAGCATTCACCCTCTCCACCATGCCCTCCCTCAAAGAACCGACAGCTGCACCGGACCTCGCATCTGATAGGTATCTTTCCGAAACTGTGCTGTCATCGGCGTACCCAAAAATACCTGGAGTCAGCAGCAGGTCGTTGATGTGCAGCAGAAATAGAGTTGCGGAAAGAACAGAACCTTGAGGGACGCCGGCATTGATGCCATGGCGATCAGAAAAGTAGCCATCCAAGACTACCCGTATTGATCTGCCCCTCAAAAAGTCCTCAATCCATTTGCAGAGGTCGGTAGTGATTCCGTACGACGAGAGCTTGCCAATGAGACTTGCGTGCCAGACCCTATCAAAAGCCTTGGATATGTCGAGGGATACAGCGAGAGCTTCGCCGTGTTTCTCGATGGCTTCGCTCCATAGGTGGGTTGCATACGCTAGAAGGTCCCCAGTAGATCGCCGGCGGCGGAAGCCAAATTGACGATCACTGAGAAGGTCATTGTGCTTTTAAAGTTGTGATATCTCAGGTGATTCAAATCAGAATCAAGCAATTCTTTCAATAATGTTTCTTAAATTGAGAGGTCTTTTGATTAAACACATAATTTTTTTTTGTCAAATACCCTATTGGAATAGACTGTAGGCTCATTAGGTTATTATTGATATGAGATGTCAAAATGTGACTAAACGTTTTTAACACTGCTATTGTGTCGAGTGAGTCGTCATGTGAATAACTTGCTATGACCTAATAGTCTTAAAACTTGCGATTTTGTTAAGAGTAGACTATTGATATTTTATTGGAATCACTTTCTTCTGATCTATAAATAAATTTATAAATAATAATGTACGTTTTCAGGAATTTGCCCCCACCACAAAAGATACAGAAAGTGGAGGAGCCTCAGATGGACATCCCAGACGTTCTGCAGGGAGAGATCGCCAGGCTGGACTCCAGGTTTAAGGTATGTAACACTCAACAGTAGGAGAGCCACGCTTCGGCATGAATGGGTCGGCACGACCGGAGTAATACCACGTTCTCACAGAAAACTGGCGTGAAGTAGTGCATGCGCTGTGATTCGTTGCGTGAGTGAGGGTACCGGAGGTCCAATCGAGCGAATGGTAGGTAATGATTGGCAGCGCACTTGTGACTCCACTGGTGGTGGGTGTCAATGAGCGGCTGTCAGGTGATCCGTCTGTTAGCCTTTCACATAATAAATTAAGTTTTTTTTTTCAGAACGCATCATTTTTGTAGTGGTTTAATTGCTGACTCATGATCTCTATGTTTTGGGGTTAATTTTCGATTTGAAGATTTTGTCGAATTTTTTGTCGTATAAGGAAAAAATTAATAATAATCATTCATATGAAGTCTTGCGTTAGTACTCGCCTGAAACAAACTCGCCCGCGAATTTCAAGATTTTTTGTTTGGTCACTGTTCTAACTTAACCTAACCAAATGGACATACACAGAAAGTCAGGATAGTAAACAGCGGTAGCAAGTTAATGTAACAACCTTTCCTCTAACAACCATTCTGAACACAGAAGACGTGGTTAATGGGATGTAAATGTTCATCAATACACGCATCATAGACTAATTCTCTTTTTATCATTCAGGTGTCCCTAGAAACGATGCAACTATCAGGCGGAACAGGCGCCATCTCTCTGATAGCGCAGCTGGACGACGCGCGGCTGCCGTGCGTGCCGCCCGTGCACGTGTCCGTCCCCCGCGACTACCCCGCGCGCGCGCCCGCACGCCTGCGCGCCCGCCACGCGCGCCCGCACCCGCCCGGCTGCTTCCGCGCCAGGCTGGAGCGAGCCATGGACGCCCGGTGCGCTAGGTGAGTAGCCTGCGCGCCCGCCACGCGCGCCCGCACCCGCCCGGCTGCTTCCGCGCCAGGCTGGAGCGAGCCATGGACGCCCGGTGCGCTAGGTGAGTAGCCTGCGCGCCCGCCACGCGCGCCCGCACCCGCCCGGCTGCTTCCGCGCCAGGCTGGAGCGAGCCATGGACGCCCGGTGCGCTAGGTGAGTAGCCTGCGCGCCCGCCACGCGCGCCCGCACCCGCCCGGCTGCTTCCGCGCCAGGCTGGAGCGAGCCATGGACGCCCGGTGGCGCTAGGTGGAGTAGCCTGCGCGCCCGCCACGCGCGCCCGCACCCGCCCGGCTGCTTCCGCGCCAGGCTGGAGCGAGCCATGGACGCCCGGTGCGCTAGGTGAGTAGCCTGCGCGCCCGCCACGCGCGCCCGCACCCGCCCGGCTGCTTCCGCGCCAGGCTGGAGCGAGCCATGGACGCCCGGTGCGCTAGGTGAGTAGCCTGCGCGCCCGCCACGCGCGCCCGCACCGCCCGGCTGCTTCCGCGCCAGGCTGGAGCGAGCCATGGACGCACCGGTGCGCTAGGTGAGTAGCCTGCGCGCCCAGCCACGCGCGCCCGCACCCGCCCGGCTGCTTCCGCGCCAGGCTGGAGCGAAGCCATTGGACGCCCGGTGCGCTAGGGTGAGTAGCCTGCGCGCCCGCAACGCGCGCCCGCACCCGCCCGGCTGCTTCCGCGCCAGGCTGGAGCGAGCCATGGACGCCCGGTGCGCTAGGTGAGTAGCCTGCGCGCCCGCCACGCGCGCCCGCACCCGCCCGGCTGCTTCCGCGCCAGGCTGGAGCGAGCCATGGACGCCCGGTGCGCTAGGTGAGTAGCCTGCGCGCCCGCCACGCGCGCCCGCACCCGCCCGGCTGCTTCCGCGCCAGGCTGGAGCGAGCCATGGACGCCCGGTGCGCTAGGTGAGTAGCCTGCGCGCCCGCCACGCGCGCCCGCACCCGCCCGGCTGCTTCCGCGCCAGGCTGGAGCGAGCCATGGACGCCCGGTGCGCTAGGTGAGTAGCCTGCGCCCGCCACGCGCGCCCGCACCCGCCCGGCTGCTTCCGCGCCAGGCTGGAGCGAGCCATGGACGCCCGGTGCGCTAGGTGAGTAGCCTGCGCGCCCGCCACGCGCGCCCGCACCGCCCGGCTGCTTCCGCGCCAGGCTGGAGCGAGCCATGGACGCCCGGTGCGCTAGGTGAGTAGCCTGCGCGCCGCCACGCGCGCCCGCACCGCCCGGCTGCTTCCGCGCCAGGCTGGAGCGAGCCATGGACGCCCGGTGCGCTAGGTGAGTAGCCTGCGCGCCCGCCACGCGCGCCCGCACCCGCCCGGCTGCTTCCGCGCCAGGCTGGAGCGAGCCATGGACGCCCGGTGCGCTAGGTGAGTAGCCTGCGCGCCCCGCCACGCGCGCGCCGCACCCGCCCGGCTGCTTCCCGCGCCAGGCTGGAGCGAGCCATGGACGCCCGGTGCGCTAGGTAGGTTCCAGTCTACACTGTACTCCACTGCAGGACAAAGGCCTCCATCACAGAAATTACGTCATCAATACTATTGATGGGATTAAGCTTAATTACCACGCTTGCCTACCCAACTACTACTACGAGGCTGAAGCGGGCCATGGATACTAGGTGTGCTAGGTCAGTCTACACTACCTCGCTGAGGAGAAAGTGACCTCATATCAAAGTGACCAGATGTCATTATGGATGCTAGGTGTGCCAAGTAAGTATCAGCCTATATTATGCCCCACTACAGGACAAAGCGACCTCACTCCGCCTGATGATAAGCGGCCATGAGACCCAAGTTGACTGGCACCTAAGAACAAACTATACTCTGATTTTTAATCATGTGGTGTAAACTGACAGATGCAAATGGCAAGTTTGTATACATTTTGGCATTTTGCATCTGTCAAATTATAATTTGTCATCTGTCAATCTTAATTTGTCATCTGTCAATCTTAATTTGTCATCTGTCAATCTTAATTTGTCATCTGTCAATCTTAATTTGACATACGCAAAATGTCAAAATGTATAGAGACTTGGGGATTCTGTAGGTAACTATGAAACAAGCCGCATCGGCTGATGCAATCCAAAGATTTTAATTAGTATCTAGTGGTTTTTAGTGTACAAATTTGGTGTTACTTTGTGCAGTGAAGTGCCGCACGGTGATATTAATATAAGAATCATTGAATTGTGTCGTTTTTAACACTGCTATTGTGTACTCGACACACGTGAATTGTCACGTGAACAACTTGCTTTGACCTAATAGAGTCTTAAAACCTACGGCTTTGTTAAAAATAGTGTCCACAGAATCCTTAGGACATTAAAACGCTAAACACCGGCGTTTTATTGAGTGACTGTGACTTCGACTGACTTCGACTGTTGACTACACTTTATCAATCTACACTTGACATTGGCAAAATTAAATGTGTCGTGAACACAATACAGGCCATATAACAAAAAAAATATATAGAGACTTGACATTTGCATCTGTCAGACTTCCTCATGGAATGCGATGCTGTGACAATGTGTGGTGTACTAGTAAGACCGCTCCACCGGCTCGACTGGAGTGATACCACGGCCTCACACAAAACCGGCGTGAAGCAGCGCCTGCGCTGTGTTTCGCCGAGTGAGTGAGGGTACCGGAAGCCCTATTTGGTGGAAATGGGGATAATAGTTGGCAGTGCACTTGCGAAATAGTGACACTTGATATTGTTACTATTCATTTATCTTACACTAGCGGCCGCCCGCGACTTCGTCCGCGTGGAAAAGTAACTTTTTACCCCCCTTTTAACCCCTTACAACCCCCTTTTCGCAATAAAAAGTAGCCTATGTTCTTTCTCAGGGTCTAGATCATCTGTATACCAAAATTCATTTAAATCCGTTCAGTAGTTTTGGCGTGAAAGAGTAACAGACAGACAGACAGACAGAGTTACTTTCGCATTTATAATATTATAAGTTAGGATTAGGATTAGGATTAGTTAGGATTAGTTAGGATAATAATATGACATAAAATCCATTAGCGCCGGGACTGGATTTTTATTCTATGGACAAAAAAACCGGCCTGAAGCAGCCCTGGGTTGTCAGTGAGGGCACCTGAGGCGGAAAGGGAATACATATTGTTCAAAATAGTTATTAGGAGTCTGGTTAAAAGGACGTTAATGTCTACAGATATACCTAGTACAGACACCGTAAAAGAGATTTAGACGTTTTAATCCCGAAGTCCTCATAATAGGTGAAATTTCCTCGGTATATAGTTTTCATATTTTGTTCGCAGACTACCAAAGAGCTGTTCAGTGGGTCAACTCCTGGACGCGTGGGAGATGAGCGTGCGCCAGGCCTGCGCGCCCAGCCCCGTGCCCTACGCGCCCGTGCGCGCGCTCGGCCTCTAGGCCTGCAGGCCTGCCGCCCGGGCCTGTAGGCCTGGTGTAACCCAAGCTGTAGTGTAGGCCTGCACTTATACACCTACGTTGCGACGGATAGGGGGGAAAGCCTGATAACAGACGGAAGTGTCAGGTAAAAGATCTCTATATAAGTATCTGATTACCCCTGTATATTGCGTCAATAAAGTCATGAAATTGATGGCGCCACCGCCGCTTATGTCATGGGGCATGGTTATCCCATTGGTTATAAAACATGGAAACTCCGTTAGTTCCCCAAAATCGTTTTCAAAATTGACAGCATCAAAATTATCTGAACGTTCAAACCTACCAAAAATATCTGAGCATTTGGAATAAGAAAAACCGGCCAAGTGCGAGTCGGGCTCGCGCACAAAGGGTTCCGTAGCAGCAAATATAATAAACTTATTATGTCAATTTATACACCTGCACAATAACTTAACCAAAATTACAGTTAAATCAACCTATCTCAAAAACTATAAGAGATACTTTGATCAAACCAAAAATCGTTGAAAGAGTTAATTAGCATGCATCACCTCTATTTTTTTTAGAATTTTATGCCCCGTAGTTATAAAAATAGAGGGGGGGGGACATACTTTTTACGACTTTGAGAGCTGATATCTCAAAAAACCGTTCACTTTAAGAAAAATGTTTTTTAGAAAACTTTATATCATTTTAAAAGACCTTTCCATTGATACCCCACACGGGTATGTACATCGAAAAAAAAAATTTCATCCCTCAGTTACATGTATGGGGGGCCCCACCCCCAATTCTTTTTTTTACTATTTAGTGTCATATTTTTGTAGCGGTTCATACAACACATATTCCCATCAAATTTCATCACTGTAGTACTTATAGTTTCCGAGTAAATCGGCTGTGACAGACGGACAGACGGACAGACGGACATGACGAAACTATAAGGGTTCCGTTTTTGCCATTTTGGCTACGGAACCCTAAAAATTGTATCTGAGTAAGGATGCGCCAAGTTTCATTTTCATTTGTTGTTCAAGAACACCTTAAAGTATTGTACTAAAAGTAATTCAGTCAAATGTTCAGATATGTTTGGTAAGTTTGAATGCTAAGATCATTTTGATACTGACTGACGCGTCGTTGCTAACGTAATCTGAAAATGATAGGTAGATGAATAAATATTATAAATGGTCAGCTGCGATTGCTGAGTCTCGTGAGAAAATGTTGAAAAATGTCAATGTATTATCGAAATATCCTACTAAAGACATAGTGTTAATAATAGTTAAAAATGTTGATTATTTTTCTATGATTTTTAATGTATTTAAAAGTTTTAAAATAAGATCTAAGTATAAGTTATAATTAGGTGTTAAGTTTTTTGACAAAAAACATCCAAGCAATATGAGTTTCTAATTACATTTTTGACATCTGATTATGTGAAACATTATGCATTTTAAATTCGATTTGACTGATTTTCTTTATAAATTCGCTGTATGGGAACCCCTTGTTTTAAACTTTTTATTTTTTATTTAAAAAACATAGTTCTGTCAGAAGTGATATTTGCCTGTGATAATTTAAATTCAAGTGAATTTGCACACATTTGGGCTCATTTACACCACTACAATGACAATTAAAAAATATTTGTGTCACTGTCCACCCTGTCCACCTGAGGTGAACAACGGGATAAGCTACCGACAGTCGCTAACGGTCTTTGACGCAGTATAAGTGTAGAAAGTATGCTCATATTTTTAATGGGTCTACCAATACATTCATGATTGCGAATTTCGAGAGTCGGTGACGTTCGGTGACAGTCAGTGTCAGTCGGTGACAGTCAGTGAAACTCGGTGACGGGATCGGGCCGCTGTCTGAGGCGTTAATTAACACGTGTTATCGTAAGGTCCCATTATGAGCTCATGAATTTTTAATTTAGTATTTTATATGTGTATCGATTTAAAACAGGACTGATATAATTTTTACATCAACATGGGATCAATTTCATACAATAATGTTATCTTTATACGAAGCAAGCCGATAGTTTGTAGAGGTCCCTTGATAATGTTTTTATTGAGGCGGAATGTTGTACAATATGAAGCAATAATGTTTTTTAAATTGAATAAAATGTAATTCAACTCGTGAGTGACTTTTTGTTCATTCCTGCACTTGTATACACTCGGAGGCACATCTAACTGCCTGATTTGCCCAAAAAAATTAAAAAGTTAATCCGTTTTTAAACCTTCTATGGAGCATATAGACTTATTTACTTTTTTATTTTTTTAGGCAAATCGGAAAGTTCTCATGTTTGAATAAAATACTTCATAAAAAGATGATCACATAAAGGTCATGTTACGTAAAAAGTATTGCAATAAAAGTTTTTATTTTTTATTTTATAAAACCGTAAATTAGGCACGTTTGTATTAAAAATACGCAATGGGCGGTTGGATGTGCCCCTGAGTGTATATGTGTACCTATCTAGATTATTATATACATTTATGTTTTTTTCTTTAACGTCGTAAGGCCCATAAGCCTTTTAAAAGGCATAAAACAATTGATTTTCCATTAAGTCTGCTGTCTGGGCGTTACCACGTTAATAATAATATATAACAGAATCTGTATTTTTATGCTGATTCAAATATTGAAAATAGTATCCGGTTCGAAGGACCATTTTATAAACACTTGAAATTTTGCGCGAGAACGGCACTTTGATCGATCCTGCACTACTTGTTGCCAGTCAGGTCAGAAAATAACAGTAGGAAAGAAATAAAACAAACGACGTTTCTCATAAATATTTAATGATCAGTGTGGTTAGAGAGAGAACTGGTAGAGATGTGTGTTGGGCCGCTGTTCCCGGCCGCACAGGCCCTTGCGCTGCGTGCTGCCGCAGCACGACCAGTGCCGCCCGCCCGGCCAGCCCGCGTGCCCGTGCCCGCAGCCTGCAACAAGTACACATTGAACCGTTATAGGTGGCAGACGACCAGACGGATCACCTGATGGTAAGGGATGGCCGCCGCCCATACAGGGTGTATCTGTAAACGTTTATATCCCTTTAACCACGTGTTCTACCAACCATTCTGAACAACATTTGTTCTATGACTTGAAAATTCGCCCAAATATTTTTCATCTTTCCATACAAAGTCGGTCACGTGACTTGGTCAATTTGTATGGGGGGGTCGAAATTTTTTTGGAAGAAGGGGGGGGGGGGATAAAAAGTTGGTAGCGCACGCACTTGTACTCCACCACTGGTGTTGCAAGTGTCCACGGGCGACGGCAATTGCTTACCATCAGATGATCCACCTGCTCGTCTGCTACCTATCACATAAAAAAGAAAATACGCAGTGTACCGCCCCGTGCGGCCTTAGACACTCGCTCTGCAGAATGTAAGTAACATACCTTTGTATCCCGCGGCCATGGTGGCCCCGCAACCACAAGTGACGTCACGCTTGCCGCGATACGAATAGATCACGCAGTAGTATATGCGGCCTTGGTCACTCCGTGCATAATGTAGGTAACATACCTTTGTACCCCCCGGCCATGGTGGCCCCGCAGCCGCAAGTGACATCACGCTTGCCTACTGACAAACAGAACACTCAGTGTATCGCCCCGTGCGGCCATAGACACTCGCCCTGCATAATGTAGGTAACATACCTTTGTACCCCCCGGCCATGGTGGCCCCGCAGCCGCAAGTGACGTCACGCATGCCTATTGACAAACAGAACACGCAGTGCTACTGCCCCGTGCGGCCTTAGACACTCGCCCTGCAGGATGTAGGTAACATACCTTTGTAGCCCCCGGCCATGGTGGCCCCGCAGCCGCAAGTGACGTCACGCTTGCCGCCAGACGAGCAGAATGCGCAGCAGTGGTACTGCCCCGTGTGGGCCTTTGACACTCGCGCTGCGCACGGGAATGGACTGCCCTGTGATCGAAAGTTGGTGGAATTAGTTGTCTCAAGACATATGTATGTGTACAGAACATGAATCTTTAAGCGCGCGGTTGTTTTTTGCGAAAATCACAGCGTCGGACACATACGATCAAGGAGTCTCACGCTGCGCTTGCCGCTGCGTCAAACGCGTAAAACAATGGTTTACAATTATAATATTAGCTGATATGAAATCATGTGCGTTAATCGCATTGCGTGTAACGCAACGTTTACAGCAAAACGACTGCGCGCTTTAGTCTTGGAGAAGATGCCAAATCTTTCGTCAAATTACGATGTCTGTTGATTTTTACCTAGAGATGGGGAAGGGATCTGCTTTCTCAAGGGCCCAAATAAGTACCTATTCCTGAAGCCGGTCTTGGGTAGGCTAAACATTTTGCACAATCTTACGGTAAATTACCTTGATGGGTTTATTGTTAAGCGTGACTGCGAAGAGATACGACCCCGGAGCTGGAGGGGTCACCCGAAGACCATAGGAACCGTCTCCTCGGTCCTTCACCAGCGCTGCGGCGGCGCTTGACTGGAATCCCGTCTTCGAAAGTAACCGTACACCTGGAAAAAAACGACTAGATGAAGAAATATTCCCTGATGAAGGGAAAGTAAGAGGACCAACATGCAAGATTTATAGTATTTTAGTGATTTCTTACTTGTTCACCACCACACCATATTCGCTCGCCGCTGCTGTCGCGTAGTTCCAATGTTGCCTCGTGTGTACAGTCTACTCGAAGATCTTGGAAACCTGGAATAAGAAAACGAAGTATGTATAGGTACCACTTTTTACTAAAGGAATCCAGATAGTCATTCGTAGCTAAGGCTGTTGATGATCTATTTTGATGATAGGCTAGCTTGACCATAATCGCACTTGATGGAAAGCGTCGATGTAGGTATATCTAGAAGATGTGTTCACTCTTTTTTCAAAGATATCCAGAAGATCAGGGAATATAGACTTCGGCAACGTACCTATTCCATTCCGCAATAGAAAGGAAGCGCAACGCTTCGTACGGATAGGGTATGTCAACAACCTAAGTATGGAAGCCCTTGCTGAGCCTTGTGGTCCGGTGTGTCTTCTTAGAAATGAGCGCTGAGATAGGATAGATCAAATTGACTCACAAAGCCTACGTTTACATTGATCCTGTGTTTCATTGGCTTTATCTATTGTGTCATAAGTAGATTGAAAATCATGTGGATCTGGTGAGACTTTTCCTTCATCCAGTTTATTACTACAGAACATACCTTCAGTATTGAGCACGCATTTCTCCGGATCAGGGGCGTGCGTGAGGAGTCTCCCTACTAACGTAGGGTCGTGTGTGGCGGGGGCGTTCGGCGCGAACCGCAGCTCACATCGAGGCGGCTCTGCTAGAGGCTGCAGCTCAGTCAGCCTCTCCAAACGCCGGGATACTGCTCCACTTAGAGATAGGAGCTCGTCTTCCTTTGCTTCTGAGAGGACCTGGAAATCATGTTAAAAAGTACGAATTTTGAGAATTGATTACTAGCCTTAGTTCAATAGAATTCGTCAGCCAAAGAGCTAACACTTGCTTCTTTCACATGTTTATAAGGTTCAGCAAGTCACATTAGTTTTCCAAATGAATTTATTTCTACCCTTTTGTGTCTACTCTCTCCTTGGCAAACTTAAAACGATCTGTTTTTTCATCTTAAAGTCTCAAGACTTATGACATTCCTTGAAAGTACATATTCATAGACATAATAATATCCTCTGCTGTCCTCCAAGCTTCTAATATGCCCCTGAGTACTACTTTATGTCAATTTCAATTTATTAAAATTTTTCTTTAGCTACCTGTAATCTCTCATGCATATTATACCGAATCTTAACCTACTCTTTGCCGATTGTGCTCACTCGCTCTAGTCTCTAGTCACTGCTCTACAAAGGGTTTCCAACAAAGCTAGACGTGGAAGCTATTCTTACCCTAAGGTCAAAGTACTTACCTCTTCAGCAAATTTGACAGCATCAACCGCTTGCTGGGCTCGCTCATGCAAGTCCCTCGTCTTCTCGTCTACTCTCTGCCGGTAACGGTCTCGGGCTCTGGTTGCTGACGTACACAGAGCCCTGCCGTGGGCCTCCACAGCCCGCCTGTACTGCTCTGCCCATGTTTGTACCTCGCCTTCTACACGAGCTGCTTGAGTCTGTAAAAGACCAATCATGAGACTTATGTCGACAATACCTCCGCACCAAAATTGCCGCCCTAATTGAAAGAGTCCAGTGCAAGTACATATGCCAAGAAGGTGGGAAAGACCATGGGAAGGTCGTGGGTCATGTCAATTTTACTATCATTTAGATCCCTCCCTTTGAATGTATTTGATTGCCTCGGTGGTGCATTTGGGCACTTGGGGGTCCCGAGTTCGATCCCCGATCGGGTTAAAATTAGTATCTAAGTTGGCCGATTAAGAAATTCTCAGTGTCAGCCCGGTCTTGATTAGCGGTCTTGTGCCCTTGTCCCTCAGAAAGCACGTTGAGCTGCTGTTCCTTCGCCTGATCCCTCTTCGGTGGTGTCACACTGGTGTCCCAAGTCAAGTATGAGGGGAATAGAGAGTGCTCTTGTGTCTGCGTATAAACTTGTTCACTATAAATGTCTTGCGTCGATGGCTGATGGTTGAGATTGGCCGCCATAGTCGAAAAATCGATTACGAGGACATTACTTTCAACAGCTTAAGAGTTGGGTCCGCATAGACGCAATGCCCAAAAAACGCTAGTGTGGGGATGGTCGCCGGCAAGACGCCAACGCTCAAAGGACGCTAATGTGTGGTCACTCTTAAAATACTTACATCAGCCTCAAAGGCATGGGAGTTGAGTATCCTCACAGCGCGCTCGACGTTTCCGGCACGTGCTTCGCTCTCTCGCACGCGTCTCTCAGCAGACGGGCGCGCTCGGCTGCAGCGCGCGACGCGTTCGCCAGCGCGTGTCCCTGAGTGGGACACGAGGCAGCAGTCCCGGCATACCACCTGGTAATGATGACGAAATAAGAAACTGCGTTTATGTCGAAAGAAACGGTGAAAGCTTTTGGTCTTTTGATGATGAGAAATTCAGAAGAAGAAATATTCTTAATTTTTCGAGTAGACTGATTTTGTCCATCCATTTTACTTATTGGTGTAATGGTTAAATAAATAAAAATGCGTTTATTGCTCAAGTGTGTTGTCTCTAAATTGTTCGATTTTCCGGTACACCAAATCTCACGAGATGTGAGATCAAAATCATTTTGTATCATCTTTTTATGTACCACTTTCACGCAAATAAATGATATTTTATTCTATTCCAACGCTAGGCGATAAACGCTTGCACACGGAGCAGGGTAGAGAAGGCGAACCAAATGCCTGCGTTCACGCATAGCGCAATGCAAACAAGTTTGGCGGCTAACTATAGGTATCTACCTAACACCTTAAGAGCCGGCAACGCAATTGTGATGCCTCAGGTGTTACAGATGTCCATGGGTGGCGGTGATTGCTTACTTCAGGTGAGCAGTCTGCTCATCCGCTATAATGTAAATAAAACGCTACGTTCACTCAATGTACCTGTTGGCAGGTCGCGCAGTATACAGTCAGCTCAGCCCTTGGGTGCTGGCTGCAGTACTTGACCGGTAACGGGTCGAGAGGGTGCAGGGAATGTCTGGCGGTGGCCTTCTGCCGCCCGTGGGCTTCTCCGCATGCGGAGCACACGCTCACCAAGCACTGGTGACAGCGGCTTTCTGCCTGCAAAGAATAATGGGACTGTCATTAATTGGAACTTCGTAACCTTACTCCAACGCCCCGTTAGTCTAGTGGTTAAAGTACAAGGCCGTGATTTTTCGAACGTAACTCAGGTTTGTGATCATCAATCCGCATTAGGCAAGCGTGGCGATTAAGCCTTATCCCATCATAGTAACGATGACTTCATTTCTTGATGAAGGCCTTTGCCCCACAGTGGGACAGTATACAGGCTGATACTTATATTTATAGGCAACCATCCTCACTAGGTGAAACATAGCACAGGCGCTGCTTCACGCTGGTTTTCTGTGAGGCTGTACCACTCCGGTAGAGCCAAAGCTAGCTCTCCCAAGGTAAAAAAGTGCTCAAAATTTAAGCGAGCCCTTTATAAAATACTTACTCCTAGTTCTTCTATCGTTCATCATACTCGTTGCTCTCTTTTCGTTTATAGTATTTTAACTAACTAGTTACCTACTTCAACTTTTTTTCCCGCGGTAATTAACACACCTACCTACTAGTCAATCTTTTCTAAACAGCCATCAATCAATGTCGGTGTCAGTTAAAAACATATCATAAAGTTATTTATGACGGTTAAACAGTTTGACAGTTCCTATCGAGGAGTGGATAGTGCGGATGAGGTGCACTTTGAAGCGACAGCTATAGGACCACTTATGGAGCAATTTTAAGTTTGCTGCCTGAACTATATACTCTGATTCATAATCATGTAAAGTAAACTGACATGAGAAGAAATGAGAAATGAGAAGTTTCTATGCATTTTGATATTTTGCATGTGTCAAATTGAGTGATAACGTATGGGGATGACACATTGACATCTAGTTAGTTTACTTTACATGATTATGAATCAGAGTATAGGAGTAGTAACCTGGGTATATCTCAGGTAGAATGCACATCCCATCCCATAAGTATTCCTCTCTGCTCCTATTAATTAACTTAGAAAAACCAGAATGCGTGATTCCAAGAAGAATATACATCAAATTAATGAGCCGTTCTTATTATTTTAAACTAACATTGGGATTCAAAGGCGCGTTTACGAGGAGTTAATGAACAAGAATATCAAAGCAAGCGAGAAAGAATTTCATTGCTGGTATTTTTGAAGGAAGCGGTAAACATAAGGCGTGATATAAGCGGCGAATACAAAGTGAAAAGAAATATGGTTTAACGGAGAAAGTAAGAGATGAGCCGCGAAGATTCACAATATAATGTAGAACAGTACAAGCAAACGTAGGCAAGCGTAAGGAAGTGTAGTGTTGGACGCCCTGCGACTAGATGGGATGATGACATTCGAAGGCTGGCTGGAGTGGGCTGGATGAGAGTGGCCGAAAATCGGGACCAGTGGCGTGCATTAGGGCAGACCTATGTCCAGCAGTGGACGAGTGTGGGTTGCTAATGATGATGAAAGAAACAGTGTACTCGTAATACAGTTTAAGAATGTACCTATGCGTCAAGAAAGTCTTCAAAACGGATTTTTTGGGAACTAACGGAGCTTCCCTGTTTTACAAATAATTCGGCTACTATGACCTATTAACTGGCATTGGATGAGGAGATACTCGTATTTTTACTACCTATGTACTCGTATTATTTTGTGTAATGACATATAGATGTGGTATGTTCCTAAATATTATTAACATCACTTGTATTTTTTTGTAAAGTTTTCTAAGTCTTAAGTTAGTTCCTTTTGAATAAATAAATTTATAAATTTTAATTCTTACAATCTCTCACAGGGTAACCCTACTGGTTATCTTATAAAACATAGAAACTCCGTTAGATCCCCAAAAACCCGTTTTCAACTTACATTCCAATGTGCTGAAAATATTTCCACCGCATTGAAATAATTTCGTATGAAAACTACCATACTGTGATTGTCCTGACTATGGTCCGCAATGGGTATTTTGTTGAAATCGTTCGTGCTGCGGAATCGCGCGCATGAGTGAGAGCGCGCGCGCACGTGGTGCGTATTCCTAAAATATACGACGTTTGTGACCGGCATCGGTCTTCGGCCGTTAATTAGGTGCCATTGTTTCATCGACTGGTGTGATGTTTTGAATTAGATAAACGTTTTTTTATAAATAAAATAAATAAATGCGCCAGACAATCACACCAATCAACCTGTTCTCAAACTAGGACAACCCCTATACTTACTATGAGTACTTAATGGCGATAACGATTAACTGGGGGCGTCAACCCAGAACACCCATCCTAGGAAAACTTAGAAAATGTAGTTTCCTAAATTGACTTGACCGGGAAGCGAACACCTTAGCCACTGCGCCATCAAGGCCGTCAAAATACTTAATATGTTATGTGATAGGTAGGTGGCAGACAAGCAGATGTTTTTATTTTTCTTATCTCTGCGCACTGGTGATCACAATGATCACAAACGCGACCTAACTGTATGACTGTATGAAGAATTCGAAGCATAATATCTTCTTATTGCTTGACCCGGAATCGAACCTCGGACCCAAAGATCACAGTCTGGTACTTAAACACAGGAGGATGCCTATACCCTGAAGTGGGATCAAGATACAGGCTGATGATGATGATGATTATACCTTGTTATCACTATTGCAAAGATCGCACAGCACAGCGGTCGTGCCCCCCTCCTGGTTCGCCACCATCCTCCTCAGCAGCACGTAGTTGAGGGGCAGGGCAGCGATCCCCCCGAGGGGGAGGGGCGTCTCGAACCCGCATGTCGGGCATAGGAGGAACTGGACGCTCTTGCCCGATATCTGGAACATGCGAATACTTTTAAACGACTATCTAGGATCCAGGAAACCGAAGAGTGGTCGGATATATGGTACACTTGGTAGTGACACTGGCTGATATGTCAAAGGTCGTGGGTTCGATCCGCACCCTGAACAGTCGTGTGATAAACACTTGTATTTATTCAATGTCTGGGTGTAATATGTATTTATTTAGGTACCTATTATATTTGTGATCTGCTGTTGTCTGATATCTTGGTAGGTATGCAGTCGATCAGGTCAATGTATTAGTTTAAATAACTCTAAAGTTTTCTCAAAGTAAAATTACTTATGTGTAAAGCAGCGCCTGCGCTGTGTTGGCAGCGCATTTTGTGACATTGCTGTTGTGGGTTGGTAGGTATCTATGGGCGACGCCTTACCATCAGGTAACCCATCTGCTCGTCTAAAGTACATAGTTTCACATAAAAAAGATCTGTATCTTGTCATAAACCGACCTTCCTGGTAAAGATTCCGTACTTGTGTTGCTTCTGGTCCCAGCTACCGTCCGACCCGGAGTGCCGCAGGTCGCTCTCGTACCCGGAGCCCGCCGACCCGGCGCCGGAGGCCGAGCTAGACTCGCCCGCCTCCAGGTGGATTGAACCTGCCAATGTAAGGTAGATTCATGTGATTTTAGTTGCTCATACACAAGTTTTGCATAGAAAGGTTCGCGAAGAAGTAGCTCCAGACCACCTCAGACCAACCGGTGTCTACAACTCCATAACAAAACTATAGTTTTATTACTTTCGTTAATTAGTCCGAGTTATCGACATAGCTCACCGGATTAGTAAGCTGAAGTGGCAGTGGGCTGGCCATATCTGCCGCAGAGCTGACAACCGTTGGGGTAAACGAGTTCTGGAGTGGAGACCACGTCTTGGTACGAGTGACGATCTGCGCAAGAGGGCTTGCTGGAGTTGGATGCGAATAGCCAAAGATCGATTAAAATTGCGAGCATTTGGAGAGGCCTATGTCCAGCAGTGGACTGCAACAGACTGATGATAATGATGATGATGATTACTTTCGTTGTTACCCAGTTCTGCTTGACCAGATACATTACGTTTTTACCGGACTGCCCTACGACCCTGCGACTCTGATTATTCCTTTCCAAAATTTAAACACTATTACATATTATTATTCATAACATCTACTTCGACCACGAAAACAGCGCGCCCAAAAATAACAAAGATACTTTATCACAGCCGGTGAAAATGTGACAAATCACCATTTTACAACTTGGCATCTGTTGGTCAAATTATTTTGGCAAGCGGAAGAGAATCAGCGATACTCATTCACGACTAATCCACAGTTTCGGATGTTGGAGAATGTTTCGATTCGTTGACCTTGCGCCTCTGAATCATGGTCTAATATAAGACTGCACTTGACAAGTTTTCTTAGGGCTCGGACACGTGTGGAGAACTATTTCGAGTGCGATGCTAATTGAGAACTGTCATACTGAGTGCATTTATCTTGATGACGGTTTGTGGAATCCGGGAAAAAAGTGGTCCCTTAGAAGTTACTGGCTTAGGAATCTATTACAGGAATGCATGCAGTGCCGACCGCGCGTCTTTCGGGCACACGCACGATTGGAGGTCCTGAAGAGATTTGTGCGGGTCTCCAAATGGTACCAATTTGGACCAAACAAGGTCTATTCTAAATCAGAAGATCGGTTCCTAATTTAATGGAGCAGCCTACGTAAAAGATGAGAGAAATGGAGAATAGAGGGAGGGATAGATGAGGGCATGAGGAAGAGACCCTCATTGCAGTCATTGCTTCCAACTAGAAGAAACTGATAAACATCATAAAGCATACCTAGTTCCCTATTTCTTGACCATGATACGACACACAATATGACGAGCTCATGAAAGCCGCCGACAACGGGTTTGTGTGGTAGAAAAAAAATTGATCCGCTAATAAAAGGATTTTTTTTCGAGAGAAGAGTGACTAGACGGACATTGTCATCCTCGGTTACATCATCACCTACCATCTGGTAAGATTGCGGCCAAATCTCTGTCTATTCGAAAAAAAGAGCAGCTATACTCGTATGCTTACAGGTTAAGAAACATTCGATCAAGTGTTTCTGTATGACTTCAATCTTAATTTATATTTTAAATAGGTTCAATGTGTACTCATGATTCATTAGTCAACAATAATAACACGAAGCAGACTCGCCTTATTGCACGCCGACGTTTATTTTATGCGTTTATTTCTGTGTATCATTCACAGAACTTCGTAATACATCTGAAATTGTGTTTTATCATACGGAATATATCTGTTTTAGATCCCCGCTGTTCTACGAAGTCTGAAAAGTGATTTTGGATTACATCATACATTTTGTAAATACCTACATACAGTTAAAGTTATAGATTAACTATAACTTTAACTGTAGAACTGCATGTGATAAACAATGCAAATTTTTATGTTGGTGTAAGTAGGTAAGGTACCTACCTAGGTGTAGGTACCAAGCCAAGTCAAGCCCAAGCCCTCCTACACATACACCTTCAACACCGCCGGTCAGCTGTACCTACTGCCAAGCTTGCGACCGGGTCTTCAAATCTAAGTTCGGACTCGCAAGCCATATACATATGAGCACACGCTCGTAATAAGTAAGGGTCCCCATCGCCGAATACGGCTAGGAGGACCATAGGTGTAGGTACGTAGGTATGTACCTACTTTGTAAGTTTATTTTTTCGACTAATTAATTTAATTTATCAAATAGCACTCTTTTCAGAAAGGAGCCTTCAACGTGCTTCATTATTCAACTTAGTTCATTGTATCTTGGGTTTTCGGTTTTTAAGATCGAAACTCATACTTCATAACTTCATCAATGAACTAGACCAGAGGGTCTAATTTGAAGTGGACGTTACGACCGAATCGGAGCTCCCCTCTCTTTCACACGCGCTGTGCGCGCTTTTGTTTGAATGTGACAGATATATTCTCATTCGTTACGGGACGTCTTCGTTATAAGCCACCAGGCCTGTCCCACTCCGCGTGTAGGTATCGAACTTGCAAGTACATGCGGCGGCCCATCCGGAGGGGCACGTTAGTAGAAAATCACGAGCGAACGGCGACGGATGCGCGACAGTTGCTTGCGAATCTTGCGATAGAAAGAGAACGCACTTCTAGGCAGAGGCGGCGCAAGGCGTAGGCGATGTGGGCCACCGCCCACGGCCTCGCGGTACAAGGGGCCTCGCGCCTCAAAAAAATTTAAGTTCGTCCGAGGGGCTTTATCGCTCATCATCGTCGTAAAATCGTCAGAAAAGGAAAGGGCCTCGCGAACTCAGTCTTGCCCACATCAAAATTAGATCTTGCCCCGCCACTGCTTCTAGGTATGAATAATGGTAGGCATTGAACGCTGGGCGGTCGGAATTTCAACGTTATGTTATGGTAGCCTGAGTCTTCATTTCCATAAACGGTTTTTAGGAGTGGGCTTTCTGTACTTGTACTATTAAGTATTCCGTGACTAGACGTAAAGTCAGCTCAACATTGTTGTGAAACCTGTCCCATAATCCCATTGAATGTTCCACTGTCGGAAATGATTCACAGCTATCCCGTCCATCAAAACGATGCTCGACTCCAATGAACCGAAGTGTTATTATAAACTGGATTTATGTGAGTACACTTGCATGTTGCATCGTCTGTTTCGTTTCACGATTGTTCGTGATCAATGAATCATACCCCATTCAGGAGTCAGGGTTAATTTTACTGGCTGTCTTTATGCGAAAGCAATAAGGGAATTTAATGAATGAAGGAGTTACAAGATTAGTAAAAGTAAAGAGCGGGTTTATCTTCCATGTGCCACCGTGGAACAGCCACGACCGGAGTGATACCACGGACTCACAGATAACCGGCGTGAAGCAGAGCCTGCGCTGTGTTTCGTCGAGTGAGGGCACCAGAGGCCAAATCGGGGGAAAGAGGGTTAAAGGTTGGAAGCGCAGTTGTGACTCTAGTTTATAAATGAATATCGTGATTTACGTATTACCCAGTATTCACAAAATACCCGCAACAGTCAAATCTCGTTAGACGCAACATGAATGAAGCCGTACAAATCGCAACTTCCTCGTGCGGTAATCGGATGAGAAAAAATCGATGTTTTCTTTTTTGTTTCGCGCTGACATGTGACATCTAGCTTGAAACACAGTTTTATTCGTAAGTAATTTCGTATGTTGCAAGTTGCAACTGTTGCACGACCATAGTTTCGATTTTAATTTGGGTGCCATGATCTACTTATTAATAATAATGAGATAAACTCCATAGACATCATCAATCCTTATATTACAAACGGAAAAGGCGAAACACTAGCGTGATGCAATGAACGCTCAACGCCATCTATTGGTAGACAATGGAACAACTGTCCCGAAACGAACCGAGGGCGGGCTGCTAGTAACTATAATAGCATAGCTTTTTAAAAAATGCAGATGCATGCGCATGTTCATAACCCTGAGCTACTCTCGCTCTAGGAAACGTGAATGAATATTTGTTTGTGTATCGTACGTCACTCATTGGTAGCGTAAAACGTTGCGACGTGTACGCTGTCCGCAACGCGTTGGCTGCGCACACGCAGCGTGTTCGCTGCACTCCGCTTTAAAACGCTTGCAATCCGTCAGTGTGGTACCTCTCTTACGCAATGTACGGAAGGTCATTCACGTTAATCACATTTAGCCATCGAAACGGACGCCGGAACCTAGCTAATGCAGCGCTAAGAATAACCGCCACCCAGTGACAAACGGGCAAACAAACCTAACAAAACAGTAGCAGTAAACAGAGTACCAATGTTTGGTTAATAGATAGGGCATGTTTGTTTTGGTGATTTAAAAATGCTGTCAAAGTTACGTTACTCGTAGTAATTGTGGTGTGAAGCAACGATTTTGGAATTAACAATGTTGTCGATGCGGTAACAATAATTAGGTAGGTAGGTACATACCTAATACCTACGTAGTATTTTTTACTTACAGTTTTCTTTTTCGGGCTTTTGAAGTAGGTTTAGTACCTTAACTTTTATGTAACGTAAGTACCTACTGGAAAAAAATTGCGGTTTCTTTGTAACCTTCCCTAGCATATAGATACTGTAATGAATCGAAAGATATTCACAGTCATATTTTTTGGTAAGTAATGCAAATCTTTCGAATTCCTTTAATCAATTTTATTCTAAACGCAGATTGAGTTTTTGATAATAACTTAACTATAACTTAATTTTAAACGCAGATTGAGTTTTTGATAATAACTGTACCAATACCTCAACATTGTATCCATTCCAGCGAAATCCTACCAAAGTGTTTCCTTTCTTAAGTAATGCTTATGTATTATGGTGCTTATTTCTCAATAACACAACAATAATAGGTCATAACGACGGTTTAATGGCTTCCACAGATGCGGTGCAATGTGCCAGCAGTGGGGCGAAAGCGTAAACTGTGTTTTATTAACATTATAACACTGGCCATTTTAGTTAAAACTTTCTTTGTGTAACTATCCTTAACGTTTCTGGAGAGAAATCATTGCCAGAGAGGTCAGCTGATGGTGGATATCGCCAGCCGATTAGTCAGCTTTCATAATAAAAGGGTCTTTGTATTGGAGAGTGAATTATAACAGTTTGATGGTGGTGGTTAAAGTTTTTAATAGGCGATTCCACTCAAGATTTTAAATTTAAAGGCTTAAATTTAATTGAGATCGCCGCAACGTTGTTTGGACGATTGCGCTAGAGTCCAAATTATTTTGATGTTCCACAGAAGCGGAGCTACGTGAAATTAAGCAGAGACTTATAAAAATTGACTAATCACGTTGCTCAAAATACACGTATCTCATCCCTGATGAGCAATGTGATTGGTAAATTTTTACAAATCTCCATTCAACTCCACGCAACTTTGCTTCTGTGGAAACGCACCCTTATCTGTTGCATTTTGTTCTGTGTCTACCCATTGTGTTCTCTTTTATTAGGTACTTACATCTTTGCATATCGCTACTCGTTCCCGGTTGCATCCAACGCTTTCGTTTTGGAACCCGGGGCAGTGGCGGTCAAGCGTATAAAGTCAGACAAACAAAGGAAATTAAAAAATAAATAAAGCAACTACTTAGTTACCTCCATCAACTTCACTCCACGCCTCAGCCTCGCCTTCTTGATGTAGACCCTGCAGGCACGGCGTGCAGAAGCTGTGCAGGCACCCCAGCAGCCGGGGCTCCACCAGCTCTTTCCGGCACAACCCGCATTGCCACTCCTTCACCACCTGCCCCCTGTCGTACGCCGATGTCCTCGGCGCCACATTCAAGTTCTGACTCACGGGCCTCTGGGTCCTCGGAAGCCTCAGTGGACTGTTCCCAGCACTCAAAGAAGACTGTTCGAAAGACTTCCTCTTGTCCTTCTTTCGCGAAAAGCTTCCGAAAATATAAAAAATACCACGGTCCACTTCCATTTTTGATTTTCAAATTTTCGAACGCGACATTAAAAAGAACCTATTTTTTTTAATGGCGTCCTTAATAATTTGCGCGCGAAATAATAATGACGTTTATTTGTTTTTCAGAATGCGATTTTGAATCTCAAAAGAGTTCGTAACGCGTAAAAATAAGCGTGTCGCGGTAAGAACTCATCGCGAGCGACTGACGGAATCCTTCCAATAGTGTGGGGATGTAAACTAAGTTTAGTATGCATCCATGGTCCCGATATGAAGGGAACGGGAAACCATTCCTTATTAACTGGGATGGAGCGGTACCTACTTAAGAAGTCTTTTCCCCATCCCTATGCGTGCCTATGCGCTCTGTGTGTGGCCTATTGTAGGGTACGAAGCTCTATGTAGGTACCTATCTATCTACTTAGGAACTTTTCTATTAGGCGTAACTGTGCGGTGATTTTATTTGATTTCGATCTTTGAAATTATTATTTTATTTGATTATGTACGTATGTACCTGTTTATTTTTAATTCTTTTTCTATTAATGCTAAAAGTGGTGAATTGTTTTTTGTTCGCATTGTGTCTTGGTATTTATTTACCTATCATAAGTTAACTACTTACCTAAAAAGTCAAACGAATCTTTCGTTGTGGCAGAAAAAACTATGACTTTTAACTATTTATTTACTCATATAAAAAAATATTGCACAAAATTTCATAGAATAGAATAGGTGAACTTAATGCCAAGAGGCATTCTCTACCAGTCAACCGTTGGGTCAAGTAGAAGGACAACGGTTTAATCACGACCCATGACAGTTATTTTACAAAATGTGTACATTTCTTTCACGGTTTACGTAGTTCAGTGGTTTGAACGTCGGTGGAGACTCGAGAGTCTCGGGTTCGATTCCCCCGCCAATACAAATGTTTGCTCATAAAACAGATTTTGTTTTTGGGTATAGGAGTTTATGATGGCATTTGTTGTATAGGGTCCTAACTCCTAAGTAAGTAGCAACCCCTCGCAATTTAAAGTTAAATTTACGACAGCTTCGCGTTGAGCCAATCGAGTCATCGAACGTCACGTGTAGTTTCCTCCTCCTTGAGGGATGGATGGTAATGAATCAGTTATCTATTTTGGTTACTGCTCCCGTCATAATTCATTTCCTTGTCATTGGAGGGTGAAGAATTTATAGTTTCGATTTTTCACTTAAATAGATTACTATAGAGGTATTAGGTCTTTAGTGAGGTACAGTCAGCCACACATCAGAGTGGCTACCATGAGTTTGAAATACTATTCTCGCTATCGAAAACTATCGCTTTGTCTCTTTCATTGTGATGCATTTGAAAGAGACAGAGCAATAGTTTACGTTATGTCAGTTTTCGATGTCAACTCATGGTAGCGCTACTGGTTACCTGAATCCGTACTAAGTAACGTGTGTAATATTGGCCCAAGGCCTATGGAAATATAGATGGAAGAAACAGCGGAGTGCCACTGTTTCTTCCATCTAAGTATAATTCCCTAGATGCGGACTTGAAGAACTTTTTAAGATTGTAAGTAGTAACCGGAGGTGCGGCTGTCTGTAGGTATGTAGGTAGGACCTATCTACTCTGAAGCAACGTAGGTACCTAACCTACCTATCCACTCCATCTTTCGTCTAGGTAGCTAGTTTAATATTATTTTAATTAGGGTGAATGTGTTGGACTGTTGAAACTTTTAGATTGTCCGGTCCACGTGAAGAGCAATAAACGTTTGCATCGTCGTCTTGTAACAAAGATGTTGCGTTGTAATGCAGACTAAAATACGAATTGTAAGTTCTTATTTTTATAATTAGGTGAAATTTATATTATGTTTTAAGTACCTACGTACTTGCTAAAATAAACTTCTAATTTTAATACTTAGACGTAAAAAATCACTTTTTGTTATGCCCGTGCGAATAATATGAAACTTTTTTAACAACCTAAAACGTAGGTATACGATCATGTTAACCTGCCTATTACCTACTTATAATAACTAATAGTTAGGTAAATACCTACCTACTCAATTAATAATCAAGTAGTACTAAAACCGACCCTAACCCAATAGCATCAAATAAAATGGAAGTATGAAAAAGTAAAAAAAAACGATAAAACACAAATTCGAAACATTACCAAATAAAAGACATGTCATCACAATCAAATTCAAAATAAATATCAGCTGTTCTTTTGAGATCGCGCGAAACGGAACGCACGCTGACCCAGTTTTGGCGGCAAAACGGTCAAAACTAATGTCAGAGCTATTTTTCGCGCGCACCCGTGTTGCGCGGCGCCCAATCGGAAACTGGCTGAGATTAGAATCGGAAGGATTCACCTTGGCGCGTTATCTAATGTTTAGACCTATTTCTATTTTAGGGCTCCGCCGTCAAAGGAATTATTTTCGCTTTTTGGACAATTGGGCGTTCGTCCGTGGAAAGGGTTAGGGTTAAATAAAAGTTAATTTCAGAGATTGGCCGAAAATTTTGTTTAGGTAAGCTGACCTTAATAAGTAATAAAATACTTAGTAACAAGACGAATAAGGTTTTTTAGGTATGTACCTACTCCTACCTTCAACGAAACTAAGTAGTTAAGGTAGTGAAAGATGGGTGCAATTACCCAGAGGAGTTTGAAAGATTGTGTGTAAGATTATGCGTTCTTTGTTTTTATGTACAACCCTATTTATTATGAATAAACTATTTGATTTGATTTGATTTGATTTGCATTTGAGAGAGCTGCACATCCAAGCAAACGGTTAACTGTGCACCGTTTCCCTATTTTTTTTTTGTTAAGTGATAGGTGGCAGACGAGCAGACGGATCACCTGATGGTAAGTGATATTAACGCCGCTCATAGACACCTGCAACACCAACAGAGTCACAAGTGCGCTGCCAACCTTTAACGCCCGCACTGCCAACCTCTAACCCCCTTTCCCCCCAATTGGGCTTCCGGTAAGGGTTCCGGGAGGGTACCTACTCTCTCGACGTTTAACTTGACGGGAGTTTAAAGGTTGGCAGCGGCGGCAGCGGGTGCGGGTATTCGCTGGAGAGACGACGACCTTAAAGCAATAAATGTGCACGGTTGGGCGGAATTGCTACATGCAGGACCAAATAAAATGACGAACTTTGACGTGGCGAGGCCAAGAGCGATCTCTAACCCAACGTAGTAGGTACGGTATAGGGGAACCTGTGTTACGTTGGACAGTGTTGTACCTAGGACACTCTTAATTTTTCGAAAACTCCCACGCTTTAAAATAATATTGTCTATGGCAGTCGAAGCACCGTTTGTCAACTTTAACGTGAAGCTAGTTGTGATTCGCCGGCGCCGCCTGAGTGCAGATATAAGAGATCATTTATTATTTCTTGCTCAAAAAGTATGTTTTTCGGACTATACTTGTTGCCCATTTATTTATCGTGATCAACATTTATCAGAAATCTCTTATTCTCAATTTAATCTTAGTATATGTAGGTAACAGAAAGCATTGGTGTTCGAAACTGATCTCAACTTTAAGTGTGTTTATAAAAGTGGTTTATAGAAATTGTCACGATGTTGTTGTACCTTGGCCTCCCAACTAACTATGTACCTTGGACACTGGCCAAGGTACATCATATTGGTTGTACTTAGGATGCGAAACTAATAAATGCTTTTTTTATTTTTTATTGTGTAGGAAAAATGCCGCGAAGCAAGCAAAACAAAAAAGAGCTCCATTAGACACCGATAAAATTGAGAATGCAATCATATTATTGAAGGAGAAGGAGTTAACACTTCATGGTGCTTCCAAGCACTCTCAACGCTTGTAACGCTGGTGGAGAATTTATTCCTCCAATGCTTATATTCCCGAGAGTTAATTTCAAAGACTTTATGCTTCATGGAGCACCTTAGGGCTCCTTAGGTGCTGCAAATCCATCAGGATGGTCTAACGAGACCATATTATTCGTGATGTTCATGCATCACTTCATAAAATTTGCAAGATGAGTCTTGAAACTAAAGAAAGTCGTGCCATTGTTTTGATGGATAACCATGAAAGCCATATATCCATTCCAACAATTCGCCTAGCAAAAGAAAATGGTGTCATTCTAGTTACCCTACATCCACACACAAGCAATAAAATGCAACCACTGGATAAATCGGTTTTTGGGCCATTTAAAACCTATTACAATCATGCAGCTAACGAAAAAATTATCGCAGACCTTAATATGATTAAAAGGAGTTTTTAACAGGGACCTTTCCCTGTTAAACTCCTGGCGTTTATTTTCATTTGATCCTAGTATGTCCAAAGTACAACTCGTACTGTCCAAGGTACATCAGGTCTGTTGTACGTTGGACAGTTTTCCCTTTTTTTTTCTAGCGGCTTTTGTAGTCAAGTTTATGGAAAATTCACAGATTTTATTAATGAACTATATAGTTAAATAATGGATCTTTCTATTATATGCATATTTGGCAGGTTTTACTTACTTACACCATTTATTTTAAAATACGAAAATGTAAAAAACTGGCCTAAGTACAACAGGTTCCCCTACTCTACTCTACTCGTAATGTATAGGTACCTACCCTAATTAATAATTTTATCATCATTTATCAAATCAATGTCCTAGCCCTGAACAATCAGGCCTACTCATGGTAGGTAAGTAGGTAGTTTGGTAAAACAGGTCATGCAGTGAAGCCAATTATTAAATTCTATGGTCAAGCGACGTTCCGCGGACAAGTAAATTAAATTAGACGCGCCGCGTGGCGTATTGATTATTTACATATTTGAACAACTGGCTATTTGTTCACACTACGGAACTGCGCTCCAGTTTATGACAACGGCCACCGATCGATTTCAATTTGGCAGATCATAACAATGAGTTGCTGTACAAACGTATGGGGAAATTCTGACGCAAACGCAGCTACTTTGGCTTTATAGCGCAGAATGGTTTTACCGAGGAAGAGCCAAGCTTCAGCATGAATTTGGCGTCTCTATCGGAGAGATACAACGAGGACCTCAGAAAACTAGTGTGAAGCGAACCGAGTAAGTGGGGGCCGATGCCCATTAAATTTAGCTATCCTATCCAGAAGCATCACTAGACCTTTGGTCTGAGGGCCTTCCTTACAGCATAATTATGAGTGTGAAATGAATTAATCATAAGGATGTCATACTATGTCATATTAGATATACTATGATAATGACCCTGCCCCATGTCCCAAGGATTGTGTCGTCGTAGTGAATGAACACTGCTGTTTAATTATTTAAAAGGAGTTTAAAATATGCTGATTCATTATCAGAAAAAATACGTAAAGCCTTAAAAGTAAAAAAAAACATCATTTAGGTACTTATATTTTTTTACCGACCAAATGGCGTCCCATAATTTGTTGGGTTAAAACTGCCAGATTATTTCGACCTTTGATTTGGTAGGTAGGTAGGTTCGTCAAAACTGTGAAGTGTTTTTATATGCCAGGTAAAAAAATCATGCAAACAACCATTTAGGAACGTACAAACAGCCACACATCAGGTTACCACAATCTGTCAATTGATTCCTCAATTGATTATGAACCAAACGCGTTTGACATAAAGGTGAGAATGGAATGAGGAAATTTGACATTTTTGTATACTTTGATGTGTGGCTGTACGTACTTGTCTATTGATCACAGTATAAACTTATAAAGTCATGAAAATAAAGATGGCGCCACTGCCGCTTACATCATATGGTATGGTAGATTTCAGATTCTTACTAACATAATTTTCAGTCTTTTTATACTAACACAATTATGGGCTAAGCCTAAATAAATTTTATTTTATTTATTTATTGATTATTAAGTAAAACAAATTACATATGTGTCAAATGGAACGTATCAAAATGACAATGACGTTTGACGGCGTCAGTCAGTTTGACACAAGCGTAAATCGGTGGCTGTGGTGGTGCAGCTATTTTCTATTTTACTTTTTCCGTGTGGGTGTTGTAGAGAAACGTAGAGCTACGTAGCGAATGTTTATTTATAAACGAATATGAATATTAATTATGTCAGTACTCATTTACTTGTAATGTAAAACGCTGGCTCCGCTCCGATATGTTGAACGTTCATAAGATATGGCTGTTATCATGCCTGTGTGTTGTTGTCATTATTGTTTTGTATTTTCAAGCAGAAATTACTCGTTTAGAGGAGATATATCACAGGCTAGGTGAGGGCTATGATCTATTCTAGTAATTCCAAACGCTATTCAGTGATAAAAGTGTTAAATTTGATGTTTTTTCGCAGAGTACAGGCTAGCACAAACGCACACGGAATCTCGGCAATTCTTCCCGAGTACGGTGGGAAAAGATGACGATGACTTAGTTGTGATATACAATAGGGTTCCGAAGACTGGTTCCACAAGTTTCGTGGGTGTTGCATACGATCTTTGCAAGAAAAATCACTTTAAAGTGCTGCATATTAACATTACAGCGAATATGCATGTGATGTCAGTTGAGCAATCAGTACAGCTTCGCGCAGAATGTGACGAGGTGGCACGAGGTGAAGCCGGCTCTGTACCACGGGCATATGGCCTTTCTGAATTTTGACAGGTGAGTGGCACAACTACGGGATAGCCTTTTAAATGCAATTGTAAAATTGTATCTTTTTGTAAACATAATCTGTATGTAATCTTAAGAATTTTAGGACTTAGATATGGTCCTACAGAACTTAAAAATAAATGTTATATTTTTTTCTTCTTATTGTTTTTTTAAAGAGGTAAATTGCATAGTCAATGTCAAGGTTTATATGTAAAACACCATCTATTGTTACTGGTTTAGTTAAGACCTGAAATAAAGTGAGGGTGGGCTTGATGATAATTTATCATTTTTAGATACCAATTCATTGATTGACTGCTAAAACTTCTGATCAAGTTTAAATGTAGGTACTTTTTTAATAAATCAATATACATACAGGACCTATAACCTTTTGGATGTCAATAGATACAATTTGTAATAATATAATAAACTATCATTGTATGCCATTTGCTTTCAGATTGGGAACTACATCAAAACCTATATTTATAAACCTGATAAGGAAGCCTCTGGACCGGCTCATCTCGTACTACTACTTCCTGCGAAATGGTGACAATTTCAGGCCTCATTTGGTGAGGAAAAAACATGGTGATAAAATGGTTAGTATTTTTAATAAGAAAATTGTAATATAATCTTCAGTTTAAGTACAGTATTTTGTCCAATATTAAATAAAAAAAATAATTCCACTTAAGTAGCAACTTTTTAAATTGGGTTGCAAACTGGAAGCTCAGCTAACATAGTGTGTTTAAATCCCTGAGCTGATGCAAATTTTTGTTTCATATAATCTTTCAATAATGGCAAGTCTCTGTGACAAGTAGAAGAGAATGAGAAGGCCAATGTCAATAGACAACCTGACTGGCTGACAGTATACAAGGGATTTTCATTAGAACTTATCAAATTTTATTTTCAGAGAAATATATAACATGAGAAGTCTTCAAAACTTTTTGAGCACCTACACTACAATAAAATGACGAGGCCTTTTACCATGTGCTTTTATTGATATTCAACATTTAACGCCAAAAGGGGCCGTCCATTAATCATGCGAGTGATGCGAAATGCCAAAAAAAACATCCCCAAAGCATGAAGTCATATATTATTCTTAAAGCCTTTTAAAAGGCATAAAATAATAAAATTAATTTTCCATTGTGTCTGCTACCACAAATATTGTTATGAAGTTCCGAAATTGATTAGCCATCATTTTTTCAGACATTTGATGAGTGTGTTGAAAAAAGTCAACCAGATTGTGACCCTACTAACATGTGGCTTCAAGTTCCGTTTTTCTGCGGCCACTCTGCTCAATGTTGGTGAGTAAAATGAGAAATTATATATTTTTAAAGATATACAAATTGTTGACATAATGTATATAGGACCAAATGCCTGTTACATACATGAATTTGAGTGATCTTTTTCTCTACAGGTTGTATCTTTGAACATTTAGATATATCACTTTAACAAAGTGTTCTACTGAAAGTCATAGAACAAATGTTGCTCAGAAAGCTTGGTAGAAGAGTGGTTAAAGAGATGTAAATGTCCACATATACACCCTGTATAGAAATAAAAAAATGAATAGTCTCTGTGTCTCATACATTCTATTTATAAATTAATTAATATTATCATAAACAGCAGTAATTTATCAGTTGGGCTTTGATAAGAAATTTAACAACCTGTTTTAATGTAATATTTGATAAAACATAATGGCTTATTTGACCATCATCAAAATAATACAGATATATGATTGAAAACACGAGAAGAGGCCTGCACAAAATTAAAACATTAAGTATAGCTGCAGGCACGAAAGTATAGCGATGACCGTTATTTTGCGCACTTGTAAAAAAGAAGACTTTCTATCAAAATTGGTTTCTGTGCACTCAAGGTCATAACTACACTTTCTTGCCTCGGACTATATCACAAAACTTTAGGGTAAGGTTATGTTTTACACCAAAGCAAAACTAAATCAAAGTTGCAAGTTTATGGCTGCGGTTTCATTTCAGTCATAGGAGTTATGTTTAGATTTTAACTTTATTTCATTGTTATATTTGTCTGATATCTGTATCCCAAATGCTGAAGCTACTACTACTTACTAAGAAATCACGACAATGTATGACATGTTACAAGAATTTATTGCTTACTTATTCCTGTCCACAGAATTAAAACGTAAGTTATAAAATTTATTATAGGAAACCAGGCAGTCACTGGGCCCTTCAGCAAGCGAAGCAGAACCTAGTTAACCACTACCTCGTAGTGGGAGTCACCGAGGAGATGCTGGACTTCATCACAGTACTCGAAGCAGCCCTCCCCAGGCTCTTCAAAGGAGCCACCGATCATTACCTAAACAGCAACAAGTCTCATCTCAGGCAAACCAGCTCCAAACTCCTCCCCAGTCCGGAGACGATAGAACGAATTCAACAGTCCAATATATGGAAAATGGAGAATGAGTTGTACGAGTTCGCTTTGGAACATTTCAGGTTTGTCAAAAAACGTTTATTAATGAAAGAACCGAACAGTGTTGCTCAGATTTATTTCTACGAGAAGATACGGCCTAAATGAGGGTATGTTTTATTTTTGCTCATGGTTTGTTAATTTCTGTAAAGACATTGTAAATCTTAACTTATGGGTTGCACAGTTTATATTCCTTTGTTGATGTTAAGTGCAATGGATATTAAAGGATAAGTTTTAGATGTAGTCCTCGTCATTGATTTGAATAACCAAATCACAGTTAGATCTGCTTACTTGCAAATAGTTGAAGGTAAAGCTATTTAATGTTTAACGCACAATATTTAAAGCAATATTATAGCGCTAGACTGAACATTTAACCAAATATCGCTTAGCTTTTAGTAATTTTCTCATAATTAATGAAGGCGCTAAGATTCCAAACATTCTCGTATACAAAATTACAAAAGTAATTATATTTAATTACATTTATGAAATTCAGCCTAATACTATCACTGTAGCGACTTCTAAAATGAATTTCTTTGCTACATTACTTTATGAAATTATAGGACAAATTGTCTACTTAAATTTCAGCTTAATACAGTTGTGATAAGGTCTAAAGCTACTGAAAAGTTTTTATAGCCTGTCTGTTAAAATGTAACAAAAACCATTCCATGCTGCGCATGTTGTCGGTATTATTTTAAATAAACCTAACATCGACTTTTTACTTAATTATATCATATCATTATTTTTTAATTTTTACAATTTATTATTTTTTATTATATTGACATGTACGTGTTCATTGAATCTAATCTAGAATTTAAGAATAATGTAATGTAGACAAAATTAGACAAGACATTTTATGCCTAAAAGAATAGAACTTGCTACCAAGTAATAAACGACTTAACTGTAATCCCATATCTTACTAAGCTAGGAACTGTTTGTAAATAACTATTGATACAATTTTATACTTATTGTTATATTATGTATATAATGTAGTTATCTTCAAAGAGTATAATCACTACGTTATATTTATCAATAGGCCTCAAAGTGTAATTAATGACTGTTAATGCGTAGTTCCTTAAGGCGAATACACACGTGTCGGCAACATTAGTTAGCGACCTATGATTTTTTTTCTTTACAAATAAAAATACAATGTTATGTAGCGGTAAACATTTGGGTACATCCATTAACCACATCTACCAACCAATCTAAACAACACTAATAATAATAATTGTTCTATGATTTTTTTAAATTCGCATCAAAATATTTCAATTTCTTACAAAATCGGTCACAAGACCTGACTTTACATGAAAAATTCCGACGAATTTAAAAATTAAAATAACAATGTTGTTCAGATTTGGTTAAAGTTATTTAAATGGTTACCGATACACCCTAACTTTAAAGACGTTTATTTTTGTTTACCGAAAAGTAGTGGTTTAAGCACCGGGCCGTGATCTCGGGGTCCCGGGTTCGATTCCCGGGTCGAGCAAAAGTATGTTTCGAATTTTTAAAACATAGCTCGGGTTTGTGATCACCAATCCGCATTAGGCAAGCGTGGTGATTAAGCCTAATCCCATCATAGTAGCGATAACTTGATTTCGATGATGGAGGCTTTTGCCCTGCAGTGGGACAGTATATAGGCTGATACTTTACCGGTGACATCGTGTGTTAGTAGCTCTTAATATTCATTTATATACTCACACTAACCCCATGGTATATGTGAACTAAATGTTGTTATAGTAGTGCCTAAAATTTCGAAATTAAGATGTTTATAAGAGGTTATAAATACCAAAGTTGTACAGCTATTCGGCACTCACACAGGTACCTGAATTTAATATCAACATCTTAGCTACTTAATCAATTATGTGTATGCGAATTTAATTTTAAGTAATGGAATTTCTAACACTTACTAAATACTGGTACTGTAAATATTGATAGTGAATAGCTTCTATACAATATCATTGTCAGTTCGTTAAGAGTTATAATCTATTTCATAGGCACGGAAAAAACTTATTCGTAACTGTTAAAATACTGCCACACTCAGAGACGTTAATTAAATCTTAATTGTCACTTTAGCAACAATTTTATTTTAGTAGAAATAAAGACTATCCATAATTAAGATAATGAACATTAAGGTCAAATGACGTGTCTGAGTGCAGCAGTTAGTTTTTTAAAATCATGCCACTTACTGAAAGGATCAAGTAATTAGCCGAGTTCTTACTGTGAAAGTGACAGTACATAAGAATGTCAAATTATGCTATAATTCATTATTTGTTTGATTAATTTATTATAATTGTAGAGGTCGCTATTGGTAACCGAATAATGCACAAAAATATTTTTTTTCTAACAACTTATTTCGCAATTTAAATAAGCTGTGTAATAAAAAAAGACAAGCAAATAAATGCTCAAATGTTATTGCTCCGGCAAACCCTAAAGGTTTGTTTTTAGGGTTCCATACCCTAAGGGTAAAATGGGTCCCTATTGCTAAGACTCCGCTGTATGTCCGTTTGTCACCGGGTTGTATCTCATGAACCATAATGACTAGACTAGTCGAATTTTGGTACGGCACCTCATGAACCGTAATGACTGGACCACTTGAATTTTGGTATGGCACTCTTTACGTTTTGTACTCCCACTTAGTCGGTTCTTAGTTTGATGAGAAGGTATATTATGTCGGAAGTTCTGATATCTTTATTAGTACCAGGCCTGTCCCACTCCGCGCTCTGTATCGAACTTGCAAGTACATGCGGCGTCCCCTCCGGAGGGGCCAGTTAGTAGAAAATCACGAGCGAGGCGACGGATGCGCGACAGTTGCTTGCGATAGAAAGAGAACGCACTTCTAGGTATGAATAATGGTAGGCATTGAACGCTGGGCGATCGGAATTTCAACGTTATGTTATGGTAGCCTGAGTCATTATTTCCATAAACGGTTTTTAGGAGTGGGCTTTCTGTACTTGTACTATTAAGTATTCTGTGTTAGTACGAAAAACTCGCGGATCGGTTAGCGTCTCCCGCATCGAATCTCTTTGAGACCCTTGAGAGTAGGTACAGTGGCGGATTTACCGTATAGCCTAAATGGGCTGGAGCATATGGTGTCAGATTTTAGGGAGCGGACATATTTGGACCGTATTTGGCTTCATTCTTCTTGTATACAGGGTGTATCTGTGAACATTTAATTTTAACCGCGTCGTCTACCAAGCATTCTGAACATATTTTGTTCTATGACTTTTGGAAATTCTCATTAAAAATATCAACTTTTCATACAAAGTCGGTCACACTCAACTCAGTAGTAAATGTTCACAGATACAACCTGTATACAAGACTAATGATGTCACTTTCTAATAGATATCGGCCAAAAAGTCTTGTCGAAATTGAACTTTGTTTATTACTTAATTAAATATTGTGATACATATCCATCCACGTTTGTTGGCTGAGTTTTGTTATTGTTAACTTTTCGTTTCGTTGCGCTGTGTAGGTAACTATTTTTTACTATGTATATTTTTGTGTGTACATTTTTGACGTATGTGTTTTTTGTTGTAGTTATTTTTTTATACTAACTGAGTTTTGAGTAGCAATACAAGTCTGGTTTTAACAATCAGAAGATTTGTAAAGAGATTTCTATGCAATGTGTCGTACATACACATTGCATAGAAATCTCTTTATACACGTAATCATTATTGCAATGAGAGAGTGGGGGGGGGATATTATATTTACTCCCCCCTTTTGTAGTCCCTGTACGCAAGTTCTCACTTGAGAACTTGACACCAGACGATATTAAACATTATTGCGTGTATGCCTACGTACATACTAAACTGTACTACCTATAGTCTATATGTATATAAGATTTAGCATTTATTAGGTGATAAGTGATAGAAAGTTCTTCCATTAATCGTATTGTGATTGTAATATTTGCCGGCGATGTTAATAATCGTTTTCTTCTAAAAAAATAAATGATAATAAGTACTGCCTCTAAACCATAACGCTCTGGGGAAATTAGTGAAAAACCTTATTGCTATCTTTTTCAGCTTTCCAAAATTTTTCAGCAATTGGGTATTTGACTAATCTCGATATAGTAAAAAATATTGATACTACATCAAAATATTGGTAAATAAGAACCAATGGCCAA